>CM062811.1:853543633-854743633 GCA_031772625.1 Pinus tabuliformis | reverse complement strand
GCTCAATATCTATAAGTATATATCTTTCCACTACACCCGTAAGAAAATACAAATATTAATTTCCATAGTCAAACATAGTCAAATATTAGTATAGAGGAAGAATATCCTCCTTATGAAACACCCTTAATTCATTTGAATTAGAGACAACATTCAAATATAGAACTAGGAAATTTACATCAATAACAGCCTTATCAAATGGGGGAGAGCATTGTTGACTATGTACTCTTTTTTTGTTGAAGGTTAGTGTCAAAGAATAATAATTTCATCTTTTGATTTTCAAAAATGTGTTTTTTATTCAATTCTAAGAATATTTAAGAATTGAATGGACAAGAATGAAGTCATTTTTTTCACCTCACTATTATATGTTTGATTCTAGAATATTCCCAAAATCAACGGTCAAGTTAAGAATGTCTTATTTGACTGAGATTTCTATTATTCTGATCAAACTTGTTACCAACTAATTACATCGCAATTGAAGCTACATAATTTCCTCCTCCGTATCTTGGATTTCACAATGCTCCATATGCCTAATACTTCTTCTAAGCATTTATAGTTTAATAGTCAATACCCAAAGATTAACACTACATAAAATGCACATGGATCGTAGTGTCAAAAAATAATTATCATAGAGTGCACCCGATTATTAGCACCTACGTTACTCCATTTCCAACCAAAATTTACCAAGGGAAACAAAATTTGATCTAAACCCCAAACTCCTACAAGACTTCCTCTTTTCCCTTTTATTTAGAGTGGAGTTATAATTTTGTACGTGATGCCTTTAGTCTCCCATTTCGTGCCAACATAAGTGATTGCAGATGATGAGAATGTGAATTGCATAACATATCCTTCCTTGTCCTTCTTCATATTTATCTCACACTACCAAATATCAAACCAAACGAAACCTCTATATAGGAAGAGATTTGAGATTATCCTCTACAGAAACTGAATCCAAACCATAGTTACCAATTTCGGTCGTATGGGTCAAAAAAGTTCAGAAATTAGCTGATACGATTTGATTAGCCATTTAATACGTTAATTTCGAAACGGTACGGAATTTTTGTTTCACGAAATCAATTAAGCTAATTTCTCCAGTGCGTGTTGCGATTATGAATAGTTGATCAGACGGTACAATGCTCCCCACCAATATTTGAATTTCTTCAAGTTAATAAGTAAACCGCCATCGTAATATAATTTACGCATTGTTTTCCACTGCCGCTTGCTATTCTAAACAGCTCAGCAGAGGGTACCCTCTGTTCCCAAGCAATATTTGATTTTCCTTGTCGTCAATAAGCAAGCAGCCATCATAATATATATAGAAACATCCATCTTACAACCATTATAATATATAGAAAGATCCATCTTACAGGAGAAACCTCCAACCAGTCATCGTAATAGAAACATTCATCCCATAGGAACATTTACTTATTTTATCCCAACATTCACAAATTTCACCAATAATTTATATATTAAAAAATGTTATAGAAATTTTATATCTAAAATTTTTAATTATAAAATAGTAAATTCTTTATTAAAAATGTTGCTTTTGTATTAAAAAATTATAAAAACAAATAAGTTTCATATTTTAAAGATTTAAAAAATATAGTTTTAAATAACAGTTATTATCTGAATTGGTGTATTAATAATTGATTTGAAATTCAATTGAAGTATTTATTTTTTGTGATTCATCACAAAGATTAATCTACCAAGTTATTATTGAATAAATTTGGATTCTAATGGGAATTAGTAATCTTTTTAGTTTGTGGAGATTATTTAAATATCTAATATTTCATTTTTTACATTGAACATCAATTTTGAGTTTTTATTATTTATATTAATGCTGGAAATAAAGAAATAAAGATATTATTATAAGAAAGATTCATTTTAATTTTATAAAATTTTGAAAATAATAATAATAATATGTTGATCTATATAAAAATGTACATTCTCTAATTTTTTCTAATTTTTTCCAATTTTATATAGTAAATTTGAATAGAGTATGATCCAAACCACCCACCTTGCCTTTCTCTTGAGAGTCTATTTCACAATTCAATAAGAGGACAGATCTTCGTGGATGCTGCAGGAGGTGCAATACCCGGTGTCCCACTCCTCCAAATCCCTTCAAAATATGTTGCCAGTTTCAGGAAGACTCCTCGTGTATTTGCAATAACTATAAATGGCCATTTCGAAGCAGCCAATAAGGTTTTCAGCCAAGGACAAACGCAGCCGCTGCAAGAGGCAAACTGTTCGCAAACTGAGGCTTTTGAAATTTCGGACTTTCTTGTTTTGGAGGAGCAATGCAAAAGTGAGGATGCTGATGATCAGTTTTACAACTTTAACACTGTCAAATCCGGACCAGGTTTCCAACGTGATTATGCACGCCCTTTTCCCAACATTTCACCATGTATCCAGGGAAATCATTTGAATCACAATTCTACTGCGATCGAAACCCATGAGACACAGCGTTTGTTAGTTTGGAGGTTTCTTAGCAAATAACTTATGTAACATATATAACTATTCGTCTTAACCATTCCCCAGATCTAGTAAGCGTGTAGAAGGATTAAGATCTTGAGATGGAAATCTCTGTTCTGATATATGAATTTCTTACCCTATCTAATGAGAAGGTAATTGGTTTTTTTTTAACAGGGAGATCCATTTTAGCTCAGTATGAGTGATGTGTAATTATTTTTTAGTCCATTTATACTTTTCAAAATTAAAATTAAAAATAAAAATCATGTTATAAATAGAAAAATAATGTAGGTTATAATTAAAAAAATGAAGTAATTAGAAGTTAAAAAGTTGTTTGAATAAGATGTTTAAATTAAAATGAAAAATTATGTTATATTCTAAAGTAATTAGAAGTTTTTTTAAATCTTATACTTTTCAAAAATATTTCAAAAAGAAATTTAAATAAACTATTTGAAGATATATTATAACTAATTTATGTTGGTATCAACTTCATATATATATAAATATAAAACGAAGTTTTTATGGTGAAATGTTTTATTTGGTCCTATATATATTCTATTTAGCATTCAAAAATACAATTTAAACAATGAAAAATAACACATTGTATTTTGCACTCTAAAAATGTTTGCACGTGAAGAAATTTAATCCCTCTCCGCTCATGTCAGATCGATACTTAAGATGAATCTATGCTAGTTGATATTTTAAACTCTTCCAAGTCTACTTCCTTTGAGGAATATTATATTCGGAAGGCTATAAGACTCTCATGTAGGAACTTTTATCCTATATTTTGAACTCTTGTTGAAGGGGAAGGCTCATTTTATAGCCCATGTTTGTTACTCCATCATCCGTCCATCCATCCCCCTTCAAAATAAAAATAAAAATTAAAAATCATGTTTTAAATAGAAAAATAATGTCATCTATAATTAAAAAAAATGAATATGTTGTAAAGTAATTAGAAATAAAAAAAAAATGTGTGAATAAGATGTTTAAATAGTCTCTCCCCCTTTTAAAGAAATAAAATAATAATAATTATGTTTGCTCTGAAGTAATTAGAAGTGAGAAGAATGTGTAAATTAGATGTTTAAATCTTATACTTTTAAAAAATATTTCAAAAGAGATTTAAATAAACTATTTGAAAATATATGATTCCTAATTTATGTTGATCCATATATATCTATATGTAGAAAAAAAACTAAGTTTTTATGGTTAAAATTTTTATTTGGTTCCACACAATTTAAACAATGAAAAATAATACATTGTATTTTGCACTCTAAAATGTTTGTATGTGAAGAAATTTGATCCATCTCGGCTGATGTTAGATCCATACTTAAAATAAATCTATACTAGTATATTTTGAAAAAAAACTCTAAAATGAACTGCCTGGGAAAAAGGCATATGGAGCTCTGAAATATGCCTTTGTGACCAGTTCTGAAACTGACATTTTGTAAGATGACTATAAGTGGCGAAAGTACGGGAGGAAATTTTTGAAGAACAACCCTAATCCGAGGTGCTTATACTATTAAATACGAGGTGCTTATGTAAGAAGGCTATAAGTGGTGAAAGTACGAGAAGAAATGTTTAAAGAACATTTTTGAAGACCTGCCCTAATCGGAGGTGCTTATACTATTAAATTCGAGGTGCTTACGAAAGACTAAGTGACAAAAGTACGAGAGGAAATTTTTGAAGAAAAGCCTTAATCTGAGGTGGTTATAGTATTAAATCCGAGGTGCTTATGCAAGGCGACATAAGTGGCGAAAGTACGAGAGGTAATTTTTTTGAAGAACAATGGATAAGTCATAGCCTAAATAGACTGTATTTTAGCTGAACTCTCAACACCTATCATAACCATCCTAACTCAGTATGAATCTCCTCGGCTTCCACCTAACATCTTATTCTGAAAGTCGATCACTATGCTACGAGGTCCTTTAATCAAGTTACATGGTACATTCCAGCCATATCCTTCATCCATATCCGCTAAAGAAGCATCTAAGTTTTTTCTGCTAAACTATGGCGCTCTAGTATTTTGGTAACCAGGCTATGGGGTTACAGGTTCGTTGTTAACTAGCCCGCTTTGATTCTGATCTTTGCACCAATTTATTTGCATTGGCATGTCATAGTTTTGTATGTCTCCATTTGTTTCACTCTGTGATATCTGGGGGAGGTTATCTTCGGGTGTTTTTTACATTACTTGGTTGGCGATACTGTTTTCTACTGGAATATCCTCTTATGTGTGCTATTACACGTGATGGGTCTGTGGTTCATTTTTTCTCTATGACTCGTTCGGATCCTAACTACACTATTTCATATCCTTGGATGTTTGGGATGCCCTTGCGAGATTTCATGTTGCTTTCTCTTCTGAGGTTGCATCTAGTATGCCCTCTCTACACCTGAATGATCTTTGCATTCTTCTCCATTTAGAAATCTTTCATATTTTGATAATATTTTGTATTGTGATATGCATTCTTAATTGTATATTTCGGACCAACATATTAGACTTAACAAATGCGCAGCGGAACATACAAAGCACATTAAAAAACACAAAACCATAACACACAGATTTAACGTGGTTCACCCAACCAATCTGGGCTACGTCCACCAGAACAGAGGCATCGGCAATCTTATTATTCAAAGGCGATTACAACAAATCTAATTCTTCATACATACTCTCAGCTCTCCCTATTTTCTCTACTTTCTCTACACACACTCACAATCCTCTACGGGATTACATTTCTATATAGCTGGAGCATAAAACTGAATCATAAATTCCCTCACAACAAATATAGGATGCATTAACTCCTCAAAAAATACTGGAGCTAATATAGCAACTAATCCTATTGTTGTCACATACATGAGATTTTTCCCAAATTTTATAAAACAGAAAATCTCAACACAACATACCTCCCCCCTTTAGTGCCCAAATGCCTCTTTGGATTGAGATCCTTAATCTTATTTGTCCACAGTTTTCCTAGGGGGAGGGATCTTGCCTATGTCCCAATAGTTTTCTTCCTCTCTGGAATCGGTGGGTAAATTCTTTCATCATTTCTAGGCCTTGCAAGGCATTTGGATTTCAGGTTTGCAATAGGTGGTGGACTTGTTTGGGGCACTACTGTTGTTGTTGTTGTGAAGGCGCATAGATATTTCTCGTCCTCTATGGCTCTGGTTGGATGTTGTATCTCTGGTAGTACTCTGCTTAGGATCCTAATCTGGTGTGGTTTATTTTTCTGGTATCGGGGAACTGTATTTCTGACGGTTTTTGAATTTTCAGGTGGTATTGATCTGGATATTCCTCTTTGAGATGACTTGGGTTTACATCTCATTATAACTCTATGACATTCATCATATGACTATTTGGATTGGGATTCTCGTTCACATGCCTTTGATCGGGAATTGTTTTTTTTATTCCCATACTTTTGGTACTTTCCCCTTTTGGATTGATATCTGATGACGATTCCTTTCTTTTGGCGGTAAGTGGGTGTTATGCTCCGTGGGTCCTCTACTTCATGACCAATGCTCTGCGGATCCCTATATATTCTAGGTAGATATTTCCTGATGGATTCTATTAATTATGACCTACCCCCCTAACGGATTATTAAGACCAAGGATAATTTTAGGGGCGAATGTTCGCCCTTTGGCGAAATTAAGGGGTTTTAAATTTTTAGTGGGCGAATATTTTGTATCATAGTACATTTTTACAAATCACCTCAAATAGCCCACCTTATTTTAAGGGAGAGGGTAAAAAAGGTAAATTTAGCCCTTGAAATTAGGACTTACAACCTTCCATTCGCCCATTTTCAAGAATAGGTTTTATTTAAGTGAATCCATTCGCCCATCTTCAAGAATAGGTTTTATTTAAGTGAATCCTATGGGCCAAATACCATATTTATAAAAGAGGTATGGTAAATTAATAAAAATATAAATAAATGAGAGGTATGGTAAATAAATAAAACATTTTTTATATTTACTCCATAAGTCACCTTATATACATGTAAGGGTGTAAACAAATAAAAATATAAGTAAAGTGGAGGTATGGTAAATAAATAAAACGTCTTTTTATACTTACTCAAAAGGTATGGTAAATAAATAAAAATATAAATAAACTAGACGTATCGTAAATAAATAAAACCTCTTTTTATATTTAGTCCATAACCCTCGTTCTATTTATGAAGGCCCAAGAAAGAGGTTTTATTTAAGTGAATCCTATGGGCCAAATACCATATTTGTAAAAGAGGTATGATAAATTAATAAAAATATAAATAAACGAGATGTATGGTAAACAAATAAAACATTTTTTTATATTTACTCCATAAGTCACCTTATATTTACGAACACTCAAAAAATGGGTTATATTTAGGTGAAACCTATCGCCAAAATACTATGGGACAAATAGCATGGACTAGATTGTTATTAATACCATGCAAAAAACCATTATTAACCCTAATATTAGAATTAATAAAAATGAAAATGGCACATGGTATTGACCCATGGTATTCACCGAAATGGCACATGGTATTGAACCATGGTATTCACCTGGAATGTAGCCTATTTAAATGGGGGAATTAAACCAGCATGTAGCCTATGCTAAGATTCACTAGGACTTTACAAAGTTTTATTATTTAGTGAAAGACTCGCCAAGATCTTACAAGATTTTATAATTGAGTAAAATATTCGCCATTCCTGGTGAGAGATTCGCCAAAAAATTATATATACATATTATATTATTGATAAAATCGCCTTCCATTTTTCCTATATACCATGGAGATTCGCCCATTTATTATATTTATAAATTTAGGGGGGTTCTTAAAATTTTCCCTGATTAAGACTGTCTTTCAATTTTAATCCTCATATTTCCATATCATTGGTCCTTTTTCCGCTCTGCGATATTATGGATTTGTTGGATTCAGAAACATTAGCACATGAGGCCTTCATTTGTGCCACGCTGGATTATGAATCAAATTATAGGTTACATTCCGAGCTGAGGCGGATGGGGGGCCCAAATGACCAGGACACTTGGCACTCGATACTAGACCCAATGCACATGCCAGATGGTGTACATGCGGCTCCTGGTTTGCATGGGGTATATCACGTGGAAAACGGACAACGATCCCGGTGTCAACAACGATCCATCAAAAATATCACCCCAGTGCCTGCACTGGATTTTGGTCATGGTGTGTTGATCGATCGTGTTACTAGCTTGTCGAAGCGGGCACTTGTTGGTAAGTGGCACTTCAATCTCAGTGACGTTGTTATAAGGCACTGGGTTAACACTAAATGGAAGTCATTGTTGGGCTACATGCCTACGGTTGTGAGATTGCTAAGCAGATGGTATGGATTCCATTTCCTCAGCGAGTAATGAAAATCAAGGCTATTCCTTGGATTAAAGGGAGGAGTTTTCTGGATTTGCATTCTTGGTATATAGGATTTAATCCTTTGAAGGAAACACCACAAAACAAATTGATTTGGGTAAAGTTGTCGTGATTTCCCATTTAATTCTGGACTCGACAAGTTTTTATTGACATTGGAAATGCTATTGGGAAGTTTGTTTATATTGACCTGCGGTGTTTGGGTGCACAAGATAAGCGAGTTGCATGGATTTCTCGACCACATTGAATTACAATGTGGGGACACCCATCTGGTCCAGCTACTGGTTTTCTCGGGTGTTCCCTTCCCGTGTCTAAACTTCCATCATACAAGACATCTATTAGCGAAGTGTCCTCGTCGACTGGGTGGCAGGCATATGGCACAATTATGCCATTGTTTCGGTGCATCAAAGAAGGATGATGAAAAACTTGATATTCCACATAACAGGTATGGGGAAACTATTCATAAGCTCGGTGCACATCGGTCATCAGGTACTCTGACTTTCTCATATCCTGTACATTCCACTACTTATCAGTCTACGATTCTAAATGATTCTGCCCCTATCAATGTTCCTTCATCCCCCGGGACTTCTGATGGGTCTAGTATTCCCTAGACTGATTCCACCTCACCACCCCTGCTGGATAGGATTACACCCCCTCCCCGTGTCAACCCGCCACATCTGATTCATGTACCTCGCCCTTTGATGTCATATGACGTGTCCTCCTCCTCGCATATTATGTATGTCCCTGTGTCGTCACCTTCACATGTCTTACACCCATCCCCGAGGTCTAGAACCTGTCCTTTGTCACCTATTTCGCCGCTTTATTCCCCCATCAATTCTTTGGATAGTGATCTTGACTTTCTCCTCTAGAATAACACTCTGGATCTTCAAACTCTCATTATCCACAAACCACCCATCTCATCATCCTCTCACATCAGTCCTTCTTCAGTGGGAAATATCACTGTTTGCATAAAGCACAATCAAGATAGCAGAAATTTCACAGGACGCCCTCGACCTCTCCCCTTTAGTCCATCTGATTCTCATGCTCTCATTGATGTTCCTATCGCTACTACTACCTCTCCTCGGGCCCTTGGAGCATGAAAGCCTGCACCTGAGTTAACATGACTTTCATCCTTTCATTGAATATCCGAGGTCTTGGGGTTGCACCTAAATATCTGGCCCTCAAGGAACTATTCCTTTCTCTTCATCCATATATCATCCTTTTACAAGAAACTATGCATGTGGTTCCACAAGTGATTGATTATTTCAGGAAGATGCTTCCTGATTGGCATATGGCTGCCACTGATGTTGTTGGTCTCTCGGGGGGACTGGTGGCTATATGGGACCCTCGATGGGTTAAAGTTAAGGATTTTTCATTTTTTTCTGGTATCTTCCTTACTGGTCATATCCATGGTTTAAAGGGTAGAATACATATTTTAAATGTATATGCCCCATATAGAGATCGGGCTGTCTTCTGGGATAACCTGATTGCATTGGAGATATCGAGACTTGTGTCTCTTGTCATTGTAGGGGATCTGAATTGTACGAGGTATGGGGGAGGTCCAGAAAGGTTGATGCTATGGCAGATCAGATCAAAGATATTATTATTGATTACAATTTTTTTGATATATGCCCCTCTATGATTGTTTCAACTTGGGACAATGGTAGATCGGGGGATGGATATGTTGCAAAGAGGCTGGATCATTTCCTCCTACATGAATAGTTAGTTGAGAGACATGGAATTGTCCATTCTGAGGTGGTGAGTAATTACATCTTGGACCATTGGCCCATTATCCTACACTAGAGGAGGTGGGATTTTAGATGTGGGATGCCTTTTAAGATTAATCGTGTATGACTGGAAGACCCAATTTTAACAATCTTGTGTGGGAAGTCTCGAATCAAGTCAGGGTTAGGGACACTTCCCCCATGATGCATATACTGGATAAGCTTCGGGCTCTTAGGGTGGAGGTAAAAGCATGGGAGAAGAGAAAATGAAGTCAAATGAACAAAGAATTACTTGACATTTTGAGGGAACTGGATGCCATTCGCCCTTATACGCTTATGCATAATCTCCCTGTTGATATTAGGAATCGTATTCATGCCTTGGAATGTAAAAAGAAACATATACTACTTATTAAAGAGTCTACTTGGTGCCTAAAGAGTAGGGCCATACGGATTTGGGAAGGGGACAGGAATATTAAAATTTTTCACAGATTTTCCAATCATAGGAGAAAGCTCAACTCCATATGGGAGATCACTGATGCAGTCAGAAAGTGGGCTCAGACGCAGAAGGACATTTACAGAGCTATTGTTCTTCATTTTTAGAAGGCCTATTGTCATAGGGAATCAGACAGTGCTAAGGACCAAATTTGGGGGGTGGAATTATATCCCTCCATGTTCGACGAGGCTGCAAACTCAGATCTATATAAAGTTGTCTCAGAGGAGGAAATTCTGGGGGTGCTTAAATCCTTTAAGGGGGACAAGAGTCTGGGACCTGATGGGTGGATGGTGGAACTTTTTACACATTTCTTTGACATTTTTAAGAAGGATCTCCTTGACATGGTGGAGGAATCACGGACCAGGGGATATATACACCCGCATATTAACTCTACATATATTGCTCTCATTCCGAAAAGGACTCCCTCTGACTCTTTCTCATATTATAGACCTATTTCACTGTGTAATCTTATTTACAAGATTATCTCAAAAACTATAGCTAAAAGCATTAAGCATACTCTCTCTAAGTACATATCGCTTGAGAAATTTAGGTTCCTGCAAAATAGACAAGTTCAAGATGCCATGGCAATTGCCCATGAATGTATGCACTCTATCCATTCTATAAAATTAAGCGCTTCTCTTATGAAGGTTGAGTTACAGAAGACTTATGACTTCCTAGACTGGGGGTACCTGAGGTTGGTACTACATAAAATTGGTGTACAGGCAAGGTATGCCGAGTGGATTATGGCCTGTGTTTCAAATGTCCAATATGTTGTTGTTATTAATGGTTATCCCACAGATTTCTTTAAGGTCGGGAGGGGCCTCAGACAAGGATGTTCACTATCTCCTCTATTATTCATATTGGCTATGGATGGGTTGAGTTTACATATAAAAAAAGCAGTGGCAGAGGGATAGTTTCAAGCACTGCACTTGGGTAGAGACATCAGAATTTCACATAGTTTTTTTGTTGATGATGTGCTCATCATGGGGATACTCAATAGGTATGCATGGCTTACCCTTTTTCATATATTTGCAAAGTTTGGGAATGCTACTAGACTGTTCATGAATCTTCATAAGTCTATTGTACTACATGACATATGTGATATGGAGGTTATTGCATATATACATAGACAAGTGGCTTTTGAATTATTGTCGAGGGGCATGAAATACCTTGGGTATCATATTAAGAATTGTAGCTATAAGGTTAATGATTGGATGTGGCTTGTGGACCGTTTGTATAAAAAAAAATTGGGTGGGAATTCATATGTTTATCCTTGGGGGTCGCATCACTCTGACCCATGCAGTGATCACGCAGTTGGGAGTATACTGAGCACATCTATATCATGTCCCTCTCACCATTATTAAGAGTTTCAATCGGATTATGGAGAAATTTATCTAGTCCGGTATGATTAATAAAAGCAAACTCCATCTTTTCAAGTTGGACCATATCTCTCTTCCAAAGTGAATGGGTGGTTGGGGGATATTAAATCTAAGGAGATTCGGCTGGGCATTACTACTAAAATCACTATGGACGGGGTTATTTGAGAGTGGCACTTGGGGCGTGATCATAAGACACAAGTATCAGAAGGACCACGATTCTACTGTCTGAATGTGTAGAGGGCATATTGGGATCACATCAAGCTCAGCCATTTGGCTCAACTTCACAAAAATTAGTAATTTTTTTTTGTAGAATCTTGCTTGGAAATTAGGTTTTGGACATCGGATTATTATTGGAATGGATCACATACTTGATAGTGAAGATGACTGTCGTATATTAGATGGTTTTATACATTGTATAAACATCTATGGGATCTTCTTTTCGCCCCAAGTCATATCGAAATGTCACAGTCAATGTCCTATTTGGAAATAGGCATGGGAACAGGGCCTAGACACGCAGATGGAGCAGGAGAGGGAACAAATTAGAATTGGCATGCAAATTTTAGGAGTATACCATGAGGAAGATAAGGACAAGATTACCTAGTTAGGAAAAATAAAGGAGGTGGGTGTTGTGGTCATTGATATATATTACACACTCTATCGTCATGAGGTACAACACACTAAGGTATGTTGGTTCTACAAATTTTGGAAATCTAAAATCCCCATTAAGATCATTCTTTTTCTTTGGCTGGTTTGGAAGAATAAAAATCTAACTTGGGAGAACCTCCAGAAGAGGAATTGGCATGGGTCGGGGATTTGTGTACTATGCAGGGAAGCGGAGGAGAACAATTTCCATATTTTTCTAAGATTCCCTATGACTGCATAGGTTTGGAGCAATCTTGTTGGTTCTATTGGTTTTCCCTATAACCAATATGACAACATTATTGCTTGTTTGAGTTGGTGGAGTAATCAAAATTCCACATGGCAGAACATCCCCCTTATTCTCTTTTGGGAGATTTGGAGATGGTGTAACAAAATCATTTTTGAAAATTACAGAGTTAATGTTATGCAGGTGTTGGATCGCATTATTAAATGGTATTCTATTGGTAAAAAACATGACATGGGACCTAAGAAGATCTATCACAAACAGGCTGGCCCAAGGAATAGATGTGGTTGTGGTTTTTGGATTGCTATATCATAGGAGAAGGAATTTTGGGTTCACTGGGAGCTGGCAGAGGCATGAATATGAGGGTTGAAGACATGACTCTATGGAGACTTCTCTGGTTTACTAGCTATCTTAACATTCCTTCTATTCACATATTTGGGGACTCAAGGATTATTATTGACCATGTTTTGAAGAATGGCTTGCCTGACAATAGGTTCTTTATTTCTCACCCATCAAGTCGTGAGGAGGGCAAGGAAGAATTAGGATGTGCAAAAGTTAGCCAACCAATTCTCCATGGCTGGTTCAGTGAAATTAAGAATCTTTGGGCCTCTTTTAGAGAGTCAACGATTGAGCATATTGGATGGGACTTTAATCAAAATGCTAATCAACTGTCTAAAAGGGGGCTAGAAGATGTTTTGGATGGGATGCACTTAGAAATCAAGTTGAAAGATAACATTGTGGACGTCGGGGTGCTTCCTATACCTTGATAACAACAAATTTTCTGAAGGAATACATATGCTGGTGTTCATGGTTTTTTTCAGTGGTATATTATGTGACACTGATATATCATTTTGTTTGTTTTGTGCATAACAAACTTCCACATATTAGACACCTGGTTGTTGTCTAATTAGATCATTTCGGTTGTATGATTGAAACTGTCTTCCTATGTTAATACCACTGGGTACATATACATAAATCTAGATAGTAGGCTATATTTTTTTGTGTTGTCCAGTAGGGATGGACTTAATATCACTGTATCTGATGATATATGATGGTATCTCTAGCACCCATCTTTATACGTTATGCACTGAATATATATACAGTTCTTTTCTTACTGATTTTTTTTTTTTTTTGGGTAAGAACATCCCTAATCTGAGGTGGTTATACTATTAAATCTGAGGTTCTTATGTTATTAGACTTCCTTTAATGTTCCATTAATGGGACTAAGTAATGGATTGTTTGTTTGTAGGAATTATTAGAGATGCTCGAATAAATAGCAACTTTGATGTCAAGAAAACGGTGGAACGTGACACCCACGATAAGGGAATAGTCATAACGACATATATGGGAAAACATAATCACGAAAGCCCAACCCTAATTTATTATATTGGAAGGAATGAACCGCATTAGATTTCAGTTGCCGTGCCAAATCACTAACTCGGCAATACAACTTTCTTACTATGATCTATGCGTGTTCGGAACTCCTTCGAGCAATATCAATAGATAGGAGATTGTACTGTAATTTAACACCGTGAGAGTCTATCTTTTTCCCATCCCCGTATGGGAGGGCTGTAAATGTGTTAGAAAACCTGCACAGATGAATCTAGCTAGTAAAGGTTGAACACACAGCTTTGCAGAGCAAAAACACTAAAAGAAATTTGAAAGAATAAAAGAATGATTCATTAGAAAATAGGTTACAATGCTCATGATATAGCATTACTAGGTGAAGAACCTAAGGTAATGCACCATAGTCGTGATCAATGAGAAGACTCAACACCTACAACAAGTTCTGGAGAGAACTAGCTAGTTGCAGAGTGAAAGAAGGAGCAAATAAGGGAGTAAATCATGCAGAAGAACTAACCAGTTGTGGAGTTAAAGAAGGAGAAAATCAGGGAGTAAATCATGCAGAAGAACTAACTAGTTGTGGAGTTAAAGAAGGAGAAAATCAAGGAGTAAATCATGCAGAAGGAATCTTGCATGTAGTCCCATGCTCTAACTAAGAGTTCGCATGTAGTTGTGTAGTACTTCCAACACCCCTCCTGAACACCACTATGGGGAAAAATAGAAAATGGGCCCTAGTAACTAAGGCCAAAGGTCACCCAAAATATAGTGCAACTTGTACTAAAATTGAGGAAAGAGGGAAAACCTCATGTGAAAAACCCCCCTCAAAATACAATGTAATCAAAAGAAAAGAGGAAGAAAAGACAATTGCTAAGCAACTGTGTCCTTCACTCCAAGACGATCACACAGAGAACGAAACTTTTGCTCAGTGAATGTCTTGGTGAAGATGTCTATAGTTTGTTCTACTGAAGGACAGAATTACAAATCAATGACCCGATCATGTACTAAGTCTCTGATGTAGTGCATATGGATCTCTATGTGCTTCATCCGCTACCGCTGTACTGGATCCCTGCAAAATTTGAGAGTGCTCTGGTTGTCACACCAGATGACAATGGGTTGGTGGAACTGGACGCCCAACTTAGTGAGGAAGTGTTGTAGCCACAGAGCCTGAATGGTGATGTTGACTACTCCTCTGTACTCGACCTCGGCTGAAGAGAGAACAATAGCAGCCTGCTTCTTGCTCGACCAACAGATAGGGCCAAACCCTAGACTGAGTGAATATCCGAAGGTGGACTTGTGATCAATACTATCGCCCACCCAATTAGAATCAGTGAAGCCAAGGAGATTCAATGCAATGCCTACTGCATAGTGAATCTCGAAGGTGATGGTTCCCTGTACATATCAGAGGATGCACTTCGCAGCATTTCAGTGTAGCTAATGTGGCTCCTGCATGTATCTGGAAACTACCCCTACTGCATATGAGAGATCTGGTCTGGAGTGGGTGAGGTACAATAAGCTCCCCACTAGCAGTCGGTAGAGAGTGCTGTCAACTAATGGAGTGTCACCTCCATCCTCAAGGCGGACCTCAGATAGAAACGGAGTCGGTGCTGGCTTGCAGTCAGTCATGTGAAATCTCTCGAGGAGATCTCATGCATATTTAGCCTAAGAGAGTTTGATGCTTTTGGCATCCTGGCTGATCTCAAGACCAAGAAGGAAGGGTAATGGACCCATGTCCATCATCAAGAACCTATCATGCAAGGCCCTCTTGACTGCAGCAATGGCTGAAACCAAGCTGCTGATGATCAGGCGATCATCCACATACAAAACTAAGATAAGAAGAGAATCATGTGTCCTGAGCATGTAAACATTTGGATCAGACTTACATCTTTCGAAGTTTTGTGATAAGAGAAAATAATCCATCTTCGCATACCAAGCTCTCGGGGCTTGCTTAAGGCCATAGAGAGATTTCTTCAGTTTGTAGACCAAGGATGAATCTTGAATGAAACCATGTGGCTGCTCCATGTAAATATCCTCTGATAGGTCTCCGTGAAGAAAGACATTCTTCACATCCATCTGTTGTACTTCCCATCCCTAGGGAGCCGCAATGGCAAGTGTAAGGCATATGGAATCCATCTTTGCTACTAGAGAAAAGGTCTCATCATAATCAATTCCATGCACTTGTTGGAAGCCTTTAGCTACTAGCCTTGCTTTCCGTCTGGTGATTTTCCCATCTGTAGCGCTCTTGGTCCTGTAGACCCATTTGCATTAGACAAGTTTTCTTCCTGAAGGAAGGGGGACTAGATCCCAGGTCTCATTTTCGAGGAGGGAGTTATACTCCTCCTCCATGGCAGACTCCCAAGATGGATGCCCAGTAGCCTCAGCATAAGATTGTGATTAGAAGACTAAACTAAATGACAATGCCAGGATGGCGATGATTCAGTGGCAATGAGGACAAGAGGAGTCTCAATAAAATCTGATATAGTCTTCTGCAAATCAGAATTATCCCCCATAATACCATTTCTAGCAGCTGGGTGGTCTTGTGCATATATCTCACATAAGATCCTTCTTCTTTGATTTATGATAGGGGAATTTGATTCACTGTAGGAAGCCTGATCTGGGCTTGGATGTGGAGCATCATATGCATGCACTGGATTTGTATTTGAAGACTCTATCTCTGCATCTGCATGCTCTGTATCTGCATCTCAGTGTACTGAGTCATCATCTCGGACATGAGGTAGATAAAAGGTGTCTGCATGCAGTAATTGAGGTGCATGCGAGAGACTTTCCTCAAATTTGACACTTCGCTCAATGATGAGCTTGTCCGTACAGGAAATCAGGAGTCGGTATCCCTTCACACCATCAGGGTATCCAAAAAAGATGCACTCAATACTCTGTGGATCAAAGCGTTCCTCTTTTCAAAGGGGATCTTGGCCCATGCTCGAGAGCCAAAAACACGGAAGTGGGTGACCTCTGGTTTAGTGCCTCTCCAAGCCTCAAAGGGGGTCTAATCCTTGATAGACCTATGAGGAGTTTTGTTCTAGATGTAGTTAGCACAATTAAGTGCTTCAACCCATAGCTTATGAGGCAGTGACTTAGCATGCAACATGCAGGAAGCCATCTCTTTGAGAGATCAGTTCTTTCTCTCAGCAACTCCGTTCTGCTGTGGAGTGTATGGAACTGTGTACTGCAACTATATGCCAGACTCATAGCAAAGGTTCTAAAGTGTTGTGTTAACATATTCCCCCCATTGTTTGTACGGAGGGCTTTGATCTTTCTCTCTAACTGTGTCTCAACTAGTGCTTTGAAATCTTCAAAGTGCGCAAAAACTTTAGATTTGTTCCTGAGAAGATACACCCAAGTATACCGTGAGAAATCATCAATAAATGTAAGCAAATACCTTGCTTTGTTGATGAAAGGATGAGGAAAAGGCCCCATGAGATCACTATGGATCAGATCTAGAGGAGAGGATGCTCTATGACTCTTGCTGGTGTCAAACTTTTCTCTAGGATGTTTGCAAAGGACACACCCTTCACAAACTCCTTTGGAGAAACTGATATTTGGCAAGCCTTCCACCATCTCATGTTTGCTTAGCTGCTACATATACCTGTAATTTAAGTTACCAAACCTCTCGTGCCAAAGCCTACTACTATCATTAGCATGTGTAAGCAATAAGGAGGATTCATATTCAATAAATTTAGAAAATGTATAGAGTCTGGTTCCATTGTTTACCTCACTGGTTGCAATTTTGGAGCTATCACCCCTGCCACCCTCGCATATCATTATAACAAAGTAGCACAAAGGGGTGGATGGTAGTCAAACCCCGCCAACCCCCAACCATTATACACCATATATGGGCCAACGAGAATCAAACCCGCCCGACCACATGGCCGGATCACTCCACAGGCGGCCCAACCAACCATACCATATTTAAACACAAAACAAAAAAAATGAACTACGTGCACACTAATTTTGGAAGGGTGGGATTTTATCCCCCAACCCCATAGTTGTTATTTCCAATCTTTGC
Source organism: Pinus tabuliformis (assembly GCA_031772625.1). NCBI lineage: Eukaryota > Viridiplantae > Streptophyta > Pinopsida > Pinales > Pinaceae > Pinus > Pinus tabuliformis. Next base: position 854,725,963 of record CM062811.1, on the reverse strand, counting down.
CTCTAGGCCAAATAACCTTCTTGTTAAATCTACCCTAAGATATTTCTTATAAACCTTCACACTCATTCAAGTGAGGGGGGGAAGATGGGAGGACTGAGAACATGCATAGAGGATTGAAGGAGAATGTTGAGCCAATAGAGGGTGGAACCTTGATGCAATGACCAAGGTGGAACCTTTCTCAGCATGGATTTCGAGACAAAATATTTGTTGATGCAAAAGGAATGAAAAATATTCCATAGGAGGTAAAAATTTACTTTGTTAGAATGATATGAAGTTTACAGTCATTTTAACAAGAATTTCACAGGGAATGCGATGGTGAAATTAGAATCACCATCTGAGCAACAGCTTTATAGATTCCCAGCATAGCAGAATCTTGGAAGAATCTTGAGGAAATCTACCAGATTCCTTCGAGGCTAAAATTCGCCAGAGTCAGAATGCAACCAACGTTATACTCAAAAGTCTCAGAATCTCACAAGGACCATGATGGAAAGATCATATTTTTTATATGAGTTGCATATCTCCAGTCAGCCTAGAGAACATAATCTTTGGAGAATCACGGGGAATCTAAAAGATTCCTACAGGCCCATATTTTGACGGTGTCAGAATTTGACAAATAGATAGTCGACTTTACACCTCTCGTTGACAAAAATTCAGTGTTGTAGTTAGTTTTTGCAGCTGAGCCTTCCATTTTTCAGCCAACTTCAGAGGTGAAGGTACATGAATTAGTCATGTCATGTTTTCCTTCATAATTGTTGAGATGATGTATAATTTTTTGAGACCCCTGTTTGATGTTATGTTGTGGGATCAATTTTGCCACATTATGTGAGATATATTTAGCTTGACATGTTATGTATTGTTGTGGAGATCACTATGTAACCATGTTGAAGGGATGCTCATTGCCACATTATGTGAGATCTTGTTAGTTTTGTCATGCTAAAGGAAGCCCATTTTGAGTGAGAATTCCTGCATGGAGAATGTCTCATGGAGAGACAAGCAACTCTTGTTGAGGGTATGACCTTGCTATGACAAAGTTTTGTCCATGTACATCATCATCATTTCCAGTGTTATATAAAGGGGCCAATGCCATCTTGACACTGGGCCAGGAGACATAGCACGCACTGGATGAACTGTTATCAAATGTGTCGTGTTCATGATTTTCTAATTGTTTTCATGTTTCCTCTTGTTTGAGCATGCACATATTTTGTTTTATGCTCTTTAAAATGGAATTCTAACAACATCACAAAAGTAAAAGATCTTGGATGATTTGGTAGCTAGAGGAACCCAGGTCCAGTTTGGTATTAGAGTGGTCTTCTAACTGATGTGGATTGCGAGTGTGAACAATGATTTAACATGCAATGATGGAGGATGAAAAATACATGTACGAGGTCATGCTCGAGATGTCCCAAATGATGGACATGTTGTATGAAGCTTATGAGAGACAGGAGAAAGAAAGCACAAAGAATGATGCTCCATCCACACCTTCTAGTGTGCATTCATCGTTTTCTCATCACTCGAATGAGAAGGTCAACTAGAGCCTTCAAGCAGATAATGTTGAATAGAATATGCTTCTACAAGAAGAGAAAGAGTTGAAACAGAGACGAAGCCCTCATCACCTATTTCAGAATCAATAATTAAGGTAAACCATGTTGATTTTTCTTTAGATTCATCTTCACATGACACTATTTTTGTTGGAAATGTGGAAGTACCGATTACAAGAAATGGCATGAGACTCCTTACAATGATGGGGTACCAAGGAAGAGGACTTGGTGTTAATGGCCAATGCATGACTCAAACATTGGAGGTCATGCAAAGACCTCGATTCACATGCTTGGGATACACTGAAGGATAATTCTCAAAGGTGTTAGATGCTTCTGATACATTGTTAAAATCGTCGAGGAAAGAGAATGATGGGAACACATCACCATCATCCCATGACAAAGCTCATTGCAGGGAAAGAGCTGAGGTAAGCTCTCATCACCATAATTACACCAGAGATAGCCAAGAAAGGTATAACAAGTCTCAGTATTCTAATGTTAATTTCGATAACAATCATGTTGTTAATCATTAATGTAATTCATGGCATCGAAAAACATGTAGTTTTTGTGGTTTACATAACCATGTGATTGTTGAGTGCTGGAAGAGAATGGAAACACAAAAGAGGATGAAGCATGAAAGGCCTTCTCCACAGCAAGGAAAGAAGCATGTTAGGAAAATCTAGAGGAAGAAGACTCATTGTAGTCATTGTAACAGAGGTGGTCATCAGAGAGCCACGTGTTGGAGGCTCCATCTAGAGCGTCTCCTTAAAGACAAAATGCACATGCAGAAACCAATTGAAGAAAATGTTCAGCAAGAAAATTTGCCACATTCATTGTGGTTCACTTTGTTCAGTAAGAAATGGTTTTTTTACATTGCATAGTATGTCATGGCATTATTTTTGTAAATCATCTGTTGTAGTTTATATTGTAAAAGTGATGATATGTTTTCTATCACTTGTTGAAGCAAAAATGATATTTTGGCCTTGTTTCCATAGTTGGGTTATTATTTCCATTTTGATGTAAAATTGACCATAGAGTATGTGTTATAAACTCGTGGCAAGTATGGGATGCTTGGGTCATTAGTTGGTTATGTAAATTAAGCACGTAATTTGCAAAAATGTACTACAGGTTTGCAAGGGATGCAGGGGTCATCTCATCACTTATTGCTCCGAAGAACAAAGGTGAAGGAGAAGGAAGGGTGACCTATTAGGACACTTGTGGTGCAGACAAGTACAAAGTTTTAGATTATTGTCATGCATTTGGAGGACCAAAAGCTCCTCAGTGGGGAGGATTGATCCAAGGTGCTCCAGACACATGTAGAACTCCGAGAGGGCTCAGAAATGGTCAAAATTCAAGGTGGTAAAATTTCAACAAACTCAACATCAAATTGAAGTTCTTGTCCCCCTGATTCCAACACGTGAATGACACTTGAATCCGAGCTCATATGGAGAAGATAGGGCTTGTCAAACTTCAGGGTTGACTTGGCCAAGTGGCAGGGTTAATGGACCTACAAATATCACCAGAAATAGTCATCGGAGCTAGCCACTGAGCGACGATGAAATTTTTGCCTTCTTTGTTTTTCTAATAACCCTTAGTTTAGAAAAATTAGAAAATAACTATATGGTCTTTAAAACTAAAAAAAATATTAAAAAAAAATGGGGGAGGGTTATCACCCGCGCCACCCCCACATATTGTTATAAAAAACTAGTAAAAGGGGGTGGTAGGTGGTCAAAACCCACCACCCCCTAACCATTATACACCATGTATGGGCCGACAGTAATCAAACCTACCTAGCCGCGTGGCCGGTCGCTCCACATGCAGCCCAACCAACCATACCATATTTAATCACCAAAAAAAAGGAAATGCACGCACACAAATTTTGGAAGGGGCGGGACTTCATCCCCCGACCCCATAGCTATTATTGCCAATATTTTCCACTAGGAAAAATGACCTTATTAAATCCACCCTAATATATTGCTTATAAACCTTCACACTCATTCAACCGAGGGTGAGGCAGATGGGAGGACGAGAACGTGCGTAGTGGATTGAAGGAGAATGTCAAGATAGTAGAGGGAAGAACCATGCGTTGTAGCAATGGGAGGACCTTGATGCAGTGACCAAGGTGGAACCTTTCTTGGCATGAATTTCAAAATAATATTCCTTGAAGCAAAACGGAATCTAAAAGATTCCTTAGGAGGTAAAAATTCACTTTGTCATAACGATATGAAGTTTATAGTTGTTTCAACTGGAATTTCGCATCAAACATGATGGTGAAACCATAATCACCATTTGAGCATCATATTTTCAGATTCACATCAGAGAAGAATCTTGAAGAATCTTGAGGGAATCTTTCAAATTCCTTGGAGGTTGAAATTCACTAGAGTCAGAATGTAGCCAACTTTATACTCAAAAGTCTCAGAATCTCGCAAAGATCATGATGGCGAGATCAGATTTTTTATTTGAGTTGCAGATCTCAAGTCAGCCCAGAGAACAAAATCTTTGGAGAATCATGGGGAATCTAAAAGATTCCTATAGGCCCAGATTTTGACGGTGTCAGAATTTGACAAATAGATAGTCAATTTTACACCTCTGGATGAGAGAGATTGAGTGGTGTAGTTATTTTTTGCAGCCGAGCTTTCCATTTTTGGCCAACTTCAGAGGCAAAGATACATGAACCAATCATGTCATGTTTTCCTTCATAATTGCGGGGATGATGTATTATGTTTTGAGATCCTTTTTTGATGTTATGTTGTGGGACTGATTTTGCCACATTATGTGAGATGTATTTAGCTTTTCATGTTATGTATTATTGTGGATATCCCTATGTAACTATGTTGAAGGGATGCTCATTGCCACATTATGTGAGATCGTGTTAGTTTTTTCATGTTGAAGGAAACTCATTTTGAGTGAGAATTCTTGTAGGGAGAACGTCTCGTGGAGGGACAAGCCACTCTTGTTGAGGGAATGTGACCTTGATATGACAAAGTTTTTTCTGTGTACATCATCATGATTCCTATCATTATATAAAGCGACAAACACCATCTTAACACTGTGCTCAGAGACGTAGTCCACACTAGATGAACTCCATTACCAAATGTGTCACGTTCATGATTTTTTGATCGTTGTCATGTTTCCTCTTGTTTGAGCATGCACATATGTTATTTTATGCTCTTTAAAATAAAATTCTAACAACATCATAGAAGTAAAAGATCTTGGATGATTCCGGTAGCTGAACGAACCAAATCACCTAGGCTTATGGGTTCTTTTTCTCCATCTATTATGCTTTGAAGTTTTCCTTAGGAACTATGCCAATATCCTCTTTACCACCTATTTATTTCCTTGCATTGGTTTTCATAACATCTTTATCCTTATTAGGATGAAGTTTTGGATGTATTTTCCAACATATTCCATTCCCATGCTCATGCATGTTGTAATGGGTACAAAATTACTTTTGCTTGCCCATCAACAAGGAAATTCTCAAATGTGAAGGAGGTTATTCATGCTTGATGCCAAGAATTTGTTCCATTCTTTTGACCATCACCTTGTGTTACTCACAATCAACCACACAATCGTCAACTATCATTTGACGATGACATGCAAAGTTGAAGCATGTCACATTATCATTACCATCTTGGTGTAACATATCATCCTCTAATCATTTCTTTGCTTCAAATAGTTTACAACACTCTCCAAACTCTCTATGACCATATCCCAATCCTTGATATCTTGGTCCCTCTTTCACCATGATATGATTTGTGATTCCTTGGTCATTGATTCTAAGGGCTCCTCCTTCATAACCCATCCAAGCTAGCAACTTCATACCAATGTATTTATTATGTTGTTCAAACGTTGCTAAAGATGTGTTATTAACATAAACTAAAGGATTTGAACTTGATATGTTCATTACCTCCTTGGACTTCTCACCCACCTTTCCTGCTTCAGATGTTGATGACAAATTTGAAGATGAATAAAGCCACCCACTTTTACCAACAGACATATAATGAGAATCTTTGAGATATTGACAAAATGCACATGCATCATTGTCCACATAGTGTCCATAACCAGTGTTTGGACCATGCCCACAAATTGGCTTCACTTTGGAGGTATAATTTGTTGTCACTGGAGTGGAACTCTCACCGACTTGTTCCTGAAGCACATGTTGCAATTGAAAGCGCATATGCCTCTTCTTCTCTTCAACAATTTCAACAATTTTTCTCAATTCAACATTCTTCATTTGAAGAGACAAATTCACCTCCTCTAGATCTTGGAGTTGTAGCTTTTAACCCATACCTAGAAATTGGTTAGAACCTACTTTCATGCCAATTGATCTAAATTTGGATGATAACTTCTCCTTCCTAAAAATTGATTGTCCTCTAACACTTTGCAAGTAAAAATGGGTCTTATACAAAAACAAGTTTTTAAGGTCTCTTCAAGGTTAATGAGTTAGTTTTACATGTGAACTTTAAACAAGTAACATATCATCATTTAACTCATAAAGACATTCAAGAAGAGAGACAACAAAAAATTTTGTGACGGAGTTTACCCCTTCTGGGCTACATCTTTGAGCCTGCTAAGACAATTAGACCACTCCATATATTTCAGTGATGAAGACTACATAAATTTTGCTAAAAATATGAGCGCCTAGTTTCCCCTTCAAAGAAATGTTCTCCTGCAAAGAACTCCGACTCTAAAAAACATGACAACCTATAGTCAGTCATGAAACAATCAGCAAGAAAAGTTCTCTCACATTAAGACCTTGTACTCCATCTCAAAATGAGAAAGCAAGTACAAAAATTCCACATTGAAGTGCAAAAAGAGAGTTTTCCCCAACAAGACATAGTGAGAGAAGACACACATGTGCTATATAAAATAAATCACAGATGTTGTGGGTCACATCTGAAGGCTGGAAATCCAGGTGCTTTCCATGCTCAAAAACCTTCAATCAATGTTCTAAACCATTAATTGATCCTGACATCGATGGAATCAAACATATAAATAGTCTCTTCAGATGTGTTATAGTCAACAAACAAGGGCTTCCGTTGGATCAAGAATGTCCAAAAACCCCTATCTGGACTCTTCTTTAACTCCAAAATTCCAAAAACACATCTATTTATGGCTCTCCCCCAACCTTCTTTTGTTATATGTCCTATAAACTGGATAAACCTACAAATAGAGCGACTGTTCTAGCCTAAAATCCATTAGTGAGGTGACAATTTCACCTGCCAAAGGTGAAAATTGTAAGATAGTTAGTTTTGCAAATAACTCCCATGAGCGCTAAAACAGGGTCATGTGGTGCGTGTGGTCGAGGACCAGGCTGACCGCCTGCCCCACCACTTTGCACCTGTCAACAGAGGCTGTGGTTGTATGTTGCCCATAGGACAACAAGCTGGGGGTAATAGCCTTCCCCCACTATGGTAGCTCCATCTATGGTTACATGTGATACCACAGGACTGGGGCGAGGGGCCAAAATCCACCCTAGTTTTTTAATACATGCCACCATAAATATTGCTCCGGTGGATGGTGATAAGACCTGGGGCTAGGACCTAGATCCTGACCCCCTCATTGTGTCTTCTGTCGAGGTCTTGTGGGAAAAAATGCGACCACGGGCCAGGGCTAGGCCCCAATCCCTTCCTCACTACTCCTGCCGTGGTCGAGTGGGGTGCCGATGAGCAGGGGCCACAGCTTAGCACCGGCACCTTCCCCCAATGTTTATTTATAGGGTGTTTAAGATAAATTTGAAGGCATAATATATCAAGTAACAAGCATACAGTGTAGTGGTAAGGATTGATTGTGTAGTAAAGGAGGTCATGAGTTCGATCCCACCCAGGCCTGTGGAGGAGCCATGTGGTGTCCTTTGGTTGGGCCATGTGGCAACCTCCCATTGAGGCACCAAAACAAATGGAAACCAATCAAATCGTGACAACCTATGTCTATACAATCATGCCACTTGAAAATTCATGGTTGGTCTTGTATGCCTTGTTGGCATGCTGACATCATCATGACATCAACACTACGGACTGCCTAGTCAACAACCCAGTTAGTTCACCCGTATTTTTTTTAATTGTTGAGCCAAATGATTGGAACATCATAACTTTGTCATAGGACATCGTATTGAGGTGAAATAAGCGTCATTGGAATCTGAATGACAAACACTATGACTTGACGTTAGTTTCGAAAGATTATGACTCTTTCATGTTTTGAGAACAAATTTGATCTCTGGATCAATGGGTAGTAAGTATGCTAGAGTATATAAAATCCATAGGGGAGTGACATAAAAAATAGGGGATGCCAAGAGATCCTTATTGGGAAGGAGGAGGACTAAGCCACCTCTCCCTATAATATTGTCTTGAGCCTCCACCAAAAACTCATGCACAAAACGAACCAAAAAATAGGATTGTACCTAAAAAAACATTTATAAGATGTTAAATGAAAAATAAGTACTAGCAGACTTCGAGGAGATGAGCTCTTGAACATCCAAAATAATTCTTGTATAAATCCTCCCACTAATAAATGCATGAACTAAATGCATCTAACCCCACTAACATTTGGAAATTGTAGAGAATCCATCATATGTTATGGAGTGAATGATGATAAGCTAGACTAGGAGAGTTTAGACCTTTCACAGTGGTTAAACTACAAGCATAGGTGTTGTGAAGAAAAAAATCCCACAACCAACTTAGTAACACAATGATGACCCCAAATATCTACAACTCACCCCCAATAATTCCAAGATCTCAAGGAGGTCTAGTGTGTTTTCATATTACTTCTTTGTATTTTCATTTCTCATTGGTGTATGTGATTGCATGGGAGTAGTTGGTCACACCATCCCCCTCTTTATTTCTTGGTGCGACGAGGAGGAGGTAAGTTTTCTCCCCTACCTTAATAGAACACATTTCAACACCCCCATCGGGGTGTGCTAATAATGGATAATAAATTTGTTGAGTTAATCCCACCATTCTAACCTAACTTCATTGCTCAAAGGGAAGGCAAGTTAAAAGTCCTAGATTCGTGAGGTAATCTATGAATTGGTTTTCTAATCAACAAGAGTGTGTGGGAATGATGGTAGGGAGAAAGGGGATTAGAGAATTAATAAAATAGATGAAGTTTTCTAGTATCCAACTACAACATATATTTGATGCGGAGGATCTATTAGGCAATCCCTTTAAAGTATTTATAACCAAGTTAGAATATGCATCCACTTGAATCTTTGTAAATCTATTTACAATAGCTAGGTGTAGTCCATACTCCAAGGCAAAAAATGATAGTACATTATTACTATGGACCCCATAATTACCAGTAAACAGAAACATCACTTGATCATCATATTTCTTCAATATGCCTCCAAATATAGCCAACCTTGAATTTCCTTTTGAAGCCCCATCAAAATTTAGCTTGATGAAATCAAATAGGGAAGGGGTGAATATCTTTGTTAAGCCAGTTATAGGATGAAGGGGAGTAGGGGTTGCGGGTGGACACATGGCTGGGGAAAGCTCAAGCATTATTAAGATAGCTAACTCATGTGGTTTTGCTTCCCAATTTGGTTGAGACCATGATGAACATGGCATGGTTATACTTTCGATTAGAGTCTCTAAAGAGTAACATAACTTGATCCCATAATTTATCTTGCAAGGGGAATGAATTAAGAATATGTTCCATGTATTCCTCATGGTATTTTCAAATTAATCATATTGAGGGACCCTCAAATACTTTTCTTTTAATCCAATCCTAGGAGAGAGCCCGAAGTTTGGCAACTAGCTAAAGGAATTGTGATACATTGGGCTAGAGGCCCCGGAGCCATATTTTCTGCTAGATAGACATTTTGTGAATAGAGTGACATCCCTCCTACAATAAGTATGACTCTTTCATTGTGAACATTCCTTTCATTTGGTATCCCCATTGAAACTTATATGGGGTGTTTATTATGGGAATATTCCTATTTTTCAATCCTAATGGAACTTAGTCCATTTTTCTATAGTTGGTATCACTTTCATGTCCTCCCTTGTTTTCGATATTCTCCACTCTAAGGGAATGGTGGACACATTCCAGAAATCAGAGACAATCCTAAAATTTTGAGCTAGAGTGATGTTCACTATCTCCACGTATTCCTCTTAGGATTCAATATTGGGTTGTTGTTTCCATGCATCACTCTAGAAGAAAGTTTTATGGCCATTTCTAACTTCCTAGAATGAGAGTTTCTATATCATATCCTCATTATCTTTTCTTAAATTCCAAATAGAAGAGTTTGGAGGGAAATTTGGAGTATGTAATTTCTCTGATTAAGAAGATAGTGGATCATACCTTTTGTTCCATATTTGTTGTCATAACTCTTGTCCTATTTGAATCCACCTCCACCACAACTTTTTCGCAAGACATTATTGAGTAGGCCAAGATCCCATAGCCCCAAACCATCTTCCAATTTTAAGAGGGACAGTTTTTCCCACACAACTATTGACCATTTTATTTCTATTGTGGCCCTATCCCATATAAATTGTTTATGCAATTTTTTTTATCTATATAACAATTTCATTTGGGGATTACATAACAAAGAGAATGTATAGAGGGAGATATTGTAAAAAAATATTCAAAGGTCTTATATAACCTTCCAAATGCAATGACTGAAAGGTTCAACTATCTAAGTACTATGAGATGCATTCTAGGTTACTCTGCTAATGATTGACTCGTAATGAAATTTCGACTAACGATGCTCTGTGATATCTGGAAATCATATAAATAATATGAAACCCCACTAATCAAGGTACGTGTTGTTTCATAGCAAAGTTGGTATGAAAGAAATAAATATGGGGTTTTTTAGCATTGATGGAGGTACTTGATGTGTCCATGTAATTCAAAATTTGTATTAGAGAATTAGATTCTCTAGATTTTGGTACACCAAATAACATGATGTCATCTAGAAATCGTTGATCTGTGTCTGGAAGGTCATATCCATATAAGCATAATCATTTGAGTTGACTGTAACAGCCCTAGTGAAAATTCCATGTAATAAAAGTAAATAAAGGAAAAAATAATAACCATGGTTGATGGGACACTTATTCCAAGATGAGTGTTGGGCAAGACATCCTAGAGGGTGTTCATTTGGTTGTTTATGACTAAGGAAATTAACAAAGGCAATGGCTAAGGCTTTGGAAACAAAAAATGGTATTTTTGGCACATTTATTTATGAAAATAATGGAACATAGGAGAAAAAGGAGGTGAAAGGTCACATGTTGCATGTGACGAGGAAATTGAAGGAAAATAATGAAAATTGAAGAAAATAGAGGCCTAATTCATAAAAAGGATTCTAAGGATCAGTTGGTAACCTTTTGTAAGTTGATTCTTGGAGCTCTCCCTCTCTCTCTCTCACTCTTGGACACTTATAGTTTTCTTGGAGCATTTTGGCATTGGAGCAAGAAAGGAAAAGAAGGCAAGAGGAAGCAAAGATCAAGTATGGAAAGGTAGGATCAAGAAGCTACAACAAGATTCATTGTAGGTATAGATTTGCATGTGTATTTTCCTTGCTATATTTGGCATGCATGCTATTGCATGTGGTTCTTTTTGTTGTGGGATGGGTTTTTCCATGTGTAACAGTGTTCTCAACCTAGCCTTGCCATTTCCGGGTAGCCATGGTGTGATGGGGTTCTCATGCATTTTTTGAGTTGGATTGTTGGATGGATTTGAAGCTCAGTGAGGTGCATCATCGAAATGATAGAACACATGGCCTAGTAACCCCTGAACTAGACTCTGGGTTGTGGTAAAGCTAGATTTTGTGTTGCCTCAGATGGCCTAGGAATCCTTGACGTGAATGGTAGGATATACTGTAAATCCAAGAGGTGGTTTTCTCTTTGTTGGGCATAGTAATCTTGGGTTTTTGATATGCAATAAAGCCTGGAGTATGGGTCTCAGTTTAGGGCCTAGTGATTTGGGTTTGGATTGCAGTAAACCCTGAGAGACTAGGAGGTAGGAAAATTCCTCACGGTGTAGGTGAAGAGATATGGTGGCATCCATGCTTGTTAAGCCTAGTGATCGGGTGGAGATCATGGTAAATCCTATTATGATGTGTTCAATGTGTTGGCCTAATGGTCTAGGATGGATTACGGTAAAGCTTGGTTTCTATTGATGACGATGAGGTGGTCTAGACTTGGTATGTCCTCATTTGTTCTTTTCATTTGAGTACCACATTCATCGTTGGAATATGGCACAAGGGTGAATGACTGAATATATATTTGACTCATCCATTCTATGGTCAGGTGGAACATGGAAGTCCCATGCTGGGTTTGGTTTTTGCTTCATTAATGAAAGGTTATTTCTCCTTGTATTTCTATGAGCATTTTGATGGATTATATGTGGTCTATATGGCTATAAATTCATCAGTATTTCTATTGTTATTATGCTAGTTATATGAGTTTTTTATGACAACATTTATGTATGGGTCTCAACATGTTTTTACTTGTAAATGAATGGATAATGTATCCATGGCCTAATAGATGATAATTTAATGAATGGCATGAGGTAATAGTAGTGAATTATGATTCTCAGATAAGTATGAGATCCCTAAACTTAATTCTGTTGTTTACACCTGTAGGTTACATGTTGATGATATGTTCGACGTAATTCTAGTCATGGCTAGTAGGGATCTGATTAAGGTCTTGTTCAACTTATTGCTTTTGCATCGTTGTTTCCCTACTCTTTTACTATTCCTAAGTTATCATTCCATTATGGGAAGTGACCTGGGCTCTCAGCCTGAAAAAATGACTGAAATTATGAAGTCGATGGCATAGCAATGACAAATTTAGTCTCTAGTTGCTGGAAGGTAAGCTTGTGAGAGTGACTTTGGGTTTCCAGACATTCTTTTACCTATAGAATGAGAGCCACTAAGGCCTAAGATGTACAGAACACCAGTGGGACCTAGGGATAGGATGTCTAAGTGGCTGACATGTCCCCTAAGGGTTATGTTGCTAATGTGGATAGGTTGGTTGATGTGTTCCATTGATTCCACTTCCTTAAGGTCACACAGGATTTCGAATCCAATCACAGTAGCCTCTCATTGCATGTTTACCCCAGTGAGTTGGTTACTTGGGTAGATGTGTGAGGAGGGTGTTACGAAGTGGTATCATAGCATGGTCCACCCCTCAGACTCGATGGGCAGTGTGTGTTGGTCATGCTTGCATGTCAGTTGCATGTGTGTCTCCTACACTTGCATTCCATGTTCTTGTTAATTTTCTTGATGATTGATTATGGTTGAAGTAAGGTTGTCATGGAGAATTTGATGTTGTGTTTGTAGAATGCATTGTCATGAGCATATGATTGGTTACATATTGTTGCATGTCACTTACATGTTATTTTTATGTCACCTACAAACATCCTTTTATGTTAGGCTACCTTCTTGTAGGTTTGATTACATGGATCGACCTTGTAGTTTGATTACAAGAATTGATCACTTCTACTCGACTACATACATATATGCATATGTGTAGTTGATTTGGCATTACTTATGCATCTTGATGGTTGCATGTGGCAATGTGTACAATGGAGTAATGGCTATTGTCATGCATGAGGTCATAGAATGCATTGTTGATATGGCATTGCATTGATGACTGGACCCTAGCTAGAATGATGTTTATGCATTGATGCACTTACTTGTTATACGTCTATATGTTTTTATGATTATGATATACATCTATCACGTTGATTTGATGACCTTGACAAGTTATCTCCCCAAATTATACTAAGGTATGTTGATTTATTGTGATTTGGTTTATCTAACATATTATGCATTGCAGGAAAGAGATCAAATGGCTAACAAGGTGGTAGACTACATAGAATCTCCTTATGAATTAGATGGGAAGTGCAATGTAGGGCACTCTTTTGATTTGGCAGACATGTTGAGAAGCTTGAAGGAAGACATAAGGAGTTGTAAGGCAGATAATGACCAGATCATATAGGCACAAGACAAACAAGAAGAGGTTAGTGTTATACTTCTTCAGAATTTGTTAGACTTGCAGCGACAAGGGACACTTTCGATCAGCCATGGACATAAGGATATAACTAATGGGGCATATGGCATTAGGTTTCCTAGTAGACACAGATAAGATATATCTGATATGGTGAGAGATAGCAGGTTGTTGGATACTCTGGATAGGAGAGGAGATGGATATAGGTACTATTCTAGCTCTGGTTCTCATAGAGATCATGATCATCATCACTATCCTCCTTACAGGAGGAATGATAGGGGATACTTACCAGATGAGTTTAAGAAAGTGAAGCCACCTACTTTTGATGGAGATATGAAGAAGCTAGAAGATTCAGAGGCTTGGATACTTGGGATGAACAAATTCTTTGAGTTTCTTTGAGTTTCATAATTACATAGATAACATGAAGGCTAAAGTAGTGATCTTCATCTTAAAAGGTAAAGCATACATTTGGTGGGAAGATGTTAAGCAAGACAGAGACATCAGGGGAAATGACTTAAGTTGGTGGGAGTTCAAGAGGATTTATAGGAAGAAGTACTTGTCAAAAAGGTACTATGATAGTAAGGCTAAAGAGTTATATGAGCTAAATATGCTACCAATGATAGATGAAGAGTAGACGAACAAGTTTTTGGAGCTATTGAGGTACGCACCATATCTTACTAATGACAAGGATAAAGTTCAATGGTTTGTCCTTGGTTTTCCATTAGCATTTAAAGATCAAATTGAGTATGATGAGCCTCGGTCACTCGAAGAAGTTATTAGGAAATTGAAGCATTTCTATGAACAGTTAAAGCGTAAGAATGAATCTCAGCAAGGATGGAAGGTAAAAGATAATGGTAAAGGTACATGGTAGCCTTAGAGAACAAGGCCTTAGAATGTAGATGAGAAATAAAATACAGCACTGCAAAAGAGGTTTAATGTAGCTAGACAGGGACATGGGTCACAACAGCAGCATAGAGGTGTTTGTACTCGCTGGTTGGAGTGTTGGACATGTGTCAAGGAACACTTTAAAAGAGATTGTCCACAAAATTAGGGTGATTGGCCCCAGAGATACAGTGCACAAGAGGCACAAACTATTGGGGATGTAGGGCAGAGAATTCCTCGTATATATGCAACAATGGACAGTAGACAGGGAGAACACCAGACATCCATCATTGATATGAACGGTAAGCCTTGTGATCAAGTTATTTCTATTTTGATTGACCCTGGATCTAGTTGTGGCTATGTTAGTCCTAACTTGGTGGATAAGTGTGGTTTGAGTAAGGAATTGTGTGTAGAGTCTTGGTTAGTGTAGTTAGCTACAGGTACAAAGAAGTGATTTCATCATTGGGTAGGAGCTTGTGCATTTGATTTAAATGGTATGCATACTGTGACACATCTAGATGTACTATCATTGGGATCATACAATATGTTGTTGGGCATGGATTGGTTGTATCTTCATAGATCCAAGGTATACTGTTATGACAAAGTTATTGAGTGTGTTGATGACAATGGAGAACCAATAGTCATGTAGGGTAAGAATAAAGCCACATTAGTTAGGATGGTGATAGTTATGTAGGAAAAGCATAGTTGTAGGAAAGGGTGTTCATTGTTTGCAGTACACATTTATAATGATAAGGGCAAGGAGGTTGAGGATGCAGATGTGTTGAGTGGGTACCAAGTTTTGCAACAGTTTCAGGATGTATTTCCAAAGGATATTATAGAGATTCCACCTCACAAGGAGGTAGACTTTTATATTGAGTTATTGCGAGGGGAAGCTCCAACATCAAAAGAACCTTACAGGATGAGCACATCTGAGTTGATCGAGTTAAAGTTGTAGTTGAAGGAAATGATGGAGAAGGGATACATTAGGCCAAGCGTATCACCTTGGGGCACACTGGTCTTGTTTTTGAAGAAGAAATATGGAACTCTCAGATTATGCATTGACTACATACATTTGAAAAAAGTGACCACAAAAAATAGGTACCCTTTTCTGAGGATTGATGACTTGTTCGATTAGCTGAAGGGAGCAGTAGCATTCTTGAAGATGAATCTGAGATCCCGATACCATCAGGTATGCATCAAAGAGAGGGAGTTTACAAGACTGTGCTCTAGACCAGGTATGGGCATTATGAGTTTATTGTAGTTCCATTTGGATTAACAAATGCTCCAACTACATTTATTTTCTTGATGAATAGTGTGTTGCATCCATATTTGGATAAGTTTTTTATTATGTTCATTGATGATATGCTGGCATATTCTAAAAATGAGGATGAGCATGTCAAGCATTTAACATCAATGTTGAGGTTGTTGAGGGAGCGTCAGTTATATGTTAAACTTAGCAAGTGTAGTTTCTTTCAGGTAGAGCTACACTACTTGTGGCATGCTATCTCCAAGGAGGGGATTGCAATAGATCTAGAGAAGATAAGGGCCATCATGGAATGGGTAGCTCCTAAGAATGTGGATGAGGTGAGATCTTTCATGGGGTTGGTAGGCTACTATAGGATGTTCATCAGGAACTTCTCACAGATTTCTTATCATATAGCATAATTGCAGTGGAAAGGTAAGAATTTTGAATGGACAGAGGAGTGTTAGGATATCTTTGAGTAGCTTAAGCAGTTGTTGACACATGCACCAGTGCTACAGATTGTAGATCCAGACAAAGAGTTTGTAATGTGCACAGATGCTTGCAAGAGAAGACTTGGTGGAGTCCTTATACAGGATGGAAAGGTGATATGCTATGAGTTGTGAAAGCTGAATGAGCACGAGTAGAAATACCCGACACATGATCTTGAGTTAGTAGTGATCATACATGCATTGAAGATGTAGAGGCACTATCTTCTTGAAGGAGGTTTGTACTTATGAGAGATCATATTAGGTTGAGATATTTGTTTGACCAGTCGAATCTAAATGCCAGGCAGGCTAGATTGTTTCCCATGATCAATAAGTTTGATTTCGAGATCAGGTAAATCAAAGGTAAAGAGAATAGGGTGGAAAATTCTCTTAGCAGGTAGGTATAGGTAAATCACTTGGCAGCTATGAGCTCCTATAGGACAAATCCATAGAATAGGATCTTGCAGGTAGATCACCAAGATGCCAGATATATGGAGATTGTGCACAGGTTGCAGTAGAGTACTAGTATAGGTACATGTGGTAGTACATGTACAGGTACAGGTGCAAGTATAGGTATAGGTAGTGGTACAGATACATGCATAAGTACATGATATTTGTTCCAGATAGAAATTAGCTCAAGACAGTGATATTGAGGGAGTTTCATGTGAAACCTTATTCAGGTCACCTAGGTTATTGATGAGCCTCATAAATGGGTAATTATATGGGCTCATTTTACCTCCTAACCTAGTCAAATCAACCATTCTTGTAGCTTATTGTATGATTTTCTAATTATATTTATGCCTATGGAGTGAGTTGAGTTAGTTATGATGCTATGTGGTCTAACATGTGTTTAATGCAGATTATTGATGAATTTTGAGGTCAAAGTCAAGGATCCATTAGACAAATGGTAGAAATAATTTGAAGTGGACAAAGGAAAGTACTTATAGGAGGGAATCCCCCTCATTTATTACTCCTCACTTCGAATTCCCCTTCATTCAGCTTGGAGTACAAGCAGCCAAATCATGCACTAGAAGGTAGTCGAGCAAGTGGAGGATGACTGATGATTATCTCGAGTTTTGGGAGCCAAGCCTCCCTGATTTTAAGGAAGCTATTGGTAGCTTCATTTGTATATGTAGAGAGGCCTAGGGCCTCACTAGGGTTGAATTTTTGTTGGATTTTTGCTTATGTAAACTCTACTCAACTTCAAGCTTATTATTTTCTGACAGTTCATGTAATCTTGCTATTGTTTTGGAAATAAAGATGGAATCCTTTTTGAGCTAGCATTGAGTTACGTCAGAGGGCTAAATATCTTAGGTCAGGGCCTAATACAAGTAGCCAAGCTCCTCTTTACTTGTATTTTTATGTTTATTTTAGTTTTTAGATTAGGTTACTGTTGGATGTATTTCTTTTATGGTTAAGAATAGGTTTCTTTTGATGATTCATTAGTTTGCTTCCATTTGTGCTTTTCTACAGCAGGTTAAGCAGTAATAAAGAGAAGATTCAAAAGGCTAGCAAGAGTGCCTTAACCTCTCTTCCTCCCTTTGGGACCATGATTTGAGGCAAAGACCCTCTTGCTGCCCCAAAAACATAGATTTTCCTCATTCATAGGACTTTTGGTGTTTACAGCCTTTTAATAGGATAATAGTCCAGTTTTGCTTTGATTTAGATCTTCCTCATCATGCTCACTTATTTATTTTAAATAGTATTATTTCATGCTTTCCTTTCTAGGAGCATTTCTCAGCATTTCCTTTCATAGATCATCGTTTATACTATTTTGATGCAAAACTCTGTTTTTCTAGATGCACTTATTTCATTGTTGGCTTGTTCTTATTGGTTGACTGTCAATTCCTTTGTTGAAGATCTCTTCTTGCAGTAGGTTAGCTTATCAGCCATCCCGTCCTCAACCTGATCCATGCCCTACAGGCCGCCCAAGTCTCACCTTAATTCTACCTTAGTTTCCTACATTTTCCATAGAACTTCTTCCTCTCTCCTTGAGCAAACCCAATTATCTTCCTCTCTTCCGGTGATTCATTGTAGACCCTAGGAACCCTAACACCTCGTTCCAACCTTCATCCACCTTTTCCACCTACTCTCACACCTTCAAAACAATGAAAATTGCTCTCGGCCTCCTCCTGTAGGCCTCCTATAGTTGCCATGTTTTCCTCCTATAGATTTCCTGTGTCCTCTTGTAGATTTTCCTGTAGGCTTTCTTTTGAAGGCCGAGTGTGGGAAAAGCATCCAGAAGGCCACCTGAGACCTCCTAGGACCCATCCACACCATCCTACATACTCTCAAGTCCCAAAACCACCCTCCAACACCACCTATTCACTGCCACATTCACACACAATAAATTACATGCATGACAAATTCACATAAAAATACATAAAAATCCAAAAAGATGTTTTTTTCTTATTTACTTCCAGAAATAGCTTAGTTAGATGTTGTTTACTTCCTTGAGTAGGTAATGAAATTCCTTTCATGGTTTTCATAGTGCTTTATGCAAAAGTAGAATTAGTTGGTTAATTAGGGTTTACTAGGTTTGCTTTACATTTCTGTCTTTCTCCTTTCTGCAATTAGAGTAGTATCTGTAGAGTAATCTTTATCTACTTTCATCACATATAGAGCTTCTTCTAGAATCCATAGAAGTTGGCTTGAGATCCTAGTGATTTTGTACTAGCTAATCAAGTGACAACCTACAGTGAGAACTAGTACTTGTGCATACAGCACTGACACTTCCAAGTTTGTTGCGAACTACCAGGTTGATAAGAGTAAAGTAGGTAGCCCAGGAGTTGCAGCATTATTGGTGCAATACTAGTGCTCACCACTTTTTGGCGCCATTGCCGGGGAAGCATCAGAGTATTCTGTGATTATTGCTTTCTTCTATTTTCTTTTTGCAACATTCTGCTGATAGTTTATTTCAGAAAAAGTAGACTAGTCATTCCTTTTCCTTCAGTTCTGTATTTCCTTGCATTCCTCTTCAATTCTACAAATTTCGTTTCAGCAAGTTCATTTTAGCTAGTTGCAATTTGTTTTTTTCAATCAACTTCAGTACCTGCATATACTATCAGTGTGGGGAAAAAGAAACAGAAACCAACCAAAAAGATTTCCTTTCATGCCTCGTAGGAATAGAGATAACTCAAAAAAAAATTTGCCCAACACCCCCACTACTTCACACAGCCAGCCTTCTCTCCTCTTCAGCGACTGCGATCAAGAAGAATGCTTAGGTGAAGAAGAAGACATATTTGAAGAACCTATAAGGGAAGAAGAAGAAGAAAACATTCCTTTAGGGCCAATGGCTGAAAAAAGAAATACTAGGGGGAATGGAGAGAGAATAGAGGGTACCTTTCCCATTCGGGAGACCAATGGGGACACCAAAATGAAGAATATAAGCCCTTCTGCCCTACCTCACTTCCATGGTCTGACTACAGAAGATCCTGATACCTTTTTGTTTGAGTTTGTTGTTATCTGTCGAACCTATGACTATACAGAAGATGAGCAAAAGTTGAAACTGTTCCCTTCTACTCTCAAGGATGCAGCACTGCACGGGTTTACGTGATTACCTAGTAATAGCATCACAACTTGGGCTCAGATGCATCAAGCCTTTAACAACAACTATCGAGACTACTGTAGGTCAAAAGATACTAAAGAAGAAATTTTATAAATGACCATAGGAAGTGATGAGTCCCTAGAGGACTATGAAGAGAGGTTCCAGCTCAGTTACAAAATGGGCAGGTGTACACTTGACCCCGAGTCTCTAAAGCTGGTCCTACTCAGGGGAATTCAGGAAAATATTTTCGACACCCTCCATCTATTGGCCGGGGGAGACATCTACCAACTATCCTATTAGGACATAAAGATTCTTTTTAGAAACCATTCGAGGGCAGCCAAAAATAAAGGTAGGGGGAGTCAACCCATAGCCAGTCCCTCTTCTTCTAACTGATCCATTAAAGGAGAAATTGGAAACATGCCGGAAGACTACAAGAGTGAGATGCTGCAGACTCTTGCCGTGCAAATGGATACCTTACATATCAAAAGGAAACAAGAGGAAGCATAGAGGGCTTTGGCCATTTTTTGCCCTAGATGCACTAGGAGGCATCCTAGGAATGAACGCCCATTGAACTCTATAGAGGTTTGCTCAGTATGTGAAGAAAATCATTCCACAGATAAGTTCCCTTCCTTACCCAGACTTAAAGCTGTATATCAAGGGTTTGAGGGAGTCACTGAACAACTCTATTACATAAACCAAAGGAGGCCGCATGGACCTAGACCATTCCAACAGTGGATGCAAGCGACATCTCAGGCATATTACAACCTGAACCAAGTCACCTCCATACCTTCTTGGGGACCCCCTGCTCATCCTTCCTGGTCTACGCCTCCTCCTTAGTCCTTCACATCTCAATATCATGCCCAACCAGCCATCCATTCATTTCAATCCTATGCTCAGCCACAACCTCAGTGGAATGCACCTCATCAGGGGTGGAGGACCCAATATAACTCTCTTCCTACTCTTTTGGCTTCACCACCTGCTCAACCACAACTGTTACCTCCTTCTCCACCAAAGCAACCCCAAATTCCTCCCCAACAAATTCCGACCCTGAACAACAGATAGGCTCAGCAATTATATAGTGGGGAACCATCATGCCCAACTTATGTTGTGGAGATTCAGGAAATTAACTTGCGATCTAGGAAAGTTCTCCCAAATAGCCAACCTCCACCCAGGGAGGTTGAGGAAGATAAAGAGGAAAGTGAACCTAAAGCAATTCCACCCTTTCCTGAGAGACTATCTGTGACAGTCTAGCCTACCCCAGAAGAAACTGAACTCCTGGGAGAATTGAAACATTTATATGTGAAGATACCACTTCTCCAAGCCATAAAAGATGTGCCTATCTACAATAGGTTTATCAAAGGGAAGTGCTTTAGGTATCTAGGAAGGTGCAATAGAGATGCCCCAACCATCAATGTCACAGGGCAACTGTTCAACCTCATGTTGGGGTAGGTAATCTACCCAAAATATCTGTACCCTGGAAGCCCAGTAGTTGATGTCCACATCAATGGCACCATGATCCTGCACACCTTGATTGATCTGGAAGCTGCCATTAATGTTATGACAAAGGACACAATGGTCAAACTCAACCTCCATGGCTCCTTGAGGAAGACCACGACCATGCTACAGCTAGCAGACTGCTCCACCATGACCCTTGAGGGGATTGTGGAAGATTTGATGGTATCCATTGATTCTTGGGAGTACCTTGCTGATTTATTTGTTCTCCAGCCAAAGGCAAAACTCACTGGGTATCCTCTCATTCTGGGAAGACCCTGGTTGACTACCGCTGATGCCTACATTAGCTGTTGAGTTGGGAACATGACCATAAAGAACGGGCATATGTCCAAGCAGTTAATCCTATATCTTCCTGCCCAACCCCTGCTAGAACATGATCTACCTCTCTGGTTGGAGGAGGAAGATGAGGATGAAGTCTATTCTGCATTGCTTTGTGCATTAGAAATCACCATGGGGGAAACCACAAGATGAGGATGATAGTAAGAGAAACCCTGATTCAAAATCCACCTCCCAGTGTGTCACCATTAGAGGACATAGTAAGAGAAACCAAAAACAACCTCTCAACTGATCTCTGTGCGGCCGACTCCACTCCTCTCCATGTGAAGAATTAGAGTTCGGCCCAAAAAGAACCTTCAAAATCAATCCATCCCTATCCACTTCCTAGGAGAAGGAATTGTGTAGCCTGCTGAGAAAACACCTAGATGCCTTCGCCTAGAGTTATAAGGAGATGAAGGGAGTGCACCATTCAGTATGTACTCATCATATATACATCAAGGAGGATTGCAAGCCAGTCAGGCAACCTCAAAGGAGGATAAATCCAACACTTAAAGATATTGTTAAGGAAGAACTGCAGAAATTGCTTGATGCAGGATTCATCTATCCCATCTTTGACAGTGAATGGGTCTCTCCTTTGGTGCTAGTATAAAGAAAAATGGTAAGTGGAGAATCTATGTCGACTATCGAGAATTGAACAAAGTCACTAAAAAGGACCATTTTCCTTTACATAGATCAAGTGTTAGATGGTCTGACAGGGAAAATGTTTTTCTCTTTCCAAGATGGGTTTAGCAAGTACAATTAGATTCAAATCAGCCTAGAAGACCAAGATAAGACCACTTTCACTTGTCCTTGGGGTACCTTTGCATATCGGGTCCTTCCCTTTGGTTTGTGTAATGCTCCAGCCACTTTCCAAAGAACGGTATTGAGAATATTCTCTGAATTAGTTCATGATGCAGTAGAGATATACATGGATGACTTTACTCCTTATGGCTCTGACTTTCTGGAAGCTTTATCTAACCTAGGAAAAGTTCTAGACAAGTGTATTGAGATGAACCTATCCCTTAGTTAAGAAAAATGTGAATTTTTTATGACTGAAGGGATAGTGCTAGGTCATGCAATATCTTAGCAGGGACTATAGGTGGACCCCAACAAAATTACCATCATCTAAAGGGTCCCACCTCCTCAAAAGGTGAGAGATGTTAGAAGTTTCCTAGGCTTAGTTGGGTATTACATGAGGTTCATTAAAGATTTCAGTAAGCTAGCCTCTCCTTTGTTTGGCCTCTTAGGCAAAGACGTCGAATTCATATGGTCAGAAAACTGTCAAGAAGCCGTAGATACCTTGAAGAGCAAGCTCATGACTGTCCCAATTTTGGGAGGCCCAAATTGGGCCCTACCTGTCCACATTCACACAGATGCCTCGAACAAAGCAATAGGAGTAGCCTTAGGACAAATTGATGAAAATTTACCTTTTGCCATATACTTTATAAGCAAAATCTTGAATTTCTGATCGGAGAACCCACAGTAATGGAGTTTTTACACCAACGTTTCGAATCCCAAATGGGATCCATCATCAGGGAAAAGAGAAAGATGAAGAGAAAGATGATAAAAAGAAGAGCCAGATGGAGGGAATATATACTTATGAGGGCAGAATGATAGAGGTAAAGCACAGGTCGGCTGGAAAAATAATGAAACCTAATTTTAATTTTTAATTTTTAATTTTACTTTTATTTATTGATTTTAATTTTAATAAATTAATTTTAATTTTAATAATTTTAATAAATTAATTTTAATTTTAATAATTTTAAAATCATATAATTATCTAGATACTAAAATAGATTTTACTTTTAATAAATTAATTTTAATTTTAATAATTTTAATAAATTAATTTTAATTTTAATAATTTTAAAATCATATAATTATCTAGATACTAAAATAGATTTTAATTTTAATAAATTAATTTTAATTTTAATAATTTTAATAATTTTAAAATCATATAATTATCTAGATACTAAAATAGATTTTACTTTTAATAAATTAATTTTAATTTTAATAATTTTAATAAATTAATTTTAATTTTAATAAATTTAAAATCATATAATTATCTAGATACTAAAATAGATTTTACTTTTAATAAATTAATTTTAATTTTAATAAATTAATTTTAATTTTAATAATTTTTAAAATCATATAATTATCTAGATACTAAAATAGATTTTACTTTTATTTATTGATTTTAATTTTAATAAATTAATTTTAATTTTAATAATTTTAATAAATTAATTTTAATTTTAATAATTTTAAAATCATATAATTATCTAGATACTAAAATAGATAATGATAAAAATATCAAAAAATATTTTTTTAAAAACCTGAAACCCTAATGGTAATAATATCTAGAAACTAGAATATAAATTATAATATTTTGATATTTAAATCAAAACCTAATAACATTAATATTTTTATAACTTAAAGACATAACTAAGAATTTATCTAAATAAATTCATATATAAATATTAGAATTACAAACAATCAAGCCTACAACTTCAAATACATATATTAAATTTAATCAAAATCAACCCTAAAGCTTATATCAATCACACAAAAAACTAAAATAAATATTTTAATATCATAACATTAATAAGACATAATCTTTATATAAAATTATTATCTAAAACTAATGTAAATGTATTAATAATATATTAATATTAATAAATATGATACTATAAGATAATGACACTATATGACAAAATAATGCTAATATATAAGACCTATAACTTAATAATAATAATAATATATATTGCTATATAACTCTAATATTAATCTAAATATGAATAAATAACCTAATGACTATATAACCTAAAATTTTTTTTTTTTTTAACCTAGATCACTATATGACTTAAAACTTTTTTATTTTTATAACATAAAGTCTTAAAAAGCTTTAATTATGAAATATTAATAAAAACCTAACCAATATCTAAATAAATTCAAATTAATAATAATTAATAAAACCTAAATTTTATATTAATTCAACATTAAAGACTAGACTATAATAAGAACATGCATTAATGCCTAAATAATATCAAAAACAAACCATGAGATTATATTAATAATTAGGGTTCTAATATAATATAATATAATTAACCTAATGATAATATTACTATGAACATCAAAACACTGCCATTGTCTCTAATTACTATGGAAACTTAAATTCATATCTATCTTGATAACAATCTTACCTGTTAGACAACTTACCTGCTTAGACAACTTACCTGTTAGACAACTTACCTGGGGTCAAAGGTAGAGTTAAACTATACAGTGACCGATAAGGAACTCCTAGCTATTGTGCCTTCCTTAAACAAATTTAGACATTATATGACATGCTATCAAACCTTTGTGCACATTAACCATGCTGCAATTAAATATTTAATGAACAAACTAGATGTAAATGCTCGCATTATTAGATGGTTTCTTTTACTGCAACAGTTTGATTTGACCATCATTGATAACCTAGTAAAGAAAATGTTGTTGCTGACTTTTTTTCTAGAGTAATTTTTCCTGCAAGTGAAGAAGGAATGGTGGATGACCAAATGCCAGATGAACATCTGTTTGCTATCTCAGTACTCTCTCCATGGTTTTCTGATATAGAAAACTACTTGGTTTCAGCACAGTTCCCACCACACCTATCCTCAAAAGAGAAGAGAAAGATAGTAAGGAAAAGCGCCCCTTTCACCTGGATTAGGGGCAATCTCTTCAAACTTGGCCCAAATCAGACTTCCAATTTGATTGAAGACCTACTCACACATCATAGAATCAAGCACAGGACTTCGACCCCCTACCATCCACAAGCCAATTGGTAGGTGGAGGTCACTAATACAACATTGGAAGGGATCATAACAAAGGTATTGAGCAACAACAAAAAATACTAGGTGGACAAATTAGTTGAGGCCACTTGGGCCTACAGCACAACATGGAAAACCACCATAGGGTTCACACCCTATGAGATGGTCTATGGGAAGAGGGCTTTCCTATCAATAGAATTTGAATTCAATACCATAAGGATGGCAGCTCAGCTGGACATAGACCTCAACCATGCATAGAAATAAATATTACTTCAGCTCAATGGATTGGATGAACACAGATTACAGGCCCTTCTCCATACAGAGGTAGTTCAACTTCAGAGAAAGATATGGCATGATAGAAATATCAAGGAGAAGCAATTCCAAGAGGGATATTGGGCACTACTCTATGATTCAAGACATAAAGATTTCAAAGTCAAGCTAAGGACAAGATGGTTGGGATGCTACACTGTGGAGAAATGCAATGACAATGGTTCAGTTCTAATCAAAACCATTGATGATGAAGCCATCCCCATGCTTGTCAATGGACACCGGTTGAAAGTCTACAAGAAACCCCTCTCCAAGCGAGAGTTCATTGAAGGTATGAATAGGACAGTGATGGTAGTGGAGCATGTCTTAGCCTCCACTTCACCCACTCACTGAAGAAAAGGAAAAAGAGAAATAAAAAATAAGGGCTCAGGTGAAAACCTCCACGAGGCGCTTAAGCCCCATCATTGGGTTGAAAACCTCTTCTGAGGCAACCCAATGATGTCAAAAAAAAAAGAGAGAGAAAAAATAAAAGCCCTAGGTGAAAACCTCCCTTGGAGGCACCCAGGGCAAGAAATTAGGGTGAAAACCTCCTTGAGGCACCCTAGTTGTTTTCAAAGAAAAAAGAAAAGAAGGAAAATGAAAAGTGATTTTTCATTTGCATTGCAAGTTTGAAGGAGGACTAAAGGAAGCAGAAGAAGATGCCAAGGGATCCCTGACATCCACACCAGCACCTATCCTACCTTCCCACACTTTTCTCCATCATTTTTGGCATTTCTTTCACACCACTGTGCTTCTTTTTCAGAAACTGTGTTTTCTACAGGAGGCTCCTGTAGGAATTACAGAGAGCCAGAAATGGATATGAAAGGCAGTTTGAGGGACAAGGAAGCTTCATAAAGAATCTATAAGCCATCCTATAGTCTTGAAACCTCCTTGCCATCAATTCCAACCCTGCATCACACCCCAAGCATCATTCTTCTTCTTGTCCAAGAAAAACACAAAAAAAACAGTTTTTCAGGAAAAGAAAAAAAAAAAAAAAAATAAGAGAGGAGGCAGCACCATCCACCTCACTTGAAGCCTACTTATTACCTCTCCATCTCTATCTACATCTCTTTCATCCTCCTCAAAACCCCAAGCACTAAAATAATCTGAATTTTCAAGGGGAGAAACAGCTACAAGAGCTCCTGTAGGAATTCCCGTAGCAGCTGATCCCATCAAAACCTAGCACCAACAGCAGGAGAATGCACACATGAAGGTTGAGAAGGCATTTGAAGCTCAGACCCAGCCATAGAAGAACTTGCACAAGACATAAACACACATCAGTAAGCAGACAACATGCATCAAAAGAAATAAAGGCATGCAGCAGAGAGAGAGCCACAACACCTCACAGCAAATACATTCGGATCACAGGTAAGTAACTAACCAAATCCTCTGTTTGCATTTGTGTAATTAGAAGGCATGCAAAAGAAACAATATGATTGAGGTTGAATGAGGGAAAGGTGGCCAGTTAACTTGGCCACCTTCATCTAGTTGACTCCACTCATCCGAGATGTCATCGACACGTGCGCACATTCAACTGAAGAAAGATGCCAAGGATAGGTAGTGGAGGAAGTGTGAACTCCGATGGAATCATGAGGGATGATTATGAGGAGGGGCCATGATGACAAGGTAGGTGGGGACCAATGATCCGAATATGGCCAATGTATACTTTGCTATCTCACCCCCCATCACCAGAAATATCCATAACGGGTAATAAGTACTCCCCCCTGAGCACTCCCACCACCGTTTCCTTCATTCTCTCCTCGTAACTCAGCTACAACAGTCTCCTTGTACCCCACAACCTCGTAACCATCATCCTCCATCGATCTCTCCCATATTCTTGCTCTCAAAATTTTCTACAAGATCACTTACAGGTTCTATAGGAGCACCTACAAGAATTCTATAGGAGGGACAACAGGGTTCTACAAGAGGTGCAGTGAGTTGTATTAAAGGGAGAAAACATGGATTTTAGCACGATTTTCAGTCTGAGGAGGTAGGTTCCAGGCATGCCCCCATTGAATATCAATATATTCCAGCAGTAGTTTCAATTTGAGGAGGAAATAAAGCCTTTAGCAGGAGGAAATACATAAAAAAAATCTGGTTATTTAAAAAAAAAAACACACACACACACAGTCTCCTTTGTTTCTCTGTTTTTCTCCAAAAATTGTTGTCTCCATCTCCACATTTCACTTCCAAAAAAAAAATTTATAAACAAAATGATAGAAGGATTTATGAGAAAGGAGCCCACCAACTCCACCAATCTCCATCCACATCCACAAGTGGTGGACATCTTCACAAGGGAAAATTGGATGAATTTCTTTGAGAAATTCCAAGGGTTTGACGAGGAGATTTCCCAAGAGTTTGCTCTCTCTCTGGTACCCCACAAAAGAACTCATGCCACTATCATCTTTAGAGGTATTTCCATGGAGATAACCCCTGACTTTATTAGTAGGGTCACTACTCTTCCTCTTAGGCTACCTTGGAGTAAGGATGAGAAACCAATTGGCCAGGCTGCTAAGAATTTTTTTTCCAAAACAATGAAACCCCTGTAGAAGTTTAAAAATGGCACTAGAAGGGCTAGCATACCATATCCTTCGGTGTTTTCGGGAAAAGTGTCTATTCAGAACGACCCTATCCCACTGGGTTGTGACAGAGACCTCAGAAACAAACAGGGAAAACTACTCTTGTATTCTCCTTTATGAACTATAAACGAAGATGAATAGGATGAACCAACCTGTGTCTTGCGCTAGTCCTTTGATCCAATCTCTCTTCTCTTTGACAGCTTCCAGCTACCTGCTCCCTTACTTTCCCAGCGTCACCAAGTTCCTGCAAGTTCACAGAAGAAAGAAACTACACAAAGACATGGATTTATGTTCATAAAAAGCTTAGGATCAGATTTAAGCTAAACATACAAATATAACAAACATCAATGATATACAAGCATGTAGGAGAAACTCAAGTAGTTTTATTGATAAAACAAGAAGATCCAGGAGGAGTTACAACCGATGATTCCTGATCCAGCATCAACCTCCCAGCATAGAATCCCTTCTTCACCTCTAACAAAGCATAAATCACCCAATACTCTGATATCTATCACAAAACCAACAGCAATTCTCTGCAATGTACAAAATTCCAGCCCCCTGGATCTCTTGGTGAGGGATCCATATATAGATGTATGCAAAGAGGATGAGTCAGCTCATGAATTGATTAGTGGCTTCTCTCTGTTAGTTCTTGCTTCC
Source organism: Pinus tabuliformis (assembly GCA_031772625.1). NCBI lineage: Eukaryota > Viridiplantae > Streptophyta > Pinopsida > Pinales > Pinaceae > Pinus > Pinus tabuliformis. Next base: position 854,697,154 of record CM062811.1, on the reverse strand, counting down.
ACTTGGAGACTGAGAGCCTCTTACTCATCACTGGTCGAATTTAGTGAGGCAAGTGTCATTGGAGAAGATTCTGGAAGCTTCCATTGTCTCTCCACCTCGTGGAATGACTCTGCCACTTGTCATTTCCCGCTCAACGCACCCTGGTAGTGCATTCAAGTGTGTTGCAATGCACCTAGCCAGTGTATTTGGGTGCTTTGCAACACAGCTAGCTAGTGGAGCATCTGAAATGATCCTGATTTGACTAGTTTTGAGCAGTTTCTGGTGGAGAACTTCTGGGAGAAGCTGTAATTTGTTGACCTTGTTTCTTTAGGAGCTGGAACAACACTTTTAGGGACTTAGGATCCCTTGGTTTATGGACATTTCATGCTTATAGCTGTAAGGCACAAAAATGTCTATAACAGTTGCCCCCTAAAGTATGAGGCCGTTTATCGGGTGAAATGCTTTATTAGGAGGATCCGAAGTTCTTCTAATGCTGGGGAGGAGACCTGTAATAAGATACAATACAATACATTATCTTCATACTGTTTTCATGATCTAGCTGAGGCGGACATTCCCATGCTCAGCTTTATGAATTCATTTTCATGTACATAGGACAGACAATCGTCTGATGGTAGACTGATGATTCTGATGAAGTCATCATCCTTTTGGTAGGATGATTATCTGTGCTGCAATGCTGTACATTTCAATGTCTTTATTTTTCCTGAATATATATCGCAGCTCGGATGGATGAAACTAGATCCGGGGTCTTCAATCTCGTCTGATCTTCACTCTAAGTACAAGTCGATCCATGTGAGAAATGTTTTGAAGTCGAACATGGAAAGACATCGCTTGATTACCAGTCAATGATGTAAACTGTTAACAAGCGCGAGAGGAATCACTGATAATGATAATGACCCTCAAGGTACTGCAGTACAATTCACATGGTGTGAATAAAGGAATTGGCGTCGAACACCACGCAAAATCTTTTGGTCGAAGGTCATTGATGCATACCTGTCGCCGAAAGTGAGAAACTTGCCATTGAGGCATGCAAGCTTCAAAGTACTGAAGGGGTGTTCCTAGATCAACTTCTTAGATAATGAGCTGATGTCGACAAGAAGCGATCCGTCAAAGGAGGGCCTTAATGAATGCCACATCAATGACACGGAACGGAGAAAATGATTTTGATGGAGGTGAAAACGATCTGGTGATATATGGTTCAGGGTGGCGGTCATGAAAGAATGAAGTATAATGTATGGTAGTGGATGGGACACGGGTGACTTCTCTGGATGACTTCTCTTGAACATGTTGGCGACACTTATGTGATGGATTGGTAGCATTTACCCCAAATGTGGATGGTATGGCATGACCATGGTGATGTGACCGGTGAATGAAACAACCCAACCCGACTCTGGCATGGAGTGGAAGTGTGATGTTCAAGAGCGACTTGCTACCAATAAAGTTTCTTTGAGTTTTCTTCCCAATTTTCCCCCAGTCATTGCTGACCAGTACCTCTTTATTTTTGTCAAGCTTGAGGAGGATAACATATGCTTGTTCTATAATTTGCCCTTCGGGCAAACCCATCGCTATCTTTTAACGAGCCTAGCGATAGTGAAACTCGTTCTCGCCTAAAGACAAGTTTGTCGCTATTAATCTTTTTAACGAGTCTAACGACATAGATAACTCGGTCCTTTTCATTTTTAGAGAGTCTGAAAAGGTACGTAAAGATAACTCCGGAATTCCTTTTTCGTCATCTAATCCCTTAAGTCCGAAAAAGTATAAAACAATACAGAAGGGATGAATTTTCGACAGTTTTAACGAGCCGAACAAAACAAGCGCTCGATCTTTTTGTGCAATAATCCCTCAGGTCCAAAAAGATTAAAATCTAGAGGAGGGATAGCACTTCCTGTCACTTTAATGAGATGGAAGGCCAAAACTCGGCAATCTTTTCATATTTTACGAGTCAGATGAAAAGAGCTTAAAGAAGACTCGTCTTTTGAGGAACGAGTGATAAAATGGGTAGCAGCTGATTCCAGGTAAGGTTTGGAATTTTCCAATCACGGCAGTGTCACAAGGATGGCTGGTGAAATCACTCTTCGCAGCTGTTCCTCAAAATGGGTAAACAATCAAATGGAGGTGAATGATCGGCCAATGAAAAAGTGGAGGTGACGGTGCGAACACGACCAAGGCTTTAATGGCTGAAAATGATTCATTCACGGTGGTTATTTACCGGGGGATAGTTCATTTTTTAACGAGCTTAAATGCGGGTGGAAACATTTGCTCGGTTCTTATGTTTATTTTTTAACGAGCTTGAACTATGTGCTAAAACTACTCGATTAATCCAGTCATATGATAAGAATGTGTCATATAAAACGACAACTTTTAGATTTTTGCCCCACATCCTTTCTTTATGCAAGTTAGGTGACGACTAATCCTACGAGTTTAAAGGGTTAGCCTATGGGTTTAAAGGGAGGACCTAAAAATTTAAAAAATAAATAGTCTCCCTTTGCTTGCACTCCAAAAGGTTTGCATGCCCCCAGATATAAAATATGATTTCAAGGTTACCTCTCAATTTGCAGATAAAACATTTGTTCTATCAGGAAAGGCCTACCTCTTACAGGTTACCCAAAGATTGCTCTATTCACGCAGCAAACAAAACACTTCTTCGGCGATGTCTACCGAAATAGACAAAGGTGAGTGGCGAGATCAACCAACTCACATAACTTTGACAAAAGAATCTTATTCTAGAATAACCCCTCTTCCACCGACGGATGGGGTACAGACTAGTCATATTCTCCCGCGGAAACCTACCCTATACTCGAAGTTTTCCTGCCGAAGCAGACCAGGATGCATGCTCCCTGGGTTTCAGTCATATCCCTCTGAATTACTCGCGCTCATCGGGAGGACAGACTGGGACTTGAGACATTTCTTGCGTGAAGGGACCATTTAGGGACGGTATATGACTATTTGCTATGCGTGATCCGGGAAATGAAAGTTGGTCCACGAGCTTGACCACTCTTCCTTCGTGCGGAAAACACATTACTCTAAAGAGTGAGGAGACGATGGTTCCCATGCAATAAATATAGTCTCGTCCAAGGAGTAGGTTATAATCCAAGGGTCCTTGAACTACCATGACGTTCATGCGAACTGCCTTCCCTCTCAATGTTATGGGCACATCGGGAAGGATCCCTAAAGGTCGACTGGTTCCTTTATCAAAGCCCGTCAAATTTCTCATTTCAGGCAACAACGATGGCGAACCAAGTGCTTTCCAAGCAATAGAGGAAAGGATACTCATAGAAGCCCCCTCATCTATGATGGTACCAGCCATGACCATTCTATATATTTGAACGATAATTCGGAATGGTATGCTTGCTGGCAAACGGGGTCTGCCTAGTTGATTCCAGTCGAAGGAGACAACTAGGTTGCTTGGAGGTGGGACCGAGTAGACGGCCGGGTATGGCTCTGACGAACTTCCTTCCTGCGGTAAAGGAATGGGTAAACTGCCCCCATGTTCGTCGGAGTCTGTGTTGATGAAGAGAATTTGGACGGTGTCATCCTTGTTCTCTTCAGTGACTGTATCATTCGAAGATAAAACCTCTGAAGGCAAGACCGGGTCAACTGCCGCCTCGACCTTTTGACTTTCGTCTGGTATGGATTCAGTTGGTTTATCCTCAATGATAGATGCTTCAGCCGACCACTTGAGCAGGCCAGCTGGATTCTCAACTAGTGATGGACTCGGCAAGAGTTTTTTATATCCAGGAGGAAGTCGTAACGGTGAAACCGGACGATCATCCAAAACTCTTTTAGCTTCATCTAAGAAGGGACAACGGTGGAGGGCATGGTCACCTTCACATAGTTTACAAGGAAATCTAGCTTTCCCTTTTTGTCCTGGGGCTTCACTTTCACTAGTCGATGGTGTGCTTTCAACATGATCTCCAGAGGTTGATGACACCGGATTGTGCAAACGAGGAGACCAGTCCCTTAGTATCTGGGGGATGCAAGGACAATCTCTGTGAAAGTGGTCTCCTTTGAAAATGACGCATGGCGATTTAGGCCTGGTCAGTGTTGTGTGTGGATTTTCGTTAGACGACACTCGTTTTCCCCCATTTGCCTTTGGCACCTTCTTCTTTTTCTCTTTCTTCTTCTTTTCTTTCTTCTCCTTAGGAACTTGGCTTTTAGCTTTACCAGTCCCGTCAAGCGAAGAGGAAGGAGCAGAGGAAGAATTAGAGGAAGTAGAAGGCTGGTGGGTAACTCTGGACTCATCTAATTGCTGATTCGATTGTTCAGGAATAGTGGTGTTCTGAACAACATTGGTTGAGAAGAGCCATACTGGCAAGCCAATTGTCAGTCCTGGAAGCGACAATGTGGCCATATGGGGTGCACCAACATCTCCCCAAGAGGAGAAGGGACTAGGATTTCCACCAAGGGGAATTCCTTGGTTGGTAGGCTCCATTTTCTCAACCCAAAGATCAACGTAGGAAAAGGGGATGAATATTCCGTTTAAAATAAATTTTAACATGCTTTGACACAACTTGTTTTTTCAGTTTTAAAGAGTCAAGAAAAAATAAAAGATGACTCTAGTCTCCTTTGATTTTTAATGAGCCTGAAGTGACAAGTGCTCAGATGGACCTTTTTCGTTGAGTCTGAAAAGGAACGAAAGGGACTGCTCTGGAGGTCTAGGTAGAGGGAGTACCAAACCAATCACAAAACTGCAGAATACTTTTTAGGGTACGGCAGTCAATCTTCCGGAATGCTGTGTTCAGTGCATTGCGATCAGTAGGGCGGCCGACACGACTTCCTATGGATAAAGGTTTTATGCCTATAGGGGTCTCCCAATATATACTCGACGGTATGTGGGAGCACAAGTCCGTACTGGCACTTATCGTCTCAAAGTCGAGGAATCATCCAACCATCAGTGAGGAAAATAGTTACCAGGCTTTACGACGCCGGAATACGTCTCTAGCCTAGACCTCTAGATGTTGTGCGTTAAGTTACAAAGCGTTGTTAAGTTCATTGAATTTATTTTAGGTTGATCTTTCTTATGAAGTTTGCCTTTTGGGTTCACCACGAGATGTAGATGTAATTCCTAAAATGCAATCTAAAGATGATAAGCAAGCTTTTATCTCTTTTCAGCAATGAAAATCCTAGCTACAAGGGGAAAAGAAAGACACATTCTTTTCTCAAAGAGCAAAGAGCACACTGTAAATGCACTTTTCCTAAATCAAGCCAAACAGAGTGTCAATATGCAAATGCACATGTGCATGTATTTGTTTTTCACTTTCTTAATATTGATGCCTAAAAAGAAAGTTGTTGTACAAATTTGAATTCGTTTTCAAGTGAAAAACACAAACAAGCTTCTTTTCGAAATCAAAAGGTAGAGACGATTACGACACTTTATGATTTTGAAGTAAACACTTGTTTCGACACTAGAAATTCACAAATTCAAGCCAAAGGTAAAAGTAAAAGGGTAATCGATTGTCAACAGCAAATAAACTTTCTCCTAAGATCAAAATCGACACTTACGACAGATCTAAATCCAAGGATGACAGTATGACTAGTTTACTTTTGCAATGGGAAACTGTAAATGACGTAACAAACACACAAAAACAAAAACAGTTTCTTTTATACAACTGAGGCGGAATTAAGGCAAAGAAAAGGGGCTTTTAAACAGACACACACACTGATCACAGGCTACAAAAATCAGAGGCAAAACTGGAAAAAGTGAGCAAAGAACCTCAGCTAGACAGGGCTAAGCTGATCAACGCACCTGCTACACAGAGAAACTGAATTGCAACGCAGGTAGCCCTCTCGAGAACTACGCTGAAATGCAGAGTCTCTTCACAGAGCCTGCGCTGGAGCAGAAACGAGAATTCTCTCCGGGTTCTGGGTCACGGTTTGCAGTTTAATCTATGGTTTTTGGCCGGGTAAAAGCAATCAGTAATGCACAATCAGAGGGTTGATTTAAAAGAGGTTTAAGAGCTATCACAAAGGGTGATCAGATCATTTGTGAATTAGCTGTTCAGATCATAAACAGATCCAGTGAATGGACTAGAGTAGCAGATGTCTACTTTGCATTTGTAAATCGCAAATGCAGTTCGATTCGCTACTCTTAAGTTTATGATATGAACAACAATAGAAACACAAACAAACTAACTAGACACGATCCCCAGCGGAGTCGCCATTTTGTTTTCGGGTAAAGTATCTATTCAGAACGACCCTATCCCACTGGGTTGTGACAGAGACCTCAGAAACAAACAGGGAAAACTACTCTTGTATTCTCCTTTATGAACTATAAATGAAGATGAATAGGATGAACCAACCTGTGTCTTGCGCTAGTCCTTTGATCCAATCTCTCTTCTCTTTGACAGCTTCCAGCTACCTACTCCCTTACTTGCCTAGCGTCACCAAGTTCCTGCAAGTTCACAGAAGAAAGAAACTACACAAAGACATGGATTTATGTTCATAAAAAGCTTAGGATCAGATTTAAGCTAAACATACAAATATAACAAACATCAGTGATATACAAGCATGTAGGAGAAACTCAAGTAGTTTTATTGATAAAACAAGAAGATCCAGGAGGAGTTACAACCGATGATTCCTGATCCAGCATCAACCTCCCAGCATAGAATCCCTTCTTCACCTATAACAAAGCATAAATCACCCAATACTCTGATATCTATCACAAAACCAACAGCAATTCTCTACAATGTACAAAATTCCAGCCTCTGGATCTCTTGGTGAGGGATCCATATATAGATGTATGCAAAGAGGATGAGTCAGCTCATGAATTGATTAGTGGCTTCTCTCTGTCAGTTCTTGCTTCCACTTGGAGACTGAGAGCCTCTTACTCATCACTGGTCGAATTCAGTGAGGTAAGTGTCATTGGAGAAGATTCTGGAAGCTTCCATTGTCTCTCCACCTCGTGGAATGACTCTGCCACTTGTCATTTCCCGCTCAACGCACCCTGGTAGTGCATTCAAGTGCGTTGCAATGCACCTAGCCAGTGTATTTGGGTTCTTTGCAATGCAGCTAGCTAGTGGAGCATCTGAAATGATCCCGATTTGACTAGTTTTGAGCAGTTTCTGGTGGAGAACTTCTGGGAGAAGCTGTAATTTGTTGACCTTGTTTCTTTAGGAGTTGGAACAACACTTTTAGGGACTTAGGATCCCTTGGTTTATGGACATTTCATGCTTATAGTTGTAAGGCACAAAAATGTCTATAACATTGGGATGAGGTTGGCTACCAAATAATCAAATAGATTTCCTGTGAGGGGAGGTACAACATTGTCTATGGTTATCACTTTAGAATCCTTCATGAATTAAGGTATGGCATGGACACTCTAGCCCCTCAGAAGCTCAGCATCCCCTACTTCCTCCGGTAGTCCCTCATTGACTCCAGCACTAAAGTTCAAGTAGGGAATTCAGAGTAGCTAGCTCACCATGGGTTAGCCAAAATCCTAGTGAAAGAAGCCCTCCATACATTTACACTCCCTATAGCATGGGAAGTCTTCCGAAACATGACAGTTGAGGATGACATAAAGGCCCTAACCTATGATATCAGTCCTACTGGCAGTGAGGAGGAAGAGCAGCAAGGGGGAGAAGGTGAAGCCACTAGTGACTTATCAGAACAAGGAAGGAAGGAGGAAGAAACTAAGATAGAGGAGGAGAAAGCTGAAGAAACAGAGCAGGAAGAAACAAAGAAAATAGAGACAGAAAAAGAGACAGAAGGAGGAGAAAAAGAGGCAGAAAAGATAAAACAAGGAGAAGTGTCCCATGAGACTCTAGAAAGAGATGCAACAACTACCCTCATTACCCTCAATACACCAACCAAGCCAAAGAAAAAGAGGAAAAGGCAGGCCTACATGTATTTCAGGGCTAGGAAGAGCACAAGAATTAAAACGGGTAAACCTCAGCCCTCTTCAAAAGTGCTAATTACAATTGAAGATTAAGCCTCTACTCAAGGAAAAGAATCCCCTTCCAAGGCACCTATCACATATGAAAGGGGGACTGCTAGATCTCCCACATGTAAAGAAAAGGTAGAACTATAGGACCAAAAAACAGTCCTACAGGAGGCTCAGACAGTTCTACAGGAGACATTGTCAAAACTACAGGAGACCCAGAAGTGTGAGAAAGGAATGGAAGGATAGCCACAGGTAAAGGAGGGAGAAACAAAGCTACAAGAACCTGGTCCCTAGCCTATTCTTGACTCCTACTAAAATCTACTTGAGGGAGGAAGGATAATTCCACAAAAATTTGCAAACACATAGGTGGATGCAAATAGCCAAATCCAAAGGAGTTGAGGATATTGGCCATATGGAAAACAAACTCAGAGAAATGGGTAGAGAGTTGAGTGCTATCAGACGTAGGGAAGCAATTATAAGAAGCCACCTTGAAACTGAAAATGAATTACTAAGGAGGTAGCTGTAAGAGAAAGAGACCCAGCTGGCATGCATGGCCAGCTTATCCATGGAGGCATTGCAATGTAGAACACTAGCAAAATCCTATGGCCTATATCTCAAGGACCAATGGTTACAATTTTAGATAAAGACTTTGGCACAAAGAGGCATAATGCCTTTCCAAGATTATAGGCAGTTTATGGATCTGTGTGACCAAAGCACATCAGAGGATAAGGAAAATATGGTATAATTCTACCTACATAACATGGCCCTCATAGACATGAATGTGTGGGACCCTAATGCCAGGATAGGGGACCTGCAACTAATGGCCATGGCCTCATGGATGAACCATGAAGAGTTGAGGGAAGTAGAAATAAGAAGATTGATGATAAAAGAGCAGAATGAGATTAATGATAAGAGTTGAGCCATCAGATCCCATGGCACTCATCTGCACACACAAATTGCTTGCCAATAATCCTCAGATTGTCCCTAGATATATAAGTGATCAGGCACAAGCCATTGCACACTTTGAGGATATGCAAAGACTACTTGGGGATGACTGTGTGCATACATTCATGAGGGGATGGAACACCTTACCACACAGTCTACAGATCAGGGAATATCATTCCCCCATGAGGATGAAGGAGGCATTAAGAAGAGTGCCAATGTACAAGTGCTCCATGCAGAGGCTAAAGGTCAATTGGATTGGCCTCAAACTGAGTCCCCCACTGTTGTTAGGCATGCTGGAAGGCATAAGAGAAGAATAAGAGGAGGAGTAGTGGGAAGAGATAGAAAGGAAGGCATGATCCTATGATAAGAAAAAGGAGACCACATCAGAAGCTTGGGATGCTAGGGAGGCCACCAGGGCCATAAAAGATGAGGAGATGGACTAAGTTGCTCAGAGGACGAGCAACACATTCAGTAGGGGGTGATGATGAGCCTCATAAATGGGTAATTATATGGGCTCATTTTACCTCCTAACCTAGTGAAATCAACAATTCTCTTAGCTTATTGTAAGATTTTCTGATTATATTTATGCTTATGGAGTGAGTTGAGTTAGTTATGATGCCATGTGGTCTAACATGTGTTTAATGCAAATTATTGATGAATTTTGAGGTCAAAGTCAAGGATCCAGTGGACAAATGGCAGCAATAACTCGAAGTGGACAAAGGAGATGACTTATAGGAGGGAATCCCCCTCATTTATTAATCTTGACTTCGAATTCCCCTTCATTCAACTCGGAGTACAAGCAGCCAAATCATGCACTAGAAGGCAGCCGAGCAAGTGGAGGATGACTGATGATTATCTCAAGTTCTGGGAGCCAAGCCTCCTTGATTTTAAGGAAGCTTTTGGTAGCTTCATTCGTATAAGTAGAGAGGCCGGGGGCCTCACTAGGGTCGGAATTTTGTTGGAATTTTTCTTATGTAAACTCTGCTCAATTTTGAGCTTATTATTTTGTGACAGTTCATGTAATCTTGCTATTGTTTTGGAAATAAAGATGGAATCCTTTTTGAGCTAGCATTGAGTTACCTCAGAGGGCTGAAGCTCTTGGCTTAGGGACCAATCCAAGTAGCCAAGTTCCTCTTTACTTGTATTTGTATGTTTATTTCAGTTTGTAGAATAGGTTACTGTTGGATGCATTTCTTTTATGGTTAAGAATAGGTTGCTTTTGATGATTCAGTATTTTTCTTCGATTTGTGCTTTTCTATAGTAGGTTAAGCAGTGATAAAGAGAATATTAAAAAGGCTAGCAAGAGTTCATTGGCCTCTCTTCCTCCCTTTGGGACCATGATTTGAGGCAAAGACCCTCTTGCTGCCCCAAAAACACAGATTTTCCTCATTCATAGGACTTCTAGTGTTTGCAGCTTTTTAGTAGGATAATAGTCCAGTTTTGCTTTGCTTCAGATCTTCTTCATCAATCTCACTTATTTATTTGCAATAGTATTCTTTCATTCTTTCCTTTCTACTAGCATTTCTCAGCATTTCCTTTCATAGATCATAGTTTAGATGCTTTTGATGTGAAACTTTGTTTTTATAGATGCATTTATTTCATTACTGTCTTGATCTTATTGGTTTACTGCCAGTTCCTTTGTAGCAAATCTCTTCTTGTAGTAGGACAGCTTATCAGCCATCCAATCCTCCACCTGATCCATGCCCTACAGGTCTCCCAATTCTCATCTTAATTCTGCCTTAGTTTCCTGCATTTTCCATAGAACTTCTTCCTCTCTCCTTGAGCAAACCCAATCATCTTCCTCTCTCCCTGTGAGTCATGGTAGACCCTAGGTGCCCTAAGACCTCATCCCAACCTTCATCCACCTTTTCCACCTACTCTCACTCTTTCAAAACAATGAAAACTGCTCTCGGCCACCTCTTGTAGGCCTCTTGTAGTTGCCCTGTTTTCCTCCTGTAGATTTTCTTGTAGGCTTTCTTTTGAAGGCTGAGTGTAAGAAAAGCCTCCAGAAGGCCACCTAAGACATCCTAGGACCCATCCACACCATTCTACATCCTCTCAAGTCCCAAAAACACCCTCCAACGCCACCTATTCACTGCCACATTCACACATAATAAATTACATGCATGACAAATTCACATAAAAATACATAAAAATCCAAAAAGATGTTTTTTTCTTATTTATTTCAATAAATAGCTTAGTTAAATGTTGTTTACTTCCTTGATTAGGTAATGGCATTCCTTTCATGGTTTTCATAGTGCTTTCTACAAAAGTAGAATTAGTTGGTTAATTAGGGTTTACTAGGTTTGCTTTACATTTCAGTCTTTCTCCTTTCTGCAGTTAGAGTAGTATCTATAGAGTAATCTTTCTCTCCTTTCATCACATATAGAGTTTCTTCTAGAATCCATAGAAGTTGGCTTGAGCTCCTAGTGATCTTGCACCAGCTGACCAAGTGACAACCTGTAGTGAGAACTAGTACTTGTGCATACAGCACCGATGCTTCCAAGTTTGTTACGAACTATGAGGTTGATAAGAGTAAAGTAGACAACCCAGGAGTTGTAGCATTATTGCCGCAATACTAGTCCTCACCAGTTATCAGAAGACATTGACCACAGTGAAGAAATTGTTTTTTTGGCTGAATCTGAAAGGCATGCAACAGATTTGGTGTCTACTTGTTTTGATTGTTAGGGATTGAAGGAAGATTGAAAACATCTAGGTGGACTACTATAGCTGTTCACGATTCCATAGTGGAAATGGGAGGTCATTTCCATGGACTTTATTATAGGGTTTTCGAAAATAGTGAGACAACATGATTCCATCATGGTTGTTGTGGACTAGTTGATGAACATTGCACACTTCATTCCAGTGAAGTCTACATTCTCACCTAGTGATGTGGCACAGGTATTCATCTGAGACATGGTTAGATTGCATGATGTTCCAAAGAATATTGTGTCAGACAGGGATGCAAAGTTGACTTCCAAGTTTTGGAAGGAGTTATTTGCAAGTTTGGGAACAAAGTTTTCCTTCAGTACAACTTGTCATCTAAAGACAAATGGACAGACAAAGAGGGTCAAAAGAATATTGGAGGACATGTTGAGGATGTATGTTATGCATTACTAGTGGAAGTGGAAAGAGTATCTCCCCTTAGTAGAGTTCACATACAACAACAATTATCAGGAGTCATTGTGGATGAGTCCTTTTGAGGCACTGTATGGGCGGAGTTGTAATACTCCCATCCGTTTGATTGATCTGATTAACAAAGTGTTGATTGGACTGGATATGTTGGCAGACATGGAATAAGAAATACAAGTGACTAATAAAAATCTAAAGGTATCAAGGCATAGGAAGAAGAGATATGCAAATTGGAACACGTTGTTTAAGGATTTCCATGTTGGGGAAAAGGTGTACTTGCGCATCAAACTGAAGAAGATCTCCTAGTGTATTAGATCATGTGCCAAGATGGCACCACAGTTTTGTGGACCCTTCAATATCATAGAGAGGATTGGGCTAGTAGCCTGTCAACTTTCACTGCCTCCGACATTGAATGTCCATGATGTTTTCCATGTATCATTGCTTAAGAAGTATGTTAAATATGTTGATCATGTGATTGATTGGTCTATATTGAAGTTGGAACCAGATGGAGAATTTCAGTTGGGGACTCAATGTCTATTGTATAAAAAGGTGTTCATGCTTTAGAACCAAGCAATAGAGAAAATTAAAGGGAAATGGAAGCACATTTTGCCTGATGAAGCTACATGGGAGATGGCAGATTAGTTGTGAGCTATGTATCCTTCCTTGTTTGTCGTTTGAAGCAAAGTACTTTTGGCATGATTTTTTGGGAATATGTCTTGATATATGTTCCGATATATGTTTTTATGATTTTTCTATATGTACATATGTGTATGGATGTAAATACCGCCATGAGATAAGTTATAAAGCTCCAATAAGAATTATGGGTGTCATGTCATTATGATGTCATGTTATTATGTTGTTATGTTAGTTTTCTTTTAGCACGGTGATCATTGTAAAAACTGCATTGAGCTATGTTATAAAGCTCCATAGGAAGTATGTTTGATTTTCAGAAGTTTTGCTAAGGTCTTGGTGTTGTCTAACACTGAGGATGATGTTCCCCAAGGGGGAGGGTTTTGTAACAACCCTGGTGAAAATTCCATGTAATAAAAGTAAATAAAGGAAAAAATAATAACCACGGTTGATGGGACACATATTCCAAGATGAATGTTGGGCAAGACATCCTAGGGGTTGTTCTTTTTCTTGTTTATGGCTAAGGAAATTGACAAAGGCAACAGATAAGGCTTTGGAAAGGAAGAATGGAATTTTTGGCACATTTATTTATGAAAATAATTGAAATTAGGAGAAAAAAGAGGTGAAAGGTCACAGGTTGCATGTGAGGAGGAAATCGAAGGAAAATAATGGAAAATGAAGAAAATAGAAGCCTCATTCATAAAGAGCCTTATGAGGATCAGTTGTGTACTGTTGTTTTAACCAATCCTAATTTACCAAGACTACAACCATTAATTGTCAACCCAGGGTAGGACTTGCTGTTCCAATGGAGTTTGTACTATCTGTGCCAATACACTACAACCAAAAATGCAAGATAGAAAAAGACAGTAAAGAATGTCGCTGAATCACTTGCAAAAATTAAATCACTCATGTACACATAAATAAAATCACACTTCACAATTACCAAACAAAGGGCATGCCACACATCAAAGAAATGACTACACCACCTGGTCATTACCATTCTGTTTAGTCAAACTAGTGTAACAACATAATATATTATGGAACTAAAGTGGATGTATTTTAAAATTTATTCAACAACAGTAGAAAACCATACAAAAATAAAAGAAACAATAATATACAACTACTTATACCACTACAGTCCCTTCTAAAGAGGAGGGCCCTTCCTCTCTAATAGGGGCACAGAAATAAACACAGATTAGTTAAATAATTATATGAGGAACATCAATAGCATCACCATAGTGCCTTCAATATTAAAAATAATTAAAAGATACAAGATAGTAAAAATGATTTTCTCTATGCCGTCCCCGTACATGAGAAATCAAGTTTCTTTTATAATTATTAAACACCCAAAATCAGGAATAGATTAGTCATGAGAATCTCACGATCCTCATGTTGATCATAAAAATAGAATTAGTTATAACATGTTCCTAAATACTAATGATTCTCAGATACATTGGTCAATATCATAATCTTTTGGATCTATTACTTCTAAATAAACAATTCATAACTCTCGACAGCTGTTGTGTGGAATAGTACCCACGAATTTGCCAGTTATGCTGCAACAACATCCTATGGTCAAATGATGGTTCAAGATGTAACAACAATCACTGGGTAACAACGTCCTTGGTGTAACAGAAACACGTGTAACAACACACAGTGTGTAACAATAATCTGTAACAACATACATCGCGTAACAACAATCTACTCTACCCTGATCTGAAACCAATTGCCACGGCCTGTTCACTCCATAACCGTGTCCCCGCAAAAAAACACCTGAAAAGGAAAAGAGGATCCAAAATAATTCTCCAGTGCTCACCCTAGTTAGCCACAAAATCGAATATTGTATCGTAATATTCAACAAAACATGGAAAAATAACATGACGATGAATATAGGTTGTATAAATGAGAAAAAGGGTGATTAACATGTGAAGTTTCATGGTCCTGGACGGAAAGAGGATCAAAACTAGGGAAATAAAGTGTAGGAAATAGGTACAAAAACTACACCCAACATCCCCCCCCAACTTAAGCAATTGCATGTCCCCATGCAGAACCTCAGCTCCTCCTGCTATACCCCCAATGCAAGTCTATAAAATTATAGGCCCCAACAGTGTCTTCACCAGGATCCCAACACCCCTGAGTAGCCATTAACTATCACGGCTAGGATTCTTCTTCATAGTCGCACAATTGGTAGTCCGACTGATATTCTTCTAATAGTAACCAAATCAAAGGAAATTTGAATCTAAGTCTGATCCATAATGCTCCCAATGTTTGCACTACCTGAGCATATTCAGGTACCTGTGTAATAGCAGCCATGAAATTCTTGTACTCAAAAGGATCTCCTTCTTGCAACTTAGCACTACAAGCCTTGGTGCGCTTAAGGAACCCTGCTACCACTCGACTTTTCATCTGTGCATGCAAATTGAGGCAAATCCTCACAATCCTCTTTCTATAAGTTTCTAGCTATTCCCTGACCCTCAGGGTACTCAGGAACAACTTAAACTCACATATTAGTTCATAAACCATTCCTAGTTCTACTCTGACCCATAATACTACCCTTTCTTCATAGGTCTCGGCTGATTTCATGGCGAGATGCCACTCGAGTTGGTTTCTCATAAATGAAAGGAAAGTCTACAACTGCAAATCTCCCATATACGAGGAAACGATTGCTACCATATTTGTACTGACATACACACACATTAAGTTATGCAAAAATAGCTCACAAAGTAAGCTCTGTTCATCAAAATTGCAACTACGAAAAATTTCAAGCAAAGTACAGGTAGAAAAAACCAAATAAGGCTTGTTCTCAAAGACTGATTTTAACTAAATTAAATAATAACATTCCCAGAGGAACATTGGATACAATGGGGAAGGTCAGCTACATCCTAGCAGGTTCAAGGCAAGCTCTTGAAGCTTTGTCTTGTCATTTTTCAAATCCAGAAACTGCCACTGTAACAGTTGCAGTTGTTCATATTTCTTCTTAATAGCTTCCTTATGCGTTCGTGCTTCCCATTCTCTTCCCCACTCTTCCTTTAACCATTTCTCCCTGAGCGAATCCATCATATTTTTGTGTGCCTTGAGCGAGATCATTCCCTATTGTAGAGAGAGTGCCTGCTACTTCCATTTCTTTAATTCTGGTATCAACAACATTCTTTCAAAACATCCTCCTTCATCAAGACCTGGTGTTCTCCGACATGCACTAACAATCAAAGGTGTAACGTCCTTTCGAGGGTGAAACTGCTCCATTTCATCTATTGGTTCTTGTGTAACAGCAACATCATTAATGGATTTTTGTGTAACAGTTCCTTTTTATTCCTGATCAACTTTCGCTTCCACTGCTGGTTCTTGTGTAACAACAGTGTCATCCATAGGTTCTTGTGTATCATTTTTCTCTTGGTAAGCCTCTTTCTCCACTACTAGTTCCTGTGTAGTAGAAGTTTCAGCCACAAGTTCATGGATATCAAATTCTTCTTCTTTCCCTTGGTTGGCTTTTATTTCCACTGCTGGTTCTTATGTAACAAGAGTGTCAACCAAAGGTTCCTGTATATCAGCTACCAAATTACTTTCTGTGGAATGCTCTATCTAAGATGTTGTTTCTTGTGTAATAGCAACATCTTCAATGGGATTTTTTGTGTCAACTTTGTAAGATTTAGTTTGTCTTTCCCTCGAGATGGTGTCCACTGCACAGACTCTCTACCCTACTACCACTAGCTTCTTGGCACAGGCCATGCACACATCACCTATAACATTTCCCTTTCCGGCCCTGTCTATAGCCTCAGCCAAAGTGTCTAACCCTGGGGCCCTTACCTCTACCTTATCCTATGCTAACTTCTTCTTTAGCTTTTCATTTTTTTTTTTCTAAACTTTCAATTTTGAACAATAGGATTGAGTCTCGCTCTTACCTGGGGAGGAAGGTTCCTCTATCCGAGCCTGCTCTTCATCCTTTTGCTCTGCTGAATCCTTGTTCTTCTTATACATGGATGAGGACTCTGGGTGCCCACTAACCCTTACTCTCTATTTTTGCTACCTATCACCAATTGGCTTGTCAACTGGCCTCTTTCCAACACTTACTTTCAAGAGCTGGGGCTGCTCCTTGGTTTCTGTTGAAGCTTCCTCAGACATCCTAGTTTGTTTCCTGTGGGTATTTCTAGCCTTATTTCACATGAATTCCTCCTAGATCTTTCCCTAGAGACTTAGGGAGTCCAACATAATTATCTTGATGAGGCCATGGTTTGTGATGCATGTCTCTGGATGCGCAACTGTTTTTATGGCCGCGACCATATGCCTAATATTTTCCAGCAAAAAGTAGGGAATATTTATCAGTTGTCAATGCCAAAGGTGGTTTAGCAATGGAAAGTGGTAATTGAATACAATTGTTTCCCTTCCCTCATAGGTGATATACTTGATGAGGTAAAGGGTGACATCATCCCATGGTTGGGGAAGTGACAACTTGTCAATCCCCCTTCCTTTCTTCACCAGTTCTTCCTCCCCTTGGAGAAAATCATCCTTCAAGGAGGGGTCATTAACTTTCCTGTTAAACCACCTTTTTCCTTCTATTGGTAATGTCGTCACTTGGGAAATTACCCCTTTTGTAACCTCCAGCTTTAATCCCCTGACCTCTGTTTGATTCCTCTCTAAATTCTTTGCGAACTCCATAACAATTTCCTCGTCTTATCCTTACAGCCTCTGGAAAAACTCAAACCAGGTTGTGTCTTTAAAAATTTTACATGCTTTGGGGAAGTTTTCCAAAGCCTCTGTTGACCCTACTTCATGTCAAATTTTTTCTCAACCCATTGCTACCCAAATTCAATGTTGTTACCCTCCCTTTTTCCCTTCCCCATTGACAAGTTCCGAAGCGGTTGGCACAATACTCAGTTGTTTCAGCCATGCAACTATTCTCCTCCACTTCTCTACACACTATGAATGGGGATGCAATGCTCCAGCAAGGGGTAAATGGTAGGGTGATGCAGGCAAGAATTTAAAACTAGGATTTGCGATCATGATTTGTACTGCACAATAATGTTTACTTATTAATGCTAGGTTATGGGAGGTATAGTCAGAGGTACAATTCCCTTTTTTGGCATGATTGATCATTAAATGACAATGAGTACTAGATCATCATGCTTTCGTTGTGGTTTCTAAATACTCAAAGGTCATTGCAAAGGGAATGTCACCATGTAATTCCCCCCCCCCCAACCTAAATGTGACAGCTGACCTTGACCATCAGAAGGGATCACATTAAATTGCCATAATTAATTAATAAAACCGGATAACAATATTACCATTTTGTGACGTACCTAGTGTGACATGGGGTGAAGTCAATGGTGGTGAGGCGTGCACGAATTAGTTCCAGTGGTCAACGCAACTACTTCCTGAACCACGATGATGCATGTTGTGTGTCACAATAAATAATTTACATGGATTGTTTCTAGAAGTCATCGTCAATTATAGATGTAACAACCAAGACGATTGTTATGCATTATTGATTTTCACAAAAGATAAAAGCAAAGAAAAAAAATTGTCTAACAACATTATTGTAGAATATGATTGAAATAACAAATGTTGTTATAGATTGTGTAACAACCACCAGAGAGTGGTTTTCAACTGCTACAGAAATTGTGTTTCTGCACCCAAAAAAAAATTCACAACCATATTGTTTTATTTCCTTATTTATTATTATTATTATGTTGTTGTTGTTGTTGTCTTTTTTTTTGGAGGGTCTAACAACCACCAGCAAAGGTTGGCTTTTAGTTGTTACACTTATTGAAAATTTAGAATTTTGGTAGAGCAAGGGGGTTTTCCCCCGCCCTTGTAATCTGAAGATCCGAATTTGTGACAATGTTGAGAAATGAATCCCTTGAAGCAGGTTTATGATATAGCAAAAGACGGTGCCCATTTGCAAGCAATGGTGTGCTCGCACTGTCAATGGTAACCAAATTCATAGTCCCATTGTAAAAGACTACATCTACCTCATAGGGACCTAGCAATTTGGTGCAGAGCTTACCCTTGAAGTCCTTAAATCTTGAATCATATAAGAGATCCAATTCTCCTTTCTAGAACTTCTTCTTCTTGATGAACCTGTCATGCCACTTAGCTCTCTGCTGCTGGATAATCTCTGTTTTCCAGATCATAGCTAGTCGTTTCTCCTCCAATTCATTGAGCTGGTTCAATCTCTGCTTTTGTGCTATAGCTAGATCCAAATTTACCTTCAATGCTTTTCTCAATGTCTTGATTTCCAAGTCAATAGGGAATAAGGGAATTTTACCATACACAAGTTCATATGGTGAGAATCCCATGGTATTCCTCCATGTAGTCCTGTATGCCCACAACAGTTCTGGAAGTTTATCGGCCCAATTCCTTCAGTGATAGGCCATGGTCTTGGTAGGAATCCCCTCAATGAATTTGTTGGTTCTTTCCACTTGGACATTCGATTGTGGATGATAAGGTGTTGTGATTCTAAGATGGATTTTATATATTTCAACCAACTTTTAGATCATATGGGCGTGAACTAGGGCGCTCCATCTCTGACTATCTCCCTGGGTATACCAAAATTGACAAAGATGTCTTCAAAAGAGAAGTCTAAAACAACATGCTTCGTGGCTCTGGTTAGTGCTTTTGCCTCAAACCATTTTGTGACATAGTTAGTGCAGACCAAAATGTAGGATTTCTGTCTAGATGAAGGATTTATTGGTCCCACAAAATCCAAGGCCCATTTCTCAAAAGGTTCAAAGACAATTTGAGGTTGTAATGACATCTCATCTGATTATAGTGGTTGGCCCATTCTTTGGAAACTATCACATCCTTTCATGAACTTCTTGGCATCCTGAAATATTGTTGGCCAATAATACCTTGTCGAAAGGACTTTGTATCCTGTCTGCTTGTCTGCAAAGTGCCCTCCACAAGGTTCCTCATGACAAGCCTTAAGGATGTCAAAGATCTCATCTTCCCTAACACAACGTCTGATATGGAAATCTGGTCTAGTGTGATAGAGATTCCCATCTATCCAGGTATAGGTAGCACTCTGTTGTATGATCTTTCTCTTCTCCTTGGAGGAAAAATATTGTGGAAACTTCCCTGCAGCAAGATAATTGGATATATCTGCATACTAGGATGTGCAAGTAGAAATAGAAAAGAGATATTCATCATGAAAAGGATCCTTAGTAGGAATGCAATTGTCGTCAACGGTTAACCTAGAAAGGAAACCAGCTACTACATTGTATTTTCTAGGTTTATTGACAATTGTGATATCAAATCCCTATAACAGCAATAACCAACGTGTAATTCTACCATTGGTAATTGGATTATTCATTAAAAAATGAATGGAAGAGTAGTCATTGTGTACAAATAATTGATTGATGGCATGCACTATTGCTAAGAATTCCTTCTCGTTTACTGTGTAATTGAGCTCAGGTGGAGTCAAATTCTTGCTTATGTAGTAAATATCATAAGGCTCCATTTGGCCCAAAATAACACCTACAGCAATATCAGATGTATCTGTAGCTATGTGAAATGACAGTTCCCTATTAGGTCCATGTAAAAATGGAGCGGCTGATACACAACATTTTAACTTGAGACAGGCCTACTCACACTTTCCTGTCCACAAACAGTCGACATATTTCATGACCAAAGAAAATAATGGCGATACAATTTTTTAAATTTTTCTATAAAGATTCTATGATACCCTACATGTTTGAAGAAACTATGTCATCATCATCATCATCATGTGACATTTTTCAATGCTCAAAGGAACATTAGTCTATACACAATGTTCCAACACTTTTTCTAAATTAGCTGATGCTATTTCAAAAGAATCACCATAAGGTGTAAAATCGTCCATGAAGATTTCAAGGCAGTCATTCAACAAATCGGAAAAAATTCCCAGTATTGCCCTCTGAAAAGCTGTTGGCACATTGCAGAGTCCGAAAGGGAGTACTCTATATGTGAAAGTTCCCCAAGGGAAACTAAAGGTTGTTTCATCGTGATCCTCCATGGAAATCTGTATCTAGTTGTAGCCACTAAACCCATCTAGAAATGAAAAAAACTTTTTACAGAAAGGGTGTCAAGGACCTGATTTATAAATGGTAAAGGAAAATGGTCCTTTTGAGTTACTTATTGAGTTCTCTGTAATCAACACACACTCTCCACTTGCCATTATTCTTAGGGACAATGAAAAGTGGAGACACCCACTAACTGTCAGATATCAGATAAATAAAGTTATCACTCAGGAGTTTTTGTAATTCTTCCTTCACTACCTCCTTTAGTGCATGGTTCATGCGGCGCTACACTTGTCTAATTGGTTTGCAACCATATTTCAAATAAATTCGCCGAGTGCACAGGTTGGGATGAATCCATTTCATATCCATATAGTCCCATGCAAATGCCTTTTGTATTTTTGTAATAGATTTAACAACAGTTGGTTTTTCTCAGCAGTCAAGTTGGGGTTAATGTTCATAAACTTTCCTGGTTGTTAGTCTTCGAAGTGGTTCTCAATTGTTCAAAATATATATCTTCTACCTCCTCTTCCTCCTTTGAATTTTGAATGGAAGCGACAGAAAGCGAGTTACTAATACAACCATTGATGATACCATATTCTGTCTCATCCTTGAAATATTGGGCTTTCCCCGAAGTGGGAGCGGTAGGGAAAGATCCGATTCGGGCTCAAATTCATCCCATGAGGGGTTGTATATATCCACATTTGGTTTCGGGGGGTAAATATTAATATTCTTTGTAGCCTGGCCATCCGAGATCACCATAGATCCAAATCTACATCCTATAAATGCATCTAAGGTGGCCAGCCATGGTGACCCTACGATCAAAGGATGTCCCCCCAAGTTGGATTTGGGTTGTAAGATAAGAAAGTCAACCAGATATCTCCAGGAAGCTATTGTATTACTATGTCTTCTAACACCACCTCGGGTTTAACATGGGACCTGTCTGTTAATTCAAGTATAGTAGGATTATGTATAAGCCCATGTAGCCTTAGGGTGGTAAAGAGGTCCTTTGTCATCACATTAATGGCATCCCCAAGATCAATCAATGTGTTAGTTAAGGGTTGGTCATTAATGTAGACAGTAACCGTAGTGTTTCTTGGATCATTATACTTGGTTAGAAGAGGTTGAGTAGACATTAATTTGGAAAATTTCCCCATCACATGTATAGTAGCAGGGTCCTTAGGATTCCTTCCAAGTTTCTTAATGCACAAATCTCATACTGTTTTAGCATAAATAAGAACCTCTTTAAGATCTTGCAATAGAGGAATATGTATGTGCAAATTTTGCAACTCTCTATGAAATTCACATTCGGGCTGTGAAGCCATTCCAAGCTCAATTAATCTCTGAGGATACAGAGGATTCTGAGTTATAACAATTGATTTGACTGCTATAGGTGTATCATACTTACCCAAGTTATCTCTTACAGGAGAAACAATTATTTTCATGTTACTTGTTACAGACATAATAGTTTGTTCTGTATCAGGTGTCACAAGTGTAACAATTGCCTTAGGATCTACTGTACCTCATCTAGAAGGTTCACGTTCCTCCTCGGTAATGATAGGGGAGTGATTTGGATTAATTACCTTACCCAACCGCAATTGAATTTCATTAAGTCCCACGGCAGTAATGTTGTAAGTCTGGAAGGTAGTCAGAGCCTCTACGCCTTGGGCTTCTTTATTATTCGGGTTAGGGTTAGGTTGCACATGTAGTTGGGGTCGCACAGGCGGTGTAGGAGCAAGGTTTTAGAAAGGAGGCAATTGCTGATGTTGTTTCACTGGTAATCTAGCTAGAGTTATATTCTAGGCATTCCCCATTTAGTTCTGATTCCAATGGTATGGTTGAGATGGAGGATATTGGATAGAGGGAGAGGGGGACCATTGGTTCCAGGGAAAAGGAAACTATGTTGGAGAAGGAGAAGAATATTTCCATGGATATTGATGAGTATTATATGCACTGTTCCATGAATTGAAAAAACAAAAATCTTGGGACATACCTGGACGTTGTGGCTTCCATGGTCTCCTAGGTGCAATGAAATAAAAGGACTAAACTTCTTCACTCGATTCTCTAAGTACTGCTTTCGGTCTAGGAATCTTTGGACACTGACCTGTAGAATGTTCCAGCTCACAAATATTACACAAGCTAATGCTACTCAATTCACACTCCCTCAAGGGATGTTTCTTCGGTAATTTGGGTAGAACACAGCCAAAGGTGTATCAACTTTTCCTTGTGTTTTCTTGATCTGTGTTGTCATTAACTGGGCAGATAGAGTACTGAGGATGTGGATCTTGAAATTTTTGAATAAGTTCCCGATATCTACTTTGGTTACTCCTCTGCCTGCAGATTTTTGTATTCGGGAAGAGACATCTTGGATTGTGCTTCTTCCCTTAGAGAGTCCTCTAGAGAATCTTAGATAGAGCTTCACAATTTTGGCGAATGGTTCCTGAGATATGTCCCCCTTTCCTAGTAGATTTAGAGTATCAAGGTAGTTGTCCCTCATTCCTCTTATAAATATGTTATTCAAGATATCATGATCTAAATCACTGTGTTTAGACCTCTGCAAATTATAATGGAACCACTCTACATAGTCCTCCAGGCTCTCATCCTCCTTCTGTGTCATTTTGAATACTTCCTCTCTTAATTCCCTGGTTTTGCAATAGTCTTGGTACTTTTATAAGAAGCAGAGCCTAACCCCATGAACCATCTCAAGGCTTCTCCTTTTAAAGTAGGAGGAAATAATTTTAGCTTCTAAGCATTTGAGACATAGTCACAACTCCTGCATAAGACATCAAATTCAAATAAGAAGGTGTTCGGGTCTTCGACAGTCATCCCTTGAAAGGATGGTAAGGATGATAAATGAATATTTTTCATGGGAGCCTTGCCTCTAATATCCCCAATTGGGAACTCAAAGTTGGTGACAGTAGCATCTGTTATAGCATTGTTGTCATTGTTTTCCCCCATTTCTAAGCCTTCTAATTCTTGTTGTAACAGATGTTCTTCAAAATTTTCTTGTGATTATCTTGTAGGTGGATTTAATAGCTTAGGAAACTTCAAGGCTGGCTGTTTCAATGCACTACCTAAATCCGGATATTGATAAACCAATGGGTGCTCTCCTATGTCAGGTTTTCGGTGTCCACCTTCAGTTTCCCCTAGTCCCTTGGTCCTATATTTTTGGCTACTCGCTTCCCCCTGATGTTCCTGAATTGGATGCTTAATCTTGGCACCGTTTTCACTAGCTTTAGAATGGTATTGCCCCAAGATAGAGGAATCAAAGGTTTCTATTCATGTTATAGGAGTAATAGCTTTTTGTGGCCCTGTTTACCTTGTGTCCCTTTGAGAACTTGATTGTTCTTTTTCTTCCTTGGAGCTCAGTTCCTAGATAAATGTTTTCCTTCCCAAATCTACACTCTTCCTTTCCTTTTTACGACCCATTTTTCCTGTGACTAATTAGAGTGGGGAGTAATTTTGGTATTTCTATAACACCTAAAATTGCACACATGGAAGCTATGTGTATTAATTCATAGCCTAAGTATCTTAGTCTTCGATAGTGGTGAGCCCGCCTAGGTATGTTAGAGCGATGTGCAAGTTCTTACCTGTCATAGAGCTGAAGACACACTAAAAAAACACCAAAATGGCACACCCTAAGTTCCCCAGTGATCACAATGGTGAGCCCACCAAAGTATGTTAGAGCGATGTGCATGTTCTTACCTCTCATCTTACCGCCCAATGATTGTGGACTAGGAACACTCTATCATCAAACAAACAACTTGGCTAACTGTATCGCCAAATGCCATCCCCATCAATGACACCAAAATGTAGTGTTGTTTTAATAAATCCTAATGGACCAAGACTGCAACCATTAAATGTCAACCCAAGGTAGTTTTTGTTGTTTTAATGGAGTTCGCACTGTCTGTGCCGATACACTACAGACAAGAATGAAAAATAGAAATAAACAGTAAATAATGTCATTGAATCAATTACAAAAATTAAATCATTCATGCAGAAATTAAAACAGTCCACAAAAATGAAATCACACTTCACAATTACCAGAGAGAGGTTGCACCACACATTAAATAATGATTACACTAGCTGGCCATTACCATTCTGTTTAATCAAACCAGTGTAACAACATAATATATTCTGGAACTGAAGCAGATGTATTTTACAATTTATACAGAAACAACAGAAAACCATACAACAATAAAAGAAACAATAATATACAACTACTTCTACCACTGCAGTCCATGCTAAAGAAGAGGGCCCTTCCTCCCTGACAGGGGCGCCGGAATAAACACGAGATTAGTTAAAGAATGATATGAGGAACAGTAACAACATCACCATAGTGCCTTTAATATTAAAAATAATTAAAAGTTACAAGATTAGAGTAACAACTCTTTTCTCTATGTCGTCCCCATACATGAGAAATCGAGTTTCTTTTATAATTATTACATACCCAAAATCAGGAATAGATCAGTCATGAGAATCTCATGATTCTCATGCTAATCATAAAAATAGAAGTAGTTATAACCTGTTTCTAAATACAAATGCTTCTCAGATACATTGGTTAACATCATAACATTTGGATCTATTACCTCCAAATAAACAATTCATAACTCCTAACAGCTATTGTGTGGAATAGTACCCATGAATTTGGTAGCTACGGTGCAACAACATCCTACGGTCAAATGACAGTTTGGGATGTAACAATAATCACTGGGTAACAACATCCTTGGTCTAACAATGGTCATATTTAACAACACGTGGTGTAACAGCAACACCTGTAACAACACACAGTGTGTAACAACAATCTGCTCTACCCTACTATAAAACTATCGGTGTGGCCTATTCACTCCATAACCTCGTCCCCATAGACAACACTTGAAAAATAAAAGGGGATCCAAAATACTCTCCAATGCTTACCCTAGTTAACAAAATAAAGGAATATTATATTATAATATTCAGAAAAACATGGAAAAATAACATGATGGTGAATATAGGCTATATAAATTAGAAAAAGGGTGATTAACATGTGAAGTTTCATAGGCCTACAGGGAAAGAGAATCAAAATTGGGGAAAGAAAGTGTAGGAAACAGGCATACAAACCACACCCAACAAGCTGGTAACCTTTTGTCGGTTTATTTTTGGAGCTCTCTCATTATTCTCTCTCTCTCTCTCTCACTCTTGGAAAATTGGAGTTTTCTTGGAGCATTTTGGCATTGGAGCAAGAAAGGAAAAGAAGCCAAGAGAAAGAAAAGATCAAGCAGGGAAAGGCAGGATCAAGTAGCTACAACAAGATTCATTGCATGTATCTATTTGCATATGTATTTTCATTGCTAGATTTGGCATACATGGTATTGGATGTGGCTCCTTTTTGTTGTGGCATGGGTTTTTCTAGGTGTAACAATGCTTTTAGCCTAGCCTTGCTATTTCTAGATAACCATGGTGTGATGGGGTTCTCATGTTTTGTTTGAGCTGGGTCTCTGGATGGATTCAAGGCTGAGTGAGGTAGATATCCAAAATGATAGAACACATGGCCTAGTAACCCATGAACCAGATTGTGGGTTGTGGTAAAGCTATGTTTTTTGTTGCCTTGGATGCCCTAGAAATCCTTGTCAGTGATTGGCAGGATATACGGTAAAGCCAAGAGATGGTTTTCTCTCCATTTGGCCTAGTAATCTCAGGTTTTGGATATGGGGTAAAGCTTGGAGAGTGGGGTTTGGTTTGGGGTCTATTGATTTGGGTTTGGATTGTGGTAATTCCTAAGAGACTAGGAGGCACGAAAATTCCTCACGATGTAGGTGGAGAAATCTAGTGGCATCCATGCTTGGTTGACCTAGTGATCGGGTGGAGATCACGATAAATCCTATTATGATGCGTTCATTGTGTTCGCCTATTGATCCAGGATGGATTATGGTAAAGCCTAGTTTCTATTGATGAGGGTGAGGTGGTTTAGTCTCAGTATTCCCTGGTTGTTTCTTTTTGTTTGAGTCCCACACTCATGCTTGGAACATGGCATGGGGATGAATGGCTAAAGAGAGATTTGGCTCAACCATTCTATGGTCGAGTGGAACATGCAATTCCCATCCTAGTTTTGGTTATTGCATCATTAATCAAAGGTTATTTCTCCTTGTATTCCTATGAGCATTTTGATGGATTATATGTGGTCTATATGGCTATATTTTCATGAGTATTTATGTTGTTATTATGTCAACTATATTTGTGTTTTATGACAACATCTATGTATGGCTCTCAGCATGTTTTTACTTTTAAATGAATGGATAATGTATCTATGGCGTAATAGATGATAATGCAGCAAATGGCATGATGAAACAATGACACATATCGATTCTCAAATAACTATTAGATCCCTACACTTAATTCTATTATTTACACGTGTAGGTTAGATGTTGATGATATGTTTGACAAAATTCCTATCATGGTTAGTAGGGATCTGATTAAGGTCTTATTCAACTTATTGATTTTTCATCATTGTTTCCTTGTTCTTTTGCTGTTCCTGAATTATCATTCCATTCTGGGCAATGACCTGGGCTCCGGGCTTGAAAAAGTGGCTAAAATCTCGCAGTCATTGGCATAACACTGACAAATTTAGTCTCTAGTCACTGGCAGGCAAGCCTGTGAGAGAAAATTTGGGTTTATGAATGATCTCTTAGCTATAGCATGAGAGTGACTGAGGCCTGAGATGTCCATAACATTAGTGGTACCTAGGGATAGGATTTTTGAGTCACTGATATGTTTGGCGGTTCTGTTGCTGATGTGGATAGGTTGGTTGATGTGTTTCATCGATTCCACTTCCTTAAGGTCACCTAGGAGGTTGAATCCAATCATAGTATCCTCTCATTGAATGTTTACCCCTATTATGAAACCAACTCACGAAAATATATAAAAGATAGATCAACGACTTAGAAATCAGCCTCTTCGAGGGGGAAACCTCCTTTACATTACACAAATGAACAATTCTTGGATGATACAAATGACAAGACCTACTTTCTATATATACGAGTCTAAGTAGTCCCAATACGATTAGAGCCTACATAACAATAATATTGCAGGGCCACAACAATAACAATAGTGGGCTTATATGGGGTACAATAATAAAAAAAATGGGGACTATATGGGCACAATAACACAATAAGGGGGCTATACTAATAACAATAAGGGTTTAAACTAGTAGTATAGGGACCTAACATGCCCCTCTCCTTCAAAAAGTGTCGTCTCAATGCTTGAGTAGTTCTGGATGCCTCTGTATAATATTCTCATCCTCCCATTTGGACTCTTTAGCATGTAAGTTCTACACTTGATGAGATAGTATGAAATTTACTGACTTTGTAGTTGTTGATTTCTTGTTTCTATGACTGCTTCAGGTTCCAATATGATTTTTCCTTCTTCGTCAAGTTCTAGCACTATTGTTTGAGCTAGGATCTTCTATAACTTTTGAATGAGTGCGCACACTTCTTCATCATTATCCCATTCATCCTTTGCTTCATTTATCCGATCTAGTTGGATAATAGAAATGCCACAAAACAAAGCTTCCATATCCTCATCCTTTCTTGAGAGTGCATCTGCAACAACATTTTTCTTCCCTTTTCTGTAAATGATTTCAAAGTCATAACCCAACATCTTTATCACCCATTTTTTTTGTTCTTCTAAAGATTATCTTTGTTCTAAAAAGTATTTAATACTATCATGATCCAGTTTTACCTTGAAATGTCTTCCCATTAGGTAAGGTTTGATGTTTGGAGGAACACTTCGTGGAATAAAATAAATAGCATGATCATGATCACAAACAGGTTGGAGGCCTTTGGGAGTCTCAAATACCTTGGAATGATTTTCCAAGACTTTTTGGAGATCTAGAGAAATAGATGGTTTCAATGTGGGAACCTCTAGAGAACATAATTGTGCAATTACGCCTCATTTTTATTTCTTTAGAAGCTTTGTCATACCGTTAGAATTGATTATCTTTCCCAATTTCCATGTGATACCCCTTAATTCAACTTCGTTTCCTTCTGAAAAAAAATTCATGAAAAGTTCTTGAAAATTAAAATCTATTCTATCCAAGGATTGTAGCCATTGGACTCCTAGTACAACATCAGCACCACCCATTCGAATGGAAAGCATTGGGCTATTCAATACATATTATCCCATGGATATCTTGATATTATGGCACTTTCTAGAGTAATTTATGGTTCATCTACTTGCAACTGTCACTTGACACTCTAGTGCTGGATATAGGAAGAAATTCAATTGCTTGCTTATCTCACAATGAATACAATTATGGATACTGCCCAAATCAATCAACACTATTACCTTTTTCTTGTTGATATGTCCTTCTATATTGATAGTTTGAGGAGTGGTAATTCTTGCTAATGCATTACAAGATATGGTCAGATTCATTTATTCTTTCTCTAGGGTTTTTTCCTGGTGTATATCCTCTTCTTTTGACGTTTCTTGTTCCTTTTCTTCCTCCTCTTCACAATCTATGTAAAATAATTTATTCTCAGCACACTTATGACCTTTAGTGTATTCTCTACAACAACTGTAACAAAGCCTTTTTTCTCTTTTTTCTTTCAATTGTTGTGGTGTCAACCTTGTAGATTGTTAAAGACTAGGGGAAACAACACTTCCATCTTTATAGTTGTGAGTGGTATGATTCCTTATTGCCATAATTTTTCTTTCCATTTTTCTTTCCAACCTGAACGCCTTCTCCAATGAATCAAGTTCCCAAAGACAAACCTCATGTTGAATGTTATCCTTTAAATTCCCTATGAAGACATCAATCTTCTACTTCTCCGGAATATCATTTACCCTTATATTCAATTTTTGGAAGTCCTGAATGTGCTCTGCCATTGAACCCTTTTGTTTGAGATTTATCAGTTGGCTAAAGAAAGAGTTGATTTTTGTATCCTCATAATGAGCTATCATTTATTGCGTAAAATGTTGCCCAAGCCACAATTTGTTGATGAGAGCAAAGCCATTGATACCATACAAACTGATTTGGTTCCAAATATAAAGTTGCAATATGTACCTTTTGTGTGTTTTGCACATTATGGAGATCGAAATACTTTTCCATCTATAGTATCCATGTTATGGGATCCTTGCCATCAAACTTCCTTATATTTATCTTTGGAACATGGTGGGTCTTCAATCCACCATTAGAGTCTATGAAATCATGATTAACATTTATTTTGTTCTCATCATGAGTTCTCTCTATTACCTTTTCGCCATTAGGAAGCCTTTCTTGTAGAAACTTTGTCAAACCTTCCATCAAACCTTCCACATCTTTCTTCAAATCTTCAATGTTGTCATTCTTTGAATCATTATTAACATTTATTTTGTCCTCATTTTGAGTTTTCTCTACTACCCTTTCGACATTAGGAAGCCTTTCTTGTAGCAACTTTGTCAAACCTTCCTTCCAAACTTCATGTCCTTCTTCCAATATTCAATGTTGTCTTTCATACCATCCATCTTAACTTCCACACCTTTCTTTAAACCATCCATCTTATCTTCCACACCTTTCTTCAAAGAATCCATCTTATCTTCCGTGCCTTTCTTTAAACCATGCATATTAGCTTCTATTACTTTTTGTGAGAGTGAAATTTGTTGCACTAGGTCTTGTAATTTTGATATATCATGTTGCATTTCTTCCTCTTCTTCATGAATCATACTAGAGATTTCAGGTTGCTTACTAGTTGTTTCCATTTTATTTATTTGGGGCATCAATTAATGATAATTATGCTTCAGTATGCCCTTTGAATTCCTTCAAACTATTTTTTCAAACAAAACTTATACAAAATTTAAAAGCACTACACACCTTTCTTCACTTTGTAGGAGTTCCATATTTAATCTGATGTATCTATGAAATTTCAGGTCTCCAAAGTGTTAAATTGTGAAATTTGGTATCCCTCTGAGTCCTATTTCCAATGCCACTAATCCAATCGAAATTGGATTCCCCAAAAAAGCGTTATGCCCAATCTCCCAAGATGACCTGATTATATACTTTTTTAGTAGAGTGAAATTGTACAAAATTCCACGTGTCACTATTTCAACCTTTGAGCCTAAAAACAATGATCAAAAAATGATAACCAATCCTCTTTCTGTAACTTCTTATGAGATTTCAATCTAATACTCAGAGAGAAAGTTATGACGATTTTCCCAAGATCGCTCATTTGGTATGTAATTTGGGAGCCTGCAAAAACCCTAAATTTCTTGAACGATATTTCAGAAAATATAGTGAAGAAAGATTGGAAATTCAGATCCAAGCTTAATTACGATATCATCCCAACAGGGTTTTAACTTTAGTGTTTGAACCTTTGTAGAAAAACACTTATAGGGAAAATTCCATGATGACCTGTTTGAGATGGAATTCTGGAGCTTACAAAAACCCTAACTTCCTTAGATCATATCTCCTAAAATATACCAAGACAAGATCTCAACATCGATCCCAAGGATCATCGATATTGTGGCTCAAATGGTTCTTTTTTTAGCTTCTGAAATGTCGCAGACAAAAAGTATAGCGAAAATTCAACAATGATCTGTTTTGGAGCAATGAAACCATAGAATCCAAAGCTCTGAGACCAAATGTTATGAAAATAGCTCTCAAAAAGATAGAAAAGATAGATCAATGACTTAGAAATCAGCTTGTTCGAGGGGATAGCCCCCTTTACATTACAAAAATGAACAATTCTTGGATGATACAAATGACAAGGCCTCCTTTCTATATATAGGAGTCTAAGTGGTCCCAATACAAACAGAGACTACATAACAATGATATTGTAGGGCCACAACAATAACAATATTGGGCTTCTATGGGGTACAATAATAATAACATGGGGACTATATGGGCACAATAAGACAATAAGGGGGCTGCACTAATAACAATAAGGGCTAACACTAGTAGTATAGGGACCTAACTATCCCGGTTGGATGGTTACTTGGGTAAATGTGTGAGAAGGGTGTTACATTTACCTTGATCCATGACTACTTTAAGGGTGCTTCTCAGACCTTCTACTACTAAAATAAATAGAAACAGCGATAGAGGGTCTCCCTAGAAGACCCCCCTTGAGGGATTGAAGGCATATGCAAGAGATCCATTTGGTAGGACTGAGAAGAAGGGGGTTGAGATTAGGTATCCAATCCAAGTGATCCAATATTCAAACAAGCCAAATGCCTGAAGTGCCTGGGGTAAACACTCCCAACTTAATATGCTAGAAGCCTTTGATAGGTCCATCTTGAACATCATCACTTCGGTTTTTTATTTTTTTAAAGAGCGTATTGTTTCATAAACTACTATGATACCGTCTAGGATTTGTTGGCCTTCCATAAACCTATTTGTTTTGGAAAGATAATAGGACTCAATAAGGTTTTTTAGCGATTGACTATAACCATATAAATGACTTTGTAGATGGCATTGCAAAGGGAAATTGGATAAAATACACTAGCTACATTGAATTTATCTGCTTTAGGGACAAGGGTGAGGAGGGGGGAATGATGACTTGGAAAAATAGATTGATATCATCGGGATTCTTCTACCAATGAGTGTATTTTTAGAGCTAAAAGTGGCCAACATTCTTGAAGGAGATCAGTAGTCAATCCATTTGGCTCAGGCGCCTTATTCTTAGGAATGAACATTATAGCTTCCTAAACTTATGTAGAATGATCTCTCTCATCAAGGCATCGTTCTAGGTAGGATGAATTATGGAAAAATTATTTGAAGAGATGTTTTTTATAGAAACCTATCAATTGGGAGATGGTTTCAAGAGGAGAGAGTCGTAATACTATACTAGTTCTTGCTTTAAATTTTCATGGGTGGTTAGTCAGCACCCATTCATAGTTTGAAAGAGAAACTTTTGTTAATGTGTGAAAGTTTGATCATTTCCTTATGGAAGAATACGGTGTTCTTTTCCCCTTCTCTTAACCACCTTATTATGGATGGTTAATTTGACAACACTTCTTCTTGCTTGCAATATTGTTCTAACTTAAAGGGTAGCTACCCTTTTGTTAAGCTATTTGTAATTACTTTCTCCTGCGCTTTTTGCATTGGGTTATCAAGGGCTTGTTTTCATATGAATATATTTTGAAAATAAATCTTATTCTAGTATTTTATATTGGATTTAAGGTCTTTTAATTTTAGTTGGTATGTATACGTAATGCTTTTCCCAAGGCTATTTATTTATGACCACCACTCTTTAGCATTGGTTAAGAAATATGGGTCTTGTAGCTGAAACCTTTCAAAGAGGAACAATTAGTTATGGCAGGTGGCTTTAAGATTTAATTGTAGGCATATGGTCCAATGATATTAGCCTATAAATGGTAGTATTGAAGCTTCCACATAAATATCATTTTCAAGAAGTGCTTCAGAAACTATGAAATTTTCTAATCTACATGCAATTTGATTCTTGCCTCGTCGATGATTATTCTATGTGACTGTACAATTTGTAGTTTCCACAGCTATCATTTAGATTTGGTTTTGGGTCTAGTATTTGAATATCTCCTTTTTTCTCCTCTAAGGATTTTATTATATTGAAGTCTCCATCCAAGATTCAGAGATTCTCCTAATGTATAGATCTAGTAACCACTATATTTTTGAGGAAACACTATCTTTCCATAGGTAGATAGGGCCCATCAATTGTTGTAAGGAATCAGATCTCCTTGGTTCCTACATATTGAAGTATTCCTGAAATGATTATAGGTTGGATATCCAATTTATAAAAGATACTTCTTAGGGGTTCTATAGGATATCGAGTCCACCTATGATTCCAATTATCTCTAAAGAAATTGACACAACCTCTCCAACATTAGGGGTTTATTATCATAGATTTTATCAATGGATATCATTTTTTATTGTATTATGATTATTATTGAGCATTCATTTCGAATATGTTCCTTAAGAACACTCTGCTCTCCTTTGCTATTAAGATCTATAATATTGTAGGACATGAATTTTATTAGGGAGAGTATTTTTTAGGAGTAAAACACTTCCAACAGAATCATGACTTGGCATGTATTAACTATATGATCACCAACTAAGTTTATTAAGTCTTTATCAGTCCTTCATCTATGTCATTTAACTTCTTTGTGTTGTATAGGTTATTCTTTGTTAGAGAATGTTTGGACCCGTAGTCCCTCACTAGTTGATCCCACTTCTTTTATTGAATCTTGAAGATGATATTTTACTCTAAGATAGATGTGAGAGTACTAATGATTTTGGTGTTCCTGGATTGTGTTTTGATCTCTATTTTTCCATTCTTCAATATAATTCAACAAAGTGTATTCATCCTTGACTAATTTCTTTGATTCCTCTTCTAGTTTAACTACTAAAGAATCTAGTAGAAGATCCCAATCTTGGGTTGTAGTTTCTTGATTAACTTATATAGTTTTCTTTTCTGTGAGCCCACCCATTGTTTTATACCCCATTCTTTTGGGTCAAGGATCATGATATATTATAAGATAGAGGGATTTTCCTCTTAATCATAGATAACTAAACTATTTTTTTTTGGACTAAAGAGACTCCCTTGTTTGTTTAACAGGTGGGTTTCTTTGAGAATGATTTCTCCATTTGGTCACAGTTCATTTAAAGACATCTTGATATTTGGATGCAGATATTACTTGGGCTCTTCTTGCAGTAGTGGGTTTTCCTAGAATAAATGGTCATATTCATGATAGCAGTAGCAGTAAAAGGGCATATATTTGTAGTTTAGGGTTTGCCTCAAAATTTCATCTTGGTATGACACTTCAATGGATTCCAATAATGGTTGAGAGATATTCATATATACACATATTTTTAAATATGAAGTGTATTGCTATTATGTGGACTTATCCCTCTTACAAACAAGAGTGATCTCCCTAGTCTTGAAAGAAACCTAGTAGCAAACAACCAAGAACTACTACCTTTCTCTAGACTATGATTTACTGAAAAAAATACTATGATAGAGGCCACTTACTGTTTAAACGAAATGATTTATGAAGTCCCCTTCAAAGATTTCGACCATTCTCTCCTCGATTCTTTAGAGATCCTCCCATCACTCCCCAAAGCTTTTCCATAGTGTCATGAAGGAGATCTGCATAGACAAAAATAAACAAGAGATCAAAGCATCCAGTATATAACCATAAGAGATAAATGGACTAGTTAACCAATCATGTATCATAAACTGATCAGTATGTGATCACAATCTATGTAGGTGGTCAAGGAATCCTACAACTTATATCAACAAAGATGTAATTGAGATAGAAACTTTCCTTTATATTAATAAAATGGAGAATAGCCTTACAACCATGTAGCAATGATGTTGCAAGTCCCTTCCCACAATCTCCAACCCTCTCCTCTAATGAATAGCCTTCCAACCTTATTCCTACAACATAAGCCTATTTCCAATAGTCCTCCTCAATCCTTAGTCCTGTGTTAGCTTTATAGGCCAAGAGTGGGAATTTTGGAATCCATTTTTAAGGGGATGAGATCCACTAATGGTGGGATAGGGATTCCACAAAAAGCGGTAGTTGCTCCATGATGGGAGGGATCAAGACTTAATAGGCAACCATTTCAAGCTTTTTGGTTGGGATAGATACTACCAAAAATGGTTCTAGACTTTACTTTTTATTTTTACATGCATTAAGTCATGTTCATAGGTCACAGTGTAAGACAATGCATACTCATGCATACTTTCTAATGGTCTTCTCTACGTATGCGCATAAATTGACTAGGGAACTATGATGGAAGCTAAAAATAGTGTTTTTTCCATGGGATCCAAGAATTCCACTTTCTTTGGGATAATTTGGATTCTAACTTTGCACGAGAATGGTTTGGGACACATTTGTGGATAGCGAGGGATCCAAATTGATGGTCATTTTCCTAGTGTGACAAAATGACGTGTAACATATTTCCCCCTAAAGTGAAAAGTTAGAAGATATATTTGATGACTGAAGTGCTTTATCATGCTAAGGTTTGGGTTAGAGACTACAGTTGGAGACCTAAAACAATCAATCAAATGTTTCAATGCAATATATAATATCATCGCTGAGGTAGGCATTCCCATACTCATAACATAAATATCTCAAAGAATAGTATGGAAATACATATGAAGATCCATGTCAATAGATGACATAGTATGGGCACAACCATCAATATATGTAAATTTACAATCATGAATACTTAATAACTCCACATAGCCTAGATGGATGAGACTAGATCTAAGGTCTTGGTCTCCATCTCTTGATTTATAGTATGAATCTAGCCATGTGATTGAATGTCTCATAGTCAAATATGGTATAAACCACTTGATTATCAGTTTATGATGTGAACCATTGACAAGTGTGAGAGAAACTACCAATAATGACAATGGATCTCAAGGTACTTCTAGTACAATCTATAAAGTGTGAATAGATGTGTTGATGTCGAACACTCACAGAATCATTCGATCAAAGCTCAATAATGAGAACATGTCAAAGGTGAGAAACCTTCTATTACGTTATGAAGGCATCAAGGTACTGAAGGTTTCTAGATCAACTTCCTAGATAATGAGATGATGCCGATAGGAAGCGATCTATCGCAAGAGGGCCTACGACATGAAACTCATGTAAAGTTTTGAAGAACATCAATTTGGATTAATCTAGGACTGAATCAGGGATAGTCGATGCAACTGAAGTCTATGATTGGAAAATTAATTTAACTAAGGTTGAACTTCTCTTGAACATATCAAAGACACGACATGATGACTTGGTAGCATTTGACTTAAAAATTAAAACCCAAACCAACTGAATGCTTTCAATGAGGTATGGTCAATTAGGAGACAAATGGATTTCCCAACGCAGACACAAAAGTAACGGAGTGTCATGTTTAAGAGCGACACAGTGCCTTTTACAAATACAAAACAAATATTCTTTCTCACTTTTCCCCCACCATTAATTGAAAGTAAATCTTTATTTTTTACAAGCTTGAGGAGGATAACATATGCTTGTCCTGTAAGCTCATCCTTCAGATGAGTCCTTCGAAGTATTTTTAATGAACAATAAAAAGGATTGGTTTGTCTTGTCATGTTTAATTACTCCTACATTGTTTATATTTTATGAGTCTAGTGAAGGGTTAACTCAATTTGTTTTCATATTTAAAGAGTTTGAAAATACATGAAATGAAAAAACGTTA
Organism: Pinus tabuliformis; assembly: GCA_031772625.1. Lineage (NCBI taxonomy): Eukaryota > Viridiplantae > Streptophyta > Pinopsida > Pinales > Pinaceae > Pinus > Pinus tabuliformis. The sequence goes on along the minus strand of CM062811.1, from coordinate 854,660,433 downwards.
AGTTCTTTCAACGTAAATTTTAACAAGCTCGGAGAAAGTGAAGATCAATGTTTTTTAGTTTTAGGGAGTTAGGAGAAAAACATAAGTAAACTTCAAAGTGTCACTTTTCATAAATTTAGTCTCTCAATCCCAAAAAAGGGAAAAATAATGCATGAGAGAACCTTATTGACCATGATTAGTCAACATATGCCTTTTTTGTAAATAGTTTGGTTCAGTCCGTAAATGAGGAAATCTTATACTGAATAAACTATTGTTCATTTAATTTTACGAGTTCGAATAATCAAGTGCCCGACAATCTTTTCATTTTTTAGGAGCCTGAAAAGGGCGTAAAGGTAATTCTAGGGTTTCACTTTTTCCGCAAGTTTTAATGAGTTCAAAAAAGTGGTAAAAATATACTCAACACCAGAATGATTCGTTTCTTGTAAGTAACCTATAACCTACACACTTAAACTCGAAATAATAATCTCTACTCAAAAATAAAGTTAAAAACATTATAAATTTGGATTTTAAAGGTTAATAAGTAAAAACCAAATATTTAAATAGGCCTAACAAACTTATCAAAACCCAAAAACTAAAAAAAAATTACAATTTGTGTTTTTAACCTTTTACGAGTGACAGAGGTCATTTTCACCATAAATTTGAGAGGCAGATTCCAAGCAAACCATTCAGTAAAATTGTGAGTCATCCTTTTTAGGTAGATTATCTCTCTGAGATCTTCATTTTCATGTCTTTTATTTAGCATTTCACTGTATTTTTGGGATTTTTGGGGGAGGATTTTCAAAACGAAACCCGCCCTCGATGTGCGCAGGTCTCCCTTATCAGGACTATGCACATTGACTAGATTTTTAACAAAAGAAAACAAGATGTCTATGGCTTATGAGAATAAAACATTGCACATTCTCACTATCTATCGATATCAGCTGTGCACAGTGTCGAGGCCACAAAAATTAATATGAAAAGAACACAAATTTGTTGCTAATTTTTTCCATGATTGCTTCTAATGATCTCTTATGCTTATTTGCATGCCTTTGAGATGCAAATATGGAATGGAGAGAGCATGAACCTGAAGAATAATACATATCTTCTTTAAACCATTTAGAAGCCATACATTCATTGACAAACTATGGCCTGTACAAATTTTTCACCATTCTAGGCATGAACGCCCAATTAGACTTGCTAGAATGGATGGTGGGCAAGTGGAACATTCAAGAAGAATGTTTCATAGTTGGAGACCATAGACTTGTCATTGATGTTGATGAAATTTACTTCTTGACTAAATTGCCATGCTATGGGGTGGAAATAAAAATGTTTGGGTATAGGTGAGGTGGAGAAACCAACACCACTTATTTGATACAACATTGAACTAATGGAGCTGCTCTCAAATATGGGAGAATTGACATGAAGGCCATCTCCTTTAAAAGCTATCCGGTTCATTGTTGCACGACTATGCAGTAGTGAAAATTTTGATTTACTCGCAAAGCCTCAAATGAAAACCACCATAAAGTGTTTGCAACCTACTATATTCAACTGTAGCGAGGTTGTAGTTGCCAATATGAAAGGGAAACTGACTAGAGTCAGAACAGGTAGACCCAAAAATTTTGAGTATGGTGCCTTTCTTTATCTCATTTTCTCTAGAGTGGATCCCTCTTCTCGCTCCACAGGTATCTATCGAGAGAGGAGGACCTTGGGATCCTTACATGCTGAAATGGGTTACACTTATGGCACACCACGAAAGTGTCCAAGGACCAATGATCACATATACTCTTGGCTTCTTTGATTGGTTGGAAAACCAAATCATTATGATTTTGGATTTACCATACACAGGGATGGATTACAAAGGCGATACGAACATGCCATTTCCACATGGGATGAAATGGGGCAACATATGTAAAACTTCACACTTTGGTGGATTTTTTTTTTTTTTTTGGCATCCAAAAATAATTTTTCGAAATGATCATGCAGATGTGGCCCTAGTGAGAGTAGTTGTATTATGCAGATATGATAGGCATGGTGAGTAGCGAGTAGCTGCCATAGAGCTAGACCCGGATGCGGTGGAGGCATTGACAGAGATAGAGTTTGACCTTCAACATCCTAGATGTCGGGATAGATGACCTACCTCTCCACTATTAGAGGCACATTGTGTGGGTCCCCAGACTTATTAGTAATTTTCTACAATGAGTAGCATGCACTATTGTGTGATACGATGATCGTCATCATGTGTAGTCACTAGTATGAGGGATAGATTTTTGTTTTTTGATGATATACTGGCATGTTCAGAAAATAAAGGGCATGGAGCCTAATGGCTTTGATGACATTTTCTTAAACACCACACGTTTTATGAACACTTACCCAATGTAAGATTTTACTTCTATTTTTTTCTATCTTGTACAATATATGAATGAATATTGCATTGATTTCTCTACAAATGTTTTATAAGTTCCAATTTAACACATAATTAGCCAATGCATCAGTATTGTGTTTAAATTTCTTGGAATATGTTGATACTCAATATAGTCAAATTATCTTTCCAAGAGATGAAACCGCAAAAATATCCTTAACATGGAAGCACTTATAACTAAATAAATGCCATTCAAATTTAATGCTATGAGTTGCGAATATAACCTAATGATCAGTCAACAAATGCCAAACTTAATGGCATAAGATAATAGCTCAATCATTGCGCTATACTCTACAATATTATTTGTTGCTCGACTAAGGAATATCCAAGGAATAGAAAATAACTTATCTGTGACCAAATAAATGACCCAGGTTGTGGAAGATAAATTTCAAGTACTACAACTAGTGGCACAAGTGAAGCCAATGTAAGCTTGAGGGAATGTCGAAATCTGCAAATCAAGTGTAACACAAGATAAGCAGGAGAAGTAGTAGAAAATCGTAAAAGGATGCTAAAAATTTCCACACATAAACTATGGTATAGAAATATACAAATTTTTCACTGAACATTCTAAACATAATATCTCTTTAGGTAAAGACCATTTATGGTCTTTCCCAAAGGAATTGCATCGTAATCAACTAGTTCATAGGCCCCTTTTTCTAGTACATGTTTTACAACATAAGGGACATACCACATGGGCTCGAATCTACGAGTGCCTAACTTATCATGATCTTGATCATAGGAAAAGACTAAATCACCCTTTGCATAAGAACGAGGTTTGAAATTTTGATCATATGGTGCTTTAACTCGTTTCTTTTGGGCCTAACTAGCTAATGCAACATCGCAACGATTCTCATTGAGACATGTTATGTACAGGAAATGTTCTTCTCTAGCAGAAGTGGGTGGTAATAATTCAATTACCTGTTTCAAAGATAGTATCTCATATTCAATCGGTAGAACTACTTCCATTTCATAAACGGTCTGGAAGGGAGTAAAATTAGTCAAAATTTTTGTTGTAGTATAGTGTGCCCACAAGGCAGGATAAAGAATTAGATGTTAATATCGTTTATGAGTCCTGATAATCCATTTAATAATGGTGATTAAAAGCTTTTTAATGGCTCCTACATGGCCATTTCCCTATGGGTAATAAGGAGTAGAATTCTCATGATGCAGGCCTAGCTTCATGGTAAGATCGGTCATCATAGAGTTTTGAAAATGGCTACCATGGTCCGTGACGATGGCTTGTGGAACTCCAAACCCTACAATTACAAGATTAAAGATGAAAATGGATGTTTTTTCGTCATCATACTTGTATGTAGGAATCTACTGCAAGGATAATGTACCCATGCCCCCTAGCTGAGTGAGGGTTACATGTAAGGAAATCGATGCCCCGTTTATCAAAAGGACCGACAACAATGATTGGGTGAAGAGGAGATGGGTTTTCATGCATTTTTCGATCATATATTTGACAATTATGGAATTTTCAAACCAAAATTATATAGTATTTGAATATAGAACGCTAGAAATACCCAACATGTAGGACCTTTTGAGCATTAGCAAACCTCTGAGATAATAATGGTCAGCTATTATGCCAGAGCATCTAAGATAAATTTTTTGGGTGTTTTGTTTAAATTTGAGAGACCAATGGATGAAACAGATATATAACTAATGTGCCTAACCTCTTGAATAATATCAATATCTCAATAGAGGGCATTATAAATATCTACACAGTGAAATAGATTTTATGATGATGAGCAGAGACAAAAAGGTAATATGATTGCCACAGTTTTCAAATTGAAAGCTAAATAATCGTAAGTATGAAAACCTTTTAACCTATTTGAAGGTTCGAGTAAATATACATGAGCTTACAAAAGATGTTGATGATTTATTAATTTTGAGGGAATTAATTAAAAAAATAGTTCATTAGCTCATTCTCTTTATAGATTATCACTTCAGAAAGCTTATAGGAATAAATTGAAATATGATTACTCCTATCTAGTTATCTCTGCAAGACACAAGTATATGAAGAAAAACATAATGAATGACACTGGAAACACTTACAGGAAACACAAACTGTGCAAAACAGAATTTAGAATCCTTTGCTTCATATTAATGATCTAGAAACATTAATTACATCAGATGTCTAGAAATGCTTCTTCAAGGGTGAAACCCTTAATAACTCGTGAAGAGAGTTATTTATACAACAGTAGGACGAAAAATATCCTAAACTACTTTTACAAAAATAGATTATTTACACAATCAAAAATAAAACTGTCTAATGATTTGGCACTACTTTGATGCTGCGTTGTTTGATGACTATTGCTAAAAAAGTTGAAAAATGGTTGGAGTTGGCTGATTGTTCCCACAAAAACTGAATGTTGTTCCATTATCCTCAATCCAGTAAATATGTTAATTCTTCCCAGTGTTTCTTATCTGGGATAGAAATATTTGTTACCCTCCTATAGATTTCATCCATCTCGTTGTATTTGGTAAAAGTGGGGTTTACCAAAAATATATGCTTGATTTCATCCAGGATGAAGAAAGAATCCCTGAGTTTTTTTACTATGAGCACTGGTGTTGTTGATCCTTTGATATTGGCTATTGAAGCTGCATGGATGCCCACCTATGTTAACTTCTTGGAATAATCTTCAATTGGCATTAATTTATCATTAATAACCATAATGGAAGGTAAACCTTTGCTGATCAAAGGTTCAATTTTGTTGAAGAATCTCTGAACCATGTTGTTAACATTGTTGCACTTTTCTTGTAGCTAAAGGTTGAGATTTATTTTAGTGATAACCTTCTTTACTTCTAATATTGTTGCATTTCTATCACTATCCTTAACTCTTCAAGCTCATAATCATCCTTGGAATTCAGAAATTTGATTATATGAGAGGCAGTCTTTGGCATATCCTCCAGCTGCCTATTTAAGGATTCCACTGCTTCCTCACCTTTCTCCAAAAGATCTTTCTGGTTGAATATTATCTTGATGGAGGGCCAAATCTCCTTGATTGCCTCTGTGATTTCTTCCCACATAATTTATTTTGCTAAACCCAACTTGTTTCCTATGAAGGAATATATGAGTTCTTTCTTCAACACTTCCACTTGGCCTTTAAGTCTGTTTGTTTCAGTTGTGTGTGTACTATCTGATATAGACTTCAAAAGCCATAATTCTTTGAGTTCATCCTTCAATTTATTGATTTCTCCTATCTAGATAGACAGGTTCTGAACAACTTCAGTGAGTTGGTCAACTCCTTCTGTTGTACCTGTTGCTGATGTAGTGGTTGTAGTAGAAACTCTCTTGATGGGAATTGCTGCAAGAGAAACTAGATCTATTGAAGTTTGAATGTTCTTGATAGATTCCTCCTTCTCCTTAACCAATTTCTACATCTGCTCCTCCATTTGTTTTATTTGCAAATTATGTTCTATGATGAACTTCATCATGTCTGACTTTTGAGTCTCTATCTCCTCAATTTCTTTGGCCATTAGATCGTCAAATGCTGGTAGTTTCAACTGTTTCTTTAGTGCTGCAACTTTAGTGTTCTTTTCCTTGAAGAGCTCTTCTACAACATTTATGTTTGATGGATCATATCCCATTCTTAGCACTAAATTTTCTAGGGACTGAATCTTGGTATCCTTTGCTAATGAGGAGACCTTCTCCAACTTTAATTGTTACTGAATGTTGGCCAATGTAACCTGCAATTTTGACAAACTCATAGCAGTGTTTGTCAGGGTTGAATCAATCATCTATCTAATTTGTTTATGCATATCAATTTGATGAATTGGAAGCATATCCTGAACATTGAACTTGAAAGAAGTATGTTTCTTATATTGCATGACAATCCTGGGCTAGGGAACTTGGGCCTATAAGAAATCCATTTGCATCTTCCCTTTCTCAGAGTCAAAGACTGAAAGAAGCCTTGCTTGAGAGTTGGAAGAATGCTTCTAGAACTAGGTGTAAGTATTTAACATCAATTCCTCATTCTTTCTATTGATTTCACTAAAGACATGGAAGATGTATTCCTCTTTATTCTCTGGAATGCCTCCAACATGTTTGACTATTTGTTGTTTATGAGAAGTGGCAGAATGAGTTGAAGATTGTATAGATTGTTCACCAGACTGTGAATCAACATTCATAGAGACTTTTTGTTTCTTTTTCCTATGAAAAACCTTGAAGCCTTGGCTTGTTGCCTCTGTTGTAGGTGAAGATTGTTCTTCCCTCTCTCTCTTCGCTGCCTTTTCTTGTGCAATTGGAGTTTGCATATTTGATGTAGATACTGCCTTCTCCTCAGCCTCCTGGAGGGTATTCTCTGCCCATTCCAACTGATTCTTGAATTGTTCTATCTTAGGCCTAGCTATATGATGATATGGTCTGAATTTATTCTCCACCCTGAGTTTGGGGATGATTCCCAATGGGTCATATGACCAAGAGAAATTGAGAGAAAGTTTCATTTCCTTTAACAACTTATCAGCTTCCTCCCCCGTTGTCCTAGTATTACAAATGAAGGGACCAAATTGAGCTTTGAGCTTAAATTGCGATTTCTTTTTGGCAACTACAAAATGTACTTAATCTACATTCAATATTTTCCTCAAGTACTCCAGTGAAAAGATTCTAACAGGGAGGTACTTTGGCAGTTTGTAGGGTGGAAGCTCACATCCAAAAACCCTAATTTTTGTGTAGTTTTGGTAGCAATACCAATCTCCTATTGCATCTTGATGTATGAACTGAAGCTCTTTAACAATCTCTTCACTGATCCTCGGTATTGGAGTGTTGCTCATAAGGCTAAGGGATGGATGAATGAATAGTTCTATGAGCTGCTTATATGTGAATTCTTCTTTCTTCTTCATCCCCATCGAAGTCTAGAAAATCACTGACTGTGGCAATCCTTCTTCATCAATTTTCTGCAAAGAAAATGGGAATTTGTCCACCTGAAAATATATAAATAGATACACAAGTACTGAAGCATACTTTAATACTTCTTCAGTGTTAAATTTGACAAACTACTCATGTATGGTTTCAGCTATGAAATGACAAAAATCATAAAGAACAGTAGGCTTAGAATCAGAAGAAAACATGGATAAGAAACCAAGGATGGGTTCATTGACAGACTGATTAGAGCGGTAACCAAGAAAATATGACTAGTAATATGCATGTTTCTATCAGGAAACATAGATGAATCATAAGGGGGGTTTCTCTTTAGTAGAGGACTATCAATTGCTAAAAATAGTTCCAGGGTTTGGGATCTCTTGGTAAAGTCCAATTTGTTGTAAGCCTCTATCAGGCTTTCATGAGAAAAAGGATGAGTTGGTGTAGTGGCAGGGGCTTGCAACATTTTCTCAATTGAATAAGTGTTAATGGAACAGAGGATTTCTCCAGTAGGTGAGATAATGGCTCTCTGCCGAGGATCATAGGATTCATCGAATTTTCTCACGAACTCTAGAGCTCTGTGTATTTGTGGAAAAATATAGTGGGGTAATTGGGATTCCCAGAGCCCAATTTCATCACTCTGGTCAATTAGATGCTCTTCCCACCAACAATAAATTTCAAATAAATCAAATTGAGAAGAAGTCTCAGTGATTTTACAATCCTTGTCAACTAATGGAGTATGTTGGAAATCAATCTGTGGTTGAATTAGAGGATTTGAAACTTATGTAATTGCTTTTCCTTTGGGAGGCATTTTGGAAAATGAAACTTCGGAGTGTAAATGATAGAATGATAAAAAGGATTTAACAAAGTGGAGAAAGGTAACTGACAAGTGGACCTAGAAGGTATGCTTACGAACAAGACAAGTGGCTACTAGAATCTTAGACAGTGGCTGAGTTGTTGAGCAGGTGAGCTTTGAAGAATACTCTCGGTCGTAGAAGTTAACTGTGTAACCTTTGAAATCTATGGCATAGTGCTTATAAAGAGAAAAATGGAGCGGAAGGGTGTTGTCGAGCGTTTGAAAGTTCATTAATTATCCAATGGGTTAATTAACGGACATTTGGTTATAAATGCGTGAGAGTGGAAATGAATGGGAAACGCTAGGTGGCCCATGATTGGACAGGAGATATGAAGTGGAACATGAGATGGAAGTGATGTGGGGTGGCGGTAATGGCTATGAAGGATACCACATTCGGAGGTAAGATGAAGTAGTTTGTGGTTTGGGGATTTTTAGTCCCAAAAGACTAAAAGGATCTTTTGCCCCCCCCCCACCCCACCGATAAACTTCAGGAGGTGAATGAGGGCCAAAAGGGAGTGTTGGCCATATGATTGTGCAAGAGTGTGTGGGATGAGAGGTGAGGTGGGGGGAGTTTAACATGCATGAGAGGAGAATGAATGGTGGGATCGCGATATGATAGGCAGACGTAGCGGCTGTGGGTCCGGGTGATTTAATGAATGAAGTGATGGCATATTGCAAATCACACTTTCCTTTGCCCAATGGCTCATGCACTCATGAACGATGCAATGTGATATGATCCTATGGTTAGGAATTACCAGTGATCTGATGGCTGACAATGGTATCACACATTGCACTTTCCTCTGCCCAATGGTTTATGCACTCAGTTATGAATGATGCAATGCGATATGATCTTACGGTCAGGAATCAGCGGACATATGATGATTGATATCGGTATCGTACATCGCACTTTCATTCGCACAATGGTTCATTCAATTATGAATAATGCGATGCGATACGATACTTAGGAAATAACCATTTCAACACTTCAAACTTTCACATTTCTAGATACCCTTCTATTCCTAACATTTTTACTTATCCTTCTAGAGTGAATTTGAACTAGCAACCCAATATTTTCTTTTTATAAAAAATCTATCTCTATACCTTATTTCTTCCATTGGCTCAGATTAAACTATTGAGCCAATTTATTTTCTACCTATGAGAACAAATCCAATTATGATGCAACTGTATAATTGGATAAAATAACCTAGTGTGGCATCTAAACAAATTGCACACAACTATTATTTTTCAAACTGAATTTAGAACAAAGTAGTGTAATTTAGATTTGCAACACTTTCAGAGTTTATTTCTTTTTCTTTTCTATCTAACCTAACATTTTATTTTGCCTTCATCTTTTAGAGCATCTACCCTAGCATTTTCTTTGACATGGACATATTTATAAAAATATTTTCCTAACATTTTTTATTCAATATTCTTTTTGTCCATATCCTATCTCAACATTTTGAAAATACATTTTCATTTTTTGTCTAACTTATTCTAACTTATCAAAACCAAAAAAATGCTACAACATTGGCTCCAACTAGGGACTGCTTTTTCCTATAGAATGCAGAGAACCTGTAGATCCATGTGCCTTCTCCTAGGGCTATGGAGTCTTTGCTGTAAAAAATCTCACTCACAGCATTAAAAGTAAAAGAAACCAGAGTATTTACAATGAAATGTATTCCAACTTCTCAGTATTGAATGAAATGTTTGAGAAAGCTTCCATTTACAAGATAAGTGGAATATAGTTCCTCAAGATTTTGTAGCACAAAAGTATTGTTACCCTTTACTTCAAGAATTGCTAAAGGACAAAATGATAGGTTATTAAACTTACATTGCTTTCCCTTTTCCTCCCTCCTAGAGTCCCATCTTAGAACTAGGTCACCTTCCCTGAAGTCCCTTTCCCTAGCTCTTCTATCAAACAGGCTTTTCATCTTCACCTGATATTTCCTCAATTTGTATTGAAATTCATCTTTGTTTTCATTTAGTTCAATAATCTGATTTGTCCTTCTTGAAAAACCATTAGGTTCATTTGTTGAGTCCTGTAAGAATTTTAAAATTGGGAAAGCCAAATTGGCGGGAAAAATTACATCTTTCCCATAGACTAACTTAAAAGGAGATTTCCCAATAGAACATTTTGGAGTTATTCTGTTTGCCCATACTCCATAAATTAAATAAGAATCCCAACTCTTTTTATGATTTGCTAGGGTCTTTTTGATTACCTTTACTAGAATTTTATTTGAGGATTCTGTGAGGCCATTACCTTGAGGGTAGTATGGAGTTGAATGATGGAACAAAATCTGATATTTCTGGCAAGACTCAATCATTTTAACACTGGAGAATGTTGCTGCATTATCTGGGACAATTTGAGTTGGGCAACCAAACCTAGATAAGGTATTTTGTTCGATGAATTTAATTACTACCGAATCCATAACATTTGTTACCAGAATTTCTTCTACCCATTTAGCGATGTTTTCTATTACTATGAGGATCCATCTGTGTTGATTACTTGAAGTGGGATGGATTTCTCCAACAAAATCTAATCCCCATTGATGGAAAGGTGTTGAGGTTATTGGTGGTACTAGTGGAAGAGCTACTAGTTTCTTCTTACCAGAAAACATCTGACAAGGAACACAACCTCTGACCTTTGCCCCTACTTTCAAGAACAATGTTGGCCAGTAAAATCCTCCCTTTAAAATCGTGTACTCTGTTGCTCTCCAAGCATAATGTCCTCCACAAAATCCTGTATGAAATTGATCAATGATTCCTTCCATTTCTGATTCTGTTAAACATAATAACAAAATATTCATTGGATCTTTCCAATACAAATTTTCATTTATGATGCAGTACTTGACTACTTTCAATTTAAGAGTTTTACACTGGGCTTTGAAGAATGATGTTGGGCATTCAAAATGGAGTAGAAAATTTACAATGTCTTGATACCAATCTGACAATAAAAATTTGTCATCAATATGTAAAGGGCTAATCTGATATGAGGGTAAAGGTTCTTGTGCATTATTTTCTTCAGGTTGAAGAGAAGGTTCTTGTGGATTCTCCTCTTGTAAAATTAGGAAAGGTTCTTGTGGATTCTTCCCTTCTAAAAGGATAGAAGGTTCTTGTGGATTCTTCACTTGTGCAAGGACAGAAGGTTCTTGTGGATTCTTCCCCTATACTTTTAAAATAGAATTGATTCCAAGCACTTTGCAATTGAATTCTGCTAGAAGCTTGGCTAATCCCTAGCCTTTTACTAGCTTTCTAGTTTTGATAGTTAGATCAAACTCAAGTATTTGAGTGATCCACCTACCTATTTTCCCATCAGTGTCAGGTTGAGTTAGAATGATTTTTACAACACCATTAGGAACATAAGCAGTAATAGGTGAATGTAGGACATACATCCTGAAAGATTTCAAGGCTTGAATGAGGGCATAGACTTGCTTCTCAATTATGTCATACTTAAGCTCGGCATCTCTCATAACCTTACTAAAAAAGGCTATGGGCTGGTCATGGGAATCTTCATTCTTTTGTAATAGAACAGCAACAAGGGTTCTTTTTGAGGCAAAAGAAATGATACTGAATGGTTTAGTATAATCAGGGATTGCCAAGGTGGGAGCTTCTGTTGGGTGCTAACAGGTGTCTTTCAAAACTCCTAATTTCCTCACATTAATTATCAACCTGGGAAAGTCCTTTTATTCCAAGAGTGTACACAATATGTGCATGCTATGAATCCAAAGAGTAATGCTTTTAAAATGAAATATAAAACTTTGATACAAGAGTGAACGAATGCATTATAAAACTCAAACTGCAACTATTAATAGAAATATTACATCTAAGCATCAAGACTTAACCGTCAACTGAAATCGTAATCAAATCTCAAATAGGTAATTCAAATGGAAATGATGTCAAATGAGAGTTTAGTAGCAATAACCAATCTCTTTCTGTTGATTCTATCTAAACCACCCTCAATCTCAATTATGCAATTTAGATGGAAATGATGTCAACCAAGAGTTCAGTAGCAATAACCAATCTCTTTCAGTTGGTTCTATAATAACCACAATCTTATCATAATCAACAAGATTCAATGCCTTAACTGATGACCAATTTAATCTACAATAAGCATAAATTGAATCAATTGACAAAGCTGCAAATCACATAAGGAAAGTAACCTAACTTCAATACAGGAAATCGGCAAATAGAAAACAAGATAAGCTCATAGAGAATGGAAAAACATCAAACCGATCAAACTTGCATGAAATAGAAAGATATAACACAAAGGGTAGTATTTTAATCCACCAAAGACCGGGCCCTTAGCCACTAGCGAATACTGGTGAGCTACTTCAGAGAATACGAATGAACAACAACGTAAATTATGTATTGATCCAAAAATGGATCCTGGATAAACTTCTAAGTCTAAAAGACTTCATGCAAGTGGTCAAAGGTGCCAAATGACACAAATCCTTTGTAAATAAGAGGAAAATCAAAATCGCAAGCTGCTCTCAGAAATAGTCTCATTGCAGGGATCCCTCTATTCTGAATCCAACGCAACTTAAATGGGCAAAAATGGACTTCAGATGGGAAAGCTATCATAAAATGAAGTTGCCCTTTTTCAAAGGAAAAAGAGGCAGAATCCCTTGAATAATGGGTCTAAAAACCCTCTAAGTCTTCCAAATCTCCCAAAAGGGCAAGACCACCAGAAGAGGAGAAGTTATGGAGAAGGCAGATAACACTATCGGGCCTTAAAAAAATGAAGAAAACCATGAAACCACGACTATCGGAGGCTTAAACAATGGTTGCATAGGGGTCGTCGGATCTGGCTGATCAACGGTCCATATCCGATTGGCAATCGAAATTAGCGGAGGTGTTGGGAGGCATAAAGTGCGATGGGCCAATGCGATAGCACGATCGCCAATATCAGTGGATCGCAATCAATGAACATAATGGAGTAGGGATTACACATTTATATATGTGCGATGCGATGGTGCGATCACTGAAATTGGTGGATCGCAATCAGAGCATTACAGGGGAGCGACCATATGTTATATGCGCGATGTGATATATGGACCCGATGGGGCTATGAATGCAAATGAACAATATTTTAAATCCGATAAAGCCATCTTTGTGGGATTTTCCAATGTTTAGTGTATTTTTAATACAAAGAGGAAAAACCTTGGAACCAGGCCATTTGCGATATGCGATGCGACTTGCAAGTGGACCCGATAGGAGAATACGGTGGATTTCAAGACTTTTGAAGTCCAATATATTATGTTTTATGCATGATTTCCCATGTTTTCACAGTGTTCTTTGTGTAAACAAAGAAGGACGGTTACTAAGGATTCAAGCATCTGTTGCCCTCATCCATTGCAGAAACAGGTGGTCGCTTCCCCTGAGTGCATTATGCAATGATTATTGAATGCTAGAAGAGGGAGTTGAGTAGACTGAAGTGGGAAGTAGCAGAGCCCAAAAGGGAAAACCAACAGACAACACCGATTTGGCTTTTAAGCCATGAATGTCAAAGACTACGGGGTTTTTGGGTTGTGGAACAGTGGCCAAGTTATTGTTTGTTGCTGAATGCTGAAAGTGGTTGTAGCAGAGAGTCGAGAGAGAATAGTGATAGAGAGCCAAAGAGCTACTACACAGAGCTACTAAATTGTTAATGGTGGCCAAGTTGCTAAAGCGTAGAAGCCAAGGAGGTAGCGTGGAGACAGCACAGAAGAAAAAGAGTAGCTGAGGGAGCCTTTGGGGTCACTTGAAGTTCAAGTGAAAAGCCAGAGAGCGTGAAGGTTGCAGAAGGCAGCGAAGAGCCAAAGAACCAAAGAGCCAGAGTCAGAGCCAAGAGCCCAAACCCGAGCCAAAGAGCGAGATTCAGAGCCAAGAGCTAGAACCAAGAGCCAAAGAGCCAGAGCCAAGAGCTGAGAGCTAGAACTAAAAGCTAGAACCAAGAGCCAAAGAGCAAGAGCCAAGAGCCAAAATCCAAAGCTTCAAGAGCCAAGGGGATTCAATGGTGCTTGAACCCACTGTTTTTGTGTAAGAATAACAGGAGTTGGGCCAAGATCTTGTAAAAAAGACTAATACCATAATCCCAAAGAGCCTAGTTGAATTAACTAGAGCTCACGGAGATGTAGCCCAAGAGTTGTGGGTGAACTCCAAATTAATGTCGATGTTTATGTGTCTGCTTTATTGCTGCATTATCTCTGCTGCTTCATCTACTATTGTATGCATTTATATATATCAGTTTCAGCACATTAATTTATAGCACATAATCAGTTTAAAACAAATACAAGCATACACCCATATTTTCAAGCATTTATTAATTCTGCATTTTTTAATCATTAAAGACGGGAAAATTCAAGGTTTGGAAGTGGGAGAGGTTCTTGTAAGCTAGACAGGAAGCCTAAGAGACCCATTTTCAGATCAGGTGGTATCAGAGCTTAAGATTGATTAACCACACCTTCAAGGAAGGATTATATTAGAATGCTTGATTGACAGAGCAAAGACTACTTGTTTGAAAGGTGTTTGAACAGTAAGAGGATGATTGTATGCTTGTTTGCAGACTGATTATTTGCTGAGTTTGCAGAGGTGAAAGGAAAGCTATTGATAGCTCAGTCTAGGAAGGACAAGAAGGAGAAGGGATGAAGGCATTCTTCTTTCCCAAAGGACCTCAAGACAATCCAAAGCACAAGATGTTTGTTGCAATAGGTAGCTTAAATAAGCTCTTTATTTAACTTGTTGAAGTTTTTTTGTCCATTGGCATAATGACAACTTCTACAAGCAGGTCCTCAAATTCTGCTCTCTTCACAAGATTCCTTGATGAAGACATGAAGCAAGAATTATCCACCATGATGGATATGGTGAGAGAAATGCATGAGGATGGAAGGAAGAGTAACATGCTTAGAAAGTAGCTGAATTCCATGAAGGAAGAGAAGCAGTTGCTTGGCAACAAATTGCAAGAAATGGAGAGGCAACTTCATATTGCAAATATGAACCTGAAAAAGATGCATGAGTTGGAAACACAGCTCTTTGTTGCCTAAGAAGCCTTAGTCAAGTCCCAACTTGAAGAAGAGGTAAGTCATAAAAGTTTGTCTTCAAATTCTTCCGAGAATCTTGTATTGGTTCTTTTGAGAAACATACTAAAAGCATAGGTTCCAAGCTAATGTCCAAGATGGGTTATGAAGGAAAGGGCTTGGGAAAGCATGCAGAAGGTATTGTTGAGCCAATAATGGTTGAGGAAAAGCCTAAATATTTGGGTCTTGGCTATGGACAGTCTTATGGAGAGAATTCCAAAGCTGCCATCAAAGCCATTGAAATAGTCCTAAGAAAGATTTTCATTTCATGTCCTCTAACTCAGAAGTGTGAAGGTTGTATCCAAGAGGAACACAATAGCTTGAAACGTCAATTGCAGGATGTAGGTGTTCAGAAGCACACACTTGAACCAGAGAGTTGGGGAGACTCTAACAGCCTTGAAGAGTTTTATGGTGTTCCAAAGGGAGCCACTTCTTCATTTGCTTCACCTCCTCATGAAGGCAATAAAGGTGAAAGAGGCAGGTATAAATCTGGTTCTCATTATATTCCTTTTGATTTTGAAAAGCATGATAAATCTCCACATAAGTATGGGGAAAGAGTTGCATGTTCCTTTTTTGGTTTAGATAGCCATGATGTTTCTAGATGTTGGAATATAATGGCCGCATACAGGACGCAGAAGAAGGAAAAGAAGCAAGCAGCCAAAGGTCCATTGGACAAGGCAAACCATGCTGTCAAGAGGATGCACACGCAGTGCACTTACTACCATAAGCAAGGACATCTTGCTACAAAGTGTGGGACACTGAATCCAACAATGCTTCCACCAAATCTGAAGAAAGTGGAAAGAGAAGATGGCAGAAATGGAAGTGAAGATTCCATGAATGATGTGTCTCAAAATGATTCACATATTGATGTTGATGTGCAGGCAAAGGTAGTACCTTTGAAAGGGATTGGTATGGAACTGTTAGAGTTCTTATCCGATTAATATTGCATGTCTATTGATGCATCTACATTATATTTCATTACAACTTTGAAAGTACAGTGTGCGTAATTGAAAGTTGAGGGATGAAATGCATGCATGAGCTTGAGATGCATGAACACAGGGATGTCAATGATTTCCTTTTTTTTGAACATGTATGTGTAATTAACTTGTAGGGTTGGTTTCTTTGACATGCATGTGATTCCATGTTGACTTGAAAGAAGTTAACTTGATCTCCAAATGGAGATAATGATGAAAGTTTCAACTTTTGAAAAAGAGTCCTAATGGTCTTTTTCTACATGCTTGACTTAAGGGTCATTTGTTTAAAGGCATGTTTTGTTGGCTTGTTATCTAGTCCATCATTTGCATGTAGATATAATACATGGAAGTGTTCACAAAACGTGAAATCTATTTCTTTTGTTGAAGCAGGAGTTAGTCCATCCAGTTGTTGTTTGTATGCCTGCTGTTGTTAACAGTTGTTGTTAGCATCTTGTCAAACAGGTACAAATGAAATTTTTATGGAGCAGATGTACTTCACATTTGTTGAGCCACCTTGGATCAATGATCAAGGCAAAGAAGCTCAAACTAACTTCTATGGCCATTTTAGTAGAAGTTCTGCAGGAAGGAAAGGAGGAAGACAGTTCTTCTCAAGAAGACCAGCCCATCCAGATAAGGGAAGTGGTCAGAAACTTTGGTTCAAAGGCACTATGCAAAGGCAAGTGTAGGGAGGCTGAAAGAAGAGAGTGATTCACTCTCATTTACTATTCAAATCATTATATCAATCTTTTGGAGACTAAAAGTTCTTTTAGTGGGAAGCTGTGATCCAAAAATGTATCCTGGATAAACCTCTAAGTCTAAAAGACTTCATGCAAGTGGTCAAAGGTGCCAAATGGCACAAATCCTTTGTAAATCAGAGGAAAATAAAAATTGCAGGCTGCTCTGAGAAATAGCCTCATTTCAGGGATCCCTCTATTCTAAATCCAACGCAACTTAAATGGGCGAAAACGGACTTCAGATGGGAAAGCTATCATAAAATGAAGCTGCCCTTTTTCAAAGGAAAAAGAGGCAAAATCCCTTGAATAATGAGTATAAAAACACTCGAAGTATTCCAAATCTCCCAAAAGGGCAAGACCACCGAGAAAGGAGAAGTTATGGAGAAGGCGAATAACACTATCGAGCCTTAAAAACATGAAAAAAACCATGAAAGCACGACTATTGGAGGCTTAAACAATGGTTGCACAGGGGTCGTTGAATCTGGCCAATCAAAGGACCATATTCAATAGGCAATCACAATCAGCGGAGGTAGTCGGAGGCATAAAGTGCGATGGGCCGATGCGATACCACGATCACTGATATCAGTGGATCGCAATCGACGAACATGATGGAGCAGGGCTTACACATATATATGTACGATGTGATGGTGCGATCGCCGAAATCGGCAGATTGCAATTGGAGCATTACAGGGGAGCAACCATATGTTATATGCATGATGCCATAATTCTTTGAGTTCATCCTTCAATTTATTGATTTATCCTATATGGATAGACAGGTTCTGAATAGCTACAGTAAGTTATTCAGCTCATTCTGCTGTACCTTCTGTTGATGTAGTGGTTGTAGTAGAAGCTTTGTTGATGGGAACTACTGCAAGAGAAACTACATATGTTGAAGTCTAAATGTTCTTGATAGATTCCTCCTTCTCCTTAACCAATTTATCCATCTCCTCCTCCATTTGTTTTATTTACGAATTTTGTTCTATGATGAGCTTCATCATGTCTAAATTTTGAGTCTCTGTCTCCTCAATTTCTTTGGCCATTTCATCCTCAAATGCTGGTAGTTTCAGTTGTTTCTATAGTGCTACAACTTCAGTGTTATTTTTCTTGAAGAGCTCTTCTGAAGCATTTATGTTTGATGGATCATATCTGTCAGGCCAGGGTAACTCCAGACTTGGCAGAAAAGACTGATTGATTATTTCATTAGGTAACTATTGTTTATATACATGAATGTGACTGATCAGTTCATCTTCTTGATGACTATTCACATTCCAGTTTACCCAACCGCTGAGGATTAGGTGTCAACATTCCCCCCCTTAATCTGAAGGGATGTTGGTGAGTCCAAGCATCGTTCTGAATCTTTCAAGCTTTTCTCTTCCAAGAGCTTTGGTGAAGATGTCTGCAATTTGTTCATTTGTGGAACAATGACGGAGATGGATTGTTTTGGCCTCAACATGATGTCGGATCAGATGATATTTAGTATTGATGTGCTTAGTACGATCATGGAACTTTGGGTTCTTGGCCAAATTTATTGTAGAGGTGTTATCAATCATGAGTGGAGTTGATTGTACTTGTTTTACCTGCAAATCTTCAAGAATTTTCCTGAGCCACACAATTTCTATTGTTGCTTCAGCTGCTGCCACGTATTCTGCTTTTGTTGTGGAATCTGTTGGAACTGATTGTTTGCGTGATCTCCAGGAGACAACTCCTGATCCAAGACTCATAGCATATCTTCAAGTAGATACCCTAGTTTCTTTGTCTCCATCAAAGTCTGAATCAGAGTATCCAATCAAGCTAAAGTCGTCCACCTGTGTATACTTGATTCCAAGGTCTTGAGTTCCCTTCAAGTACCTTAGAACTCTTTTTGCAGCAGACCAATGTCCCTCACAAGGCTTTTGCATAAACCTGGAGAGGATTCCAACAGCAAATGAAATGTCTGGTCTGGTAGTAGTGAGGTAGATGAGACTTCCTACAAGCTGTCTATACTTTGTTGCATCTTCAAATTCCTTTCCTTCAATAGATGTGAGCTTCAAGTTTTGTTCCATTGGAGTAGAAAGAGGATTGCACTCTGTCATGCCAAATCTGTTTAACAAATCTCCAATGTATTTCTTTTGAGAAAGAAATATGGATTTTGGATGTTGGGTTACTTCAATGCCAAGATAGTAATGAACATAGCCCAAATCAGTCATTTCAAAACTTTTTCCTAATTCTTTCTTTATGGATGCAATATAGCTTTCATTGTTCCCTGTCATTAAAAGATCATCTACATATACCACAAGATATACAACTGTTTTGCCAACTTTCTTGACAAATAAAGTTGCATCATCAAGATCAAAATGATTGAAGTTGAGTTTCAGAAGATGCTCAGTTAGTTTTTCATACCAGGCTCGTGGTGCTTGTTTGAGGCCATATAAGGACTTCAAAAGTTTGCATACTTTATGTTCATGTCCTTTCACAGCAAATCCTTCAGGCTGGGACATAAAAACATTCTCTTTTAGATCTCCATTCAAGAATGCAGTTTTTACATCCATTTGATGGACTTTCCAACCGTTCTGAGCAGCTAGTGCAAAGAGTGTCTGGATGGTGGCCCATTTTGCTGTGGGGGCAAAAGTTTCCTCATAATCGACCCCTTCCTTCTGTGCAAAACCTTTTTCCACAAGCCTAGCTTTGTGCTTGTCAAGTGAGCCATCAGCTTTGTACTTGTTCTTGTAGACCCACTTGCAGCCAATTGGTTTGGTTCCACATGGAGGATCAACCAGCTTCCAAGTGCCATTCTTTATGAGAGCATCATACTCCTTTTGCATCGCTTCTTTCCATTTATCATGAGAAGCAGCTTCTTTGAAGGAAGTTGGTTCAAAATCTGTAGACAAGTTCAATTCACAATCATAAGTAACATCCATATCAACAGGTGAATTAGAGTCATCTACATCACCTCCATTTTGTCGGTTTGAATTTCTGGTTCCTGTTTTTCCAATTTCATCAGGATGAACACTTTCAAGTGTCTTTGTCAGCCACTTTGGGGGACCTTTCTGAGATGGTCCTGGCTGCTCTGTTGATTGAGTTGGGACTGAATCAAGATTGAGTCTCCCAATTCTATCAATTACACCACTTAAAGGATCATCCGATGTTGAAGTTTCATGCAAGGGAGATTGTTCTTCAGAAGAAGATTCCACATGTTGATCTAGTATAGGAATCCCCCCTTTAAGATGTGGAATCTGATTATCAAACTCTTGAAATGATTTCGTTTTTGTGAATCTATCCAAGCGATCAAGTTGCCGCTCAACAACACTGTCAGATTTGGATGATTCAAGAAGAATGACATCTCTAGATACAACAAACTTTTTATTTACTTCATCATAGAGACGGTATGCTTTAGAGGTGTTTGGATACCCCAGGAAGATACGCTTACGACTTCTAGCACCAAGTTTGTTTCTATGTACCTTTGGTATTAAAGCATAACAGGTGGAACCAAAAATCTTGAGATGTTTTACCGAAGGAACATGTCCATACCACAATTCATAAGGAGTCTTGTTTCTTATAGCACTAGATGGACATCTATTCTTTATATATGCAACACATAGAACAGCATCAGCCCAAAACATTATCTTTACATTTTTGAAGAAAAGCATGGATCGTACCATATTCAAGATTGTTCTATTCATTCTTTCTGCTACACCATTCTATTGGGGATTATAAGGTACAGTTGTTTGATGTTTGATCCCATGTTGGCGAAGATAGTTTTCAAATTCATTTGATGTATATTCTTTTCCATTATCAGTGCGAATAGACCCAATATGAGATTGTGCATCATTTTCAATCCACTTATGAAAATTCTTGAATGTTTGAAAAGCATTAGATTTGTTCTTCAATAAATAAACCCAACACATTCTGGTGTAATCATCAATAAATGTCATGATATATTTATTTCTATTTGCAGAAGGAACAGGCATTGGACCACATAAATCTGAATGAATGAGTTCAAGCTTCCTATGTGCTCTTGAATGTGAATCATGAAAAGACTGTTTGCTATGCTTTCCTAGAATGCAAGCATCATATTGCTTATGTTTTCTAGGAATTGTAGGCAAACCAGCAACACCATTTTTCTTCAACAAGTGGAGACTATCATAGTTTAAATGTCCAAATCTAGCATGCCATAATAAACTTGACGGAAGTGTACCTTCTTCATGATGAGAAATATATGAGAAATGTTGTGCATGAGCAGAGGTTCCTTGCAGTTTAAGAAGTCTTTCTTCTTCTATTCCCCTCATGACAAGTGAGTGGTCAGATTCTTTTCTTACCTCAAGCTTGCCATCAAACATATGAATGGAGTGACATTGCTCGCGGATGTGGACCAAGGACAGCAAGTTTCTTTTGAGCTGTGGGAGATATAGAACATGATCCAGAAGAAAGTCTGGAAGACCAGGCAGTTTAAGCCTGATTGTGCCAAGCCCTGATGGCTTGATTTTTGACTGATCTGCAAAGTATACTGCTCCATCAACATTGTCAGTGAAATCTTCAAAAAAATCTTTTCTATGAGTCATATGACAGGTTGCTCCTAAATCAAGCAACCAATCATTTTTCGAAGAAGCAAGTGAAGCATTAAACAAATCTTCATTTACTCCAATGTTACATTGTGCCTCAATATAGTGAGCGGATTCAGGTGCTTTACCTTTGTCTGTATCATCAGTTTTACCTTTCTGCTGGTTTCTTCTCTGCTCAATTTTGTCCCATGGTAGCTTGCATGTAGAAGCATCATGTGATCCATTTCGTTTGCAGCGAATGCAATGCAGATCTGCCTTTTCTCCTTGAGAATGTCTGCCCCCCCTGCCTCCGAAGTATCTTCCTCTTCCTCTTCGTCCACCTCTTCCTCTTGTAGAATCTTGAGCATGATGCTTTTCTTTATGAGCAAGGCAAACAGTCTCTTCAGAAGATTTAGGGACTGTCTTCTTTCCAAAGGCTTTCTCTCTTTCAGCAAAATTTTTCACAAGAGAGTCAAAGGTTATATCTTTAAGATTTCCATTTGCTTGCAATGACTCAAGATAATTGGAGTAGGTAGGATAGAGTGCTTTGAGAAAGGCAATAAGAGGGATATCCAGCTCAACCTTAGTGGATTTAATACCATGCATTATAGAATTTACTTCAGATGCAAGAGCAAGAGGATCATTATTTTTCAGTTCAAGAGTGAAGAGTTTAATCATGAGCTGAACAACTTCAAGTGCAGAATGTGAGTCATAGAGTTCTTTCAGCTTTTGTAAAGCTTCAAAGGCGGTGGAATAAGATGAAATATGACGACTTACTTCTTCATTTACAGATGCTGCGATTAATGCATAGGCTTTGCTATTCTTATTTTCCCAAATGGCGAGTTCTTTGTCTGATGTAGGCTGCACAGGGTCTTTGTCTTCTTCTCCGACACACACTCCTTTCCACAACTCATTGTAGATCAGGGTGTGTTTTACCATCCGGGACCATTCAGGATAGTTCTCCTTGCCAGTGAGAACTATTCCTACCATAGAGATGATTGAATGCATTCTATAAAAAATACTTCTGCTAAAAAAAAAAACTTTTGCTAATAAAAAGAACTTCTGCTGATAAAAACTTTCTACTGATATACAGTGAAATTGTACTCAAAAGGGCAACAGATTTCAAATTCTTTATGCACTAAGTTTTCTTCAAATGTCTCCAAAATTTTATAAAATATCCTCCACAAAATATTCAAACAGCGTCCAAAACTTATTGAAACAACATCCAAAACGCATTCAAAACTTATTCAAACAGCTTACAACGCATTCAAAACTTATTCAAACAGCTGGTCAATATATATATATATGCTGGTCAATCATCAACAAGGCATATACATGCGGTTTAATACCAAACTTTATGGAAACATATACCACTCAGACGGTGCTAATAGTTCTATGACAGGAGCTTTCAGGCCTTCGAATAGTTGTAACCTTCGATGGATTGAATCACTATGTGCCTTCCAAGAGTTTGGCATTGAGCACAGGTCGGAGGGTCGGGTCAGGGCACTCCAGCAGAAGCTGAAATACCTCGTTGACGCCGAGGAGGCAGCAAAAATTCAAGAAGCCGAAGCTGCTGCCTTCAAGGAGAAGACAGATATCAAAGCAACTCGCAAATGATTTCTGTTGGATTGACCTATTGACTGGACCACTGGTTCTTTGAATGCTTCATGTTAATATGGACGCGGAGACTATGACCATAAATGCAAAGGCAAATCATACACAGTCACCCTTGATTGGACTCTGTGCTATTCAAAACCCACGAGTGTGAAGACCAGAGCCGAGGTGCAGAGCGGACTTCAATAGATCGAGGTAAACGTAAAAAAATATGAATTGCTGTATAACAAGGCTTTTAGCCTTTTTGATACAAATAACCCAGCAGTCCCATACCACCATAAAGCATATAACTCTTATGGAGATACGGTTCCCAATCAAGCTTGTAATGAAGAACAATGTACATCAATTAAGAACTGCAATGCGAAAACAAAGATTTGTTAAAAATCGAAAACCAGGAATATACTTGGTAGAAAGCGTCTTGCGAAAAGATTTGAATCTGATACGCCGTTTCCTTTGAAATCTCCTCAACGGAAGGATTTCAGAGCCGGTGCATCAGGTGTGGACAGAGGCAATCAATGCGCAGAGAATCAATGACTTTTAACGGATGCGCATAGAGTCAAACGTTCAGGCAGATGCGTTATGGCCAGACAAACGTTCAGGCAGAGGCGTTATGGCCAGACAAACGTTTCAGGCAGAGGCGTTATGGCCAGACAAACGTTCAGGCAGAGGCGTTATGGCCAGATGCGTTATGAACAGAGGAGTTACAAGGAATCTGGGACCTGCGCTCTGATACCATGTCAGGCCAGGGTAACTCCAGACTTGGCAGAAAAGACTGATTGATTATTTCATTAGGTAACTATTGTTTATATACATGAATGTGACTGATCAGTTCATCTTCTTGATGACTGTTCACATTCCAGTTTACCCAACCGCTGAGGATTAGGTGTCAACAATATCCCATCCTTAGCACTAGATTTTCCAGGGACTGAATCTTGGTATCCTTTGCTAATGAGGAAACC
This sequence comes from Pinus tabuliformis, assembly GCA_031772625.1. Taxonomy (NCBI): domain Eukaryota; kingdom Viridiplantae; phylum Streptophyta; class Pinopsida; order Pinales; family Pinaceae; genus Pinus; species Pinus tabuliformis. The sequence continues at coordinate 854,636,462 of CM062811.1, read as the reverse complement.
TTCTCCAACTTTAGTTGTGACTGAATGTTGGCTAATGTACCTTGCAATTTTGACAAACTCATAGCAGTGTTTGTCAGGGTTGAAGCAATCAACTGTCCAGTTTGTTTATGCATCTCAATTTCATCAACTGGATGCACATTCTAGACATTTAACTCGAAAGAAGTATGTTTTTGATATTGTGCTGTAGTCCTGGACTAGGGAACTTGGGCCTATAAGAAAGCCATTTGCATCTTCCCTTTCTCAGAGTCAAACACTGAAAGAAGCCTTGCTTGAGAGTTAGAAGAATTCTTCCAAAACTGGGTGTAAGTATTTAAGTTCAATTCCTCATTCTTTCCTTTTATTTCACTAAAGACATGGAAGATGTCTTCCTCTTTATTCTATGGAATGCCTCCAACATGTTGGACTATTTGCTGTTCATGAGAAGTGATAGACTGAGTTGGAGATTGTATAGATTGTTCACCAGACTGTGAATCAACATTCATAGAGACCCTTTGTTTATTTTTACTATGAAAAACCTTGAAGCCTTCGCTTGCTACCTCTATTGTAGGTGAAGACTGTTCTTCCATCTCTCTCCTAGTTGCCTTTTCTTGTGCAATTGGAGTTTTCATATTTGATGTAGAGACTATCTACTCCTCAGCCTCCTGGAGGGTATTCTCTGCCCATTCCAACTGATTCTTGAATTGTTCTATCTCAGGCCTAGTTGTATGATGATATGGTGTGAACTTATTCTCCACGCTGAGTTTGTAGATGATTCCCAATGGGTCGTATGAACAAGAGAAACTGAGAGAAAATTTCATTTATTTTAACAACTTATCAAATTCCTCCCCTGCTATCCTGGTATTACAAATGAAGGGACTAACTTGAGCTTTGAGCTTAAATTGTGATTTCTTTTTGGTAGCTACAAAATGTACTTCATCTGCATTCAATCTTTGCCTCAAGTACTCCAGTGAAAAGGTTCCAGCAGGGAGGTACTTCGGCAGTTTGTAGGGTGGAAGCTCATAGCCAAAAACCCTGATTTCTGTGTAGTTCTGGTAGCGATACCAATCTCCTGTTGCATCTTTATCTATGAATTGAAGCTCTTTGACAATCTCTTCACTGATCCTTGGTAATGGAGTGCTACACATAAGGCTGAGGGCTAGATGAATAAATAGTTCTATGAACTACTTGTATGTGAATTCTTCTTTCTCTTTCATCCCCACTGAAGTCCAGAAAATCACTGACTGTGGCGATCCTTCTTCATCAAGTTTATACAAAGAAAATGGGAATTTGTTCCCCTGAAAATATATAAATAGATACAGAAGTACTGAAGCATACTTGAATACTTCTTCAGTGTTAAACTTGACAAACTGCACATGTATGGTTTCAGCTATGAAATTACCAAAATCATAAATAATAGTAGGCTTAGAATCAGAAGAAAACATGGTTAAGAAACCAAGGATGGCTTCATTGACAGACTGATCAGAGTGGTAACTAAGCAAATATGACAGGATAGTAGTAATATGCCTAGATCTATGAGGAAACATAGATGAATCATAAGGGGGGTTTCTCTTTGGTAGAGGACTACAAATTGCTAAAAATAGTTCCAGGGTCTAGGATCTCTTGGTAAAGTCCAATTTGTTGTAAGCTTCTATCAGGTTTTCATGAGAAAAAGGATGAGTTGGTGTAGTGGCAGGGGCCTGCAACATTTTCTCAATTGAATCAGCATTAATGTGACAGAGGATTTCTCTAGTAGGTGAGATAATGGCTCTCTAGTTGGGATCATAGAATTCATGCAATTTTCTCACGAACTCTGGAGCTCTGTTTATTTGTGGAAAAAATATAGTGGGGTAATTGGGATTCCCAGAGCCCAATTTCATCACTCTGGTCAATTAGCTTCTCTTGCCACCAACAATAAATTTCAAATAAATCAAATTGAGAAGAAGTCTCAATGATTTTGCAATCCTTGTGAACTATGGAGTATGGTGGAAATCAATCTATTGTTGAATTAGAGGATTTGAAACTTCTGCAATTGCTTTTCCCTTGTGAGGCATTTTGGAAAACGAAACTGCAGACTGTAAATGAAAAAATGATAAAAGGAGTTAACAAAGTGGAGATAGGTAACTAACAAGTGGACCTAGAAGGTATGCTTGCGAACAGGACAAGTGGCTGCTAGAATGTCGGACAGTGGCTGAGCTGTTGAGCAGGCGAGCTTTGAAGAATACTCTTGGTCACAGAAGTTAACTATGTAACCTTTCAAATGTATGGTAGAGTGCTTATAAATAGAAAAATGGAGTGGAAGGGTGGTGCCGAGCATTTTAAAGTTCATTAATTATCCAACGGGTTAATTAACAGACATTTTGGGATAAATGCACAGGAGTGGAAATGATTGGGCAACGAATAGGTGGCCGATGGTTGGACGGGAGATATGAAGTGGAATGTCAGGTGGAGGTGATGTGGGGTGGCGGTAATGGCTATGAAGGATACCCAGTTCGGGGGTAAGATGGAGTGGTTTGTGGTTTTGGGATTTCTAGTCCTGAAAGATTAAAAGGCACTTTTGTGGTTTATATGGGCGGCATTAAATACTGCCCATTTTGCCCCCCCCACCAATAAACTTCAAATGAGGAATGAGGGCCAAAAGGGAGTGTGGGTCGTATGATTGCAGAGGAGTGTGCAGGATGAGAGGTGAGATGGAGGGAGTTTAACATGTATGAGCGGGGAATGAATGGTGGGGTCACGATATGATAGGTGGATGTGGCGGTTATGGGTCCGAGTGATTTAATGAATGAAGTGATGGCATATCGCAAATCACACTTTCCTCCGCCCAATGGTTCATGCACTCATGAACGATGCGATGCGATATGATCCTACGGTTAGGAAGCAGCAGTGATCTGACGGCTGACAACGATATCACACATCACACTTTCCTCCACCCAATGGTTTATGCACTCAGCTATGAATGATGCTATGCGATATGATCCTACGGTTAGGAATTAGCAGTCATCCAATGGCTAATATTAGTATCACACATCGCACTTTCATCTGCCCAATGGTTCATTCAATTATGAATAATGTGATGCGATACAATACTTAGGAAATAACCATTTCAAGATTTCAAACTTTGACATTTCTACCTACCCTTCTATTCCTAACATTTTTACTTATCCTTCTAGTGTGCATTTGAACTAGTAACCCAATATTTTCTTTTTATAAACAATCTATCTCTATACTTTATTTCTTCCATTGGCTCAGATTAAACTGTTGAGCCAATTTATTTTCTACCTAAGAGAACAAATCCAATTATGATACAACTGTATAGTTTGATAAAATAACCTAGTGTGGCATCTAAACAAACTACACGCAACTATTATTTTTCAAACTAAATTTAGAACAAAGTAGTGGCACTTAGATTTGCAACAATTTCAGATTTTATTTCTTTTTCTTTTCTGTCTAACCTAAAATTTTATTTTTCCTTCATTTTTTATGGCATCTACCCTAACATTTTCTTTGATATAGACATATTTATAAAAATATTTTTCTAACATTTTTTTATTCAATATTCTTTTTGTCCATATCCTATCTTAACATTTTGTAAATACATTTTCAATTTTTGTCTAATTTGTTCTATCTTATCAAAACCAAAAAATGCTAGAACATGAGACACTTGTCTGGTTTAGAAAAAAACTAGAATCTAGAACACCAGTTGATGAGGGAGTCTCGGGATATGACTCTTAGGATCAAATATAATTAGGTTAAAATCCTACAGATCAATAGCTCCTATGGGTGTGTTGTAGCCGCTACAACCACCCTCCAAAATTTTGGTCTGCACCCAATTTCAGAGCCTCCCTTGAGAGTTTCACATGATGACTACACACAATCGGGATCACTCCGTGAGCTTCTGTGAGTCTTCACAGCCACCTTGCTTGATCATTTCAACCAAGTTTTTGCATGTTGATGTTAAACTCATTCTTGTGACCATGTTCTAGTTATAATCAAAGTCCTCACTTCATGTGTACTTGTTGTGTTCTCTATGAAAACAGCGATCGTACTCACACATGGAGTCACATTCACTATCGTGCAAGCGTCGTCACAGTCGACCAATGATCAATCACAAGTGTCGCGCTTGTCACTTATACAGTTGGTCAATCATGTTGAGCATGTGTGTCTGGATGGTTTGAGTCATCTCGTCATCAAGTCATGTAAGTGTGTGTTTGCAAGATCACGTATGCATCTTTCAGTCATTCACACACTTAGTCACTTTGTTGAAGTTCTAACGACTAGATTCCCCTCGAATAGCCGAACCATCACCCCACCATCGACTCGATCGACTGTCACCTAGAAGAGTGTAGAATCACCAAGCAATCCATTTCAAGCTATGTTTTCCGCAAGAAAATACATCAACCTTCATGCTGGTCAACCAGAGAGTTTGACCCAACAGCCACCCCGAGACTGACTCCTCTAAAAAAATGCATAGAGGTGTTACACTAAAAAATGTCACCATGGCTATTTATAGATAGTATGGCTCTATCAACAGTCATGCTATCCTCCTGGGCAAGTCTTATGCCTCCGCTCTCCCTGTCAAACTCCAAAAAGAGAGAAAGTCTTTGTAAATGTGTTTATCTCTGGGTACGCAGATTCTCTCGGCCTTACCTGCGTATACGCACCTAATGTTCACAAAAACTGCATACTTGTACGCTCTGTATGTAAAGGGGCAGGTGCGTACCCCTGTAAAGGTCAAAAGGCGCGAGTTTCATCTTTAAAAAGTTACTTGTGGTCATTTCTAGAGCATTCTAGAAGGTTGTTCGACGTGTATTGAGTGCCTCCAGATGGTTCATGTACCCCTATGAAAGAGGAACTTATCCCATCAACAGAGGAGCTATCCCATCCAAAGGGGGGATTATCCCATTGATGGTGGACCTGATTAACTTCCTCTTGAGCACTATAAATACATGCATTGGGCCAGAAGGAGGGGAGGTTGAAAGCTAAGCATTTCTAAGGGTAGATGCTGCTGGAATTAGGACTCCCATTTAGAAGCTTGTGAGGAGATATTCCCATCCTTTCTTGTTTCATTTGGAAGTGGGTGAGCTTTGTCAAAGTAAAGGAGAACTCTTGATGGACCCTGGAAGGGACTTGCACAACACCAAGGCTCAGGTTGTAATTGTTCCTTTTGTTTCCTATTAATGCAAATGAGTCCATTCTTCTCAATAACTTGTTATTTATGAGTTGTTTCATGTACTCCTTGGTCTATATGTTAAATATGTTTTATTTTATGAGATTATCAAGTGCTATTTAATCGTTTGATTGTTAGTGAATGCAGGTCTTGAAGTGAAGGAGGAGCTCATCCGGATCGGCAAGGCTGGACTACTACAACAGCGTTGGACTACAGGTAGGATCTAAACACTTGATTTCTTGTATGGTAAATGCATGTTTAGAGAAGGATTGCTCTTGTTTGTCTTGTTTGTCACTAGAGAGTCTTAGGCTCCTAGGGAGGTTGGTTGTGTCCGCACTATCGACTCTTTCCGCTTGACAAAATGGCAACTCCACTGGGGATCCATTGATGTGAAAGTTTTTTCCTTTGTATGCAACTTTGATCTGAGAAAAGTCATTTATTTTCTGGTTTTTGGCTGTGTGACTTTGTATTTGGGTGGGCTAGCTTAGGGTTAAATTAGATTTAGTTTTTCTTGGTTTTTCCAGTAGTACGCACCCTCTGAGTATTGCACAGTGCGTACCTGTACGCACTGTTGCTGTGTGCACAGAGCGGGCCCGCACCTGGCTTAACAGGTTGCCTGCGTACCCTACTAAAAATTAAGAAATTTCCATTTTTTACATTTTTCCTCTTAGATTTTGCTTTTTCTTAGTTTTTACTGCCCAGATCCATTAGTCTCCTATCAAAGATCTTCACCTGAACTTGTTTCGATAGCATTGAGTGTTTTAGTGGATTTCATAGAAGTTTAAGCCCTAGGGTTTGATTTTTGAGTAGGTCATGTAGTGACTTTGGCGGTAGAAGTTGTCAAGCCTTAGATCTCTTTGGTTTTGTCAGCCTTCTTAGGAGTCAGACCTGTCATAAAAGTCTACCTGTGAGAGCAACTTACCTTTGAGTTGTCTCTTTGGCGAATTTCGAAGTGCTTGTTGATTAAGTATTGAATTCCATTTTACAAAAAGAACAAAAAGATTTGAGTTTTGGTTTGACTGGTTTTTGATTCTGCATTAGCTAGTCCTTGGCTTGATTGTGGTCAAGTAAAACAACCTAGAATCATCCTTGTAGGCTTTTGCCTCGTCAGGTTTGCTTTAGAGTAAATTTCCTTTTGATTTGCTTGTGAGTCAATTTTTCATAGACTTTATAGATTTTGAGATTGATTTTTGTTAAAATAGATTTATATGCTTTATTAAAAAAAAATATACAAAAACATCTCCTTTGAAAAGTTTTGCTTCAAGTAGCTTTTGGAGTATTTTGAAAGAAAAAGAATTTTTCGTGCACGTAATGAGTGGTCATGTTTGTATGCCTGGAAAGATAAAGAGTTTTATTTCTTTGATTTTCGTTGCCAAGAGAGTTGTTTTTATATAAATTTGCATTCTCTAAACTTTCTTAGCTAAGAATTTCATTGAAAAAGAAAAGTAGTGTAAATCATCCTAAGTGCATCTTTGTAGTGGTTTGAGTCGAGTCTACACACCATTGGTTTCATTTCCGCTACCTTTTGTCTTTAAAGAAAACCATAAAAATTAACGCTTAAAGTAAAATCAACATAGTAACTTTTTCTTTTACTAGGGCTCTGAAGCACCAATATAGATCAGGCTCATGTCTTGGAGTAGGAGAGTAATTAACTCTCCAAGACAGCAAAACCAAACAAGTAGCTTATCTTGTGGTAGAATAAATCCAACTGTTGCATTTATACTCTGGGAAAGCTCCTCTTAAAGGAGAAGCACGAGCTCGTGTCCAAACCAGTGAGGGGATCAATCCTCCCTCGTTGGGAACGACGCCAGACACGCACGTATTACGAACGGTAAACATCGGATTAACCATTGTCGAGGAGCCAGGGGTCACTTATCGGTAAACCTTGGATTGTTGTCAAGGAGCCGGTAAGGGGATTGAGCTTGATACTCTGCCCTTGCGTGCTGTCGGAGTTTAGACTGTTCCCCCAGGTGTATTTGCCGCTGTTGGTAAACTTAGTGGCCATAATCTTAGGATTCTACCCAAGGTGACGGTGGAGGGAAGATCCCACTGTACCTGGAGCAGACGTCGGCTAGACTCACTTGGATTTTCCGGGGGGTTCACTTCACTCGAGATGGTTAAAGTGGAGGAACTTGTGCCGGTCTATTCAATAAGCAGGTTGCCGGGGTAACTGTTCCACCCTCCACTTCTGTACTGAATTCGGCGATGTTGGGTTTCATCTCCAACTAGTGTTTTCGGTCCGGAAGGCTACTGTTTGTGCACGGTTTGACACCCTAGATTCTTTAGGCGTGTGATTCAAATTTGTTTGGTTCTTTAGCGACTTTAGGTGGTTTGATTTGAGATTTTACTTTGTTTTCGTGTGTAGTAGTTAAAAGTTTTTAGCTGTGGCGGAATTACCGAGACAGTCCCGTAGACTTCGGGGCAAGTCACCTGAGATTGTTACCGAAACTGATTTGTTGAGGAAACTCCGTAGATCATGGGGTGGACCTCCTGAAGACGTCCCGGGTCAGTACGAAGGATTGAAGGTCCTTGTAACTCCTCCTAGTGGCAGTAGAGTAGGATCACCTGAAGAAGGAGAGTCTTCCTTGGTAGTCCATCCAGATTACCAAAGTCTAGAGACAGGTTATAATCCCAAAGCTGTTACAGTTTCCGAGCTTGCTGGTAGTTTTTCATCTACTAGTGATTTAGGTGAGGAACCTGAAATATCTAAGCCTGTTACTCCAACTTCTAGTGTTCCAGATTCACCAAGAGTAGAACGAGTTATCACCGAAAATCTTCCTACTGGTTTGATTGCTATTGAAGAACTTGCTCCAGAGGAAGAAATAGGCGTCTCTAACCTTGAAGATCAACTTACTATTGATCTAAGGGAGCGTGAATCTATCTTTTACAGTCCTCCTAGAAGTACTACTTGGTACCTTTCGTTAACTAACTATTTAGACAACTCAGGGTTAAGTTTTTCTCCACCTCGTACTCCTTTTCCACCTGGAGGTATTTATACTCCTGTAAATATGTCTGGTCAGTCGTCCGTGTTCACTCAATCTTCTGAATCTTTCTTACACGGCGGTCCTTCTGTTCCCACCGGGTATCAGTCACTTTCTGGTACCTTTGCGGGGGCATCTCCTCAACCCATTGATCATGGGTTATTAGCTAGAAACAATGGTAATAGACCGTTGGGTGTAGGGGACATTTACATGATGTCAGGATCAGTTCCCATTTCTCAACCTCAAGGTGGCCAATTACCGCCTGGGGGCAGCCTCAATTAACGCCTGGGGGGCAACCTCAAGGTACACAAATTGTGTCTGGGGGGCAACCTCAAGGCCAGTATGTACCTATGGTACAATACATGCCTCAAGGTCAACCCCAGCCTCAATATGTACCCCAGGGTCAACCTCAGTATCAATATTTACCTCAAGGGTATCAACCTCAAGGGTATCAACCTCACGGTCAAGGTCAACCCCAGTATCAGTATTTACCCCAAGGTTATCAACCTCACGGTCAATACTCGATTCAAGGTTATCAACCACCTCAGGGTCAGTCTTATGTTCAAGGTCCGGGAAATGTACCTTTCAATTATCAACCCTACCCTCAACCTGGTTACAGATCTCAGTATCCTCAACCTGTTACGGGTCAGTACCCCGGAATGATAGTGTGGGATCCATCACAAGGTCAACAGGTGTTGCAGCCAAGTATACAGTTGTTACCTCGAATCGGACAACTCGTAGTTTCTGGTTCACCCCAGCAACCGCAACCTGTCCAGTCAAATGTTTAAACTTCTGTAACTTCGGTAGTTACTCAGCCACCAATCGCACCTAGTACTCCATCTCAAACGGCTGCTGCAACTACCGCAACGTCTACCACACTTACTTCTGGAGTATCGACAGCTCCTGTTTCTACTGTCTCTGTAACTACTCCTCAAGCATCTTTACCCTTATCTGGATCTATGATTCAAACTACGGTTCAGATGCCTGTAGGTCAGCCTGGTATAAGTACGGTTGTCACTACTCAACCACAATTTGTTCATCAACCGTACCAGGGACAGTACCAATATGGGCAAGCTGTCCAGCAGCCGGTTTACCAGTATCAACCGTATCCTGGGTACACTTATCAACAACCTCAACAACCCCAGTACGGTCCAGTTAATCCTGGTTTTCCAGGAGGATACAATATCCCGAATGCAATTCCTGTTCCAAGTTATCCTGGATATCCTCCTCCTGGGACTGGTCTTGTGACCCAGAGTTTTAGAGATCCTAACTGGCGATTGTCGTTTATCGCAACTTTGGATTTACCCGACTTGACGCACCTAACGAACGATCCAATAAATTATCTTCCGTTCTGGCCGCCAATGCCAAATAAGTTGCCCAGCGATATACCCAAGTTCGAAGGTAAGTCTGGAGAGGATCCATCAAATCATGTGATGACTTACCACCTCTGGTGTGCTTCGAATTCTATCTCGGATGATTCGATCCGCTTACGTCTTTTCCAACGTACACTCATTGGTCTTGTGGCCAAGTGGTACATTGAGTTACCACGGGCCTCTTTTTACAATTTTAGCCAGTTAGCTACCTCGTTCTTAACTCACTTTCAGTTGCCGGTCAGATACGATAACGGCACGGAGTTATTAACTTCACTAAAACAATCGACGTCCACGTATATTTCCGATCACATTCATGAGTGGAGACGTCGAAGGAGGTTAGTGAAAGTTTTTATTCCGGACCAAATCTTAGCTGAATGGTTTGTTAAATCATTATTACCGAAGATTACTGAAGATGTAGCTAAGGCCGGAGTAGTCACTGAGGAGCAAGTCATTGCTCAGGCGCAATACCTTGACTTAGTTTATACTCAGTCGGGTACGTTACACGAGAAGATCCCAGATCTTCCAAAATCGAATCAAATTGCTGCTGCTCCTTCGGGATCTCATGCCGCTGATGGTATGATTGGTACGGTGAACACAAAGAGCAAGAAGAAGTCTTCCAAGAATTCTACTACTCCTATAATCACCTTGCCTGATTCCCCGACAGGAGAGTCTTCTCCTGAACTTTCCGCCGATATTCACGCTGTAGAGTCATCTACGGCCAAATCAAAAAACGGTGGAAAGAAGAAAGGAAAGAAGAAGGCTAAAGCAGACAAGGCTCCGAAGGAGAAAACAGAAAAGTCGGAAACCAATGACGAAAAGCGCAAACCTCGATATCCTTGTCTTATTTGTGAAGAGGATCATTTTACAAGAGATTGCCCTCATCGGGCCGAGGTTGTGAAAATAGTCAAAGGTTCTCCCACTCCTGCTGTGTTGAAAGATCCATTTCCAAAGCAGGAGAGTAAGATGATAGGTTCTTCCTCGACTGCCAGTGAAGAACCCATTTTGATGATGTCTCATGTGAGGATTGCGACTCGGTCGCAAGATTATGGTAGTAAGAATCCTGTTGATGGTAAGGAAGCAGAATCTTCTCATTCTAATCCATCAACCTCAGCTCCTGGTTCCGATCCTCTACAGATCGAAAAAGCTAACCTGGACTTAGTAATCAAACCGCCCGCCAAGGGTGTACTTCGAAGGTCTGCTTTCAATCCACATGCGAGAGCGGCCCATAATTACAACATTGTTGAGGACTTAGCTGTTTCACCCTCAGCAATGTCGGCTTTAGAAGTGCTGCAATCATGCCTAGCACAACGGAAATTACTTTTGTCGGCTATCGGAGCTGTTGATGTTCAGGACCCGAATCTGATATTCTTCGATCTAGAAAGTAGTACACCGCACCTACCCCATCAAATGGCTTTCCAGATTCCAGTGATAGTCAAAAACAGGCCTATTCATCGGACTGTAATTGATGAGGGAGCTTCCACGTGTATTATGTCGATTCAGTGTTGGAGATCACTTGGTTCTCCTTCGTTGAACCAATCCTCGACCATCCTTAAGGTCTTTGATGGCCGTGGGTCCCGTCCGTTTGGTATTCTACAGGAATTGTCTATAGGGGTAGAAGGTAAAACCGTTAGTCTGGATGTGGAGGTGGTTGATGCCCCTCTAGACTACAACCTTCTTTTGGGTCGAAGTTGGTCATATGCTATGACAGCGGTCGTTTCATCGGTCTTCAGAGTAATAAAGTTTCCACATAACGGCAAGATCGTGACAATTGATCAGCTGACATACTTTTCATCCGACCCAGCCTCTTCAGAGAGTATCCAGCATGTCGGTAAGACGACAATCCCTTATAGAGACGTTGGCGTAGGTTTAGTTAAAGATTCCAGTTTACTGGGAACTTTTCCTTTCCCTCCAATTAACGCAGACCCTTCATTTGCATCAATTCATATGATTACATCAGACACCATTATTTACGATGATCCTTGGATTGTCCCATCTGAAACTGAGATAGACTCATTCGGTGATGCTATGCCTTTGAGTCCATATGAAATTGCTTATGAAGCCGTCGTGTCTTTTACCGACTCGCGTTCAACCCAAATCGACCAAATGAATGTGGTCAGTGAGGAATCACTTTTCACACCAACCTCAGAACGGATAGCGTTTCCCGAAGTCGTGTCATCTGACGAGCAACTTCGCGAAATCCTAAGTGTAGACGATCTACCATGGGAAGATCTCCATCATAGATCTTCGTTTTTACCTGAGGGTGATGCTTTTGAAAACGATTTTTCATCTATCTTTACCGCTGAATATGTCAAAGAAGCTCAAAATCCAACGAAACATCCTGATTCAGAGCTGAATTTAGGGAATATTTCTCGAACTGTTCCCATTGACATTTCAGTGAAGCCCGGAATTGTTGAGAACATTCATATAGGTGCCTCATGTACAGAAGATGAAATTCAAACTTACAAGGCCCTATTCCAAGAATTCCGCGATGTGTTTGCCTGGTCTTACAAGGAAATGCCAGGAATCGATCCTGCCATTATTGTTCATGAAATAAAGACCTACCCAGACGCTAAACCCGTCCGGCAACGATTGCGTCAGATTCACCCTCGAAAAGCAGCTGCGATTAAAGCAGAAGTCGAAAAGCTGTTGAAAGCAGGTTTCATTTATCCGATCCCGTTAACGGATTGGGCATCGAATATTGTTCCGGTTAACAAGAAACAAGGAACAATAAGAATCTGTATCGACTATAGGGATATAAATCGAGCTTGTCCAAAAGACAACTATCCTACGCCCTATATCGATCAAATAATTGATGATTGTGCTGGAAGTGAAATGTTTTCCTTTATGGATGGTTTTTCAGGCTATAATCAAATCAATATTCTAACTGCCAATCAACCAAAAACGGCATTCATTTGTCCATGGGGGACATTTGCTTACTGCAAATTACCTTTTGGGCTTAAGAATGCCGGAGCCACTTTTCAACGGGCGATGTCTTATGCATTTCATGACATCAAGCACATTGTGCAACCGTACCTCGATGATTTGCCTACTCATTCTTTACATCGAGCCGATCACCTTGTCCACTTACGAGCAATCTATATGAGGTGTAGGCATTATCGTATTCGGTTGAATCCGCACAAGTGTGTATTCTGTATAGAAGCGGGTCGGTTGCTGGGATTTGTTGTTTCAAAAGCCGGCATTCGCGTCGATCCCTCGAAGGTCGAAGCTATCATCAAATTGCCTCCTCCTTCGAGTTTGCGCCAACTCCAGAGTTTGCAAGGGAAAGCAAACTTTTTACGTCGATTCATTCCTAACTACGCCGAGGTCACTAAGGGTTTTACACGGTTGTTGAAACAGAACACTCAATTCTTTTGGGACGAGATTGCCCAACAATATTTTGATGCACTTAAGCACGCGTTGACCCATGCACCGTTGCTGCATCCTCCCAACTACAACCAGGATTACTTTTTGTATCTCACTGCCTCCCACTCCACCATTGGGAGGGTCTTAGTTCAGGAAGACGAATTCGGAACGGAACATGTGATATATTACCTTAGTAGGACGTTAAACCCCACTGAGCTAAAATATTCGCATGTGGAGAAATTGGCCCTGGCAGCCGTTCAAGCTGTCCAGCGTTTTCGTCACTACATTCTTCTCCGTAAAACTACAGTTATTTCAGATTGCAACCCTATGATTTATATTTTGACTAAACAACTGCTAGGGGGCAAGTACTCTAAATGGATCGTTATCCTGCAAGAGTTCGACTTGGAGTTTGAGAAGTCCAAATCTAAGAAATCCTTAGTTTTTGCGGAATTGATGTGTGATTTCCCGCGTGCTGACACAGAAACTGTGGCAGAGGAGTCCATTGCGGACGAATCTTTGTTTCTTATCAGTACTTTAGATCCGTGGTATGGGGATATAATCATCTATCTCCAAACCCAAACCTTTCGGCCTGAAGCTTCAAAGTCAGAGCGTCGAAAAATTCGATTCCAGTCCCAGCAATACAAAATTATTGGAGATACACTTTATCGCCGGGGGGCAGACTTGGTTTTTCGACGCTGTTTAACTCACGAAGAGGCTGAGAGAGTTCTGAATGATTGTCACTCTGGAGCGTGTGGCGGTCATATGTCTGGGTATGCCACAGCTCAGAGGGTGTTGCGTGCTGGCTATTTCTGGCCGTCCATGTTTAAAGATTGTATCATTGCGGTCCGAAAATGCCACAACTGTCAAGTGTTTGATCGCAAGATGCGCGCACCACCTACTCCTCTCCATCCGATAATTGTCGTTGGTCCTTTCGCCAAATAGGGTATCGATTTTATTACTTGTAACCCTCACTCGGCCGGGGGGCATGCGTATATCATCCTCGCGGTTGATTATTTTACTAAATGGGCCGAGGCGATGCCTACATTCGACGCAAGCGGAAAAACAGCTGCAGTTTTCGTATTCAATCACATTATAACTAGGTTTGGTGTCCCGTAAGCGATCATCACTGACCATGGGAGCCATTTTCGAAACATCATGATGACTGAGCTTACAAGACAGCTTGGTTTGCGCCACGATAGCTCTACTCCTTATTATCCGCAAGCCAACGGTTTGGTTGAGTCTATCAACAAATTTCTGGTTATCATGATCCGACGAATCATTGGTATTCATCGGTCGAATTGGCACAACATGTTATTTTCAGCGATATGGGCATACCGAACTTCAGTGAAAACTTCAACAGGGTTCACTCCTTTCCAGCTAGTTTATGGCTTGGAAGCTGTGTTACCCATTGAATGCGAAATCCCATCACTTCAAATGGTTGTCGAATTACTCCCAGCTACTTCCGAAGAGGAGAAACGTTTATTATACTTAGCTCAATTAGATGAGACTAGACGTGACGCTGCATTGGCAATCGAGACTCACGCGAAGCGAATGAAAGCTCAGTATGATAGAAATGTGACCCCTCGAAGTTTTTCGGAGGGAGACCTAGTGCTATTATATGATCAAGCTAACGATAAGCTAGGTGTTGGAAAATTTGTTCCTATGTGGCATGGACCCTATATTGTAAAGAGAAAGCTAGCAAAAGGGGCCTATGAGCTGGTAGATTTTGATGGGGACTCTTTGGGTAAACCCAGAAATGGACTTTACCTAAAGAGGTATTATGCTTAAATGGTGGGTATGGAGAATTTTTAGTTAGGTTAGGTTTTCTTTCTAGCTAGTATGTTTGTTAGTTTAGATAGTGTGCTTAGCTTAGAAAGTGTGTTTTTTGTCATTATTCTGGCTTATCTTGGTTTTACTCTTGATATTGCAGATGTCGACGCCTCTCCAAACGTACATTGGATTTGCCGATGGTGCTTGTCGTAGTACATGGAATATCTCTTCCGCAGCTTGGGTTATCTATTCGCCCTCTGACGAGTTAGTTTCTATGCATGGGGTGAGCCTCGGTCAAACAACGAACAACATTGCAGAATACAGTGCAGTGGTTGAATTATTGTCTGAATCTATTTCATTTGGAATTCGACGTTTGATAGTGAGGTTAGATTCTGAACTCGTTGTATTACAGCTTAATAGAGTATATACAGCCTGATGATGGACTCACCTAGCTAGTCCGAAACGTCGGTTTCTTAAATTGCTCACAGGTTTTTCCATAAAAAAAAATAAATAAATAAAAAAAAAAAAAAAAAAAAAAAAATTCTACCAGCCTGTATGGATTCTCTCTTTAACACCATTAAGTCCCACCATGGAAGGGACATATAGAACAATGCTCTAAATTTTGAGAAGATGAGAATGTCAAGAGCGAGAGTCCTAATGCAGGGATGAAAACCTCACTCCTAATTTCGCCAGATGCAGCCATCCTCTAATAGCTTATTTTCTCGACTCTCTCTTCTCATAATTCAGATCTCACTGCCCTGATGATGGACTCACCTAGCTAGTCCGAAACGTCGGTTTCTTAAATTGCTCACAGGTTTTTCCATTAACAAAAAAAAAAATTAATAGAGTATATGCCATTAGAAATCCTGTGTTATTAAGGTTGTTTTTGAGAGTGCGTCTCTTGGAACGTGAATTTGATTACATTGAATATCAGCATATTCCAAGATCTTTAAATACATTAGCAGATGCAATTGCTTCTCGAATGTTGGACAGACATTTGCGATAATCATGCAAGTAAATTTAAAAACATTTCATCACATATGTTAAACAAGATAAGCTGGTAATAATGATATATATATATATATATATATAGATAGGAGTGTGTCAAAAATATACATCGTCTTCGATCATAGCTTGAAAAACACCTTATGATCGGCAAAAATGATAAGTACAAAAAACCAAAATGTCACATGTGTCTACAGAGTGACTAGCCAATCACTGGTGATGCTCTCTATACGACACCACTGCACGGGCTACTCTACACAAAAAACTGCTAAAGGGTCCCGGGACTGCAACTACATAGCGCTGCAATCTGATAGGAATGTCATCTATAGTCATCTCTGGTATACCCGCCGTCAGACGCTCTAGATCCTGCTCCAACTCAGCTAGTGTCTCTGCAGCCGCGTCCTATGGGGCCGGTGCCGGTGCAACGGGCTGTCTCCTCTCAAAAGCCCGGAGATTGGCTGGACGCCGTGGACCTACATCTGCATTTTGAAACATTTTACTGTCAGTTTGAGACGATATATATAAAAAACAAAAAAAAAAATAGATGATTTAAAAACTTGTGAAAAATGAAGTACCTCTGTCATCCCACTGTTCTCCCTGTGGAAGAACCATGTCCGGATCATTCCGAAAATCCATTCCGGCATAAGGAAAATCCTGAATCGCAAAGACCTGGTTTTCCAACCAGTGAAAGTAACCATCAGGAAATCGAACAACTGCTGCTCCCTCATCAGGATGCCGGGCCATTACCGCAACCCATCTCGTCAACTTAGGCTCCCGAGGAGCCCCAACTTGAACAGTAAGATGCTGGGGGATCAGCATTGGAACTCTCTCTAGGGCAATGCTCACAACCAAAGGCCCATATCCAAAGGTCTTCAATCGTCCGGTCTTTGCCCTAGTCAGTTGGCCCTTCATAATGGCCAACACAGCATCGCACCAGTTGAAAATGGTGCCTTGGAAGCAATCTATAGCCATCCGCATTTGGGACCCGGTGGCATGGT
The DNA here is from genome assembly GCA_031772625.1 of Pinus tabuliformis. NCBI lineage: Eukaryota > Viridiplantae > Streptophyta > Pinopsida > Pinales > Pinaceae > Pinus > Pinus tabuliformis. The sequence goes on along the minus strand of CM062811.1, from coordinate 854,619,826 downwards.
GCAAAGCGGCCGTGCCGCAAAGTCTGGTAACAGTGAAGGCTATCACCATAAGTTCAGGTCGGGATATGTATTTGATTTCTATCCCCTTCTCCTGGTTTTGGTTGTTACACCACTCTAGCCGAAGACTAGTAAGGGATTGGCCACCCGGCCTAGTCCCGAATAGAGAGAGTTTCTCGCCCCTGTTAGGCTAGCCAGTGAGAAAATATATGTCGGAGGACTCTATCTCGAGCTGGTGCTCTCCGATGTAGAAACACTGATCCTGAACGTTCCACCTTTCAACCAGCCACTCAAGGAATGACACCTGGCCCCTCATGCTAGGTATGGCCCAGTATTTGTACAGATTGCATGCCTTTAACACATCAATGGAGGGTTGATGATTTATTGCGGCCAAATCAACGTCCTCGTGTTCTCTTCCTCTCCAATCTAGCATGGTGACTGCCCTACACACCAAAAAACAATAGTTAGAATTCATTAAATAAAATTTGGTTGGTTGAAATTGGAGTTTGGGGTTTCAAAATGCGTGTTTCACGGGGTACGCACCCCGCGTTCAGAACACAGAGCGGCGGTACGCAGCTGGTCTGAAGGCGGGCTGCGTACCCCGACCTTTTTGCTATATACGAAAAAGGTCGGGGTACGCAGGTCGCCCATCGGGCACCTGCGTACCCTGAGAAACATATCCTAAAACCCTAAACCCCCTAAAAAATCAAACTAAAACTTGAAATGAAATTCTAAACAGATGAAATTGAAGAGGAGGATGTTGTGGAATACCTGAAAGAGACGGCGCTCGATTCTGACGGTCGGATTCTCCGCAATGTTCACAGGAAGTTTCTTGCCAAAAGCCCTTTTCTCAACCTCAACAGTAAAATGGTAAAAATGACATGGTAAAAAGTCCTTTTATAGGTTTTTTGGATGAATTAATGCTAAGTTTGTTTATTTTTCACCATGAAAGGATATTTTTCAATGTATTTTTGCCTATCTTAAACAGGTATGAGTAATGCGTTGTTTTTGTGCAGAACAAAAGGATTTAGAGGGAAAATTGTCATTTTCCACAAACCAAAACATCAGAGTCATCTTTTAAGCCCTTTTCTGACTCCTAAAATATGAAAAGATTGCCGAGCGTTTCTTTTACACTCGTTAAAATGGAATTAAAAGACTGTCCCCTTATAGCCCTTTTCTGACCGTAAAAACAGGAAAAGATTGCTGGGTTTTTGTCGTTTCAAACTCGATACTGGAAATAAAACGACGTGTCCTTGATCGCTTTTTACTTTTCAGATCAGTGGCACTAATCATGAAAGTACTCCTTGGTCGCAAGATCAAGCGGTTCTCCCAGGTATTATTTTATACTTTTTCGGGCTTGGGAGACACAAATTTACGAAAAAGTTCAACCTGGAGTCTTCTTAAGTTTTTCAGACTCTCTAAAATTGAAAAACGCCGAGTTTCTCCTATACTGGGCTCGTTAAAATTTCACAGTAAAGGGCCTGTTCAATTACAAAACAGGGACGAACCACTCCTTCCTAGGGTTCGAATCAAAACTAGGTTGGACTCATCCGAAGGATGAGCTTATAATCAAGCATATGTTATCCTCCTCAAGCTTGTTAAAAATAAAGAGGTACTTGCCAGAAATGGTGGGGGAAAAGAGAGAAGAATGAGCCTATTTGTTATCCTTTGTCTCAGAAGAATCCTTATTACCACTCTTGAACACGACACTTTTCATTCACTTGGGTTGGGAGATTCTTTACCTCACAGTTGATCAAACCACATTGAAAATCTTCAGCCGGGTTCCGGGGATTAACTTTGAGTCATTTGTTACCAAGCCATCTGTTGTGTCGTTATGTGTTCAAGAGGTCTGCAAATAAAACTTTCATCTACAAAATACTTATCATCCATTTTGACCATCCCTGAGTCAGTCCTTACAGCAATATTTCTTCAACTTGAACTATGATTTCGTGTTGTGGGCTTGCCTGCAACGGGTCGCTTTCTATCGACATCAGCACATTATCTAGAAAGATGACTTAGAGATCGTCAGTACCTTGAAGTCTGCATGTGTTGGATACCTATACCAATAGGTTTCATATTTCATGATTGGCAAGAGAAAGTCCAAATATGCTCTGCTTTGAGTTCACAAAGATCCCATATTTCCTAGAAAACAAAAGGTGTGTGAGTGTCTCAATATTGAGGACTTTATTTTCAAATTTTGATGGATGATCCAACTGTTTAACCTGGATCATGCCATGTTTCAATTTTGTGTTATAGAATAGAAAAAGAAGTCTGTCCAAACAGCCTAATCTTGGCAGACAAGTAGTTCAGGTAGAGAAGAAAAGGTTTCCAATAGCTCAATCTGGGACCTTGGAAGAGATAAGGTTAGAGGTAGATAGAAAAGAATAAAGAAAAAGCCAAAGAAAAGAAAAGGCAAGTAAGGGTTTGCAAGTCCAAGTGCACCCTCCAAGGAGAAACAAAAAATGCTAGGTAAGCAGCTGGGTAGGTAGTTGGGGTTGCAGAAAGTGATCCCTATCATTGCAAGAATGGTGATGATGGGCAGCAAAGTAAAAGACTACAGCAGGAGCATGACTAACCTCCCTCTCCCCCTTCATTTCATTACTAACATTCCCTTTCTTTTAGCTGAGATTTATGGAGAAAGATCATGGTTTTTAGGTGGTTCTGGTTCATTCAGAAGCCACATTTCTTGTCTAAAATCTTTTCATTTTGATCTACTCTCAAAACTAAATCAATTTCATATAAACTCAGTGAGATCCCCTTCATTTGCTCCCTTCATTCATATTAACACTAATTCTATTGTATAAATCCTCATATCGCCTCTTCCCCTAATATTACTAACACCAAGGTGTATAAATCCCAAAATCTTATAAATACCCACCCCTTTGGCATTATAGCCAATAAAGTCTCGAGTCAGGGATCAAATGACACCAGGTCATGTTGATGAGCCTAGGCCAGCTACCCCCTCCCCTTCATGAGCTAAATTCCCCTATTTTTACCTCTTTGCACATAAAAAACCCATAAAGATCCTAAATCCCCACCTTACCCGCTTCAAAGGGCAAATAAGCATGAAAACCCACTTTCCCGCCCTATAGCCAAGGTTAGCGCATATAATGTTTTTTTGAAAATTACATTGGAAAATCATATAAAACCTGATTATATACCCCCGCCAACTTCCGTATACAGCGCACATGTCAGCTCATCCGATGACCGTTAGATCAGACCCTCCAGATCTGACAGCCCTGGTCGTGTCGGAATCTGTCCGACGCCTGACAGTTAAACGTACTATCCCCCTGTCATCTCATTCGTCCGATCACCGTCCGATTATCCGCTGCAGATCCAACGGTTGCCCTGACGTCGGAGCTCATCCGCTGTACGAGGCTTATCTCCCGACGTCCGTATTCTGAGGACGTCACTCCGCTGCTACGTGTCCTCACCACCACACGTCGGAGGTACATCTGATGGATACTGCCCCCGTACAGGAGGCGGTGCGATATGAAACCATTAGCGGTTTCCGGATTCCCTCATCCCGCCTACCCACGTCATCACCGCATCAACAACGTGTCAGCGCCCCGTCACCCATGTACGTCCTGCCATTAGTCCACCTGTCCTGCCATGTCACCGCCACCGTGTACCAACCAGACAGCGCCACGTCACCCGATGACGTCAGCATGACGTCATCCGACCTTGACCCCACCAATGACGTCATGCTGACGTCAGCACGAATTCGCGCCAAAAGCGTAAAAAGGTCTATTTTAGCCAAAAGTTCGCGTTTTTTGGTCATTTTGTGTGTTCGTCGTTATTCCGCTCTACATGCAAACAACGTCCAAATTGTCTACCAACCTGTTAAACTGACCAGAAGACCTCCAGCGCACCAGTTCAACCTGCGGTCACCACCTCTGCTCGTTGTTTTACCAGGTATTCCTCATTATTCATCCTCTGTGCGCCTGCAATTATCTATTTAATGCTTTAGAAAGCTTAAAGAAAGCCGAAAATCAGAAATTCACCACTGAATTCCTCAGCAAAGCCTTGAAGTTCCAATTATCGCTTCGGAAAACACCAGCCGAGCCTTTTCCCAGTGGCATTCTGCTAAGAAACCAGGTCCTGTCTGCGCAATCGTGGCAGGCGCATTTGAAACCAAATTTTACCATTGAAAGGTGCCAGAAAAGCTAAGCTTCGCTCTTAATTACCATAAAGCAGCATTTCAACTGCTGCAGACCCTGCATTCACCTTTTCTCAGGCATTTTCACCCTTCTCTGCAAAGAAACTCTGTTGTTATTGATCTACATAAGTAACACAATCCCCAAGCAAAACAGAAATCTCAAAGGAAAGTCATGGACCCCCCTGTAGCTCCCATAGCCCTCAATGTGGCTCCCCTGAATGTTCCTAATAGAACATTTGACACCAGAGCATTGGCAGACCTGGACTACAAGATAACAGAGGAAATGATGAGCAGAAGCAGGTTCCATCTGCAAATATTAAACGAGATAAAGATCAAACATGAGAGGGGGACAGATATCCTGGGAATTTGGGATTCATTCCTCCCAATATTCAAGCTTCCTCAGGTTAATCAATTCCCTGAGCTTGTGCACATAGTTGCTGAACACTATGATGCATCCCAGAGGGCAGTGCTAGATGTTGAAGGTTCAATTCTGTTTCTCATTACCCCTGAAGCCATCAGGGAGATGTTGCAATTCCAGACAGAGCAAAAGTTGGTCCCACTGTCACTAGCTGATCTAATAGTACAAGGAGCCAAAACCACAGAGGCCCAAATCATTAAGGTTAACCAGCTCTTCATCAAGGCTAGCACTCTGCAAGTTCCTCCTATCAACTATGTTTATCTTAACCAGTTGGGCCTAGACCTAGTTGGCATGATTAGTCCCATCCTGGGATATGATTCGATAGAACATGTGGATGAAACAATTATACAAATGATGCTTATGTTTTCCCCAAGAAAAAAGCCAATCCACTATGATTATGCAACATACATATCAGACAAAATGCATGAACAGTTGATGAATTTGTCAAGAGAAAGAGTGTTTAGGTACACCTCCTACCTATATCATCTGCTCATATACTTCCAGCATGATAAATTTTCCTTCCCAAAGAAGAGAGTAGATGCACAGGGCAATTTGAGATCAGTAGTATATTGGACATCTGTTTTCCATATATCAAGCCACTCTCCATACACCTACTGTGAGTTTATTGATCTTTTCATCCATCCAGCCTTGACTCTACTGATTGGTTCACCTCCTCCTAGACTGACAGAGGACATGAAAAGGTGCCTACATTTGTCAAAAGTATACAGTATTGGGGATTGGTATCTCTACCAACACCACACCGTCATCAGAATATATGGGTGTGAATTACCCCCATTTAGACTACCCAAATTTGTGCCCATGAGGCTATTTGCCTTAGAATACTTCAGGCAGTTTGGCTATGTGGATATGTTCCACTTCTCAGGCAGAGGCAAGAAAGCACAGCTGAAAATCAAGAGCCAACTTGGCCATTTAGTCTACAATGAAAGGGATGAAGGGTGGAAGGAGGCAGATAGAATACTGATGGGATTTGGTTTGAAGTACAGTTTTATATGGAAACCCTATGACCCCAACAACTTCATCACAATGAGGAGACTCAAATATAAATTGTCTGCTTACGGTCATTATAGCCTCCCCCAAATTGAAAAATATGCCAATCAAAGCAAGTGGAAAAGGGGAACTCTAGAAGAAAATGTGACTCAAGAAGAGCTTAATCAAAGAGCTCTGAACAATCAAAAGAAGATGGCTGACCTTGAATTTTATGCACAGGTCCCCTCACTGCCAAGCACACAAATTGGACCAGCAGCCTCCTCTTCAACTACTCCATATCAAACTACAAGAGTTGCTGGAAAAGTATCAGAAAAAGGAAAGGAAAAAGAAATGGAGACAGAAAAAGAGATGGAGCAAGAGCAACAGCAGGAACAGCAGCAAAATCAAAGTCAGCAAGCACAAGAACAAGCAGAAGGGCTACAGCGAGGGCAACAAGAAGACATAGGATAGCAAGAGGAACAACAGCAAGAAAAACAAGGACAAGAGCAACCTGCTCAGCAAAAAGAAACAGTGGATACTCCTCAGACCACTGAAAAAGTCATGCCTACAAGGCAAGACACTACATCTGATGCCTCGGTCCTCCAAACCCCTCAAAAGGAGGACACATTTGTCTTTAGGAAGAGGGAAAGAGAAACTCCCTTGACATCCTCTATAAATCAAGGAGAGAAAAGGCAAAGACTCAACGATTTTCCAGAAGAGGATATAGCCATCAGAGAAGCACTGGGCATGGGCCCACCAAGTCAGGAAATTTCAGCAAGTTCCTCCCAGCAGGAACTAGACAGGACAATGGGAGGGAAAGTCAGCTCCTCCAGCCAGCAGAAAGAGGAAAGAGTGAGCATAAAGCAGCAGTTCATAGACATTAAGAGGAGGAGTGACCCAATCAAAGTTCAATTATATAATCACCTACTTAACATGGCTCCTTCCAATCAGCAGAGACTCATGTCTGCTTTTGATGTAGGTGAGGGCAAACTGACATTGAGTCATTTCATGCCTACGGCACTCAAGCCACAGTCTTCTGCTGATTATCTCAGGACCAATTTAGAGGTCCTTGCCAAAGACATACACCCCATGGACAAAATTGAGTTGCATAAACAAACAGGGGAAATGGTGTATGCTTCATTGGCCGATAAGACCTTGGACAACTACAAGTTAACAAGCAGTCTGAATGCTACAGCTTCCCAGCTGGAGCTAGAGAGAGCCTCTTCTCAGGCCAAAGACAACAGGATCAAAACCCTGGAAGAAATTATCATAGAAATTGGGCATAATCCCAATGATATCAAAGGGATACAAGAGATCTTAAAAATCAGAGATGCCGATCTGGCTGCACTAAGGAAGAAGGTTAAACTCCCAGCCACTATCCATCCACAGACCGATGAAGTGGCAAAACAAAGGTATGAGCAGGATTCCACTACTCTATTAATTTCTGTTTACAAAGAACTTATAAAGGCACAAGAAAAATTGGGGCAATATGAGGCCACACAAGCACCTCTGAAAGGATCATCAACACAAGCGCAAGAGGGGCAAACATCTCAGCCCCCTCCACAGGTCATTAATCTTGAGGAGACTGCTCCTACTACTGCACCTCCACCTCAGCAGGCTGAACAACCAGCCACATCTACTTCAGCAGCACCCACCAGCACAGATCAGAGCTTAGACATGCAAAAGCTAAAGAGCGAAATACAAGCTCTAGAGGCACAAATGATGCAGCTAAATGAAACTAAGGAGCAGCTGGCCAAGGTGAATGAAAGGCATGACAAAACAAAGAGAGAAGTAGGAGAGAAGGCTAGGGAAATCAAAGCTCTTAAAGACAAAATCAAGGAGCTTGAGAAAGAGCTAAAACTAGATAAAATCATAGCCGAAATCAGAGCAATGATATGGTCCAATATTGGTAAATCCATCAATAACCAATGGCCATACATTGAGACAATCCATGAGCAACTGGAGCTCATTCCAAAGGCGCAGAGGGAAATCAGAACATCAAGGGCCTTATTGGGGAACATGCCTGAAATTGCAACAAAAATGATCAATGTGCTCAATCATAAGACAAGTTCTCAGTTGAACATCATGGGAATCGCAAACAGAACTGATACTATCCAAATGATCAAGAGGGTTCTTACTCTTAGAAGTCTGGTGCAAACATTAGACAGAAGAACCCAAGATATGCAAACTGAGGTAAACAGGTTCATTGAGAGGTTTCGGGTATTGGAAAGTAAAGGACTCCCCAGCTTGTTGAACAACGGAGGGAGATTATTCACCCATGAAGAATATGCCAAGAGAGTGAATGTTTTTGCCTCATCACAGGTAAATGAGAAGGCTAGCACCTCAGAAGACACAGGGCCTATCACAGGACAGATTTTCTATGGTAAGATAGAAAATCTACTTTTTATAATGAATGAAATGAATCATCTGTTTGATGTAGCTCCCAACTTTTTCAAGTATACAGAAGCTGAAGAGACAATGCAGGCCATCCTCAGGCATCAGCTCCCTACACAGGAATGGTGGACAGATGCCATCCAAAGAATTTGGCCATCCTCAGGCATCAGCTCCCTACACAGGAATGGTGGACAGATGCCATCCAAAGAATTTTGTAAGCATTAGGCCATGCATCAATTCCTGTTTCTTCTATAAATTTAGATGGAAAGAACAGACAGCAAAATCAGCAGGCATCATAAATTCAAAGCTGAGCCCACTCAGCAGATGAAGCAGCCAACAAAGCAAGAAAGACAAACGCAGCTGGCAAAGCCGAGAAACTCATTGCGCAGGCAAAAGTAAATGCGTACCTACAGGATCGATACATAGTAATGTAACCGACTCAGTGACTCCTTAAAGTCAAAACAATCATCTGACAGACATAAAGGGCATTTACTCTGCATTTAACGTTGTAATAACTTCCGGCTTACTTTCTAAACACTACTAAAGATATTTTCTCTCTCTCAGATGACTCAATACCTGAGATATTTTGTATACAGAGTACTATATAGACCCCTCCGCATAATAGAGCAGGGGTTGTTGTTATTTTCATTTCGGAGATCTCACTTGCTGTAAAATTCTCAGAGAAATAATACAAAGGGTGAATGGAATTTCCAAAGCTTGGTGTACCTTGATGCGTTGTGATGAATGGTGAATGTTGCAGGATTCCAGAGTATTTCATAAAACAATAAGTTTTCTTAAATCTCTGTATTACATGTTTTCGAGTCTTTTGTTCTCTTTTGTTCTCCAAATATTTTCCACTTAATAGCAAAGTAGAAGAATAGTTCCAGGATTTAATCACCGATTACCCTGAACTCAAACTGAGCTATTATCCATGTTTTCTTCAGATACAGTAAAAGAAGTGTAATTCTTAGTTGCTGCACTTTAAAAACTATATCTTTTACAGTGATAGATATTCCCAGGGATTCAAGTTTGCCCCTGAGACATCCATCCATTTCTCATAACCAGTTTGGTGAAAATACTTAAACATTTAGTGAAAATCCTTAAATGCTCTCACTGCTTGTATTTCCTGTTCATGTTATAAATCAAAATTTGTCATATGAAGTATCCAAATGGCCCTGTAAGTTGCACTAATTCATCTCAAGGTTTCTAGTCACCTACTGCTATAGACTCCATTGCCCAATGATATTTGACTCTTTGAACATTATATCACAAGACCTGAAAGAAAATCTTCAACCAAAACATAAACAAAACCTGTGCATAATACCTAGCCTAAAACACTATCATAACAGATACAAATCATAAAGAGAGAGCCCTCTCTGATCACAGTTTGGCTAGAAATAGTGATCAAAAGATTGGTTAGTGGTTACCCCGGCCGTATTCCCTTGGGAGTCATAGGGAACAACCTGGGTGTTAACATAATTGGCGACTCCACTGGGGACTACTAAGATTCTTCAGTTACTATCTATCTTCCAAAGCTACCATCAAGCCTGAAACTAGCCAAGAGGCCTTAGGACTGTTTCTGTAAACACAGGGACAGCTTTAGGGAAGAGCTAACTAGGGAATCTTCATCCTAGCGTTGAAACATACATAGTCATTCCAGAATTCCTACCTAGTCCTTGTACATATAAAGCCTCCTGTATAAAGTTCTAAAAGAATACTTAGAAGCTGGCTCCCAAAAGAAACCCAAGGCACACTAGGGCAAACCCTGACCCTGATCAACCCATCATTGTTGATAACCCAAATATCATTCCAAAGAACATAAGGAAACAGCAAAAGCAGGAGAAGCCTGCTGATTCAGATATAACTTCAGACCAGCCTATCCTCATTCCAACTCCTTGCAAAGTCCTTTTCCGTTCCACACCTAATTCCCCTAGTTCATCATCAACCCCTCAAAGTCCTCCTCTTCCATCTTCACCATCTGCACATACTCTTTTAACCAGCCCCCCGCTTGTTACCCATCCTATTAACCCTGTTACACCTGTAATCCCAGCTGTCCCATTTGTTCCTATTAACCCCATAAACCCCATAAACATGGCTAACAGATATGCACCTCTGCAGATACCAGCCAATGCTCCAGCTCTACCCCAAGACTACCAAACCAAAATCTCATTTTTTGACTCCCATGGCCCTTTCACAGCTGTCCAGCATGCTAAGAAAATGCAAGACCACTTTGAGACATATGAAATAGATGATGACAGTGTCAGGATGAGAATTTTTGTTCAAAGCTTAACTGGGGATGTCAGAACTTGGTTTAGATCCCTGAATGCAAATTCCATTGCAACTCCTGAGTTCCTGTACCAAGAGTTTACCAACAGATGGGAGAAAAAGAAAGATCCACTCCACATACTCGGTGAATATAACACTATTAAAAGAGGTCCCCAAGAAACAGTTTTGGAATATTGTGCTAGGTTTAACAATGTATATAACGCTATCCCCCAGAACTTAAGGCCCCCTCCTGATTTGGCCCTGTATAACTTCCCTGATGGTTTTGATTCCGATATGGCCTATCAGTTGAAAGAAAGAGATCCTCCAACCCTTGCAGAAGCCCAAAGAGTTGCAGTCACTGTAGAGGCAAACCTAATTGCCAAGAGAAACAGGGCAAAGCTGGAAAAGAAGGCTGGTTTCAGAGAAGAGCCTTCAGGTTTTGATCAAAAGTTGGATGCAATACTAAACAGCATGAAGAGACTGGGTGAGAGAGTGGAATCAGTTGAAAGAAAATCATCATGGGAGGCATCACAAAACAACCCTCCTAGAAACCCAAATTTTAGGAGAACTCAGAACCCAAACATAGGAAAAACAAGTGCTGACCAAGATATCAGACCCCCTTTTCAAGAAAACTATGCAGAAACTTCCTCAGCCAATCAGCTCAATGAAGATCCTGAAATCAACTTAATGGGTCTGGATGGTAAAAGCCATGTTTTCTTAACACAAGAAGACCATGAGGAGGATGAAAGCAAAACATTCCAAACTCAATCAGGAGAATCCTTTGACTTTAAACAAGGATATGATGCTGCTGTCTATGAAGTCCACAAACAATACAAATTAAGGAGTAGGACTGTGAATGTAAATCAGCCCGAAAAGACAAAAGAGAAACAGCAGTCTAGAGAAACCTCAGTCACAGAACTGAATGACAAAACAAACTTGCCTACAAAAGAAGTAGTGGTTGAGGAGGTTACTGAACTACTGTCCCCACTACAACAGCCCATGGCAACCTCTTCCTCTCACCCTAATCCAAACATTACCCCTCAAGACATGAGTATGAGGGGCAGGTTTCAAAATCAAGATGAAATCCAACAAGAAGATTTACTGAACAGAGAAAGGACTGCTACCCGTGACTCCAAAACCCAAGTTGACAAACCCTTTGACCTAGGAGCAGAGATTGGCAAGTTAAAAGTAGCAATTCCCCTCTCAGAGCTAGCCAAGCATGACATATATAAGCAACAGATCAAAAAATCCCTTCAGCTCACCAATAGCAAAGATGATGTAAATGTTCTAGATGACACTCCAGAATTACTGTTTGGCCCATAGGTAGATGGAAAGACAGTAGTCACAGGGGTTTTACCTTTTTATGTCAGCCTGCATGTTCATGATAAAATACTGCATAATGCTATGTTTGACTCAGGTGCCTCTCACAACCTTATGCCAAAAGCAGTTATGGAAAGATTGAACTTGGATATAACAAGACCATACAAAGACCTGTTTTCCTTTGATTCTAGTCAAGTCAAATGTTTGGGCCTAATAAAAGATTTATGTGTGTCCCTCGTTCAATTCCCCAACAAAACCATTCTAATGGATGTTGTAGTCGCTGATATCCCACCCAAATATGGGATGCTGTTATCAAGATCATGGGGAGCCAAGCTCCAAGGTTCCCTGCAATTGGACATGTCATATGCAACTATCTCTGTCTTTGGGCAACCAAAAAGACTTTATAGGGAAACACTCATGAAGTATATGGTCAGCAGTGAAGAAAAGCCTCAAAATTTTCCAATATATGCTGTCCATTCGGACATAGACTCCTTCATCCTCTTCAATGACAGCCCAGACCTCTCCAACAATGACATTAGGACCGAAACACTCATACAAGAGCAAAACACTGATCAAACAAGTAGCACCTGCCAAACTTCAATCAGCCCAACAATACACATTAACCCTCCTCCTGTTGTCAAAGATTGTCAAACAAGTGATGAAATCGTCCTAGAAAATAAATGGGAAAAGACACCCCAACTCATGCTCACATTGCCATCCCATGAACAGAATTTTAAATCTCCTGTTCAGCAAGATATTCTGTGGGTTCTAGAGTTTGATGGCTCAGTAAACAAGTTAGGGGCAGGGGCTGGAGTATGGATACATAATAAAGAGAAAGATTATACAAAAGGTAGGGCTTACAGATTGAATTTTAGATGCACTAACAACATGGCAGAATATGAAGCTCTGTTTCTAGGCCTCAAGATTGCAAAATCTTTACAAGCACCTAGCCTCTCCATCATGGGGGACTCTGACCTAGTAATTCAACAAGTAAAAGGAAATTTTGTCACCAATGACAAAAGATTGAGGTCCTACAGGTCTGCTGTAATTGAGATATTAGAAACCTTCTCTGAGTTTGTTATCACAAAAATTCCAAGGGGCCACAATCTCCATGCACACAGCTTGGCAACATTTGCCAGCACCTTCAAATTTCCATTGGAACCCAACAATTGTTTCACAGCCGAGGTCAAATACAGACCCTCTATTCCAAACAATGTTAAAGAATGGCAAGTATTTGAGGATGACATGCAAATAAACAATTTCTTGACCTTGCAACAAGAGTTCATAGGATTAAATATTGATCTTGATGGAGCAAGTCAATCACAAATACTTGAGGAAACAAGTCCATCACAAATACAGTTTCAACAGTCTGCTCACCCAATGTCACTTAGAACAGCAAAACAATTACTGAGTCCAACCATTTTCGACAATGAAAACATTCAGCAAATTAACCACACTGACTGTGAAGAGGTGAGCAACGCTGAAGATGAAATCATACAACTTAAAGACAATTTCCTTCCAGCAGGCCTTACCCCACTAGAGGACATTTTTGACTCAAATGATGTCCCCCGGAAACCAAAGATGCAGCCATTAGATGCAGCAATTGAAAAATGCAACATTGGTACCACTGACAAGCCTAAAATAACAAAGCTATCTGCCTCTTTGCCCCCTGATCAAAAGCCCAAATACATTGATCTCTTTAAAGAATTTCAAGATGTTTTTGCTTGGGGTTATGAGGACTTAAAGTCTTATGATACCTCTGTCATCCAGCATACCATTCCCCTTAAGCCTAATCAAAAACCATTCAAACAGAAATTGAGAAGGATCAATCCTGTGCTCCTTCCTTCCATTGAAAAAGAGTTGCATAAAATGTTCAAAGCTGGTATCATAGCACCAATCAGGTTCTCAGAGTGGATTTCAAATTTGGTCCCTACAAGAAAGAAAACTGGTGAGATTAGACTTTGCGTAGACTTAAGGAATTTGAACCAAGTATCACTCAAAGATAACTACCCCTTACCCAAAATGGATCACATTCTTCAAAGAGTAGTAGGGGCTTCAAGGATATCATTGCTTGATGGGTTCTCAGGTTTCAATCAAATCCTTGTACACCCTGATGATCAAGACAAAACTGCATTTACTACCCCATGGGGAACTTTCAAGTATGTGAAAATGCCCTTTGGATTGAAAAACACAGGGGCAACGTTTCAAAGAGCAATGGACATTGCTTTTGCAAAAGAGGTTCATGACTTCTTGGTTATTTACTTAGATGATCTAACACCCTTTTCAAAGTCTGACCAAGAACACTTGAAACATTTAAGACAGATTTTCATAACATGCAGGAAATATGGTATTTCCTTAAACCCCAAGAAGTCATTATTTGGTTTGGAGGAAGGGAAACTTTTAGGACACATTATTTCAAAAGATGGCATAAGAATTGATCCAGATAGGATACAAGCTATCCTACAAATGCCTCATCCCAGGAATGTCAAGGAGTTGCAAGGATTCTTAGGAAAAATCAACTTTTTAAGAAGGTTTATCCCGAATTTAGCAGAATTAGTCAGATTACTAAACAATATGCTAAAGAAGGATTCAAAGGTCAAATGGACTGTTGAAGCAAAACAAGCCTTTGAAAGTATAAAATTGGCCTTGACTCGAACCCCGGTGTTAACTAATCCTCAGTTTGACAGAGACTTTATAATTTTCTCTTTTGCCTCCCAGCATACTATTGCTGCTGTATTATTACAGAAAGATGAACAAGGGAATGAAAAGCCCATTGCTTTTTTCAGCAGGGCTCTTAGAGATGCCCCCCTAAAGTACCAAATAATGGAGAAACAAGCCTATGCTTTGATCAAAGCTATTAAAGACTTTAGGATTTACATCCTTTACTCCCATGTTGTGGCTTATGTACCTAGTCCTATTGTCAAAGACATTCTCACACAAGAAAACTTAGAGGGCAGGAGAGGAAAATGGATTGCCAACATACTAGAATTTGACATTGAAATAAAGCCTACAAAGCTGATTAAAGGGCAAGGTTTGGCCAAATTGATGACAGAAGCAAATTTCCAAGCCTTAGATATCAATCAACTGGACAGTAAAACAGAGCTGGCGACTCCAAAGATCAATGTAGCCTTTGAACAATCTCCTTGGTACTCTGATATCTGTTATGTGTTACAAAACCTGTGTGCTCCCCCAAGACTGTCCAGAACTAAGTGTAGGTTCCTAAAAATGAAAACATCTAGATTTTGTGTGATGGATGAAAATCTACTGTGGAAAAATCATGAAGGTATTTTGCTGCACTGTCTAATAGAGAATGAAACTAACAATATCATGCAATATTTCCATGCTGGAGACTGTGGTGGACATTTGTACTGGAAGTCCACTATGGACAAGATATTGAGGGCTGGTTATTACTGGCCTACTATGTTCTCTGATGTTAAGAAATTCACAGCCTCATGCCACAAATGCCAACTGTTTGAAGGCAAAAGACAGCTGCTGCCACTTCCTTTGAAGCCCATTACAACAGAGAGACCTTTTCAACAATGGGGTTTGGATTTCATTGGGGAAATTCATCCCTCATCTTCAGGGCAACACAGATGGATTCTAACAGCAACAGACTACTTCACCAAGTGGATTGAAGCTGCCCCATGCAGACAAGCAAATGATTCAGTAATCATTCAATTTTTGGAAAACAATATACTGGCTAGATTTGGCTGCCCAGACAAGATAATAACCGACAATGCTGCTGCCTTCAGATCCAAGAAGATGGTGAACTTCTGCCATAAATTTCACATTACTTTGGGCCATTCTACAGCTTACTATCCTCAAGGAAATGGCCTTGCTGAATCATCAAACAAAAGTTTGATAAATATCATAAAGAAAGTGCTGGAAGAGAACAAAAAGAACTGGCATAAGAAACTAGTAAATGCTTTATGGGCAGACAGACTAACAACTAAAAGATCAATTGGGACCAGCCCATATGAGTTAGTCTATGGATTAGAGGCCAGATTTCCTTCATCACTAGGAGTGTCGGTTATGAAACTTCTGCAAGAAAGCCAAGCAGAGCCAAATGACATGCAAAGAAGGATTAACCAGATAATTTGTTTACAGCAGACCAGAGAACAAGTTTTCAGCAGAGTGCAGATACTACAAGAGAAACTGAAAAGGGCTTTTGATAGAAGAACCAAAGCAGAAGATTTCAATGTAGGGGACAAAGTTTTAAAGTGGGATGCAAGAAGAGAAGAGAAAGGGAAACATGGAAAGTTTGACTCTTTATGGAAAGGACCATTTGCTGTCCAAGCAGTACAAGGGAACAACACCTATTTCCTCAAAAGTCTTACTGAAACTGACTTGGATGAAGGTCCTGTTAATGGCAGGATGCTGAAGCACTACTTTGACTATTCCCCATGAGTGGAACCTAAGGATTCATTGTATATATACAGATGTACATATTATCTTCTGTTTTAGATTGTAAAAAGTAGTTTTCCCAAGTGATTCACCAAGCAGCAAGAGGCTGATAGAATCAGAGGTCTTCCAAAAGAGAAACACACCATTTTGACACATTGAGGCAGCAAGTTTCAAAGATTGGTATGGGCAGCTAAGGAGTAAGGCAATCTGACCTGTTGTTCTTGGTCTTTCAAAAGAAAAACCATCCCCATGTGGAGCCACTGTTGGATACCTATACCAATAGGTTTCATATTTCATGATTGGCAAGAGAAAGTCCAAATATGCTCTGCTTTGAGTTCACAAAGATCCCATATTTCCTAGAAAACAAAAGGTGTGTGAGTGTCTCAATGTTGAGGACTTTATTTTCAAATTTTGATGGATGATCCAACTGTTTAACCTGGATCATGCCATGTTTCAATTTTGTGTTATAGAATAGAGAAAGAAGTCTGTCCAAACAGCCTAATCTTGGCAGACAAGTAGTTCAGGTAGAGAAGAAAAGGTTTCCAACAGCTCAATCTGGGACCTTGGAAGAGATAAGGTTAGAGGTAGATAGAAAAGAATAAAGAAAAAGCCAAAGAAAAGAAAAGGCAAGTAAGGGTTTGCAAGTCCAAGTGCACCCTCCAAGGAGAAACAAAAAATGCTAGGTAAGCAGCTGGGTAGGTAGTTGGGGTTGCAGAAAGTGATCCCTATCATTGCAAGAATGGTGATGATGGGCAGCAAAGTAAAAGACTACAGCAGGAGCATGACTAACCTCCCTCTCCCCCTTCATTTCATTACTAACATTCCCTTTCTTTTAGCTGAGATTTATGGAGAAAGATCATGGTTTTTAGGTGGTTCTGGTTCATTCAGAAGCCACATTTCTTGTCTAAAATCTTTTCATTTTGATCTACTCTCAAAACTAAATCAATTTCATATAAACTCAGTGAGATCCCCTTCATTTGCTCCCTTCATTCATATTAACACTAATTCTATTGTATAAATCCTCATATCGCCTCTTCCCCTAATATTACTAACACCAAGGTGTATAAATCCCAAAATCTTATAAATACCCACCCCTTTGGCATTATAGCCAATAAAGTCTCGAGTCAGGGATCAAATGACACCAGGTCATGTTGATGAGCCTAGGCCAGCTACCCCTCCCCTTCATGAGCTAAATTCCACTATTTTTACCTCTTTGCACATAAAAAACCCATAAAGATCCTAAATCCCCACCTTACCCGCTTCAAAGGGCAAATAAGCATGAAAACCCACTTTCCGCCCTATAGCCAAGGTTAGCGCATATAATGTTTTTTTGAAAATTACATTGGAAAATCATATAAAACCCGATTATATACCCCCGCCAGCTTCCGTATACAGCGCACATGTCAGCTCATCCGATGACCGTTAGATCAGACCCTCCAGATCTGACGGCCCTGGTCATGTCGGAATCTGTCCGACGCCTGACAGTTAAACGTACTATCCCCCTGTCATCTCATTCGTCCGATCACCGTCCGATTATCCGCTGCAGATCCAACGGTTGCCCTGACGTCGGAGCTCATCCGCTGTACGAGGCTTATCTCCCGATGTCCGTATTCTGAGGACGTCACTCCGCTGCTACGTGTCCTCACCACCACACGTCGGAGGTACATCTGATGGATACCGCCCCCGTACAGGAGGCGGTGCGATATGAAACCATTAGCGGTTTCCAGATTCCCTCATCCCGCCTACCCACGTCATCACCGCATCAGCAACGTGTCAGCGCCCCGTCACCCATGTACGTCCTGCCATTAGTCCACCTGTCCTGCCATGTCACCGCCACCGTGTACCAACCAGACAGCGCCACGTCACCCGATGACGTCAGCATGATGTCATCCGACCTTGACCCCACCAATGACGTCATGCTGACGTCAGCACGAATTCGCGCCAAAAGCGTAAAAAGGTCTATTTTAGCCAAAAGTTCGCGTTTTTTGGTCATTTTGTGTGTTCGTCGTTATTCCGCTCTGCATGCAAACAACGTCCAAATTGTCTACCAACCTGTTAAACTGACCAGAAGACCTCCAGCGCACCAGTTCAACCTGCGGTCACCACCTCTGCTCATTGTTTTACCAGGTATTCCTCATTATTCATCCTCTGTGCGCCTGCAATTATCTATTTAACGCTTTAGAAAGCTTAAAGAAAGCCTAAAATCAGAAATTCACCACTGAATTCCTCAGCAAAGCCTTGAAGTTCCAATTATCGCTTCGGAAAACACCAGCCGAGCCTTTTCCCAGTGGCATTCTGCTAAGAAACCAGGTCCTGTCTGCGCAATCGTGGCAGGCGCATTTGAAACCAAATTTTACCATTGAAAGGTGCCAGAAAAGCTAAGCTTCGCTCTTAATTACCATAAAGCAGCATTTCAACTGCTGCAGACCCTGCATTCACCTTTTCTCAGGCATTTTCACCCTTCTCTGCAAAGAAACTCTGTTGTTATTGATCTACATAAGTAACACAATCCCCAAGCAAAACAGAAATCTCAAAGGAAAGTCATGGACCCCCCTGTAGCTCCGATAGCCCTCAATGTGGCTCC
This sequence comes from Pinus tabuliformis, assembly GCA_031772625.1. Classification (NCBI taxonomy): domain Eukaryota; kingdom Viridiplantae; phylum Streptophyta; class Pinopsida; order Pinales; family Pinaceae; genus Pinus; species Pinus tabuliformis. The sequence continues at coordinate 854,601,298 of CM062811.1, read as the reverse complement.
CCTGAATGTTCCTAATAGAACATTTGACACCAGAGCATTGGCAGACCTGGACTACAAGATAACAGAGGAAATGATGAGCAGAAGCAGGTTCCATCTGCAAATATTAAACGAGATAAAGATCAAACATGAGAGGGGGACAGATATCCTGGGAATTTGGGATTCATTCCTCCCAATATTCAAGCTTCCTCAGGTTAATCAATTCCCTGAGCTTGTGCACATAGTTGCTGAACACTATGATGCATCCCAGAGGGCAGTGCTAGATGCTGAAGGTTCAATTCTGTTTCTCATTACCCCTGAAGCCATCAGGGAGATGTTGCAATTCCAGACAGAGCAAAAGTTGGTCCCACTGTCACTAGCTGATCTAATAGTACAGGGAGCCAAAACCACAGAGGCCCAAATCATTAAGGTTAACCAGCTCTTCATCAAGGCTAGCACTCTGCAAGTTCCTCCTATCAACTATGTTTATCTTAACCAGTTGGGCCTAGACCTGGTTGGCATGATCAGTCCCATCCTGGGATATGATTCGATAGAACATGTGGATGAAACAATTATACAAATGATGCTTATGTTTTCCCCAGGAAAAAAGCCAATCCACTATGATTATGCAACATACATATCAGACAAAATGCATGAACAGTTGATGAATTTGTCAAGAGAAAGAGTGTTTAGGTACACCTCCTACCTATATCATCTGCTCATATACTTCCAGCATGATAAATTTTCCTTCCCAAAGAAGAGAGTAGATGCACAGGGCAATTTGAGATCAGTAGTATATTGGACATCTGTTTTCCATATATCAAGCCACTCTCCATACACCTACTGTGAGTTTATTGATCTTTTCATCCATCCAGCCTTGACTCTACTGATTGGTTCACCTCCTCCTAGACTGACAGAGGACATGAAAAGGTGCCTACATTTGTCAAAAGTATACAGTATTGGGGATTGGTATCTCTACCAACACCACACCGTCATCAGAATATATGGGTGTGAATTACCCCCATTTAGACTACCCAAATTTGTGCCCATGAGGCTATTTGCCTTAGAATACTTCAGGCAGTTTGGCTATGTGGATATGTTCCACTTCTCAGGCAGAGGCAAGAAAGCACAGCTGAAAATCAAGAGCCAACTTGGCCATTTAGTCTACAATGAAAGGGATGAAGGGTGGAAGGAGGCAGATAGAATACTGATGGGATTTGGTTTGAAGTACAGTTTTATATGGAAACCCTATGACCCCAACAACTTCATCACAATGAGGAGACTCAAATATAAACTGTCTGCTTACGGTCATTATAGCCTCCCCCAAATTGAAAAATATGCCAATCAAAGCAAGTGGAAAAGGGGAACTCTAGAAGAAAATGTGACTCAAGAAGAGCTTAATCAAAGAGCTCTGAACAATCAAAAGAAGATGGCTGACCTTGAATTTTATGCACAGGTCCCCTCACTGCCAAGCACACAAATTGGACCAGCAGCCTCCTCTTCAACTACTCCACATCAAACTACAAGAGTTGCTGGAAAAGTATCAGAAAAAGGAAAGGAAAAAGAAATGGAGACAGAAAAAGAGATGGAGCAAGAGCAACAGCAGGAACAGCAGCAAAATCAAAGTCAGCAAGCACAAGAACAAGCAGAAGGGCTACAGCAAGGGCAACAAGAAGACATAGGACAGCAAGAGGAACAGCAGCAAGAAAAACAAGGACAAGAGCAACCTGCTCAGCAAAAAGAAACAGTGGATACTCCTCAGACCACTGAAAAAGTCATGCCTACAAGGCAAGACACTACATCTGATGCCTCGGTCCTCCAAACCCCTCAAAAGGAGGACACATTTGTCTTTAGGAAGAGGGAAAGAGAAACTCCCTTGACATCCTCTATAAATCAAGGAGAGAAAAGGCAAAGACTCAACGATTTTCCAGAAGAGGATATAGCCATCAGAGAAGCACTGGGCATGGGCCCACCAAGTCAGGAAATTTCAGCAAGTTCCTCCCAGCAGGAACTAGACAGGACAATGGGAGGGGAAGTCAGCTCCTTCAGCCAGCAGAAAGAGGAAAGAGTGAGCATAAAGCAGCAGTTCATAGACATTAAGAGGAGGAGTGACCCAATCAAAGTTCAATTATATAATCACCTACTTAACATGGCTCCTTCCAATCAGCAGAGACTCATGTCTGCTTTTGATGTAGGTGAGGGCAAACTGACATTGAGTCATTTCATGCCTACGGCACTCAAGCCACAGTCTTCTGCTGATTATCTCAGGACCAATTTAGAGGTCCTTGCCAAAGACATACACCCCATGGACAAAATTGAGTTGCATAAACAAACAGGGGAAATGGTGTATGCTTCATTGGCCGATAAGACCTTGGACAACTACAAGTTAACAAGCAGTCTGAATGCTACAGCTTCCCAGCTGGAGCTAGAGAGAGCCTCTTCTCAGGCCAAAGACAACAGGATCAAAACCCTGGAAGAAATCATCATAGAAATTGGGCATAATCCCAATGATATCAAAGGGATACAAGAGATATTAAAAATCAGAGATGCCGATCTGGCTGCACTAAGGAAGAAGGTTAAACTCCCAGCCACTATCCATCCACAGACCGATGAAGTGGCAAAACAAAGGTATGAGCAGGATTCCACTACTCTATTAATTTCTGTTTACAAAGAACTTATAAAGGCACAAGAAAAATTGGGGCAATATGAGGCCACACAAGCACCTCTGAAAGGATCATCAACACAAGCGCAAGAGGGGCAAACATCTCAGCCCCCTCCACAGGTCATTAATCTTGAGGAAACTGCTCCTACTACTGCACCTCCACCTCAGCAGGCTGAACAACCAGCCACATCTACTTCAGCAGCACCCACCAGCACAGATCAGAGCTTAGACATGCAAAAGCTAAAGAGCGAAATACAAGCTCTAGAGGCACAAATGATGCAGCTAAATGAAACTAAGGAGCAGCTGGCCAAGGTGAATGAAAGGCATGACAAAACAAAGAGAGAAGTAGGAGAGAAGGCCAGGGAAATCAAAGCTCTTAAAGACAAAATCAAGGAGCTTGAGAAAGAGCTAAAACTAGATAAAATCATAGCCGAAATCAGAGCAATGATATGGTCCAATATTGGTAAATCCATCAATAACCAATGGCCATACATTGAGACAATCCATGAGCAACTGGAGCTCATTCCAAAGGCGCAGAGGGAAATCAGAACATCAAGGGCCTTATTGGGGAACATGCCTGAAATTGCAACAAAAATGATCAATGTGCTCAATCATAAGACAAGTTCTCAGTTGACCATCATGGGAATCGCAAACAGAACTGATACTATCCAAATGATCAAGAGGGTTCTTACTCTTAGAAGTCTGGTGCAAACGTTAGACAGAAGAACCCAAGATATGCAAACTGAGGTAAACAGGTTCATTGAGAGGTTTCGGGTATTGGAAAGTAAAGGACTCCCCAGCTTGTTGAACAACGGAGGGAGATTATTCACCCATGAAGAATATGCCAAGAGAGTGAATTTTTTTGCCTCATCACAGGTAAATGAGAAGGCCAGCACCTCAGAAGACACAGGGCCTATCACAGGACAGATTTTCTATGGTAAGATAGAAAATCTACTTTTTATAATGAATGAAATGAATCATCTGTTTGATGTAGCTCCCAACTTTTTCAAGTATACAGAAGCTGAAGAGACAATGCAGGCCATCCTCAGGCATCAGCTCCCTACACAGGAATGGTGGACAGATGCCATCCAAAGAATTTGGCCATCCTCAGGCATCAGCTCCCTACACAGGAATGGTGGACAGATGCCATCCAAAGAATTTTGTAAGCATTAGGCCATGCATCAATTCCTGTTTCTTCTATAAATTTAGATGGAAAGAACAGTCAGCAAAATCAGCAGGCATCATAAATTCAAAGCTGAGCCAACTCAGCAGATGAAGCAGCCAACAAAGCAAGAAAGACAAACGCAGCTGGCAAAGCCGAGAAACTCATTGCGCAGGCAAAAGTAAATGTGTACCTACAGGATCGATACATAGTAATGTAACCGACTCAGTGACTCCTTAAAGTCAAAACAATCATCTGACAGACATAAAGGGCATTTACTCTGCATTTAACGTTGTAATAACTTCCGGCCTACTTTCTGAACACTACTAAAGATATTTTCTCTCTCTCAGATGACTCAATACCTGAGATATTTTGTATACAGAGTACTATATAGACCCCTCCGCATAATAGAGCAGGGGTTGTTGTTATTTTCATTTCGGAGATCTCACTTGCTGTAAAATTCTCAGAGAAATAATACAAAGGGTGAATGGAATTTCCAAAGCTTGGTGTACCTTGATGCGTTCTGATGAATGGTGAATGTTGCAGGATTCCAGAGTATTTCATAAAACAATAAGTTTTCTTAAATCTTTGTATTACATGTTTTCGAGTCTTTTGTTCTCTTTTGTTCTCCAAATATTTTCCACTTAATAGCAAAGTAGAAGAATAGTTCCAGGATTTAATCACCGATTACCCTGAACTCAAACTGAGCTATTATCCATGTTTTCTTCAGATACAGTAAAAGAAGTGTAATTCTTAGTTGCTGCACTTTAAAAACTATATCTTTTACAGTGATAGATATTCCCAGGGATTCAAGTTTGCCGCTGAGACATCCATCCATTTCTCATAACCAGTTTGGTGAAAATACTTAAACATTTAGTGAAAATCCTTAAATGCTCTCACTGCTTGTATTTCCTGTTCATGTTATAAATCAAAATTTGTCCTATGAAGTATCCAAATGGCCCTGTAAGTTGCACTAATTCATCTCAAGGTTTCTAGTCACCTACTGCTATAGACTCCATTGCCCAATGATATTTGACTCTTTGAACATTATATCACAAGACCTGAAAGAAAATCTTCAACCAAAACATAAACAAAACCTGTGCATAATACCTAGCCTAAAACACTATCATAACAGATACAAATCATAAAGAGAGAGCCCTCTCTGATCACAGTTTGGCTAGAAATAGTGATCAAAAGATTGGTTAGTGGTTACCCCGGTCGTATTCCCTTGGGAGTCATAGGGAACAACCTGGGTGTTAACAGCATGTATCAATGGCAGGTTTCTCGCCTTTGACGTCAGTTTACATCATTGAATTTCGATCGAAGGATTCCATGAAATGTTCGACATCAACTCATTTATTCACATCTCATGGATTGTACTGGGTACTTTGAGAACCATTGACATTACTGGTGGTCTCTCTCACACTTGTTAACAGTTTACATCATCGACTGGTAATCAATTGGTTTCTACCATGTTCGACATCAACTCATTTATTCGCATGGCTAGAATCGTACCAATTCGGGAAGTAGAAATGAAGACCCTGGATCTAGTTCCCACCATCCATGCTGCGAGGAGTTTTGTATTCATTATATAGTAGACCAATTATAAACAGATGGCTGCGTCCATACTGTGTCTACAAAAGTCTATGATTATGATGTACTGCAAGATCATTCCTGTATCAGAATAATTAGTCTGTTAGTTAAAGTTTTGATCTGAGTATGAGAATGCCTACCTCAGCGATGATATAATCTTATACATGTATTTTGTGTTGAAAATTGCAGGTTCTGACCAGGCTCTCCACGAGATAATCCTTGAAATGATAAAGTGCTTCACCCTTCCTAGATAATACAAAACCCTAATCTACTACAGGCTTCACACTTTAGGGGGCAATCTGTTACACTAAAAAATGTCACCATGGCTATTTACAGATAGTATGGCTCTATCAACAGTCATGCTATCCTCCTGGGCAAGTCTTATGCCTCTGCTCTCCATGTCAAACTCCAAAAAGAGAGAAAGTCTTTGTAAATGTGTTTATCTCTGGGTACGCAGATTCTCTCGGCCTTACCTGCGTATACGCACCTAATGTTCACAAAAACTGCGTACTTGTATGCTCTGTATGTAAAGGGGCAGGTGCGTACCCCTGTAAAGGTCAAAAGGCGCGAGTTTCATCTTTAAAAAGTTACTTGTGGTCATTTCTAGAGCATTCTAGAAGGTTGTTCGACGTGTATTGAGCGCCTCCAGATGGTTCATGTACCCCTATGAAAGAGGAACTTATCCCATCAAGAGAGGAGCTATCCCATCCAAAGGGGGGATTATCCCATTGATGGTGGACCTGATTAACTTCCTCTTGAGCACTATAAATACAGGCATTAGGCCAGAAGGAGGGGAGGTTGAAAGCTAAACATATCTAAGGGTAGATGCTGCTGGAATTAGGACTCCCATTTAGAAGCTTGTGAGGAGAGATTCCCATCCTTTCTTGTTTCATTTGGAAGTGGGTGAGCTTTGTCAAAGTAAAGGAGAACTCTTGATAGACCCTGGAAGGGACTTGCACAACACCAAGGCTCAAGTTGTAATTGTTCCTTTTGTTTCCTATTAATGCAAATGAGTCCATTCTTCTCAATAACTTGTTATTTATGAGTTGTTTCATGTACTCCTTGGTCTATATGTTAAATATGTTTTATTTTATGAGATTATCAAGTGCTATTTAATCGTTTGATTGTTAGTGAATGCAGGTCTCGAAGTGAAGGAGGAGCTCATTCGGATCGGCAAGGCTGGACTACTACAACAGCGTTGGACTATAGGTAGGATCTAAACACTTGATTTCTTGTATGGTAAATGCATGTTTAGAGAAGGATTGCTCTTGTTTGTCTTGTTTGTCACTAGAGAGTCTTAGGCTCCTAGGGAGGTTGGTTGTGTCCGCACTGTCGACTCTTTCTGCCTGACAAGAGGGTGAAAACCTTTCCCACTCCACTAACTAAGAAAATTTTGTAAACAACCCAGACAGATACCTAGTGCACTTCCATGTCTCCCTCATAAAATGGCATAGTTTTTCCAGCCACCCTCCCGACAGTCGATTGTCTACTCACCCGGAAAATTGTGCAGATTTCATGAGGAAGTCCTGTACTGCCCAGCAATCTGCTCAACTCAGAAACTGCATAAAGGTGACCAACAAGCCATCCTCCTAGCATTAGCATAGCTTTTACCACCAGCTACTCCCGGTAGCCGACTGATAGTTCCCTATAGGAATTCCACAGTTTTTGCTACCAAACTCCAGTAGCTGACCATTGGTCCCCTCTAGAAATTGCATAATTTTTGCTGCCAAGCTCTCGGCAGCTGACTCCCACTTCCCCTCAAGAATTGCGTAGTTTTTTCTGTTAGTGACCTAGTAGCTGACTGCCACTTGCCCTCAAGAATTATGCAATTTTTTCTTCCAAGCTCCCAATGCCCGCTCATTCTGGAAGTTCTGCAGATTTTTCTTGCCAATCCTTTCCATAGCCTGGATTGTTCCTCGCAAAAACTGTGCAGTTTTGTCCCCCAGCTGAGGCAGACCCTGCAAAGAGTCACTTTCTGTCTGGATTTCCCATATTCATTACCTAGCGACCCCTACACATTTTTCATCAACAATACCTAGAGCCTCCATCCTGCCCCGCAACCTTGTCACCTCTCCCGGTCGCCTGGATCTAAAATGATCATGCATCAAGGTAGACTATGAGGTTTATGGATTTGATGTTGTCTCCTCATGAGTTAGGACAAACATAGGTACACAAACAGACATGGTGTGACGATGGATGGGATGAACAAAGGGATCACATGCAGAAGGGCAAGATCACTAACGGACGAACAGACAATGCATGGAAAGAGATGTGCTCCCAAATGGATGATCATGCAAAGATGTGTTCGCGGATAGACGGAAGAGAAAACATGTAATATGTGTTCACGAATGGATGGACGGGCGAACATGCACCCTTCATGAATGGACGAACCCGTCAAGCTTACCAACATACAAGTAAGGAGCAATTTGTGAATGCAACATGAAGCAAACCAATGACCATCGAAGACTCTGCACACTTCACCATGCGGAGGTGAAGCTGTGACACACCATAAGGACATCCATCACCAAGTAGCATTGTAGCTCGAAATGCACACTAGCAGCAACACGAATGTACTAGCACTGTCATGTCGAGTCATGTCATGAGTCATGTCGTCCATGTCTCTACTATGGGCCATACTATCAATCATTGTAATGTAATGTGGAAGTTCGAGAGACCAACTTGTTGTATGAAGAGTCATGTAAAGTCCAAAAGTCATGGAACTCAAATAGTCATGATAATAGTTGAACAACCACAACGGTCAGTTTCACCCATGGCTATAAATACCTCCTCATTTGTACATGCAAAGAGCTTTTTCACCTCAGCTCCTCCCACATAGCCTTGAGAGTCTGTAATATTTTCTTTGAGGAGTAAGTAGTGGCTCCAACACTCTGCACATGGGGTTAGTGATGTATGGTGTAATGATGTGTCTTGGAGCTTTCACTTAATTCAAAAGCCTACTCATAGGCCAACATGTTTTCACACATGTATTGTAACTATTGTACGACTAATCTTTAAAACTTGTAATACATGTTGCTTTAACCTATGTTTAACACTTGAACTAATTCACTTGTTGTAGTACATATATGTTAATGAAAATGTGTTGTATATATTATTAACGCTATCTAGCCCATGTAGAATACTCTCCCAGACATTAGATGGACCTTCCACATAAAACTTGCTATAACAACGATTGTACTCCCGCGAACTAATCGTTGAGTGTTATACGTGTTATCTTCCCTTGTGTGTTGTGATTGCCACATCCTTGTGGATTCTTCTGACGAAAGATGTGCACATCCTTTTGTGTTTTTTGTTCCTAGTAGAGTTGGGACTTCTCCCAATCATCTTGGGACTCACTCCCACCCTCTCCCTCTATAGTGAAAAAGCCATTGACACAAGAGACACTTACAATCACCAGGCACGCTGACCTAACTTCTCGCAAGACAGGGAAGACCACTCTCCTATGCTGACAACCAAGATTTGAGGAGAATACTTAAGACAATGGCAACTGGACCATCATACCGGATGGGACTCCCACACCAAATAGTGTGCGATCTAGTTGGGACTTCATAACAGGGTGATCCCCTAAATTTTGGCTGGTCCAGCACCATCAACATTTTGGCACTAGAAGGAGGGACATATGACAATCTGAGACCATACATCTGGGTTGAATCTCTTACCTAATGAATAATATACAATTCATGCTCCCGAGGTGTTTCTCTCATTTCTCCCTCAATCAGTTATCAATCCCTGATGAGATTCTCGATCACTTGTGCTTGTTAAAGTTTGACGGTGAGGACAGAACATTTGTAACCAAGCACATTTCTAATTTTCTTCATTTGTGTGAATCTCATGAAATTGATATTGATGAGCTTGTTTGCATACTCTTCTTCCTCACCCTTGAAGGTCATGCTAATCGGTGGTGTCATACCCTGTCATCGACTTCCATCCATTCCCTTATCACTTTCCTGAAGGAGCTCCATCAAGCCTTCAATGAGTGTGACCACCAAGATGTCTATGAAAGAATCTCTTGTTTAATAATGAAGCCTGGTGAATCAGCTAAGGACTTCTCTACCCATTTCCTTCACCTGTTTCATGGAATTCTTGAACGGTTTGTGGACCTTGACTTCATGAGCCAAGAGCTAAAATGCTTGGTTCATGTCTCTCGAGACGATGAACTACCTGATTTTTCTTCTTCCTCAAATTTTCATATCACGAGACACCTCATGTCTTAAAGAAGGTTCTCCCTCATAGCAACTGCAAATATAAGAAATCTACGTAGAAGGTACCCCCTTACAGCGGTTGCAAAGCTAAGAAATCTGTGCAACATGTTCCCAACCCATCTGCTCAGCTGTCTCCTACCCCAACGGAGGAAATTACAGAATGGTGTAGAAATCCTATGGTGAAAACTCATCCCTCCATTCTGAAAGAGGAAATCATCATTCATAACCCAAGTCTTGAGTCTAATCTGCATCTTTTCCATCCCCCATCATCTACAAGCCATGAATCCTTTCACCATGACTCGCTTAAGCAATCTCCTTCACAATCTAGTTGTGCGCTCTCTCTTGATTCTCGAGTTGTTGGCTCAAGTTGCAGTCATGTGCAAGGCAGTCTCATCATACAAATGGAGGACCAAGATGGTGAAGAAATAATCAATTCCTCTCAAAACATTGAGCTTCCATGCTTGATCGATTCTCGATCCACGAACCTTGGTGAAACATCATGCACAAACAATTCTTTTGATCAACCTCCAGTCTTGGGCTATCATCACTCGCATGGTTTCATATGTTATGATGAATGCCCAAGCACATCATACAATCTACTGTCATCTCATGTACACTCTAACTTAGATTTGGAATGCACACTAGTAAAAACAAACATCCATATCGAAGATTCCTCTACAGCTCACTTGCCCATGTTTACTATGATTCAGTGCACATCAACATGCATTCGAGATATTCCATGTTCTCTTTCCTCTTCATCCCATGAGTTATCTCCTCAATCGACACAAAGCAATGAGGTTTCCCACAATGAAAATTGTCTCAACACATAGGAATCTTCCCACTCATCATCATCTTGTTTGTTGCAAGAACATGGCTCGTCAAGTCAACTTGCTAAAAATTTTGATGAAGCCTGTGATAGAGATGGATGTCATCCTGAGAGAAGTTTTGAAATCACTAACAACAACCGTCCTCAAGCCATGCATGATATGGTTCACATCTCAAAATTCAATTTTTCAATTCTGGAAAGTTTCGAGACGTGCCAGGGAGTCGAGGCACTTCAACGTCTGTTGATGGTTATGTCAGGACCTTGCGACTCTAGTAAGCCCACCGAACCAAATCAGATATCGTTTCTCATGCACAATCCATATATCTTCATGGTTGCACTCAACATGGATCCGCGTGTTAGGAATATTTACTATTGTGGGTGTGATATTTCAAAATTTCATATTTTTTCTAATGATTGAATCCACGAGTCCATTACAACATGTTCGTCTTCATGAACCTCTCTTACATCTAATTTAGGTTGGGAGTGTCCATCCCTCATTCAATCATGGGACAACATAGTTGATCATCTCATAGACTATCTTTATGTGGAATCATACTTATCGGATTTTCTCTCTCATAATCAACTCCTTGATCTTTTTGCAAATTTCGCATGTCAAATCTGCCACTCATCACACCAGCAATCTCCTTGTGTGATGACGAGCACAAAACCTATCGTGTGAATCAAGTTACTCTCATTTCATCACACCCCAAATGGTTTCACACATTCATAGTGCTGGCATCGTTTCTACATTTCTGTGATTACCATGATGCCTGCACACTTTTTCACCAGTTGTAGGTAGGTATTCTGTCATGTCTAGAGGACAATGAACTTGGTTCCCTCATTCATTGTGTTCGAATGATTGTTCAAAAGTTTTCTTTTTTTGTGGCAAACTGCGAATCTTCCATCTCGATCAACTGGTTTGATGTTTCTTCTACCTTGGGTGGTTGTCATGCAGTTTATCATTTTCCCAACATTACATCCAATGATAGTCACTATGCACACTATGATTTTCACTATGTAACATCTTTATTCTTAGATTTCTCTCAAGCAAGTGAGGCACCTCTACCTATGTTGATGGCTATGGAAGGCCCTCATTGTCTTGACATCATTGATGAGAATGATGAGATTTATCTATCCATATCAGATTTCCATCACAATCCCCTCTCTCAAAGGAGGAATCCATCTCCTCAAAGATCACAAGTCTTTCAAAATAGCCATCACAAAATTTATGATCCAATCACTAAATGGCTAGAACAATCTTACTTGGTGAGTCGTGTTGAAGGTGACAAGCTCCAGTCCTTCCTCGCACTCGCTAAGAAATTTGGTGCAGGCCAACACACACTCAAAAGAGGCCTCTGAGGTTTGTTTGAAAAACAGTAATCACATAAGAGGTAAGCATGTGTGTTGGGTGGTTGTGACACATTATTCTGCCCATAGGCGAGACTTTCTCTCTCGTGTGCAAGCTTTCGAAGTTTTTTCATTTTCTGTTGCACACTATTTTTTATCTGTTTTTTTTGCTCATATATTTTTGATTGCAGGTCATGAACGCCTATAGTGGATTCACTAGAAATTTCATTTCATGTAACCCTGATCATTTAACGTACGAATAGGAGTAGTGTTTGCTTTTTCACTTGTCTTTGCTTTCTAGTTTGCATGTTTGCTTGCTTGCCGACTTGGTTGCTTTTCTTGCTTGTTGTTATTTTCACTTTGTTTGCTTTTCTTACTATTTTTGTGTTCATTTGCTTGGTTTTCTTAATACCTTACAATTTTTGTTTTTGGAAATAAGTGTTGCCAACTATTTCATTCTGGCTTTTGAATAGAGTATGTGGCTAAGATTAGAAGAAAATTGTGACACTGTGGCACTTGGCCAGTCTTGTGTCTGTCTTCTATGTGCTTGGTTATGACCTTTGGCCGATGAAGTCTTGAAAAAAAATATGAGTCATCTGTGAGGGAAGTTTTCATCTAACCATGAACCCGTATCCACACTGAGAAGCCCCATGCCTGCACTCAACCTTCTGCTCTGTGTGTTCAAACTCATCCAACTAGTAGAAACGGAGAAGGGGAAAATGTAAACAAGAAAGCCTATGTCAAAGGTCTTACATGCTTCTCTGAAGGAACAACCTCTTCTGCTCTCAATAAGTCGGGATCCCTCTTCCGCCCCGAAAATAAATAAGTGCTTATGCACAGTCCTCTTGAAAAAATACAAAGGCAAAAGAAGAGAAATGCTTCATGCATAGAGAGGTGAAGCATGCAACTCCATCAAGGTACAAACCAGCCTCGCTGCTAGTGGAGAAATGCATGTGTTCCTGTGTGACTCTGCTAGGGTACTATCTAGGCCTACTGGCAGCAGAGCAACATAAGATATGAAAACTTATACTTTGAAAATCTTCAACTTGTGAGCTAAACTGCCCTTCCTGAATTTTAAACATTGTGATCAAGTTGAACTTGTGATTGTGTTTGACTGAGTTGGAAAAAGGTGAACCATGTATGTCCATTGGGGTAAGTGGGGAAGCAAGAGTAACCCACACAACGATTCAATACTCCTTGAAAGATCAAGGCCCTGTGCTATCAATGAACCAAAATAGAGAAGCTAGAGTTCTACTAGTGTGTCACCAAGTGTTGTAGTGGCTACAACCACCCTCCAAAATTTTAGCCTACACCCAATTTCAGAGCCTCCTCTAAGAGTTTCACTTGATGACTACACACACTCGGGATCACTCTGTGAGCTTGTGTGAGTCTTCCCACCCACCTTGCTTGATCATTTCACCCAAGTTTTTTCATGTTGATGTCAAAGCCATTTGCGACCATGTTCTATTTATACTCAAAGTCTTCGCTTCATGTGTACTTGTTGTGTTTTCTATGAAAACATCTATCACACTTACACACGGAGTCACATTCACTGCCGCACAAGCGTTGTCATGATCGACCAACGATCAATCAAAAGTGTCGTGCTTCTCACTTATACCATCGGTCAATCATGTTGAGAATGTGTGTCTGGATGGTTTGAGTCATCTCATCACCAAGTCATGTAAGTGTGTGTTTGCAAGATCATGTATGCATCTTTTACTCATTCACACACTTAGTTAGTTTGTTGATGTTATGATGATCAGATTCCCCTGTGATTGCTGGACCATCACCCCACCATTGACTCGGTTGACTCTCACCTAGAATAGCACAGAAGCACCAAGCAAGCCATTTCAAGCTACATTGTCCACAAGCAAACCAATAATCCTTCATGTTCGTCAACCATAGAGCTTGACCGGGCAGCCACCCCGGGACTGACTCCCCTCAAAAATTGCATAGAGGCTGTAGAACATTCCCACTTCACTGACTGAGAAAATTGGACAGACAGGGCAGACAGACACCTAGTACCCATCCCTGTTGCCCTTAGAAAATTGCGCAGTTTTTCCAACTAGCCCTCCCGATAGTCAACCGAGTGCTCACCCAGAAAATTGCGTAGTTTTCATGAGGAAGTCCTCCACTACCCAACAGTCACTTAGCTCAGAAACTACGCAGAGGTGACCAGCAGGCTAGCCTTCCAACATCAGTGGAGTTTTTCCCTTCAGTAGCTCCCAACAGCTGACTAAAATTTCCCCCTAGGAATTGCGTAGTTTTGGCTGCCGAGCCCCAGTAGCTGACTGTCGGTTCCCTCAAGGAATTGCATAGTTTTTATTGCCAAGCTCCCAGAAGCTGATTGCCGATTCCCCTCAGGAATTGTGAAGTTTTTGTTGCCAAGCTTTCACTGCCCCCTCACTCCAAAAATTGTGCAGATTTTGCCTGCCCAACCTTTCTGCAACCCAGACTGTTCGTCTCAAAAACTATGCAGTTTTTCCCCCAGCTAAGCCAGACTGCGCAAATAGTCACTGTTGATTTGGATTTCCCATCTTCATCACCCAATGGCCCCTACAAAATTTTCATCAGCAGTGCCCGGAGCCTCCACCCCACCTCACAACCATGTCACCTCTCTCGGTCACCTGCATTTGAAATGGTCATGCATCATGGTAGACTAGGAGGTTTATGGATTTTATACTGTCTCATCATGAGTGACTGCAGATAGAGGTACATAAAAAAACATGGTACGATGGCGGATGGGATGAACAAAGGGAGCAAATGCAGATGGACAGTTTCACAAATGGACGAACTTATGATGCATGCAATGAGATGTGCTCGTAAACGAATGATCATGCAAATATGTGTTCGCAGATGGAAAAACAAACAAACATGCATGATGTGCTCATGAATGGGTGGATGGACAAACATGCACCTTTTGCGAATGGATGAACCTGTCAAGCTTACTAACATAAAATAAAGGAGTAATGTGTGAATGCAACATCAAGTGAACCAATGACCATCGAAGACTCCACGCACTTCGCCATGCAAAGGTGAAGCTGTGACACACCATGAGGACATCCATCACGCAACAACACTACAACTCAACATGCACCCCAATAGTAGCACGAATGTACCAGCATTGTCATGTTGCGTCATGTCATGAGCCATGTTGTCCACATCTCTACTGTGGGTCATACTGTCAATCAATGTAATGTAACGTGGATGTCCGAGAGACCCACTTGTTGTACGAAGAGTCATGTAAAGTCGAAAAGTCATGGAATTCAAACAGTCATGAAGGTAGTTGAACAGCCACAAGGGTCAGTTTCACCCTTGGCCATAAATACCCCCTCATTTGTACATGCAAAGGATTTCTTGACCTTATCTCCTTCCACATAGCCTTGAGAGTCTGTAATCTTTTATTTGAGGAGTAAGTAGTGGTTCCAATGCTCCACACATGGGGTTAGTGATGTATGGTGTAACGATGTGTCTTGGAACTTTCACTTAATTCAGAAGCCTACTCATAGGCCAACACATTTTCACACATGTATTGTAACCATTGTAAGACTAATGTTTAACACTTGTAATACATGTTTCTTTAACCTGTGTTTAACACTTAACAAATTCACTTATTGTAATACATATATTTTAGTAAAAATGTTTTGTATATGTTGCTAACGTTGTTCCGCCCCTGTAGACTACTCTCCTGGACATCAGATAGACCTTTCACATAAAACATGCTATAACAACCATTGTACTTTCACAGACTAATCTATTGAGTTTTATACGTGTTATCTTCCCTTGTGTGTTGTGACTGTCACATCCGTCTTGATTGTTCTACGAGAAGCTGTGCACATCCTTTTGTGTTGTGTGTTCCTAGCAACGTTGGGACTTCTCTCAACCAACTTGGGACTCACTCCCACCATTTCCGTCTACGATGAAAGAACCATTGGCACAAGAGACACTTACAATCACCAGGCATGCGAACCTCACTTCTCTCAATACAAAGCATACAACTCTCCTATGTTGACAAGCAAGAGTTTAGTCAAATCTTTAAGATAATGGCAATCAGACCATCATACCGGATGGGACTCCCACACAAAATGGTTTGAGGTCTAGTTGGGACTTCATACCAAGGTGATCCCATGAATGTTTGCAGGTCCACCATCGTCAAAAGGGTGACAATAAAATCTTTCTCTATTCAGGCTATGTTTTCAACACTTCTAGAGCTCACATTGTGGAAGGAGATATAGCTAGGTCTTCAACAATGTTGTAATTTTTTGCCGCTCTAGCATGTGGGTTGAAATTTGATTTTTGAATCATTCCTTTAGGAGGTGGTCAGATCATCATGTCAAGATTTGGTTTCTCGATTTGTAATGGTTTAGAAGGAGGATGAGGAATTGAATTGGAAGGTTGACTAAATGAACTAGCCTCATTTCCATTGTCAATAGAACCCTTAGATCTGTAATTTTTTGATCTCATACCTACCATAACTTGTTGTGAAGACATCATCATGATATCTTGCAATGTTGAAGTGGAATATGTGTTATAAGAAACTATTTTTCGATCTTGAAAAGGAAATGGATCCTTCAAAATAGTGAGAGTTGGATAACCTTTAATGATTTTGGAAACCACTTCTTGAAGTGGGAATTCCCTCATATAGTGATCTTCATTGCAAATAAGGCAAGCATATTGAGGGTTTCATTTCTCATTAGCAGGTTTAGTTTTAGTGAGTTTCCCTTTCAAGGAAGAATTTTGTTTCGATTTACCTTTCCCCTTGATTTTACCTCTACTTGACTGACTCTTGCCAGTAGATGACTCTATGACATTAATTCTGGAAATAGGCTCTAGAGAATGGTTTTGAGACAATGAATCTTGTATGGAAAATGTCTAAGTAATTTTAGAATTTTCTTTTTCCCGTTAGACTATTGGCTAACATAACCTATTATACCATCACTAACATTAGATCATCTAGGAGAAGTAACTATTGGATCACCTATAGGGTGTGGTAAATTCAGGATTTTCTCTTACAAGGTGCCAAATTGGGTATATATTAAGTCTAAATAATGGGCATGAGCAATTACTTGATATTCTATGATGACACCTCCCTTAGAAACATCCTCGATAATAACAAGAAGTGACTTCGTAAACCATTTAGCTAAAATCTAATATGGAGTAAAAGCTTTGACTAACCAACGTCTACGTCTCGATTCATGTATATGATCAGAAATATGATTCAATTTTGATTGTTTTAAAGAATTCAATAGTTTGGTATCAGTATCATATCCAATCAATAGCTAGAAATGGGTTAAAAATGTTGTTTCTATAGAGTTGAAGTTATGAAAAGAGGCACGAGTTAGCTCAATGTACCATTCGGTTGCCAAACCTATTAAAGTTCATTATAAAAGGCAAAGATAGATGGAATCATTGATTAAATAATTTGATGCACACCAAATATTATATGTCATCACATGATTGGATGGTTCTTCTCCAGATTTTCCTTCAAATTTGGGTATGTCACTTGGTAACTTGGTAGGAATCGCTAGGCAATAAGGATAGTAATAAATGGGATCGATTTTCAACTATGATAAATCAGGTAAATCTAGGGTTGCAATAAATAGTAACTATTAGTTAAGGTCTTTTGGTAAAGTTTGATAACCATGAGGGTTAAGGCCAACCCCTGGAGGAGGATACCTAAGATATCTTGGAATGTTGGAAATATTGAGAGGTAGGTAAATCAATATTTCTTTTCAATTGTTATTTTTACTAGTTAAGATCATTTATAATTAAAACACAAAATAAGCAATGATAGAATAATACTTTTATTAATCAATGACGAGGACTCCAATCCTCTTTACAATAAATCCAATACAATCATGTGTAGGACTCCAACCCTAGATGAAGAAACCAATCTTCAATCTCCCAAGCTCCAACCTGTATTTTTGCCAAGCACCGACTTGGACTTTCCAAGGCTCCAACCTTGTCAACTTTGAGGCACCAACCTCTAGGGATCCAACCCTATTTGTGGTATAGGCTCCAACCTCGTCTTTTGAGGACTCCTATCCTTTAGGGACCCAACCCTCAATTGTAATTAATCAAGATAAGTTTCATGATTCTTTATGGCTCCTAATATCTTCTACAACAAGCCCTGTCTATCTTCGAGGTCTCCACTTAATCTCCACTTCACTTCATGAATGAAAACCATGCTTTATCATGAAGGTGTCTCCGCATCTCTTCATGATACCCAAACAAAATCTCTAAGGTTACTCCATGAGGACTTCCACAAAGAATAATGTCTCCAATTCTTATGTTCTTCAAGTATTCCCTACAAATTCAAGCACAAATTCAAACTTGTTGTTCTTCAAATTCAAGGTTCTAATCATAGAATACTATCCTTTGTTCCAAACTATCTTATCACTGGTCCGAGCTTATTTCTCATAGGTGCTATAGAGTCTGAAGATTGTCCTACAATGACATCCTTTTTCCCTAATGATCCTCTCTTTTCCATATATATTTACCGTCTAAATAAAGCCATATCTACCAGGTTTTGATGAAGGTATGCAACAATATTTCTTCTCATTCATATTTAACTTTATACCCTATTGTTTTGATAAAGTTTCAATTGGCTACCGAATCAGTTTGTTTCCGCAGCTAATCTAGGTTTCTATAGCTGTCTCCATTGTTCGCAAGGTTCCAGAGTTCCAGGTTAGCAGCAAAAGGTGCAGATGGATAGAGGATGGCTCCCTCGTGGATCCCTTCCTATCCCCTTGAAATTATTTACTAAGAGAAGCACAGGAGATCACGGTCAAACTCCAAGTCAACCACCAGATTAATGAAGAACATAATCCAAGATCAATTGAAACCTTATCGTTTTGCTTTCGGAATAGCAAAATTACGGCTTATCGATATAAGTTTAGATAGGATAGAGATATTAGGCTTGAATTATTCATACAGTTATGCCAAGAGACCTGCTATAAAACTTATGGCCACACTGTGATTTTGGTGCGCGCCAAATGATATAATTGTGAACAGTTTGTGAATTCCATGTGAATAGAATTGGTTTTTGTGTGCAAGCGTTGTGTTGATTGGAAGCTCTGAACTACTATGTGGAGGGACCCTACAAACAATGGTAGGTTTTAATAAATTGCAATATGATTTCCTTTAATTATTCAATTGCTCCGTTTTGTGTGACAATGCAGCATAATGATTTCTCCGGCGAGTTGTTATTTGCATAAGAACTTTGATTTTCTTTATACCTAGTTTAGTCTATTATTTAATTTGGTTTATACCTGGTACAACATGGTACTTTTATTTGCATATCATCTAGAATAATCGAAGTGTGTTCAATTCATAACATAGATGTTGCTTGGGTTAGTTTGTTTGAGCAAAAATTGAATAAGTAAAAGAGTGAGAAGTTCTCTCCTAAATAATTGAATTCAAACGATATTTCTTAATAGCTGATAGGATAAGTTTATTTTTTCACTTAGAGAATTAGAAGCTGCAGCATAAAGATTCAGGATCAAAATTCCAAAACAATCTAATACAAATAGAACCACTCTCACATCATCTACAAACTAATTGGATAGATATCAATTCCTAAAAAACTTAACCAACATCCCTAAGAATTACGACACTAATATAATTGACAAACACCACCTCCATCTTAAGTTTAGATCTTAATAATTACATAACAACCTAATTAATAACTTCTAAGCACATATTGTGCACCTGTACTTCATTAGTCTACGCACCCTAGTTGACAATTTATGATTGACAATTCAAAGACATTGAATTGACCAAACATTTTGGCGTCATTGCTGAGGAAGTACAATTAGATGTTAAAAAAGAACCATCATTAATTTAAAACATGACATGGGTAGGGATAGAGACTCTAGGGGTAGATTTGTAAGATGAGGACGAAGTTTAATTCCTAAAAATCCTCTCACTTAACCACAATTTTCAGATTCCACATCACCTACTCAAACCCAAATTCCATTTAGAGGTCAACAAAGACTTCTTGAAGTCTCAATATCAGAAATTCAATCTAGAACTTCAGCTACTTCTTCTACTAAAGTTGTAATTGAAGAAAATCCTACATTCCCTACTACAGGAGTAATCTTTCTATCCCCCACTGGTGAACAAATTTTGGGAGAAAAATTAGAAATTCCTAGTGAAGAAGAGGAATTGGAAACTTATTATGAGAAACCATTGATAGAGGAACCAAAAAGATTAGAAGAACACTATATTAGCTCTAAAGAATCTATCATGGCTGAAGAAGGGGAAGGAGAAGTACACAATGTCCATGGCGAAGAAGATAGGATTGGAGGAAGAGAAAGAGGAAGGAGGAAATCAAGATCCTTCGGGATTCCCTATTCTTGATGAAGATACAACCCTCACAATGAAAAATATATCACCCTCAATTCTTTCTAATTTCCACGGGAAAAGAGACGAAGATATGGAGACAATTATCTTCGAATTTGAAGTATTATGCAGATCATATGACTATCTACATGATGCTCAAAAGTTAAAATTGTTCCTTGCCACATTAAAAGACTCAGCATTAAAATGGTTCATGAGTCTAAAAGTGCATTCTATAACAACATGGGGACAAATGAAAGAAGCTTTCTTAGGAAAATATAGAGATTATTGTATTCCTAGTAATCTTAAAGATGAAGTCTTCAAAATGACACAAAAAGAAGATGAAAATCTTGAAGACTAGGTAGAAAGGTTTGTTTATAATTTTAAAAGAGAAAAAATGGATAATTTGGATGAGGAAACCTTAAAAGATCTTTTACGCAGATCTGTTCAAGATGAATGGATAGATCTCCTTAACCTAACTTGAAAAGGAGATATTTCCAAACTACCATTTGCAGATATTTGTGATTTATGTGTACATATCTCGAGGGGTAAAGCATGAGTTGGAAAGAGTCCTAGGGACCCTCTCTTGTGAAGAATTAACAAGTCTACAACTGGGACTGTTAGCAGGGTAGAAATAGGAAATTTGCTTGACATGTTCAAAAAAGATATTTTAGGGAGCCTAAGTGAACAGATAAACACCCTTAAAATACAAAACAAGCAAAATTCCAAAAATGCTACATTATCTATCTTCTGTCTCAAATGTCAAAAGAAAAATGCTCTAGGAGAGTGTCCCTGAGACTCAAAAGCCATAGAAACCTATGTCATATGTTCAAATAATCATGATACAAAGGAATATCCATCCTCACCAGGTCTTAAGGCTGTATTCAATGATGAAGGAATCTCAAAACGAGTAGACCCTATCTACTTTATAGCCAAAAGACCATGGCAAAACCCCCAACCAAATCAATCACAAGGATTTAGACCACAATAATTTGCCTAGACTTCACAGAGTAATTGGAATTTAGCCTCGCAGCCTTGGGGTCTGCCACAGTCACAACCTTGGAATCAAGGATGGAAAAATCCTTATGGAGCCTATGCTCAATATCAACAAGACTTGCCATATTACCTTCCACCACAATTCTTACCCACGTCTAGTCAAATTCCTCAAGCTAATAAATTGCCACAAGTCCCAGTACAAAATCAAAACCCACAACTTTCCCTATAGTTTCCACAAAAATCAAATCAACTACCCACTCAACCACTTCCAAATCATAATAATAAAATACCACAACAACCAGTGTACAACATGGAGGGTCAGAATCCTCAAACTTATGTAATAACTCCACTAGACCTAAACAATGTCCAATTAAGGTCTGGAAGAGTATTACCAAGAAAACCTCTTATTGTCATTCAAAAAACAAAATCTGATCTTAAAAAACACAAAAATCAATCAGAAGAAGGGGAGACTTCTCTCGCTCAAAAATAAAATAAACAAACATAAGAAATTCCAATAGATTCTCCTATCGTAGAACAACCCTCGATATTAGTTAAACCACCTTTCTCAGAAAGGTTGAAAATCGATGAAGGAGTAGAGAAACAAATTATCTTGGTTGATTACAATATGATGGATGAATTGAGAAATGTTTGTATTAAGATTCCTTTATTACAAGCCATAAAAGAAATACCAAATTTTGCAAAAACAATTAAGGAATTAAGTACACAACGATCAGGGAGAAGAAGAAAAGATATAAAATGAATTTAGTTGGTTAGAAAAATTGTAGAGATTATGACGGGAAAGACGACAATTCAAAAATATTTAGACCCAGGAAGCCCCATTGTAAAAATTCACATCAATGGAACTGAAATACCAAACACATTGATTAATCTAGGAGGAACCATAAACATAATGAGCAAACAAGTTATGGACACACATAGGCTTCCTAACCTTTAATACACACCAACCTTATTGCAATTAGCAGATAGATCTGTTATTAAACCATATGGTATGCTACAAGATGTTTGTGTATCTTTAGATTCTTGGGAATATCCTATTGATTTCATGGTCTTAACACCCAATAATAATCTAGGAGGACATCCATTAATTCTAGGAAGGCCTTGGTTGGCTACAGCTGATGCTTTTATCGGCTGTAGATTAGGCGATATGTTTATCACAGGTGGAAATTATACAAAGAAATTTACATTATACCCCCCTGCAAGAACAACAATAGATACAGAAATTGAAGAGTGGATAGAAGATGGAGAAGATATACAACCTATTTTTGTTACTGAACAAGTGAAAGAGGAAGACTAACTTTTATATTTACTAGAAAATAATGAATATTCCTCACATTATGAGTGTACTCGAAATGAATATCTCTCATCTAAAAGAGTATCATTGTTGTCCATGGAAAAATTTTGAAATTCCTCGATAGAAATCTTTCCAGGAAACACCTTGAATGTCAATGAAAACTTGGATGACATGCAAAAGAAACAATTGATAGAAATTTTACAGAAACATTATTTTGATTTTGCATGGGAATACACTGACACGAGAGGGATTGATCCTAAAAATTGCATACATCATATCTACATTGAACAAAATGCAAGACCAGTTAGACAACCTCAACATAGAATGAACACAAATCTAAAAGAAATTGTTACAGAAGAACTGCAAAATTATTAAATGTAAATTTCATCTATCCAATATCTAACAGTTAGTGGGTTTCACCCCTAGTAATCGTCCCTATAAAGAATGGAAAATGGAGAGTATGAATCGATTATAAGGAATTAAACAAAGGAACATTAAAAGACCACTTTCTGTTACCTTTCATATACCAGCTCTTAGATACTTTAGCAGGGAAGAAATATTTTTCCTTCTTGGATGGGTTCAGTGGATATAACCAGATTTAGG
The DNA here is from genome assembly GCA_031772625.1 of Pinus tabuliformis. NCBI lineage: Eukaryota > Viridiplantae > Streptophyta > Pinopsida > Pinales > Pinaceae > Pinus > Pinus tabuliformis. Next base: position 854,578,261 of record CM062811.1, on the reverse strand, counting down.
TAGCTCCTGAAGATCAAGATAAAACCACATTCACTTTTCCATGGGGAACTTATGCTTACTAGGTAGTTCCCTTTGGTTTATGTAATGCTCCAGCAACTTTCCAAAGAGAAGTCCTCAACATTTTCTCTGACCTTATCCATGATTGTGTGGAAGTGTACATGGATGATTTCACAGTCTACGGGGATTCTTTCAATGAAGCACTAGGAAATTTAGAAAAATTCTTAGTAATATGTTAAGAAAAAAATCTCTCATTAAGTCATGGAAAATATTTCATGATGTTTAAGGAGGGAATTGTTTTAGGTCACCGTATTTCTAGAGATGGAATTAAGCTAGACTCATTTAAGGTGGAAGTAATTTCTAAGTTATTAGTGCCAAGTTGTTAAAAGGATGTTAGAAGTTTTCTCGATTTTACTGGATACTATAGAAAATTTATAGAAAAATTCACAAAAATTGCATCCCCACTCTTTAAATTACTCACCAAAGACTGTGAATTCAGTTGGGATTCTGAATGTCAAGTTGCCTTTGAAACTTTGAAAAATAGAATTTCTAAATCACCCATCTTAAAGGGACCTAACTAGAAATTCCTTTCGATATCTCAACAGATGCTTCAGATTCAACCTTAGGAGTTGTTTTAGGACAAAAAGATCTCACTCATGCCATTTATTATACTAGTAAAAATTCCTACAGAGTTAAATTATACTGTAACCGAAAAGGAGTTCTTTGTTGTAATTCATGCCATTAATAAATTCAGACATTATATAACTGGCTATGAAACTTTTGTCCACGCAGACCATTCTGCCATTAGATACCTAATGAATAAACTAGTCATTAATGGAAGAATAACTAGATGGCTCCTACTTTTACAAGAATTCAACATAACCATTCTAGATAGGCCAGGAAAATAGAACACAATTGCCAATTTTCTATCTAGAATACAAAATGAAAACAATGATCAACCTGTAGAAGATAAATTTCCCAATGAATATCTTTTTGCAGTTTCTACTAAATCACCTTGGTATGCAGATATTGCTAACTATTTGGCCACAGAAGAAATGTCATTTCATTTATCCCCTAGAGAAAAAAGAAGAATATTCCACAATAACACAACATATTCATGTATAAATGGGGAACTATACAATATAGGACCATACCTCATCATCAGAAGATGTGTTCGGGAGGAAGAAATACCGGAGATACTAAAAGCTTGTCAAGATGAGCCATGTGGAGGACATTTTTCTGACAGGAGAACTGCTTACAAAATATATCTTTTAGGATATTATTGGCCTTCCATTTTTAGGGACACCAAGGAATATGTTAAAAGATGTGATAGTTGTCAGAGAATGGGCAAAAATACTCTTTCAAATGAAATGCCACTACAACCACAGGTACTTATTGAACCATTTGAAAAATGGGCACTAGATTTTGTTAGACCAATCAACCCACCTTCAAAGAAAAAGAAGTATATTATGGTATGTACCGATTATGTCATTAAATGGGTAGAAGCTAAAGCACTTCCTTTTTCTACTGAAAATACTATAGTTTCATTTCTTTTTGAGGATATTTTTACTCATTTTGGTGTCCCAAGAGAAATTTTAACAGATCAAGGGACACAGTTCACATCCAGACTAGTGCAAAAGCTTGTGGACCAATACAAGATAAAACATCAGAAGTCAACTCCATACCATCCACAAGCCAATGGACAAGTTGAGTCCACAAATAAGGTGATTAAGGCTATCCTCACAAAGACTGTACATCTACACACGAAAGACGGGGTGGAAAAGCTTCCAGAAGCCTTATGGGCCTACAGAACTACATGGAGGAATACTAGAGGGCATACTCCCTATGAACTTGTTTATGGGAAGCAAGTCTCACTTCCAATAGAGTTCCAGATCCGAACTTATAAGACAACAGTCCAGTTAGATCTTAACTTGTCAGAAACCTAGAAGCAAAGGATGACACAATCAAATGAGCTCGATGAAATCAGAAAAGAGGCCTTCTAGAGGACCAACTTAGTGCAACAACAGAGGTCAAGATGGCATGATAAGTACATTAAAGAAAGGAAGTTTCATCCGAGATATTGGGCATTTCTCTTTGATTCAAAATTCAAAACTTTTGAAGGGAAATTCCAAACCCATTGGCTTGGACGTTATGAAGTTGAGAATGCCTTTGACAATGGTGCAATTAGAATTAGGACTATTGACGAAAAGAAAACTCCTCTCTTAGTAAATGGACATCCACTCAAGCTTTACCAGAAACCATTAACAAAAAAGGAATTTGTTAAAATGTTTCAAGATAATTTAGAACTAAAGATGGTCAAGAATAATTCTTCTTCTTTTCCACCTTACAAATTTTCATTCAGTTTGTTCTTCTATAAAATAATAATAATAATAATAATAATAATATAATAAATAAATTATATGTATATATATGCATATATATACATATAATAATATGAAAAAAATAAAAATAAATATAGAATAAAATAAAATAAAATTTTGTATAAACATGAAAACCAACATGTTGTTGGCATCTTTATACAAGAAATTTAAAGTGAAAACAAATTTGTTGGCACTTCAAATTTTCTTTTCAAAAGAAAAAAAAAACAATAAATCTCATCTAATAAAGCCTTCTTTCTCTTAAGTTGTGCAATCAACAAATTTCTACAGCTTGGACACGTTTCCACAGCTAAAGCAAGTTTCTGCAGCCTAATAATTTTGAAGTCTACGAAGACGCTTGGTGATCTGGATTAAAGGACAGTTGACAGCAAGGTAGTTGAAGGAGATCAAAGGACAAAAAATACGGTTAGCAAAAGAAGATCAAAGGTACATGCTGCTTTAATTTAAAAATAGGGAAGGTTATATAGCATGTATGACTAAGAAGATATAGTACTAAAGTGCAATCATTATAACCTTAGGGTAAATGGCCGCCTAACTAAATATCATATGCCTCCACATTAAAAGTCATGTCACAAACTTATGCCAAATCTGCCAAAATAATTACCAAATCATAAGTTTGAATGCGCCTAACGGTCGGATTCACTCACATAATCCTTATGATAACCCATCCGTTCTTCGTTATTCTTACATTCCTTTTAACTTTCACAGCCACTCCATCTTTCTACCAGCTAGTAAACCTTAGCAGCCCCATTTTCCTGTCAAGGTATCCAATCTTCAAGGCAAAGGATCCTTTGGAATGGGGATAATTGTTCGAATTGAGCCAGTAGGGAAGCAATTCTTGGAGGGGTACCCACAAACTAGGAACTACTACAAAGAAGACAATGGCTACAGTTCATTGAAAAATTTAACAGCTTCCATAAAGAAGTAACCAAGACATTTGCATGGTCATTCGATGGAATTGAAGCCGAAATTGGGGACATTAAGCTCACAATAACAAAATCTATGATCACAGAGGCCACTGAGCTGCTAAGAAACAGAGAGAAATGGTTTAAAAATAGAGGGATTGATAACGAGGATTAGAAGGTCTTCCTCAAGAATCTGAACGTCAACACTACAGTCTACAAGAAAGGTATTCTAAGCACTGCTCTTAAAAACAAATGGAGAAAATTATTACTTTTGCTTCAGAAGTTTATCACTTTTGAGGGTAGGTTTGGGCAAATGTATTTTTATCATGTTAGGATGATGACACACTTCCTTTAGGATCATCAGATGAACCTCCCATATTTCCTCCTAAATAGCCTCAAGAAAATGTCTACAAATGTTCAAAAAAAAATTCAATGCATAGAAAACACCATGTATCATCACGGCCTGGTAAAAATATTGGTCAAATTTCATCTCCAAAGTATAGGGGATAACTGGGAGATTTTCCTAGTAAGGAACCACTTTGAAGAGAAATCCCCAGAAAAAGCAAGTAGCAGCAGGGCCCTTAGAAGGAGGAAGAGAACCATAGAAATGATAATTGAACAGACACATCAAACTCAGATAGAAGTAACAGAAGAAGAGCTGCCTATAGTAAATATTTTGCAAAGAATGAAGAGGGGAAACCCTACAAGAAAGAAAGCTAGCCCGGTTAAATAAGAATTCTCACAAACTAAGACCTCTCCTCTAAAAGAAAAATCAGAGAATAAAAGGAGGATGGTGCATAAAATACAAACGCCAAGATTGAGGAGGAGCACGAGGTTGAGCACGATTCCACAAACAACCTCAAAAACTACATAATATATTAATCTTGAGGAAAATGAGCCAAATGAAATGGAGCCAACTGAAGGTGAGCCAACAGAGAATACTCCAACAAAGATTGAGCCAATAAAGAACAAGTCAATAGAGGATGAGCCAATAGGGGATGAGCTAATTGAAAACCCTGGAAATTCTCCAACGGGGTCACCAAGATCATCACCAAGAACCATAAGCCCAATGCATAGTCTAGGTATTGACCCCACTCAGCAAGAAATATATGACTATATAGAGTCATTGGAAAGGAAGGAGACAACAACAAAGGAAATAATTCAGAGCCCTGGAGAAGGAAGCAACCAAGTAAATGAACAATTGGCCTCAAACATCTTCAAGCAAGAGATCTTTGAACTAGAAACATTGAATCAGTATCTCAAAAATGAAAATCAAGCATTGAAGACACAAAGTGTGATACAGATTGCGAAGAGTGACAATTTGATCCTTGATCTAAGCCTCTGGTATAAGAAAAACAAGAAGATAAAGAAAGAAAACATAATTATGCAGAGAGAGATTATCTGTTTAAAGTACAAAATTCTAATGAGGAAGCCTAGAATGCTGATCTGTACCAAAAAGAAGAAAACAGTGAAACATGGAGATGATAAAGAAGAAGCACAAGCAAATGAAATGGAAAAAGTGTATGAGGACATACAACATCTCTATTCCAGGGAAATGTAGAGTCCAAAGATTGTCCTACCGTGCCATCCTTTTTGCCTAATGATCTTCTCTTTTCCCTATATATTTACCATCTAAATAAAGCCATATCTACCAAGTTTTGATGAAGGTATGCAATAATATGTCTTCTTGTTCATATTTAACTTTATACCCTATTATTTCGTTAAAGTTGAAATTGGCTACCGAATTAGTCTGTTTCTGCAGCTAATCTAGGTTTCTGTAGTTATCTCTATTGTTTGCAAGGTTCCAAAGTTCCAGGTCAACAGTGAAAGGTGCAGATGGATAGAGGATGGCTCCCTTGTGGATCCCTTCATATCCACTCGAAATTTTTTACTAAGAGAAGCGCAGGAGATCATAGTCAAACTCTAAGTCAACTGTCGGATTAATGAAGAACAAAACCCGAGATCGATTGAAACCTTATTGTTTTGCTTTCGGAATAGAAAAACGATGATTTAGCGATATAAGTTTAGATATGATAGAGATATTAGGCTTGAATTATTTATACAGTTATGTCAAGAGACCTGCTATAAAACTTATGGCCGCACTGTGATTTGGGGGTGTGCCAATTGATATAATTGTGAATAGTTTGTGAATTCTATGTGAATATAATGGGTTTTTATGTGCAAGCGTTGTGTTGATTAGAAGCTCTAAACTGCTATGTGGAGGGCCCCTAAAAATAGTGGCAGGTTTTAATCAATTGCAATATGATTTCCTTTAATTCTTCAATTGCTCTCTTTTGTGTGACAATGCAGCATAATGATTTCGCAAGCAAGTTGTTATTTGCATAATAACTTTGATTTGCTTCATACCTAGTTTATTCTATTATTTAATTTTCTTTATAGCTGGTACAACATGGTCCTTTCATTTGCTTATCATCTAGCATAATCGAAGTGTGTTCAATTCATAATATAGATGTTTCTTGGGTTATTTGGTTTGAGCAAAAATTGAATAAGTAAAAGAGTGAGAAGTTCTGTCCTAAACAATTGAGTTCAGACATTATTTCTTAATAGCTGATAGAATAAGTTTCTTTTTTCACTTAGAGAATTAGAAGCTGCAACATAAAGATTCGGGATCAAAAATTCCAAAACAATGTAATACAAATAGAACCACTCTCACATCATCCACAAACTAATTGGATATATATTAATTCCTAGGAAAGTTAACCAACATCCCTAAGAATTATGACACTAATATAATTGAAAAACACCACCTCCATCTTAAGTTTAGATCTTAAAAATTACATAACGACCTGTTGTGCTGTACAACAACCCCCCGATTCATAAAAGTTTTACTTTCAAAACTATAATATGAAATGGGTCCCTTTTAGATTAAAATTGGTATCAACTTATCATTCCTCAAAAGGTATGAAAAGGAATAAAACATTATAAAACCTTTTGAGAAAACATATAATCGGTCTTATAATGAAAAACAAATAATCCTTTATTATTGTGATAAAGTGATCGCAAGATCGCATATCGCAATAACAAAGGATGCATGACAAAAGACCCATTGGTTTTCCTCGATGCGACAAGCGCGAATAATTATCAGATATCGGGAAGGCAAGCGCTCATAACAAAAGGCCCCTCTCTTTGCTCCGATGCGATATCGCTATCGACGATCGGGGAATGTAACATGCATGCATCTAAAAGCCCTCTTTTAAAAACTCCCGATGCGAATTGGCAATATCGCTATCGGCGATCGGGGATTCCGAAAGGACACCAATATAACAACTTAAGCATTCCTCCGATCGCTGATTGTGATAAAGCTAGGCACAACTTTCAAAAAGGATTGATAAGGCTGGGATATATTATGTTTAATTAGTATTAAAGGCCTTTCTCTTCCCGATAGTGATTCACTTACGCCCAACCGCCAAAACATTAAAGCCACACTTAAATGAATTATTCGGCCAATGAACGATATGATGAGCATTTAAATGATTGATAGGTTTAAACGGCCAACTAATGAAGCAGTGATGCCAAAATCTCTTCAGAGATTGTATCCGCGGCCACCTTATGTTAGTCTTCCATTATTCATTGATTGATATAACTCTTTCATATTTGGTTTGCGCCACCTATTCTCCGCATTACGTTCATTTTATCTCCTGTGCAGAGCTCCTCCGAAGTAGCGAATTTAGGCCAAATGGGGAAGAAGTCTAAGAAATCTGGAGCAGCTTCAGCTTCCGCAGTGACAGGACAACACACTGTCGATCCGGGACCAAGTAAAAAGGGATTAATCTCGAACACCACATGTCTTGGTCTCGGTAAAACTACTTGGCAGAGCATCTATAATCTGGTTGAGGTCGAAGAGCCTCAGGAAACATCAGTACAAGCTACAACAGACCCGACCCGGAAGTCCGATGCAACCCTAAAGGATTTGGTCGATTCTTTCCTACACCGGATAGCGGCTCGAGAGCAAATTCTTCCATACACAGATGTGGTAAGATGGGCAATTGAGGAAATCCCAATTACAAACAGAACATTTTGCACTATCGATGGGAGAGTGTTCGGCTCGTTTCAACCCGATGATTTCAGGCAAATGTACCATTTGCTCGCACCAGAAAATAAGTATAACAAAGCGTTTTTGGAGAAGTTCAGAGATGAAAAATAAATTGAATCAGCACCTATATGGGATTGGAGACAAAACCCAGCGAAACACAAGCATGAGTCCTCGGGTAAGTACTCTGTCAATTCCTTGTGTTCTCCTTATTGTAATGCTAGAGTAATGATGTGTAGGATTTGGGGGTTGCATGATTCTGCAAATTTCACCATAGAAATGGTACCTTTAATGGAAGCAGCATGCAATAGCGAAATAATGGATTGGGGGAATATATTATCCGATAAGTTAGCAACAGCTATTTTTGAGTTCAGAAACAAATCCCGCGTTACTGAAAGGTTCATTCCTCCATTTTACTTTAGTGCCTACATCTTAGATACTCTCTGTTTTAACTCCGAATTTCCTGTGCTGGGGTGGAGATGGACTCCACAGGACCCTATGCCCATTCATATCTATCACCAGAAGTTGTGGAAAGCCCATTATAAACACCACCTATATCAAATTTGCCATGGATTCATGTTGCCCATTCACTATGCAATTTTTGACAAACCTGCTCCTAAGATTTCCTCACAAGCAGAGATTGACTTGACAGCCATAGGAAGATGGTTCGGAGAAGAAAAATTTACATATGTAAGAGTTTTTGGCAGTCATGCCAGGCCTCATGTCCTCCCCTTGTATATACCCGACAAACTATTGGCTCGAGAGATAGCATATCAGCTTACATCCGAAGGAGTTACAAAAACTATGAGGGATAAAAAGAAGCAAGTCTAGCCTCCTTTTCCTCTAAGATGTGGCATTTACACTCTGCATGACTACAAGCATGCAGAGAAAGAAGCAGAAAAGATAAAAACATTGAATCTCGCCACTCTTCCTAACAGACGATTTGATCCAAACAAAGTCGTCTATAATGCACTAGAACAGGCAAAACTCACTAAATTTGAACATAAAAAAGATTAGTTTGATGACCTATTCTCCTCGACCGAGTCATTATTTCAGGCTCAAGCGATAGCTAAAATGAGATATCACGACGACGGGTTAGTTGAATTTAACAAACTTAGATAACAGAGGTTACAAACTCTACCTCTAGATTTGTTAGCCACTGCCCTGATGATACAGTTAAGCGAGCCTGAATAGCTACTCACCAACGAACCTCCTGCTACATCAGAAATTCTTGAAGAAGTCCAGAGGAAAGAGCAGGAGGAACTCCAGAGGAAAGAGCAGGAAGAAGTGCAGAGGAAAGAACAAGAGAGGATATGTGAAGAAGAACAGAAAAGGTAGCAGGAGCAGAGCAGCAAGGATGTGAATGTCAATACCCAGATTCACCCAAAGTTGCTCCAGGAATGGCAGCAATTCGATTCAATCATAAGCAATCTAGAAAGCTCAAGAGAAGCTGATACATCCAAAGCGGCTGATACACAGGATACAACATCAAAAGAGGTTCCAAGTGAAGGAACTAGCGGTCTACCCCCTACCACAGACATAGAAATAATTCCGAAAGATCCTTCGGATCAAATCATTTTGCAAGTGGAGGATATACCTCCATTGGATGTCTTTACAGCCCAAAGCACAGGGTCATAGTAAAGCGATAGCGGAAAAGGAGAAGGATTGATCAACCTTCCTTGTTCCCTGAACAAACAGTGACAGCCAACGTAGTTTGGAAGGAGGAATTTGAAAATTTCGATGACCTAACAAAGTTGTCCCAATATGCTGGAGCCTATTCGGCGGCCACCATGGACAAGGCATCGAAAGTGAGTAATTTGTTAAAAGAAAAAGACCAGGCAATCGCTTCGTTACAAGCACAACTATCAGAGGCACAACAGAAAGCAGAACAAGCAGAACAACAATTGTCCACGTAGCAATAGATAAATAATCAATTGAACGAGCGGTTGCATGAAGAGAAACAGAGGATTGATTCGAGTGAAATTCAAAAGCAGAAAGAACTGTCAGAGGCATTAGAAAAATTGAAAGTAATGAATGAACAGATGGTGAAAACAAAAGATGAGCAAATTGCTCAATTATCAGGTGAAATAGAGAAGTTCAAGAATCTTCCGCAGCCTGTCGAGTTCAGATCAGAAGCACTACAGATTAATAAGGCATTGGTAACACAAATAAGATTATTATGTCAGAAAATTGCTCAAGTGGAACCCCTGTGTGATATAACAGCATCAATAATCGATAAATCAGTCGATGCTAGACAAGACTTTGAGCAGGCCGATGAAACTTTGACAAATTTTCTTGATTGGCAGGACACTAATGAGGGACAGGAAGCAAATTTGCCTAAAATCCTAGAATCCCATAAAGAAATCTTATTTATGGAATGGCAGTCCCAGTTAATGAAGGCAGAGAGAGCAGTTTCTAGATGCAAATTAACCACAAGTAATTTGGTTGAATTAATTAATGATACTCTCTATTTATCTAATATGATCTCTTAGTGTACACCAGGTAAATTACTATCGGCTAAAACATTGGAGCAATCATGTTATCAAGAGCTGGAGAAGAATGGGAGATTGATCACAGGTATTAACAGTTTAACTTGGGACACCTATTGGTTGTTCCTAGTAAAACCATACAGCCAGAGATCCGCCCTCAAGTGCCTAACAGATGCCATCGGGTGTATCATTCCCAATATACAAGATGCCACCTATGCTGCTCAACTCAATTCTCGTCTCAGCCGCCCTCAAGAAGTGGAACCAATGCTATCAATATGCCAACTCAGGTCGAAAGGCAAACAGCCAGAGTGATGAATCATGTTGCCGACTGTCAGATTGCTATGGGGGAGATATTCAAGATCAAGTTGTACCAATTTAGTAGCATTTTAATTTTGTAGTTAGTTAGTTTAATTAAGTATTTATAGACCCTTTCATGTTTTTAGAAAGGGTTGTAATATTTTGTATATGACTTAAACCTGAAGTTGCACTACTGTACTTCGGGTATATTTTTTATAAAGACTGGGCCAATTATTCCAATTTTGATAACGAAGCTTTTATGTGGATGTGCACTACTGCCTTTATTTAAAAGTATTTCTGAGTCGGAAGAAGGAATTCAAATAGCGATTGATGTTGGGAATGATTTGCAGCTCATATGGTACTACTATCTATGTCTGAGTTCATTATTTTTATGTGAATTGTTATTTGATCATTCTTTCTATTATTGAATATATGCATGTGTTTTAACAACATTCTTTACACTTTCCACTATTGGATGTTTACAGCATGCTTTTCTTCTAATCATACATGTATCAATAATATAAAAAGATAAGTGTAATGTTTTATTAATTACTTTGTTCAACTAGTTGAACAAAGAAATTATTATATGAATGAATGTCTATGTTTATTGAATAGAGTCATCTATATGCCTCTTGATGAACATAGATTATCAAACGTTGCACTTAAGAATAGAAGCTTCCCGGGATAGAATAGTCATTTGTATTTTTGCTTTTAGATTAAGTCATCCATTCATTATCATTTATTAGAAAACCAATCATTCATCCATCCCTTTTTATTCATTACTAGGAAACTGGTCCCATTATATCCAGTCAGAGCCACCATCCCAAACGGAAAAGGCGTTGTATTAAGGTTCGGACCGGGTGGTTATCCCCCGATGTTGATGCAATGATTTTCAAGGCATCAACACGACCTAATGAATAACTTCTAAGAACATATTGTGCACTTGTACTTCATCAGTTTATGCACCGTGGTTGACAATTCAAAGACATTGAATTGACCAAACAGGTCCAAGGTAGTGATTGTACCTATCATAGGAGAAAATCTTAGTTTCTCCACAAGTGGTTGATCCTATTCTCCAAACCGAGCTTCAGTATCCGTCACACAGGTATAGAATTTTGTAACCGAGTTTAGGAATACTATCTCACTGTTTCCAAATACATATCTGAACACAGATTCCCTTCCATAGGTATCTAAATTGAGACTTAAATCCATTGGTTTGAGGTTATCAAAATCCAAGCTTTTAGCAAATCCGAGACAGAGATATTGAACTGATCTAAGCTACTAAATGAACCTCCACAAGATTGTCCTTCAGGTCAAGTCCTTCACTTCTATCAAGCTAGAAAAGATCCGGGCCTTTACAAATTTGTTGTAGCTCTGAGCCTCTCAAAGATGTCTATTCTACTTGGTGAAACCATTCCTAATGTGATTCTCCATAGAATTGGGCTCCACCATAAATGTCCAACAAATCTGAGCTCTTACGACTTTATCTGCTTCAGATATCTAGTGATCCTTCTCGACCTCTAGGTCTCCTTTCCTTTACTCTTTCAAGTTCACGAGTTGTGAACTATATCTTCCTCTCTGTGATAGATGACTCAGATAGATTCTTGACAATGAAGTATTTGACTTGTATTTATATGAGTTTCGCCAGTAAAGGAAAATACATGTTCATTATAGGAGAGGCTAACTTGTGCATGAGGTGGCACATCAAAAGTATATCGTAGGGGTCTTTGTTAATATCAACCAAATATAACATGGCTTCATTACTTATGCAAACTATATTATAGTAGCAACATAGGAGGGGCTATAGATTTTAAACAATGTGAAACCATATTACAATGGATGTCAGGAGGTCCCACATGCCACATCATCACTGTACTCCCACACATCGCAACCACATGGATATCAATGATTTTTAAAGTTGTGCACAAGCCAAAGTTATGATGTCAATAATGTTGATATTCGTATAGCACATCTTGCCCCTACTTTCTCTAACCTCCAATGCAGTGGATGTGATATTACATTAAAAATGTTATGATAGAGAAATGAGGTCTACAGCCATATCCCAATCACAGGTTTTAACATGGCGTGGCCTGCAAGAATTGCAATAGGAAAGTTGTGACAGGAAAACACGATCTTATATTTTAAAACATTATAATGAGGCCAGTCGGGTCTGTAAAGCATATTTCAATCAGATATTAGGTCTCAACGGAGAATCTTATCAGAGATCCCATTCCAAAAGCTTTGATAAAGGGCAGCTGCGATTTAGTAATTAAATCGTTACTAAAAAACATCAGGTTCACATATGGGAGATTGAAGGTACATGTTTCATTTTGGATATCGCAGGTCCACAACACCTATTGAAGATCAGAGTCAGAGTTAGATATTAGAGATTGAAGATTAGAGGCAAAATTTTGAGTGGTGACACAAAATTAAAATGCCAATATGATTTCTCCAATTTGATTCTTGATATCTCACTGATATGTTTCTCTTTGCTCCTTTGATATCACTATTTCTACCCTTTGGCTCTTTCTCTTGGGAATATGCAATATTCTCTTTGGATATGATCCTCCTTGGTTGGTCGCTCCTATTCTTGACTCCTGGTGGCTTCTCTTTAAACTGCTTCTCTTGGATCTGCTCCTCCTTGGCTTGTTGCTGCTACTCTTAATTTCTAATGGCTTTCATTTGGCTCTCAATTACTTTCGATGGCTTTTCGATGGCTTCCGATGGATTTCTGATGGATCCTATGGCTTCTGATGGTTCTACTCCTCTTGCTCCTTAGGACTGCTCATTAGGTCCAATGCTTCTATTCTATCTATATATATATTGAATGCTTATGATATATTCAATCCATTTTCCCCTTCGTCTCATCATATGATCTCCAACTATTTCATCACATGTCATCAAGTCCTTCATCAAGGGTATCATAATATACATGAGGTTATGGCATCTTCATTAGAAATTTCATCACTATGATCAATGGGAAACATCATAGATCACAAGAATTTTCTATCACAAACAATACCATATTGACATCAATGACAACCTTGAGTAACAATATCCCTCTTTTTCATTGATGGAAATATTCGTGTCCCTCCAACATTCTCTTCCCCTTTGAAATCAATAGAAAATGGTGTACCAAAGTACTCCCCCTATCAGGCTACTTCTTGTCATGTTGATGCCCCTCTCATTATGTTTCTTCTTGTCATGTTGCTTCTCCAATTGTTGCTTATATAGTAGCTTGTACAACTCCCCCTGAAACTGTTCTTCCTTTTCTATCATCATCATACTACTCAGTCACCTCTATCATTTTGTTCTATAGTTCTCCAGTGGTGCTATATTAATCTGGTTCTACTTTACTCCATCTATGAAGTATTAGAATATTTGTTTGTATATTATTCTTATTCAACTATTGTTTGCTTCCACAAATTTCATTTTCAGATTTTAGCTCTGTTGAGAATCTTTTGAGATCAATTTCTATTTTATGTCTTTATGAAGCAGCTAACAGTTCAACCTTAGCAGCCCGTAATTTTTCAACATTTGTGAATATCCACAATTCAATTGTAAATTATCAATCGGCTCCCTCTGCCTATGTAAATTCCTCTAGATTTGTGTTTTCTTTAGACATGATAAATTATTGTAAGTGGAAGGTATCTTCAATCAATGGATGATTTTATTCAATAGAGTTACTTCCAGGAGATTATCTATCACGAGATATGCCCCATAGCACAATTGTCCATATGTGACTCATAGGGCTCTTCATAGATAGCTTTTGCAAGAATCACAAGCTCCCCCTACCTGTATGGATGGTATCTTCTTGGCAAAATCTTATCATCAAAACTTGTTAAAGATGTATTCATCATATCAACAACATGTGTTGTTGGCTTGGGTGTTCAAGAGGACTTCTAATCCAATCTACTTCTTTCTCCATACTTGTGTGACTTTCTTTTATGGCTAAGTAGTTATGGTTTCAGTTTATTCAAGAAACCTAAAAACATTACAATCACGAGCCACATGTCCAATGTTATGACATTTGAAGCACTCAATCTTAAACATGAAAGAGAGAGCATAGTTTCTTTTTGTAAATCTTGTCTTGGAGAACTGATAGGGATATTCATAGGCTCTGCAGTGTTTAGCCATGTGCCTAAAATTTGATCAGGAATAAAAATAACCATGAAATGAATTTTGGTACCTGGGAAATGATGATTTCCTTGATGCATTTCTAAAAGAATTCTACCTCAGAATTGTTTGATGATATCCATTTCCTCTTGCATCCTTAACATTTTATGCATAGTTTTGTCTCGATGCACTTCTAAATTTATTTTGTCTTGGAAGCATTTGATCATATTTATTTCCTCTTACAGTGTTGACACCATATTTGAATCTTCTTGGAGCAAGGTTTCTTCCAATGTCATGCTGACTCTTCTCTTTGCCTTTGCTAGAATTGTGGAAATCAATGTTTCTTCCAGGTTTCTCCACATCTTTGTTGCTTGAAGCAATAAGAGTTTCTTCACTTCTGTTTGAGGATTCACCTGTATAACCGAGACCTGTTTTATCAAATGGAGATCTATTATGGTTGAGAAATTCATCCAAGACTTGAGAAATTTTCAAGATTTTGTTCAGGAATTCAACTTCTTCCCTTAATGAAAAAAGTTCTTCTTCCAATCTCCACAGTCCTCATTTTTCTTATCTAGTTGTTTCTCAATTTATTGCTTGACTTGTGTTGCTTCATTAGCTTGTACTTTAAGAGAGATTATATCAGATTTAATCCTAAATATTTATTCATTATCCTTTTCTAGAATGATCTCCATTTCTTCCTTCATCCTTGTTGCTTCACATATTTCGGCCTTGAGAAAGTTGATATCTGATTTCAGTTTGAAGATCTCTTTATCCTTTTCTTCTAGTCGGCATATCAGGGTGTTTCTTTCCTTTTCTACATCATTGACTTCTCCTTCTATGAATGCAAAATCTTCCATCACCTTCTCACCTCCTTGTGCTTGTTTCCT
Source organism: Pinus tabuliformis (assembly GCA_031772625.1). Taxonomy (NCBI): domain Eukaryota; kingdom Viridiplantae; phylum Streptophyta; class Pinopsida; order Pinales; family Pinaceae; genus Pinus; species Pinus tabuliformis. Next base: position 854,563,120 of record CM062811.1, on the reverse strand, counting down.
TGTTTCTTCTAGTTGATATCTAAGGGAGTAGACCTCTTCCTTTGAGTGAAGATCATGAAGTTTATTGCAAATACCTTTTGTCGATGAACATTTATCCACTTTGCTTTTTATAGCATGTGGTAGACCATTCAAGATTGCCTTCATTACTTTTCTATTATATTGCTTAGATTCTCCTTCCATCATGTTGTCAGTAATCACCGATTCCCATAATTCAACGCCTTGAGCCATTAATAAATTTCTCATTCTTACCTTCCATACATCAATGTTTCCATTGAACAATGGAACCTTCCCAATATGATTGTCTTCAGTTTTCATAGTGGAGGAAGAGACATATTTAGAAGGAACGGAGGCCTTCTTCCTTGGCTTTTCCATTTGTGTTCTAAGGATCAACCTTTAAGTTGTTAGTCTTTGAGAGAAGCTACCAGCTCTAAAACCAATTATTGGAAATAATGAGAGGGGGATGAAACAATATTTCTTTTCAATTGTTATCTTTACCAGTTAAGATCATTTATAATTAGAACACAGACCGAGAAATGATAGAATAATAATTTTATTATTCAATGACGAGGACTCCAATCTACTTCACAATAAATCCAATACATTAATATGTAGGGCTCCAAACTTAGATGAAGATATAAGTCTTCAATCTCCCAATCCCCAACCTGTATTTTTTCCAAGCACCGACTTGGACTTTCCAAGGCTCCAAGCCTATCAACTTTGAGGCACCAACCTCTAGGGCTCCAACCTGGTCTTTTGATGACTCGTATCCTCTAGGGCTCCAACCCCCATATGTAATCCTTCAAGATAATTTTAATTATTTTTAATGGCTCCCAATATCTTCTGCAATAAGCCCTATCTATCTTCAATGTCTCCACTTAAGCTCCACGTCACTTCATCAATTTCAACCTTGTTTTATTATAAATGTGTCTTCACAGCTCTTCATGATAACAAAATAAAATCCCAAAGGTTAATCCATGAGGATTTCAACAATGCATAATCTCTCCAAGTCTTATGTTCTTCAAGTATTCCCTACAAATTCAAGCACAAATCTGAACTTGTTGTTCTTCAAATCTAAGGTTCTAATCATAGAATAGTGTCCTCTATTCCAAGCTGTAATATCATTGGTCCAAGCTTATTTCTCACATGTCCAAGGTATTGTTTGTACCCATCACAGGAGACATTCTTAGCTTCTCCATAGGTGGTTGATCTTATTCTTCAAACTGAGCTTATGTAGCCTTCACACAGGTATATAATTTTGCAACTGAGTTTAGGCAGACTATCCCATTGTTTCCCAACACAAATATGAACTTAGATTCCCTTCCCCAGGTATTTGAACTGAGACTTAACTCTAGTGGTCCAAGGTTATCAAAATCCAAGATTTTCATAAATTCGAGATAGAGATATAGAGCTGATGTGAGCTACTAAATGAACCTCCATAGGATTGTCCTTCAGGTCGAGGTATGCACTTCTGCCAAGCTACAAAATATTTGGGCCTACACAAATTCGTTGTAGCTCCGAGCCTCTCACATATGTCTATTCTACTTATTCCAACCCTTCCAAATGTGATTTTCCACATAACTGGACTTCAACAGAAATGTCCCACAAATCTAAGATCTTACTGCTTTATCTACTTCAGATATCTAGTGATCCTTCTCGGCCTCTAAGTCTCATTTCCTCTACTCTTTCAAGTTCATCAGTTATGAACTATATCTTCCTCTATGTGATGGATTACTAAGATCGATACTTGATAATGAATTATTTGACTTGTATTTGTATGAGTTTCGCCAATAAACGAAAATACATGTCTATTAGAGCAGATGCTGACTTGTACATTAGGTGGCACATTAAAAGTATATTGGAAGGGGTTTTTGTTAATAATAAACCAAATATAACATAGTTTCAATTTTTATGAAAACTATATTATAATAGCAACATAGGCAGGGATGTAGCTTTTAAACAATGTGAAATCATATTACAATGGATGCCAGGAAGTCCCACAAGCCACATCATCACCATACTCCCGCACATCGCAACCACATGGATATCATAGATTTTTAAAGTTACACACAAGCCAAAGTTCTGATGTCAACAATGCCAATATTCATATAGTACATATCGCCCTTACATTCTCTAACATGTAACGCAGTGGATGCGATATTACATTAAATGTGCTACAATAGAGCAATCGGGTCTACAACCGTATCCCAATCAAATGTTTTCACATGACATGGCCTGCAAAACATGTGATATGAAAGTCGTGACACAAAGAAGTGATATTATATTTTAAAACATTATAATAAGCTCAGTCGGGTCTGCAAATCATATAACAATCCAAGATTAGGTTTCATCAGAGGATCTTATCGGAGGTCCCATTCCAAAATCTCCAATAAAGAGCGGATGTGATTTACTAATTAAATCGTTATTCAAAGAAGTTGAGTCTGAATATTAGAGATCAGAGGTCCATGTTGTGTTTTGGAGATCATAGGTCCACATCGCCTATCACAGATCGGAGTCGGAGTCAGAGATCAGAGATCAGAGATTGGAGTCGAAGGTTTGAGTGGTGACACACAATTAAAACGCTGATATGATTTCTATGATTTGGTTCTAGATATCTTGCTGATATGTTTCTCTTTGCTCCTTTGATACCACTATTTCTACCCTTTGGCTCTTTCTCTTGGGCATATGCGGTCTTCTGTTTGGATCTGCTCCTCCTTGTCTTGTCGCTCCTCTTCTTGAATTCCAATGGCTTCTCTTTGAACTACTTCTCTTGAACCTTCTCGTCCTTGGCTTGCCTCTCCTCCTCTTAACTTCTAATGGATTTCCTGTGGCTCCTCGTGGCTTCCGATGGCTTTCCAATGGCTTCTGATGGCTCTCCTCCTCTTTCTCCTTAGGATTGCTCCTTGCATCCTATGCTTCTATTTTGTCTATATATATATTCAATGCGTATTGCTAATATTCAATCCATATGGTCTGTTGTCTCATCATATGATCTCCAACTATGTCATTATATGTCATAAAGTCATTCATCAAGGATATCATAATATACATGAGGTCACTTTTAAGGATAAGCTTGACCTTGAAAAGGTGGGATCTAGAATTCTTGACTTGAAAATGTGTTTGCAGTGTTCGTACAGTGGGTTTCCCAATAGGAATCTACGGAATAGACTGGAACATAGGAACAGTTTGATAAGAAGAAACTTGACGGATTTCCTAAGTATTTTGAGGAACAAATCTTTGAGGGGTAACTGGAATGGTGGTTTTTGATACTCCTAGGATAGGTGTTTGAGGGGAACTTGGATCTAGCTATAATACTGGTGTTTGAATAGCTTTCTGTGGTGCACTCTGAATGGGTGGTTGAATCGATTTATGAAAAAGTGTTTGAGGAATTCCCTAGATAGGTTGTTGGACAACTATTTGTGGAATCCCCCAAACAGGTTGTTGGACTAGTGCGACAATACATGGAACAAGTATTTGAGGAATATGTTGTCCAGTATATTGAGTGTGTTGATAGAGTGGCACTTGTGGAGAAACTAGATCAAACTGTTGAGTAAAATGACGATTCCAAATATTGTTTGTCACAGGGTAAGGAGTACCAGGCAAAGGTTTGAGGTACAACAGGTTGACTTAGACCGGCTGAGGTATCTGACCAATATTTTAGGTGAAGGATTAACTCCCAAAGGTAAGATAAGATCTGACAACACGTTGTCCTCCAAATGGAGGATAAGGTGGCTTTCTCCAAGGTGGGTAATAAACATTAGTTAGGGTTACTTGAGGGTCACTTGAGTTACCAAATGCCATGTGAATTTGTTGGTTTGATGTCGTAGGCACTTGAGGCATGAATGTCATGCTATGAACAATAGATGTAGATAAACCACATGACCAAGTAGAAGGTTGAGCAAAAAAAGAAGCCCCTAAAATATTCCCAGTAAGTGACTGGTATCTATGAGGAACTGATGGACCACCATACAATAGTGATTCCAGGGAGCTGGTAAACATAGATGAATAAACGGGTTGGCTCCGATAGGAACTTCTGACATAGTTATTTTTGGTGAGTAAAAAGGAATGGATGGTGGTGACAAATTCTTACCTAAAAATGTCAAAGGGGTAGAATAGAAGGGTCAGGTCGAAAAGGACAGAAAAGAACCCTTGGGTCAAAAGATTCACTACCAGTAAATGATGAATGAGTTATTTTTGTATCTAATATCTTCAATGCTAATTAACCCAAGAGGTAATCCAGTTGTAATTATCAGCCTCCTTCGAGGTGAAGGTGTCTCAGGAGTAGGATTTATAACACTTGAACGTGATTCAGGTTGATAAACTTTAGACTCAGGTTCTTCTATGTCTGGTATGGTTAGTTCATTATATGAAACTTCACAAATATCAAATTCAATTTGAACTACTTCGGTAATGTCTGGGGTGGGGTTAGCTAAGCCTAATTGTATTTCTTACCTTGGATTCACTTGGGTTTCTATTGTCTCATATTGTAAAACTGTCAATGTTTCAGGTTCTTCTCAGGCTTTAGATCCTCTTGAATTTGACCTTTCAACTTTTATCTTTTCCAATTAACTATGTGTGTATTCAGGATTCTTACCTTGCATTCTACGTGATTTCCTTGGTGATTTAGCCAGGATGAAAATTTATCACAAAATCAAACAATATTCACAATCCAATCCTAGGGTCTCTAAAAAGTAAAAACAAACAATTAACACAAACAAAAAAATCTTGGTGTTCAAACCATGCAAATAAGCTTTTCACAGCGAGATCACTAGTTGGTGATGAAATCCAGCATCACAAAAATAAAAGTGAAAAGTGGCTATAGATAGAGGAGTGGAACCAATTATGCTGAGAACCTTCTTAATGTACATGATCTGGTGTAAGTAAACTTCATTTATGCCATCTCGAATGAAGAATACACTCCCAAAATTTCCAACTGAGTCTAGCCAACATTTGTTTCGGGTACAACAAAGACTTCCCCTCCACCGTTACCTCACGTAAAAGCCCTAATAATATGGTGGCTAAGGTTGCCACATCAAAAATTCAACCTGGAGGGATAGTCGCAGATCAAATGTACACACAAGGGCAAAGTAACAAGCTCAGTCCCCTTGAGAGTTCCTCAACATGGTTAATCTGAGGTTTACTTCCAAGTGACTCCCAAGTTCCTTTCGACACCATTTTTAGTACGTGTAAATCACTCTACCTTATCTAATGAAGTGGGGTGGATCAATTCACTAGGTTCGATATGATATCGTGCTTGACTCATTTATAAGGGGAGATTCACAGAGAAAAATTGTAGTAAATGGAATTTTCTACCTATAACAAGATTCTAATGTTTGTTTGCAGATTTGGAAATTTAACTCACTTTCCTATTCCAAAGCCCTAAAATGATGTTTCGGCAGGAGGGGATTGCATCCCTCGCTCTAGGGGTAGTTATAGTTGGGCATCAATAGCTAGGTTAAGGTAAGTTCCCTCACTATTGTGATTGGGGTAAATCCAAGGACTATTGTCGCTACCATGTTTTAGAGGTCGAGATTCAAAAGAGAAAAAACCATAGGAAAACCTTTATCATAATTATCGATTTTAAATTTAATAATTTCCCCTTAATTTAATAACACTGAAAAATTAAATAATCAAATTAAAATTAATAAATTTTTAATAATATTTGAATTTATTCCTATTTGTGATTATAATTATTCGTTTTATATTGATAATTCATCTTAAGTACAAATTAAAGACATTTAAAAAATTATTAAAATGAATCTTTTTGAATATATAACAATGATGATTACCATGGTTAAAATAATTTTTATATCAACTTATAAAATTATTATAATTATATATTATTATAATTAAATTAAATAAAAATATGTTTAAATGAATTCTCTAAATATATGATAATATTAATGATTACTCGTACTTAAGTTATAATTATAAAAATTTATAATTAAATTAGAAAAATAAATTAATTAGAAACAAAAAATTTAAATTATTTTATTTTACATTGTAGAGTTTTTTTTATTTCGAAAACATACATATACTTTACCAAAATAACAATAATAATAAATAATTTCATTATTTCATTTTTTCATTATACTTTATCAAAATAACAATAATAATGAATAATTTCATTATTTCATTATTTCATTTTTTTTGTGTTTTTTCTTTACATTATTATTTTTAGAGTTTCCCTTAGATATTTTTCTATATATTTTTCAGTTTTTCCTATATATTTTTCAATTTTTCCTTTAACTGCATATTATTTTGTGTTTGACCAAAACTTTCTATCACTTATCCATTGTTTAAAATTGGGATGTTGTAACATCCCTATGGTTAAATTTCATAAAAACTGACATTCCCATATTGTGGAATGTTATTAAATTCATTTAATCGTTTCATCAATGTTTAGTCAGGGTTTTATTTGGTAGGGTTGCAAATACCAAAGATTTACCTTATCCTTTTCACCATTTTCTTGTTCGCTATGGGAACTACCTCGGGATGCATTGAAGAAGAGCTTTCGTGGTGGCAATTATGCTAGTCAATCGTAGGTGTGCTCTCAACGTGGAGATTGTTGAATGATGACATAAGGAAAATCTAAGATTTTGATTGTGAAAGAGAAGGGACGTAGATTTGTAATGACAAGCTTGGTCCATGGCCCACCCACTTACGACTCTCTCGCCCTGAGATGAGATGGTCGGCCTTCACATTAAAATGCTCCAAATGCTATGGTCTTTTATATTTTACAAATGTCGAATGGGTTGATTTATATTCGGTTTTCAACGGTTGCTAACGAGTGGAAAAGAGAAATGCTAAACAAGATGACATAACACGTGATTTCCAATGCTTTTAATGTTTCACAAGGAATTAAAAAATTGAACCCGAATGATGGTGGGTCATATGTCGATGGAACCTCTATCCTATGTCTAGAATCATGTTGAACTCGATTTTACGGACAATTATTGGTGGTGAAAATTGGCCATAGCCACTTGCTACTCACCCTGCAAAGTCATGCAAAATTACACCAAAGAGATAAGCAACTATGTCTTTTTGGCGAAAAGAGTAAATAATTCGTGTGGTATTGTTTAAAAAGGTTAATAATTTCATGCTTAGTTATAGTAAAAATGAAAATATATAAAGAATATTTTCTTGCCATATAAAAAATATATACTTCATGTAGTACAAAAAATATTATCTTGGAGTAGGAAATTTATATTTTCTTATGGTAAAAGAATAATCTCCTAAAAATATTGTCTTGGTAGATGAATTGTCTTAGTTGCATAAAAGGTTAATTTAACTTTGTTATTGTTGAATTGAGGTTTCTGTAATCTATAAGAAGTATATGACAGGGGTTTCGAAACGCGTCGGCAAATGATTGATAATGTGATTTACGCCGAAACCCCTATCATATATTTGTTATTGTTGTCTGGTTTTATGTGTAAATGATGGTTATTGATGATAATTTCTCAAAAGGCAAGCATGAGAAACTTGCATCAAGAAATATAGAGAAACTAAGTTATGTTCAGGAAAAGATTTTATGAGAATCAAATGCATGGAAAGACAAGTAGCTGGGTTTCCCTTGAAATGAATATGAGATTCTTATAATAGTTTTCTAAATAGAGAAAAATATTTCATGCATAATATATATATATATATATATATATATATAGTGAGAGATAAATGTAGTTTATGTATTCACTTGAGAAAACCATAGCCACTGTGCATGATTAATATTGTGTTAAACTTTCCAACTTTAACATAATATATATGACAATTCTGAGCACTCACTAGTGGAAGTGAGAATTGACTACCAATCTTTGCATATATGATAATATTATTGATACATTTAATAAACATGACTAAAGTTACAATGCACTACTTATAAAGAATAAATTCATGAATGTAAAAGATGGGGAATGTACTTGAAGAGAAACATAGAGTGCTTGAAAGGGACATTAAAAGAACCCTCGTAGATCTTAAAAATAAAAAATGATTCGAGTAGTGGGAGTTGACTATAATGACTAGTTGTTTATTAAGTCTTGTCATGGTTGCATTAAGATGGTTAGTAACATTCATTAGTTAGTGTTGCATGACTAACTGTTAAAACATATATGCATGAATTGGATTCAATTTAAGTTTTTTACAAGTTGTAAACAAGTGGTAATGGTAGTTACTTCATGTACCAGTCTGTTGGTAACAATACAATGTGGGAATTGAAAATGTTTGGATTGTTACCCTAATAGTTATTAACATTTACACATTAATGAATATTTGTATATACGTTTCACATGAAAGTATTGTATGCATGAAAATAAAATAATTGCGAAAGTGAATACTTGTTTAAACAATGCAATTTTATGACTAACATTGTTGATGAGATTAAGTAGGGGTATCTTAATGGAAACGTGATAGCCTATGAAGGTAAACGTTGCAATGAAAATTGCAACCATAAATGAGAAAGCATAATGTTATGATATGCATGATTGTGTTATTTGGAAAATAAGATTGTATACTACTTGTATGTCAGTTATGTTTTGTATCAATCTAGATATTGTGGACCTATGTTGACGGTCAAGTGTGAATGCATGATGTACATTATTGTTTTTTTCATTTAATGATAATGTGCACATGGTTCGTTATATAAATTACTATGGGAAAGAGTTATAAAAGATAATTTCACATGTCAAATAATTGTGGACAGTTGTGGAAGGCGAGGAGGCCTTGGGTTGATGGAAATTTCCTACCCGAATTTCCTCTCCCTAGAGATAGATGATATCAGTAAGGGAACAGAGCTGGCCAAGATGGAGAAGAGGGGAAAAATCTTTAGGCAACTCTGTTGATTTGGATCCTTTTGGAGGAGGCCCAAAATTTCTCATAGACAGGACGTTGTCAAAGGAATAGGCAGGACGATGCCAAGAGGAATCATGTATTGGAATATGTGTGGTCATTGAAATTATTGAGCTCGGTGGCCAGTGGGATTCCACGTTGGCCCTAGTATGGTCTCTATCAATGAACAATCTATATGTGAAAATGGCTCAATTTTGTTATGGAAACCAATTCCCACTCATTGGGAGGAGCATTCTTTTTCCACTATAGTTCTCATAGCAGAACAATAAACTAATCATTTATGTGTTATGAATTTTTTGTATATTTTTGTAGAAAAAATTCATGTACATCTTGATGGGAAAAGAGCCTAGTTCTCGGAAAGGAATTACTAAAAGCGTAAGTTCCTTTGTTGTATTACCAATTTTTTGAATTTCATAGAAGGGGCTAGGAAAGTATGCAATTGGTGAATTTATTGATCATTTTGATGATTCTAGAGTTAGGTACTCTCTGATTACTTTTAGAAGTATTGTGTGGATGCCTTTAGTAGGAACTAAGACAATGTGCACCTGGTGTAGTGATTTATAATTTTGATGATTAGAGGGTTGGCTCTCTCTTAGTACTTGTGGAAGTACATGATAAAAGTATTATATGATAATGCATAAATAATTGATATTTAAAAGCATTTAATTTGATTGAAAATGGTGTGACTATTGTGGTTGAATTTGTTAGTCATACATTGGGGTACTTGCCATGGAGTGTTGATAGGTTTTCCAACCATTATTTGAGTGATTGAGTAAAAGATAATGATAAACGTCAGGGACGGTGTTTACCTCAAGGGGGGGAACATGTAACATCCCTATCGTTAAATAACGTAAAAAATATTCTCATAAAATTCATAACACATAAAACTCACATTCCCATATTGTTAAATGTTATTAAATTCTTTTAACTATTTCATCTATGTTTAGTTAGGGTTTGATTTGGTACAGTTGCAAGTATGAAAGAGTTGCTTTATCTTTTCACCATTTTCTTGGTCGATATGGGAAATACCTACGGAAGCATTGAAGGAGATCTTTCGTGGTTGGTGAATGAAGAAAATTTGGGGTGGTAGTTTTGGTATTCATCGTAGGAATGCTCTTAGCATGGATATTTTTGAATAATGACAGAGGCCAAATCAAATATTTAGATTTCGAAAGAGACATAATATATAGGATGCAGATTTGTGAGGACAAGCTTAGCCCATGGGCATCTCACTTACGTCTTTGTCACCCTGAGATAGCCAACCTTCACATTTAAAATATCCAAATGCTATGGTCCTTTACAATGAGGGTTCCCATCTTTTACAAATGTTGAATGGTTTGAGTTGTATTTAGTTTTCAACTGTTGCTCACCAGTGGACAAGAGAAATGCCAAACAAGATGACATAACATGTGATTTCCAATATTTTTACTATATGACAAGGAATTAGAAAATGGAACCCAAATGACGGTGGGTCATATATCGATGGAACCTTTTTCCTATACTGTCTAGAATCATGTTGAACTCAATTTTTGGGACAATGATTGGTCATGCAAATTGATCATAGCCACCTGCTCTAACCATGCAAAGCTAGGAGAGACTACACCAAAAAGAAAAGTAACTATGTCTTTTTGGTGAAAAGAGTAAATAACTATTGTGGTATAATTTGAAAAGATTAATTGTTTCATTCTTAGTTACAGCGAAAATAAAATATATAAAAAATGTTTTCTCGCAGTAGAAATATTACATACTTCATGCGGTAAAAAAGATAATTTTCTATAGTAAAATAAAAATTTCTTGAAAATATTATCCTGCTAGATGAATTGTGTTAGGTGCATAAAAGGCTAATTTAACCTTGTTATTGTTGCCTGGTTTTTATGCATAAAGAATGGTTATTGATGATAATTTCTCAAAAGGGAAGCATGAAAAACTTGCATCAAGAAAGATAGAGAAACTAGGTTATGTTCAGGAAAAGATTGTATGAGAATCAATTGAATGGAAAGACAAGTAGCGAGGATTCCTTTGAAAAGATTAAGTGATTCTTATAATAGTTTTCTAAATAGAGAAATGTTTTTCATGCATCATTGTATTGTATTTCTTTTTGTGAGAGAGAAATGTAGTTCGCATGCGTGGAAGGAATAACAACTATTGTTGAAAATTTATGTGTCTGCTTGAAAAATACATAGCCATTGTGCATGATTACTATTGAATTAGTTCTCTTGGAAAAAGAATTTGCCATTCAATATTTTTATATTTAAAATAAAGGAAAGGGTCCATTATCTTGGAAAAAGGTGCATACAAAGATAAGTAACGAAAAATTGCATGTAATAGGTTATTTTATTTTATTAAGGAATAGGTTCTTTGCATGCATGAAAAGCAAAAAAGAGAGTGAGCTTGATTCATTTAATAATAATATGTTCTTTACTTGAACTAAAATTACAACTACTTCATGTTGAAATTCATTAGAAGAAATATGCACGAAAACAATGACCTATGTGTTAGAGGAATATGTATCTACATATACATAAAAGAGATAGTTATTAGGCATATGATTTCTTAGGGATATGATTTCTATTGGAAAATAATATATGTAGAGGTGTACAAGACAATAATCATGTTTATAATTTCTTTTGGAAAAGAATATTTGTAGAAGTGCACAAAACAATAACAACGATGTTAGTTCTCTCCAAAAAAAAAGCATAAAAAAATAGCTAATGTGTTAGTGTTCTTGGAAAATAACATGTTACTTTGCTTCTCATTTATTTATGTTACTTTTATAGGAAATAATATGCTTTATAATAAACTTTTTGGAAACAAAATAAATAAATTTTGCATAAATAAAAAAAAAAATTAATTATGTTGTTAGACATTTTGAAGACAAACATAAAAAGGAAATAATGTTTATAATGTTTTTGAAGAGAAATATAAATCTACATTTTTATAATCAAATTTCAAATAATGTTTCAACATTCCTTTTATTTCATTTTCGTTTAGGTTAGAGTTCGCTTTGAAAGCACACGTGCACGTTCCTTTATGTAAAGGAAAAATGATGGAAAAAATTCATGAGCAAATTTTTCCATTTTCCCTCCGGGCATAATAAGCTGCACTAATAGGATTGATAATTTTCCTACATCTGACCACGGAAACAAGCGCACATTGACATCATTACCACTCAACATTTTAGTGAGGAAAAGCAGGACGTTGACGTTATTATCATTAAACATTTTTAATAAAGGAGCTATTATTTCTTAATATTTTTTCTTTAAATATATTATTTTTATATTTATAAATTTGCATAATTTTTTAAATTTCTTTGTTATTATTTTCTACGATGATATTCCAAGCGAGTATCTTTTATTCTTTAATTTTGGATAATTTCTTTTTAAATATTTTAAATCTAGTTTAAAGTCCCATTTTATTATGAAATTTATTATATTTGTTTTTTTTTTTCCTAAATAGTTTTGATTTACAACTTGTGATTATGTAATGTGTAGACTATAATGTATTGTATATGAATATCTAAAGGCATTAAATCACATTTTATATATGAGTAGGTAAGATACAATAGAAAAAAAAATTAAGAACTTTAGCTACATATCTCCACATTGGGAAAAGTAAAGTTTTGTTTTTTTCTAAAACTTAATTTTATTTTTTTTCACTTCTGTTCCACTAATTTCATAACATCTAGGAAATTTAACTTTCTTTCCTGCCTTATAGGTTGGCTTAACTTTCAACCTAGATTGATGGCAGTTTACTTGTGCTTTAGGATTTTGATAAAAAGTCTTACCAGCTTGACTCTTAGGTTTTTTATTGAAGGTTTTCTAATTGGTCTTATTTTAAGGGTTTTTGGTATGAAGATTCATAACAAGGTTTATGCTAATATGGCATCAAAACCTTGGCCATATATTGAGCCTATATTTTATTTCTTTGTAAAATTTCATTGATTATTGTCATTATGATTTGAATCTTATATTATTTGTTTCTTCCATCGATCATTATTTTTATTTGAGAATTTATGAGGTATCATAACCCCTGGCTCACATCCATCACTATTGGAATGTTGATTGGGTTTTATAACTTAGACATATCATCCACAAATGATTCTTCTCCGATTATAAGGGATTTTGATTGAATTTATTCCATGGTTTATAATTGTAAATCATTTTGGTGGTTTTGTAAATTATAATTCCCCTCGGGTTCCTAATCACATACAACCCTTGTTGAGGGATTAATGTTGTTAACTCCAATTGAACCCTGCCATAGATAGAAGACATTTGGTCAGGCTTCAACTATAAAGTTTGACCCTAATATTGTTCTTTCTTTTCTATGTTAGTGTTAGACCTTCATGTCTATTCCTTATTTTTTGGTAATTTCTCCCTCCAGAACAATTTACTAATTTACGAATTAAACGTACTATAGACCCTTTTGTTTGGCTACTATTATTATGATAATTATTCTTAAAATTCTTGATGTACTATTTATTATGGATTTTTCTATTAATGTTGTCATAGATTTTCTTTCTTACTTATTTATTTGCAAGGTTTTTGAAATAAATATGTATATGTTACATTAATCCCATGATGGATAAGTATCTAAACATACCATGGGCCAAGATAACTTCTATTAGGTGTCATGTCAACCTAGTATTTCTAGTTCTATATACTTTGTTTCCTTCTAGTTCTATATACTTTATTTCCTTGATTACTCAGTTCATTTTGGTTTCAATTAATTATTTCTAGAAGAGAGGTTTTAATGCCCATGAACCATTTATTTTTCAAATTTATCAGAGTATATATATGTTTCATAATTAGTCCTATGCTTGGAACAAGTATCTCATGCCATAATTGCTTTTAAATTCTTAAGGAAAGATTATTGTTGAATCATTTCTTTTCATAACGTAATTATCTGTTACAGATATGGTGTATGAGTACTAACATTTTTTTTTCAATGACAAGTCTGACTTACCAAACTCGAGGTTAGAATTATTCAATATAATAACTTTGTCTCTTTTATTTACCAAGTATGGACATTTTGGTTTCCATTTTTCTTTCACATATTTTTCTTTCATTTTGGATGTGGTGTTTGATAAAACTAATAACATAGAAGGTTGCTTCTTTAATTCTAGATGAATTAAGGTTTACCATGCTATGTCTTGAGTTATGCTTCTAACTTAAGTCTTCAATCTTTAAATTAAAATGTTGTATGTTTATAATTTATGTTAATTTAACTTCTTATTATGTTCGGGAAGACAATTTTGGAGTTAATCATATTTAAGAATTCAATCTTGAGTGAGCAGGGTTCTCAACTTGTAATTTATGCATGTCTAGTGTATATGTTATGAAACAAATAATTGAATATATTATTCTATGTATGAACACTTAGTCTCTATAGTTCTCTTATTCTATTGATTTCTTCCATTTGGTTTTCAACCAAAAATAAATGGTTGTTATTTTTAGATAAAGTGATAACTCTTTTGTTTTGACAAGAGAAAGACACTTAACTTATCCCATATGATATTAGATTCCATTAATAATCTTTTTACTACAAAAATGCTTGATTAAAGTCTATGCTCAAAATTCCTCTAACCATACATAATGTAATTAAGGGGAATTCGAAAGGGTATATATGTAGACAAGTTCTCTAACTTCTTCCTAAGAGTGATTTTACTTTAGGTGGTACTTCATGCAATAAATAGTTACTAACGAGGTCACCCTTCCATACTTATCCAAATTTTACCAAAAGTTATATTCATATCCATTATTGCATGCTTAAGAAAATATTTTCCTTTTTCATCACTAAATATTAATTTCATAATTTACTTTTGAGACAAACTCCTTCATACTAAATATACAAAATCAATACAACTCTTTAGTTTGTTTTTTTTGAAAGCATACATGTATAACATGCTTAACTACTACAATAAATGTATGCATTAATGTAAAATACTGCAATACTCATTCATGAGAATTTATACATATAACATACTTAGATACTCATTCATGAGGATTTATATATACCTAATGCTGCATGTTAAACATGGTTCCCTTTCCCTTTTTCATTCTTCATGCAACACTTATATGATAAAAGAGATTTTAATAAAAACATATTTTAACCATATTTCAAACAAATTTTTTTGATAAAAAAACATCTAAAATAAGATTTTAACTTAATATTCCTTATTGGAAATATAGTAGGAATAAACACATTCGCCCCAGCCAATGATTTGAAAATACAACAACTCCCTCATAGCCTTAGGCTTGCTATTGTCAATAACTCGTTTTCTTTATGTTAATATTTTTCTCTTCTGCCTACACAAACTTTAATGTCTTGTGTTTCAATGTATGATCCTTTTAATCTTATCCTAATATTTTTGTAGGATTCTCTTCCTTAGCATTTAGCATGCATTTATCTCCAACTATGCTTTTCTTCCCCCTCTTCCACCCAACATAACATCTCTCTCCAGCTATGATGCTTTTAGTGGTGGTTATTCCCTCTAGAATCTAGAAAAATCATGGGAATTAACCACTTTAATTGTTTCTAATGGCAAGTAAACCCATTTACTCAGGTGTTGGTTCTCATAATATTTCTAATAAAACATTTATTTATTAATGCATATAAAGTATTTATATTTTTCATTCAAATTCTCAAAATTGGCCTCACCCCACAGTAGTGCTTCTAACTGAAATATTTACATGTAAACATAAAACAATAAAGTCTTGGAAAAACAATTGCAGGAACGATTTTTGTGTTGATTAGAAATTACAACAATTTGGTTCTTATTGTTGATCTTAAATTATAGGAATGACCTCATTTATTTATGAGGATTTGAAATGAGGAAAAGATAGCTTGTGCTTATTACAGATGACAATATAGCACTGACCTCATTTATTTATGTTGATTTGAAATTAGGGAAACCTAGTTTGTTCTAATTAAAGATGAAAATAGTTGTGGCAGAGATAAGCTAGGTAAATGATGAGAATAAAAAAATTAAATTCTCTGTTCAAAAGATGAGTAGTAAATATGTATACTTGTATTAGCATATCAAGTCTCCAATGCAATAATTGAAATTTCTTGATGAAAGTCATGTTTATTAGATTGTCATTTTGGGAGCCAGTCTTAGATTAATATTATTATTAATCTTGATGAATCTTAACAAATAGCTCACATTTTTTAATGTTTGTATATATTTAGTCTAGATTTTAATTACAAAAGTGTATTGAGTCTATTTCTTGGTTGAGCAATAAAAATGGTGGAATTCACTATAATAATATCGCCCATTTAAAATTAAAGTTGGTTAATCATGTTCCATATGATTTAATTTAAATTTAAATGTGATTTTTCCATTTAATATTAGCATTAAATCTTAAATATTTGAAATAAAACTAATTGTACTTATTATTGAATGTTGTTGTTCTAGAAGAAATGTGGAATGAGTGTGAAACATCCTTCTTCAATATTGGATGTTTCACACCCATTGAGAGTTCTTCTTCCATCATTTGATATGAATTCAAACTTTGAAAATCTACACTTGTAAACAATTGTACTTTCTAATTACAAATTATTCTAATTATATAAATAAAATGAAAGATAAAAAAGTGTATTCTATTGATAATATAGTAATGTTGTCTTCAAATTTCCTAGTGAAGTTATACGTGTGTGTTGTAGTGTAATTTCCTAGTAAGGTTATACCTGTTGTTGTATCTAATGATGTGAAGAAAAATTAAGGAAGAACTTCAAATTTATAAAAAAGAATAATACCACTCAATTTTTTTTATTTTTTTTGGTTAAAATATTACATAAAACATTGTCTTACAGATTGTCAATATTCTAAATTTGGTTGGAATCTTGATCTTAAGTCAATAACTCTCCAAATATGTAAAAAAAATATAAATCTCATGGAATCTTAATTATGTTATAATTTATGTTATACTTCATTTTATAATTTGAATAATAGAGTTTGTATGATTCATATTCGAGAATAAAAAGCGCATAACTATAAGCAGTTGGTTGTAAACCAATTCGTATTAAAGAGCACCAAATTGATTTTGATTAAAGTTGATACTTTGACCTATCAAATCAAAATGGTATCTAAGTTTACTTTGGTAAGGTGAACTTTCAATTCTAACAGAGTGAGTACTACTTGCGATTATTGTTAACAATTAGGCAGGAGGAAGACAAGCATGCAAAATGGTGAAAAATGCTTAAATTCCTCATGTTATATTGTATTTATCTCAATGTATAAATTTATAATACATTTTATATTAACCTCAATGTATAATGTATAAATTTATAATATATCAATGATCATTGTAGATCTTTTATATCTAAAGCTAGATGTCACTGACAAGATCATAATATCACTTCATCAGGAAGGATCTACTGACCGTTAGACGTTAAATATTTATTGAGGAAAATGTTAAGGACCGACCCTGACCTCCGAAGATCAAAGTTTTCTTAAATGTAACGGTCTTATTAAAGAATATGATTATAAACTCTTACCGATTGATGTAATAAGCAATTGCTTCGCGATTAAGAATTCGTTTATTTTGTGTTTACTTTATCATTTGATAAGAACACCTTCTACATCATTTCATATTAACACCTCCTCACTAAATATAAGTATAAAATGCTTAAAAGCTTTGAGGTTGCAGAAGCTTTGGATTTTAAGTCATACTTCTAATAATTTTGCTAAAGCCTACGTTTTATAGGAGGGTTTGGTGAAAATTGTGAACTTAGGAATTTAAAAAGTGATTGTTTTTGGTGTTTTTTAATATAATTCATCATTTATATTAAAGATCGGACTATCACATATAAAGTTAAGTTAGATTTTCAAGAGAATATAAAGTTAAGTTAGATTTTCAAGAGAATTTATTAGTAGTATCAATGTTTTCATGCTCTCAAATCAAAGAATTCCAAAGCTAAATCATATAATTTCTTTGGTATCAAGTTTAAATCAAGGTAAACTTTGGTAGCATGAGAAAAAAAGATATGTCACCCACCCTTAATGCTTATTTAAGAGACTTCGAAATCAAAGTTCAAGAATAATTTTTCGTATAAATTTTGGTTTTTCATAAATTAATATTAACAAATCTATGAGTGGAATAATGTAGATATCGGAATTATGTCAATTATCATTGATATATACTCCATTCCTGCTCATTTCAACCAACTTATATATATCTAAGCTAACCTTTAACTCAACATCTTTTAATATAATAACTTTCTCTGTTTTAATTTAAAAAATAATAAAAAACGTTATGAGTGCGTATTAGTATTAGTTGCTTTGCACAAATAACAAAAAAAACTTTATGACTGCGTATTAGTATTCGTTGATTTGCACAAATAACAAAGAAAATATGAAATATCCCTGAAACATAGGAAAACGGTCACATGGTTAGATAAAATGATTAGGGCATTCAAAGCATTAGATATATTTTTAGCTATTTTGTTTCAACCGAATATGCTCCAGATTTCAGAAGGTTTCTATTGAAGACACTTCCAAAACCATTAAATGAGTTGAACGAAGATTCAGGGATTCCCTGTGGTTAACCAGCAATATTTACCATTTTAATGTGTTTAAATTTACAAACCATTTCTATTTACTACAAAGCAATTTGACTTTTAGACGTTGCTATTGATATTGATGTAAACGCTGGAGTGGAGCGAAGTTGTGAGGAAAAGGAAAGGAGAATGTAAAATCCATATTTTCTACTGGTAGCGTTTTAACCATGCTAACCAAGCGACAGTAACGCTTTCTTTTCGTCTCCTCTAAAATCAAAGTCATCCTTTGGCAGATTCATTGAATCTTACATGAAAAAATCATGGAAAATAACTCATCATATAAGAGCCTTTTTCATCCAATTATTCTGATAATTTGTCGATGTTCATTGCACCTCCCAATCGTGGGAATCATTATTTATTTATTCTACTATGGGTTTGTTCAGTCGCGTTCAAACTCCAGCACGAGTGTAGGTAAAGCTATTTTGTGAAATGACAACTATTGAATAAACTACTTCAGTACCTGTTCGGGAACATGTATATTCATGTTCAATATTTCTTCCAACTGCAAGACAATGACATGACATGATTCCAACCTGTACAGCACTAATAAAAGTTTCAATACACTGCCTTGAACACTCTCCGAACCATCATACATCTGTTGACTGAAATAGGATTACATACCGGAGAAAAATGCTCTTTCGGCGACTTGTTACTTTTAGACTTAGGTTATTATGTTGGCCAACGTTGAGAGTTTGCACGGAAACTTAAAATAAACAAAAAAAAAATACGCCTTTACGAACCTTCGACTCAATTCAGAGTGACTTTGGCCCATGGCAATCTTCAACTCAATTCAGCCTCATGAACTCTCGTCCCCCTTTCATCACATCAGGTTGTCAAAATCGACAGCGACTTTGGCCTCGACGAACCTTCAGGTGAATTTACCCTCGTCAAATCTGGTCCCCGTATCCTTCGGAAGTGATTCCAATCCAAAGCGTTCACACAGCGTTCACAGCTAATTGCATCCGGTGTTTATTGTGAAATATGGTTTTCAGAGTTCATGGTAGGGATTCAACTAGCGGCATTCACATCTCAAAGTTGAGATTTAAGTAAAATAATTATGTATGGTTTTTTTAATTAAATGGGTTAATTTTAAAAATGTTAGTTATGATATTTTAGATTAATTGATAAGTTAATTGTTATGATTTTTTAAATATGTAATATTGATAATTCATAATATTGTAACAAAATTTATTTATAAATTAAGTATAGTAAGATTATATTTTTACATATAATTAATATATTAATTTTTTATAATTAATAATAATAATTATTATTATTTAAAATAGAATTATAATTTAATTAATTTATATATATATTTTTAATTTTAATAAATGTGAAATTTATAATATAGTAAGAGTTTTTTAATATTTATGATAAATTGATATTGATAAGTTTTTGTTAAATATTTAATAATTTATTTAATAGTTGGTTTTTCAACTTCGTAAATTTAAATTTGAGATCTAACCCAACTATATTTAATAAAATCTAATTTAGATATTATGGATTAAAAAATAACTCATTTACGTTTTATGTATACATATAATTTTTCAGCCTGGAGTATGCCGTAAAACTGCTTCTGCTTGGCTAAGAGCTCGTCTTCCTCGGACGTAAGGAAACAGGTTAACGGCCCAAGACCCAGAGGCATCTGGCAGGAGTGAAAGCCTGCTCCCTTACGGACCACCAACGGGTTATTACAGGTGGCGTGGTTTTCCTTGATAACGGTGATGAGTCAAACCGACATTCGCGGATAGCAGCCAGAGATGGTTGTCCTCACTGTTGGTTTGACACCTGAGTTTGATAGGTTTTGCCACCTTCGGAAAAAAAAATGTGTACATATAATTTTGAATAAAACGGATCGGTTTCATCTTCCAAAAAGCAAATTCTCAAGAAATACAATATAGAAAACAGATTTCCAAGAAATGAGGAAGAATGATGCCAAATGCATGTGTCTTATCATAAATGAATAAGATCGACTCCGAACGAAGACTCTTCAAATTTATAGACTATACCAGTCTCCATATTTAGTCATGTTTTCACTTCTTCATGGGCAGATTTATTTTGGATTACATTCATCTCCACGAACACCGACTCACATTACAGTAAATTAATAAATTTATTCATAGAAAAGTTTTTAGTTTTTTTTTTCCTTTTTTTCATAAGTTAATAAAAATTGTAGATGGATATTGAATGAATAAGTTTTGGGGAATTTAATGTTTGAATTGGTATTAATCAAGCTATTATGTTAAGTGACAATTCTAATTTGGATCTCTTATGGCTTGACTAGGATGCTAACTTAACTAATAGATTCAAGAGAAATTTTGAAGACATAATCGAGAACTTATTCGGCACCGAGCTCCTCAAACTTTGTAGTTCTCAGGACCTAATTATTTATAACGGTATTAACAAGTAACCTCTCTCCCGTCAGATAACCTTTTTCCATGGACTTAGTAGCAGCGTTGTGGATTATGTTATTTCTAACACCCATGTCTTCAACCGTGTTACAAAATTTGAGCTTGTTAATGGGTATGAGCCTGACTCTTGACCACAAATCTTTGTCTATATCTGTCAATCTTGTTATGCATACCACCCACATACAGGAGACCAATGAAAGAAAAAGTCACATTCGCTTCGATAGAAGTAATGTCGACATTTTCTTAAGGGATTTAGATAGGGATTTGGACTCCCTCACTTATAATAACAACATTGATCAAATCTATTACCATTTTACTACTAGCCTTTCCACTACCATTAGCAAGTTCTCTGATGAGACTTCATATAACAAGAATAATAGAATTTCCAATCCTTGGTATGACAAAGATAGTAAAATTGTAACGAAAGTGATTAGAGACAACCCTAATGAAATCATTAAGCTCCAAAATATAAGTATATATAAATCTCTCATCAAGAATAAGGAGAGATATTATATTAATAAGAGACAAGAGTATCTTCTCCACCTTTCTAAAGTTGCAACCATAAAGTTTTTGCAGAATGTGCTTGTTCATAAAGCTAAAGATAATCATTATATCCCCTTAGAACATTAGGATAACTATCTTAAGAAATTGTATGACTCTCCGGACACCATGGGCACCATCTTAGACACTTCTATTATATGAGATATATTTTCTTTGGAAGACATTGAGTCTAGGATTAATAATCTCGCTAATGGGAAAGCTAAAGATATTGAATGATATCAAGCTCAGATCTTTAAAATGGGAAGATCTACCATCATTCCTCATCTCCACAAGCTTCTCAATTTGGTTGTAAGACATGGCTTCCCTAAGCTTTGAATGCAAAGCCTTATTGTGCCTATCTTCAAAAATGGGGACAAAAGTGTCCCCTCTAACTACATGACCATTATAATTAGCCACATCCTAGCCAAGCTTTATGAGCTCATTTTAGAAAAGGAGCTTAGCCTTTGGCTTGCGAACTAGGGTAAAAGGGCTAAAGGGAAAGATGGTTTTAGGAGACATCACTCGATTATCGACCATCTTGTCACTCTCAGCATCATTGTAGAGGAATGTTACAATAATAAAAGCGATCTCTTCTATTGTTTTGTGAACTTTAGAAAAGCTTTCAACACTGTCCCCAAGATAAGCTATGGGAGAGACTTGAAGAGATCATGGTTCCTCCTACACTGATGATTGTTGTGATCCACTTCTACGAGACTGTCATTGTCAAGATTAAGATCAACAATGGGTGATCAAAGATATTAAATGCAATATTGGGGTTAAGAAAGGGTGTCACCTTTCCCCTACCCTTTTTGGTATCTACATCAATAAGCTAGAAGAGTGCCTGGAAACTGTGGGTAGAAAGGGCACCGTGCTACTCCTCCAAAATGGGTATGATCGTTAATATCGACAAGACTAAAGTCATGATCATTAAATCTAAAAAGATCACCCATGGTAGTTTCATCTATGATAACCATTGTCTAGAGTAGGTTTCTTCTTATAAATACTTGGGTATTGACTTTCCTCATCAGCTCAACTAGAATTATAGCATTAAGAGAATAATTATTAGAGGTTGGAAACTTTATTATGAGCTTGAAAACAATTGTAAGTCGGTCAATATTTACATTTGGAGTAAAAAAAGGTTCCTATTTGAGACTCTCATCACCCCTGTTATCTTATACGGATGTGAAGTTTGGGGTTGCAGTATATCTAGATAATTGTGGAGAAAGATTGAGATGATCCAAAAGAAATTCATAACATATAACCTCAAGATCAAGGGAAATACTCCTTATCTTATCCTCTTGATCAAAGTTGGCTTGTCCCCCATTGAGAGTACAACCATGATTAGATATCTTATGTATAAGAAGAAGCTTTACAACATGGAATCCAAGAGGCTCCCAAAAATTGCTTCTAACTTTAGTCAAATCCCCCATCTACACCTCAAGCATGGGTGGCATAAGGATGCCCAGCCTTCACTCAACCTTTGGGGGATTAAGGAGGAGATCGTCATGGGAAGCAAGGATAGTATCAAAGATACTATTACCTCCAATTTTAAGGACAAGATGTGGGAGGATAAGGAGCTGGAGTGTAAAATAAAGCTAAGATACTATAGGGAGGTGATCAACCACACCCTTGATAATCAGAACTCTCTCTCTATGTTGACCAACAGTAAGAAGAAAATGAGCATTACTAGGATAAGAACTAATTCTCATGAACTTGGGGGGTGGTCTACTTCGAAGAATCCCTTGGATGATATAACCTGTCAAATTTGTGATACTAAGAAGGTGGAAGATGAAAATAAATTCCTTTTAGATTGCCCAACTCTTGCCCAAATCCACTCTCAATTCCCTATCATCATCCACACCTCTAATATTATTGACTTATTAAGTCATCCCAACTATAGAAATCTTCGAACGCTTCTTTCCCTTCTCCTTCACCACAAAAACAAGATTTTGAAGAATGGCAATTAGATTCTCTTTTCTTGAGGTCGGATAGACCGTATTGGTCTTAGTGGACCACCACCACCACCATCATCATCATCATCATCATCATCAATTATAAAAATATAAATTGTTTGTTAATTGTAAAATTTATTTTAATTAAAAGATAAAATATAATGATAATATTTTTCTTTTACTAGTTTAAAAATAAAAAAAGTAAAATAAGATTTTTTTATAAATATTTAAATAATATTTTTTTCTTTATTATGAATTAAAAAAAATTATTAAAATTTTAAAAATAAATAAATAACTTTTTTTGTTTGTTTGTCAAGTTGTGCTTCATGCTTGAACCGTGGCTTGAGAAACCACAACCCAGGGCCATAAGTAGTCAAAATTCTGTGACCCAGGGGCATCTAGGTGACACAAGAGGTTGACGAAAATGGGGTGGTAGTCTTGAATTAGACTACTGGTTAACTTTGTAACCAATCAGTTGCGCTTAAACATATTCTGTATGTGGAATTTCCCCCTAAGGGTCCTGCTTATCTATCCAATCATTGTTGGTCCCTCGTTGACTTCTCCTTTTATCAAGCTCTTCAAATTGCGACGTTGATCTCACTTCTCCAAATCCAACGGATATCACGTCATCCACTCACCAATTAACCCAAATGATCTCCACTGTTGATGTGACCCATCCAATCGAACAGCTATCACACAATCTCGCGCAGATTCTTTCACGACAGATATCAAGTTGGGAGCGCGTGAGAAATGTGGTTTTCTCATGCTACATGTTTACCGCTAAAGGTAATTGTGTGAAATTTCCCAATACCATTTACAACCTTTAGGGCACGTGAGACACCGCTTCTCACTTATGAAATACAACCCATGTGCTTAATTCATACTTTAAGAAAGGAACTTTAAGGAAATGTTTAGCGCTTAAGTATAATATTAACCCTTAATACGAATCGACTGAGATTTATAAATAAAATGTATAAAAAGAGGAAAATACCCGATTAGGGTCCAGAACGCTGATACACAACTACAAATGATTTTATGCGCCAGAATAGTGCATCCACACCACACTTCAATCAATTATTCAACAAAATGGAAATTGCAGAGTCCTAGCCCTCTCGGCTTGATTACAACAGTTTGTCTGACCTCTGTTTCAATCTCAAACCCTATCTCTTACTCAAAACTCTCACTTACTAACTCTATCTCGATCATATTATCTCCTGTCATTACATTCTTTTCTTTTATGAATAAAATCCTATCCTAACTGTATTGACAACTTGATCCCTATTTTTATCAGTATAATAATAAAATCCCTATTTAAAAGCTCTGACAGACACCTATACTAACAACTTATCTCTTAGTCTAAAAAAAATATAGCGATCTAATTATTACAATAATTAAAATAAATATAAATTCGAGAGATCCAACCCTCTCTACTAAAACTGATTTTGACCACTCAGGTCAATGAAATTCATCTCTTGCTAGCCACAATATGTGAACATACAATCACATTGTTGGGTAAATCCGGATGCTCCTGCATCAGTCTCCTGGGGAAGAAAAGAATTATTCATCAAACTTTTAGGATTTACTCCATACCTCTGTAATTCTGTTGTTGTTAACCAACTAGCATCCTCCACTGGTTGTCCCTTCCATTTGACTAGACACTGAAAATAAACCTGTCCTCTGGTTCTTTTGGATACTCTTTTCTCAAAAATAGCTTCCACCCCTTTCTTGACTGTCTTTGGCATTTGTTCTTCCCAATCTAAAGTTTGAACTTCATCTCCTACAGGTTCCTTCGGTAGCTCTAATTCCATCTCCTTGTATGGATACAAATCTGCAACATTGAAGATAGGTGATATTCCAATCCCTTCCGGTAATTCAATTTCATAAGCATTTGTTGAAAACTTCCTCACAATTCTGCATGGTACTACCTTTTTCATCTTCAGTTTATTGTAAGTCCCAATAGGAAATCGTTCTTTTCTCAAGTACACCATCACCAGATCCCCCACTTGGAATTCTTTTTCTCTCCTCTTCATATCAGCTCTCTGTTTGCATTTGCCACTGCTTTCTTACAATCTGTCTTTGACATCTTCTTGTAGTCTTTGCATCTACTCTACAAACTCTTCAGCTTTTGCACTTCTTGTCTCCTATTTACCCAAATTTTTGAGCTCACATACACCTCTTGGATTCATTCCAAAGACAATCTGAAATGGACTCATCACAATACTTCGGTTTGTAGTGTCATTATAAGAAAAATTAGCTTGAGCAAGTGCTAAATCCCACTTCTTAGGATTGTTATACACTAAACTTCTCAATATGTTTCCCAAGCTTCTGTTTACCACTTCGGTCTATCCATATGTTTGAGGGTGATATGCTGAACTGAAACTAAGGTTGGCACCTAGTTTCTTCCAAAGAGTTCTCCAGAAATTCTTGACAAACTTTGTATCCCTATTAGACACAATACTTATAGGAAATCCATGTAACCTCACAACTTTTGAAACAAACATATTAGCAATATGTGTAGCATCACTAGTCTTTTTACATGCAATGAAATGTTCCATTTTGGAAAATCTATCTACCACAACATAAATGGAATCATTCCCTCTTTGAGTTCTAGGTAACCCTAAAATAAAATCCATACTAATTGCATCCCATGGTCGGTCTGGTATTGGAAATGACTAGTACAATCCTGTATTTTGGCTTCTCCCTTTAGCATGCTGACAAATTCTACACTTCTCAACAAATCTCTTAACATCAGTTTGCATCTTTGGCCAATAGTAAAAAGCATTTACCTGAGCAAAGGTTTTGTCTTGTCCAAAGTGACCAGATAATCCTCCACTGTGTTTCTCCTTGATTATGTTTTCTCTCATAGAACATTTGGCAATGCACAAATATCTATTATGAATTGTTGGGTTTTATACAGCTGCATAAATATCTTTAAATTCTGCATCATCTTTATACATATCAACCATTTCTTCAAATCCTACAACACCAACTTTTAATTCTTGCAAAATTAAATTTACCCTGCTCAAAGCATAAAAAACTTTGTTCAACTTACCACTTGTGTATTTTATCGCGAAAGTAAAAATCTGTAAAAAGTCTACCCACTTGGCATGTTTCTGGTTCAATTTTGGCTGGATTTTTATGAACTGTAATGCATGATTGTCAGAATACAATACAAACTCCTTTGGCAGCAAATAATTTCTCCATTTTTTTAAAGCTTGCACAATAGCATAAAATTATTTATCATAAGAAGAATACTTCTTCTTAGATTCATTTAGTTTCTCACTAAAGTAGGCTATTGGTCTTTGTTCCTGACTCAAAACTGCTCCAATTGCAACTCCACTAGCATCAATTTCAACTTGGAAAACTTTCCCAAAATTAGGTAAAGCTAAAACTGGTTTCTTTGTAATTTTCTTCTTCAGCAACTTAAAATTTTGGTTTGCTGCTTCTATCCACTTGAATGGTTGATTAACCTCTTTGATTGTTTCAATAATTGGTGCACAAATCTGATTAAAACTTCTAATAAAGTTTCTATAAGAACATGCAAGATCGTGAAAGCTTCTTACCACAAATATGTTTCTTGGAGTCGACCAATTCCAAATTGCTTGGACTTTCTCTGGATCCATTTTCACCTTCTTTATTAACTAAAAATCTCAAATATATTAATTCTTCTTTCATGAAACTACATTTCTTCAAATTTATTAGCAGTTTCTCTTTCTGCAGAGTTCTTAAACCAACTTAAGATGCTCTAGGTGTTCTTCTTTGCTTCTACTGAAAACTAGAATATCATCAAGATAAACAATGACAAACTTGCCTGCATATCCCTTCAAGACTTCATTCATTAATATCATGAATGTGCTAGGTGCATTAGTGAGTCCAAAAGGCATCACTAACCATTCATACAACCCACTATTTGTTTTAAAAGCAGTCTTCCATTCATCTCCCTCTCTAATCCTTATTTGATGATATCCACTCTTCAGATCTATTTTAGAAAAATAATTTGACCCACTTAAACAATCCATCAAATCATCCATGTGTGGTAAAGGAAATCTATACATGATAGTAATCTTGTTTATGGCTTTCGAATATGTACACATACGCCATTCACCACCTTTCTTTGGATTGAGTACTATTGGTACAACACATGGACTAAGACTCTCTCTGATTAATTCCTTATCCATCAATTTGTGTACTTGTCTTCTAACTTCTACATTTTCTTGAGGAGTTAACTTGCATGCTGCTTTGTTTGGCAAACTTGCTCTAGATATTAGATCAATATGATGAATAATACTCCTGATGGGTGGTAATGCAGTTGGCAAATCGTCCACAATAATATCAATAAAAACATTCAACAGAGTTCTGATTTCTTCAGATAAATCATCTAGGTTTGTGGAAGTTAAAATTACCTTATGTATCCTTATGACAGTAAAATGCATCTGTTCATCCTTCTTGACTTCTTGCAACAATTCTTTCCCACTCATCAGCATAACACTGTTTCCAGGCACTTCTTTGTCTACTTCATCCCTCAATGGTAGCAGTGTGTGTTTATTTCCATCCTTCTCCAGAGTGTAAGTATTTCTTCTCCCATCATGAATAGCTTTTCGATCAAACTGCCAAGGTCTTCCCAGCAACACATGGCATACATCCATTGGCATTACATCACACAATATCACATCCTTATAAGTACCAATATTTATCTCTACCTTGCATTGTTCTATCATAATAAGCTGATGTCCTTTTTGCAGCCATGATACTTTGTAAGGAGTAGGGTGTACTTTTTTCACTAATCCTAGTTTGTCCACCATTTCTATAGAAACAAGGTTATCAGTGCTTCCACTGTCAATTATCACTTTATAACATTTTCCTTTAGATTTTCATGTAGTTTTGAATAAAATCTTTCTCTAAGATGGTTCTCCTGTCTCTTTCTCTACCTTAAGAAATGCCCTTTTCAACAATAAGGATTCTCCTTCTTCAGTTAATTCTTCCTTGTTTGCAATTTGAGGTTTTTCTTCCTTTGCCTCAGCCACATTCACATTTCTCTGATTTGTTTCTTTATTATGAGGACAATCCCATGATCTATGTCCCCATTCTCCACACGTATACCACTGAATTTCTCTTCCTCGGCCTCTTCCTCTAGGCGAAAATCTTCCTCTACTAAGGTCTGCTCTCTATGGTGGTCTACTAGTAGTTCCTCTACGTCTTGCTAAACTCTTCCCTCTATTCCTTTGATTTTTCTTCCTCAACATCTTCTCTTGTGCCTTCAAAGCTACTTGATAGGCATCTTCAATTGTCTTTGGACTCAGAAAGCTGATTTTATCCTGTATGTCATATCTCAAGCCATTGATATACCTGGCTACCTTCTCTTCATCATCCTCTGCATGTCCTACTCTAATGTTCAGCTTATAAAACTCTTCTGTATAATCTTTGACAATCATCCCTTTTTGTCTCAAGTTTTGTGATTGTCTAAAAAGATTTAATTGATAATATTGTTGGAATAAATTTAGCTTTCAATCTACTTACCATTTTATCCCATTGTTTGATCTTGGAATTCCCTTTTCTTGCTCTGGGTGTTTGTAATTCATCCCACCAGATAGCTGCATGACGCTTCAATCTGGTAATTGCAAATTTCACCTTATTTTTGTCATCAACCTCCTCCTCATAGAAACATATTTATCCAATGAGCTGATCCAGTCCATAAACTCTTCTACATTGAGATTCCCGACATACAAAGGTATTTCCATCTTTGGTCTTCCACTTGATTTGGCCAACACCTTGAGAACTTTGGCAGCTTCACTTTCATCCTCTTCTTCTTCCTCAGAAGATTCTTCTGTAGCACTGGCATCTCCTTCATCAATTGCTCTCCTCTGAGCAGTCTCCACTCTCTCCATCCTTTTACGCAGACTCCGGATCTCACCTAGCAAAAACTGCATTTGCTACAGGTCTCACCCGACCTATGCCTCCTCTCCTCGGTGGCATTTTTACTGTAGAAAAACTTAATCTCTGTGCTCTGATATGAAAAATGATGTAGGAGGTTGACGAAAATGGGGTGGTAGTTTGGAATTAGACTACTGGTTAACTTTGTAACCAATCAACTGTGCTTAAACAGATTACTTATGTGGAATTCCCCCCTGAGGGTCCCACTTATCTATCCAATCACTGTCGGTCCCTCGTTGACTTCTTCTTTTATCAAGCTCCTCAATCCACGCCGTTGATCTCACTTCTTTAGATCCAACAGGTATCGCGTCATCCACTCACCAACTAACCCGGATGATCTCCACCATCGATGTGACCCTTCCAATCGAACGGTTGTCACACAATCTCATGCAGATTCTTGCTTGACCGATATCAAGTCGGGAATGCATGAGAAAAGTGGTTTTGTCATGCTACATGGCAACTACTAAAGGTAATCACGTGAAATTTCACAATACCATTTACAACCTTTAGGGCGCACGAGATACCACTTCCCACTTATGAAATAAAACCTACATGCTTAATTCATACTTTAAGAAAGGTGCTTTAAGGAAAGGTTTAGCGCGTAAGTACAATATTAACCCTTAATACGAATCGACTGAGATTTATAAATAAAATGTATAAATAGAGGAAAATACCCTATTAGGGTCGAGAACGCCGATAGATAGCTACAAATGAATTTCTGCACCAGAACAGTGCCTTCACATCACACTTCAATAATTTATTCAACAAAATGGAAATTATGGAGTCTTGGCCCTCTTGGCTCGATTACAATAGTTTGTCTAACCTCTGTTTCAATCTCAAACCCTATCTATCACTCAAAACTCTCGCTTACTCACTCTATCTCGATCATCTAATCTCCTGTCATTACGTTCTTTTCTTTTATGAATCAAATCCTATCCTAACTGTATTGACAAGTCGATCCCCATTTTTATTAGTCTAACAATCAAATCCCTATTTCCAAGCTATAAGACACACCTATACTAACAACTTATCTCTTAGTCTAAAAATAATTCAGTGATCTAATTATTACAATAATTAAAGTAAAGGTAAATTCGAGAGATCCAACCCTCTCTACTAAAACTGATTTTGACCACTCAGGTCAATGAAATTCATCTCTTACTAGCCATAACAAGTGAACATACAATCACATTTTTGGCTAAGTCTAGATGCTCCTGCATCACTAGGCTATCAAAGTCA
Source organism: Pinus tabuliformis (assembly GCA_031772625.1). Classification (NCBI taxonomy): domain Eukaryota; kingdom Viridiplantae; phylum Streptophyta; class Pinopsida; order Pinales; family Pinaceae; genus Pinus; species Pinus tabuliformis. Next base: position 854,532,654 of record CM062811.1, on the reverse strand, counting down.
ATGATGATCGCACCCGACCTAGGCCACACCAGCTCTAATGGGAGTCCTCCTTCCCCTAGCACGTGCACAACAACATCTGTGAAACTTCATCTGGGTGACGTTACTAAGGAGGCCTATCCTCAACGAGTTGTGCTAATGGGACTTGAAAATTAATAAATTATTAAAAGACATAAATGTTGACTTTAAAACTCATAATATATATATGTGTGTGTGTGTGTGTGTGTGTGTGTGTGTGTGTGTATTATTTTAACAATTTAATTAGTACAATCATATCAATTAAATGATTGGTAAATGTTAATAAATATCAACCCTAATGAATACCAAAATGCTTAATACATAATAAATCTCATGATACTAAAACTGGGGGAAAATAATTATAATAATTAAATAAAATCATAAAAACTAACTAAATTTTATTTTTATTTTAAGTTGTTATTATTATTATTAATTATAAAAGGACTTAATATATAAGTTAAACATTTATACATTTAAAAAAATACAGAATAAGATTCTTAACCATGGAGATTTATCCCACTTTACCATGTAGATTCTTAATCTATAAATAGTCTTTCTTACAATATCATGGGCAAATACCATTCTTATCAATAACACATGCCCAAAAAAACCACAACTCACTCCACATGCCAAAGAAACCATAAATCACTTCATATGATGCTTGTTTATATGATATCTTTTTAATTAATTAATTTAATTAAGAAAAACACTCCTAACTACTTTGGAGAAAATCTCAACCTTTGATTTTTGTATAATATTGTGAATATTCTAAAACATGTCAAAGATGTTAAATCCTTATTATCCGCTTAATAAATATTAATATTTAAATTAGAATTTTGAAAACTCAAGATAATTATTTTAAATAAACATGAAGTATGAAATTTAATCATTTTTATAAATTCCTTAAAAAAATCATTTTCGTTACTTTAATCAATTTTTTTTTTATGTAAATAAAACATTTGATAAAATTTAAACTAATAATAATTTTTATAGAAAAAAAAAAAAAAATCTCAAATTATTATAACTTATTACTTTAAAATTATTATAACTTATTACTTTAGAATTAGTGTTTGTTTTTAACCCATCAAGGTCAGCTCAGTTAGCTATCGTCGTTATATGAAAATGGAGAGTTTCCAAGTTCCTAACATAAAATCTACTTTAATAATTATTAAATTAATAATATTTAATACTTAATAATATTTAGGTAATTTTTTTTGCTATAAAAAGTGAAAAAAAAATAATTGACAATAAACTCGTTATCCGAAAACATTTTGAAAATAAAATAGTAAATGACAATGTTTTATAATAATATTATAAAACTTTATGTTGTTTATTGATTTTATTTTCATCCGACTATAAACCACTTTTATTTCCCTGCATAATCCATGCAAGGTCACACATGTCCATGAGTCATGTACCAACCTCCTTACTAACCCTTTACCATTGTGCATTATTTTAAGGGATAGGGCTATTACCCATCCACTCTTTAACTAAGAGGGAAGCAAATTCTATATTTGTGTCATTGTTTGCTAGGAGGTTAAGGCATGGATGGTAGAATACTCAATGATTTTTTTTTAATAATATTTTAATGTTTTTGAAAATAATATTTAATTATAGATCATTTGAATACGACTCAACCTTAAAAGAAAATCAATTAAATAATTTGAGAATCTCCCACTCTGACTAATTTATTGAAATTCATCAAGGAAGCTTGAAACAACTATTAATTTATGTTTAGGAGGAAAATGACAAAAAACATGAAACAGTAAACAAGAACCAAAAGGGACCGTGCAAGCCCAAAGTTGATATCACGCCCAAAGTAATCTTAAATAACCCAGAGCTACAGGCCCACACGGAGCACATGCAGACTGATGCTATCATATGAAAATTCATGGGACTATGGCCCACCGAAAAGGCGTTACAAACATGGATTAGAAACCACTGAAAGCCTAAAGGAAGCATTGATCTACATCTAGGATCCAAGGATTTTTTCACTGTGGTGTTTGCAAACATTGAGGACAAAGATAGAGTGTTTGAAGGTGCGCCCTACTTCTTTGCAGCATCAGGGCTCTATATGCGGCCGTGGATGATGAACTTCGTGCCGGAGCGGGAAACCTTTACCTCCATCCCGGTTTGGGTAAGACTCTATTCGCTACCTTTGGATTATTGGCAAATAGAATCACTAATAGCTATAGGCAATAAATTAGGGAGGTATGTCAAAACTTCTGAAGCCACAAGAAGGGGAAAATATACCTCCTTTGCCAGGATTTGTGTAGAGATGGACCTATCTGGAGCACTTCCGGATGAGGTGATATTGGAGGTTTATGATGAGGAATGGGTGCAGATGGTTGACTATGAGCATATTCCTTTTAGATGTCGAAAATGTCATGAACATGGGCACCTTCTTAGGGACTTCCCTCTTTGTAAGATAGAGAGAAAAAACAATCCCAACACAATGAAATAAACAGAGGGCTTTCACAAAGTAACTCATAAAGGGAGAAATGGTAGAAAAGGGCCAAAACAACAAAGCGGAGATCAAAAGGTGAGGCCGAACCAGTTCCAATTTCTTGAAGAGGAAGAAGATACAACAGTTGAAAATCAAGTAATGAAGGATGGATATGTTAAGCAGGACAAGGGAGAAGAACAAGATCAAGAAAAGGTAAAGGAAAAGCAGAAAGAGATCATGATGAGTGAATCATAGATGGATATGGATCAGGAAATGACTCAGAGTGAGATGGAAATGGAGGACAATGAGTTGCAGGAGATTCTTGACAGAGAAAACCTAGATCTAGAAGGGTTCTTGAGTAAGGGAACGACGAGAGGGGTAGAATCTCTACCACAAGAAGAATGCAATCGAATAAGGCAATTATTCTTATGGAAAACTCAGGCAAAGAACTTAGGCGAAGATTATAACATGGAAAAACAAGCCAACCATGGAATAAAAGCAGTAAAATCAAATCCAAGATTAGCTCCAAAAATTCCGAGGAAAAAAAGGGGTAGAAAAAAGCAGAATGAGCTACTAATGGAATGTGGAAAGCTCATGATAGACTCAGGTAAGATGAAAGATCTAACCAGTTACTCCTTTACCAATCTGTAATTATGAAGTTTACAACATGGAACATCAGAGGTCTATGAAGCAAAATAAAGCAGAGAATATTGAATAACAGAATGAAGCATGTAGCTCCAGATATAATCTTTGTCCAAGAAACGAAATGCTCTATTGAAAAGATAAGACAAATACATAGCAAATGGCTTAGCAGATATGAGTTCATAGAAGTCAAAGCAGAAAATACTTTAGGAGGTATCTTTTTCCTCTGGAATCCCCAAAAAATAGGTATTATTGATGTGGAGGCATCAAGGAATTATTTATCAGTTGTTATTCAGCCTGTAGGTGACAGGAATGCTTATCTAGTAACGAATGTTTATGGCCTTCAAAGGCTAGATGACAAAATCAGGTTTATTGATTCCTTAGTAGACCTCCGAAACAAATTTGCAGGGCTACCGTGGGTTATAGGAGGAGATTTCAACATGATTAGATCTCTCTCAGAAAAAAAGGGGGTACAAGAGCACTAAACAAAGATTCCTCAGCTTTCCAATGTTTTTCTAAAAACATGAAGCTGGTGGACATTGAAACAAACAATGGCCTTTGTACATGGAACAACAAAAGAGGAGGAGATTCTCAGGTAGCTTCCAAGTTGGACAGATTCATGATCTCTGAAGAGCTCATGCTTCTTGACAAGGAAATAATACTGGATATTCTTCCTTTTGGAGGCTCAGATCATTGGCCGATTTAGATGGAGATCATGGGCATTGGCACCCCAAGGAACAAACCGTTTAGATTTGAAAAAATATGGCTATCACATCTGGATTTCTATAGCAATATTGAAAAACGGTGGGTTGAAGACCTGTAGATTCAGGGATCTTCTATGTTCCTACTGCATAAAAGACTAAAGCACATTAAGCAGAGGCTAAAGGAATGGAACCAAAAGAAATTTGGTAATATTTTCACAAGTAAAAAAATTGCAGAAAACAAAATTTTAGAGCTCAGTCCAGATTTTATCAGAAATGGCTTTGACAAAGACAAAAATGAGCTAGCAGAGAAACACCAACAAGAGTGGGAAATGCTGTGCAAACAAGAGGAAATTTTTTGGAAACAAAAATCTAGGGTTCTATGGCTAAAAGAAGGAGAACGCAATACCAAATTTTTCACAGATCTACCATTGTGAACAGAACTCACAACAAAATCTCTTCGATCAAGGATGAAAATGGCCAAATTCATCATTCCCATGAGGAGACAGATGCAGTGTTAGTAAAGCATTTTAGGGACATTGCCAAAGAAAACGTCTTTGAAAGAGAACCTTTCATCAAGGACATAATTAAACATATACCTAAACTAGTCTCCAGAGAGGATAACTGTAATCTTAATAGACCTATAACTGAAAAGGAGATCAGTGAGGTCCTCAAGGAAATGCAAAATGGCAAGGCACCAGGGCCAGATGGTTTTAATGTGGATTTCTTTAAAATCTGCTGGACTATCATTAAAAGGGACATAGTGGAGATTGTGGAAGACTCCAGAAGGAACAAGACCATCTTGAAAGCTCTCAATACTTCCTTTATTGCCTTTATTCCAAAACAAGACAATGCTCAAACTCCAGAGAGATATAGGCCCATCGCCTTATGCAATGTTGTCTACAAGATAATTTCCAAAGTTGTCGCTAATAGACTCAAACGCCTGCTACCCAAGCTTATCTCTGGGGAACAAACAGGGTATGTAGAAGGAAGGCAAATTCAGGACAACATAATTCAAGCTCACGCGGTGGTTCACTCATTAGCATGCAACAAGAGAGCGGGCATGATTATGCAACTGGACATAGCCAAAGCTTATGACAAAGTAAATTGGATATTTGTAAGAAGAACTTCGACGTAAATCACATGAGGAAAGACCTTTGTCGACGCGTTTCGAACCAACCAATGTGGTTCATCGTCAGGACAAGTTGAAGAAACAGATCCAGCTATGCAAGTTAAATAGTCTAAGCAGAGCCCCCAACGACTATCTTGACCAACGGCTAATTTTGACTTTGGGACCAGAGTCAAAAAGTCATTTATATAATAAAGTTATATTCGGTGACCATTCCTTTTAAAATATATAAAAACATTTATATAAATAAAATAATTTAATAGGTGCTAATGTTAATAGTTAGTTAAAAGGTTTAATAATTAAAAATTAAAAGTTATAAGAGATATTATAATAACAATATACATAGGGTACTTTATAGGATAATAGTTAGTTAGAATTAGAACGAGAAAATAAGTTAAAAATAAATAAATGAATAAAAATAGGAAAAAATAAAATAAATGAATGGTAAAAGTTAGTTGAAAAGCCAAAATTAATAATAAAGATAAAAGAGGAAAAACAAATAAATAAATAAAAATAAAAATATATAAAACTATAATAAAGAACATAGTAAATAAAGGTAAACGTTAGTTTAAAAATTAATTAAAAATAAAAGTAAAAATAAAGTAAATGAATAATAAGATTAAAAAATAAAAATAAATAAATAAAATAAAATAAAAAAATAAAGATAAAAATAATAAAAACAAGACAATAAAAATCAATGAATAATATAAAACTAAAACTAGGAAAAATATTTAATAACACGGCTAGTAAAGGTAAAAGTTAGTTGAAAAAATCAAAATTAAAATAAAATAAAAAAAAATAAAATAATAATAATAATAATAATAATAAATAATAAATAAATAAAAATAATAAATATATGAAAAAAAAAAAAAAAAAAAAAAAAAAAAAAAAAAAAAAAATAATAATAATAAATAAATAAATATATATATATATATATATATATATATATATATAGAAAAAAAGAAAGAAAAGAAAAGAAAAGGACAGGAAAAAGACCAATAAAAACCACAGAGCAAAACGGATAAACGCAAGGAGGAAGGAAGGCTCCAGGGGGAATACAGAAAGCTAGCAAAAAGATAATAGGGGGGAGGGGGGGGGGAGAAAGACTAAGATGACAGGGCAGGGATCCAACAGCTACTAATTTTCCAGCCGTCATCTCTATTGAGATTGTTAGGCCTTCTTTCAATCTCAATAGCTTCCCTGAATTTACGATGATGGAAATGAGCAACTTTGGCAACAACCTTGGCCTCCTCTATACAAACCTGATGCTTTGTCTTTTCCACATGCTCTGCTAACGCTGAAGACTTGGTTCTCCCATGTCTTAGGTCAGCTGCATGTTCGCTGATCCTCTGATGGATGGAGCGCCTTGTTTCCCTGATATAGGGGGTTCCACAAGAACACGGGATCAGGTAGACACCCTTCATGTCCTTAGGGTCAACAGGATCTTTCACCGATCGGAGGGATTTACGAATGGTGTTGAGGGACCTTAAGGTTGAGGGGATATCATACCTCTTGAGGATATGAGCAATTTTGTCTGTGGTTCCTTGAACATAGGGAAGATGGACACCTAGTCGGCACTCCTTCGGTTCTTTATTAATTGACGCATTTTTAGAGGCTTTAAGGAAAGCCTTCTAACCTAGGCGCCTACTGTAGCCATTCTCCACAAAGAAATTAAGGAGATGGGATCTCTCCTTATCAAAGCTCTTATTATCAGAAATCCTCAGGGCACGAGTAGCAAGGGTGTTAAGAACACCCATATTTTGAGCCGAGAAATGATGGGAATCGGCATGAAGATATTGCTCAGTATGCGTTTTCTTCTGGAATATTGAGTGGGAGAGCGAGCCGTCGATATTCTTAGAAATCAGAATATCCAGGAAAGGGAGGCAACCATTGACCTCTTTTTCCATGGTGAACTTACTGGCAGAGGACTGACAGTTGAGATGATTGAAGAAGCGATCCAGTTCCTCTTGGCCATGGGACCAGATGACATTAGTGTCATCCACATACCTTCTCGAAAGCTTGGGAGGGAGACGAGCCGAGGCTAAAGCTTTGGCTTCGAAATCTTCCATAAAGAGATTGGCAACAATAGGGGAAAGGGGGGAACCCATGGCAACACCACAAGTCTGTTCAAAGAACTCACCCTCGAAACAGAAGAAAGTGGAAGTGAGACAGATCTCAACCAGATGCATGGTATCGGGATCTGTTAGGCGATAGACCACTTCCAAGGCCTCCTTTATAGGGATGCAGGTATAAAGGGAGACCACATCAACGCTGACAAGAATGTCATCAGGGTCAAGTTTAATATCCTTAAGCTCATTAATGAAGGATGTAGAGTCTTTCACGAAGGACTCAGTGCGGCCAACCAAGGGCTTATGTTTCAGGGCAAGGAACTTAGCTACAAGGTAGGTCGGACCACCAATGGTGTTGATGATAGGCCTCAGAGGGACCCCTTCTTTGTGAATCTTAGGTAACCCATAGATCCTAGGAGTAAGGGGACTGCTCTCAATGAGTTTGTGGCATAGAGAACCCACAGAACTACTAGACTTGATGGTGAGAGCCACCGTCCTAGAAATCTTCTTAAGAGGGTTCTTGGGAAGTTTTTTATAACTGCCACTATTGTGAAGATGATCTAACATCTTCTTACGGCAATCATCCTTGTTAAGGATGACCGTAGCCCCTCCTTTGTCAGCCTTCAGAATGACAATATCTTGGTTCTGATATAAGGATTTAAGGGCAGAGAATTCCTCCTTACTGAGGTTCATCCAGGGGGGCTTAGCCTTTCTAAGGACGACAACACAATCCTGCCTAATAGTGTCCTTGATATTGTCCGGAAGATCTCTAATCTTGTATTCTACGTCGCAAATAATGTCATCCACCGAGATTTTTCTAGGGGCAAGGGCAAAGTTTAAACCTTTGCCTAAAAGACTAAAAACAGAAAGGGAAAAAGAAAAGCTAAAGAGGTTAACCACTCTCTTATTCCGGGAAGAAGGGAGAAAAATAACCTGATTCTCACTACTTTGGTTACTAATATTAATACCATCACCAATGTCATTATTAAAAGAATCTTTGTCTTTAAGGTATAAAGTATTATTATTAATGTCACATAAATTGATATTAACATTAATATTATTCGAAATTTTTTTATCCAAAATATTGTTATTATTCTCATGCTTCATATTATGATTAAATAAATTCTTATTACTAATATTATTATTATTAATATTGTAATTATAATTCTTATTAATATTAATATTATTCCTATGCATCATATTAATATTATTATCATAATTGTTATTCTTACGACTATTATTAAAATTATATAGATTCCTATTATTGATAATAATATCATTATTATTAATATAATAATTAATATTATGTATATCATTCAACTCATACAAACTATTATTATTAGTACTATCGTTATCATTAACACTATAACCATTTAAATGCGCGCCTTGACAATTAACGAGAGACTCAGGAATGTTACTAGCCGGCCTTCTGCACGCAGAGCTCTGATCATGATCGCTCGAAGGAGAGACCGCAACACTATTCCTCTCAGTAACAGAGCAACTACTCACCAGCTGCAAAGGAGAACCGAGAGCACTATTCTGCAGTGAACATTGATCAACGTAAGGTTCAGAAACGATACCAGCCAGCCTCCTATACGCGGAAATCAAACCCTGAGCGCTCGAAGGAGAAACCGCACCTTCTCCCTGGTCAGCATCGCTATTCCTCTTGGCAATTGAGGAACTGCCCCCCGACTGAATGGGAGAACTGTGAGCGAGGTTATGCAGCGAATTATGATCATGGGAAGGAGAGACCAAAATTCCTCGCAGGTCAACAACACCGCCATGGCGCCTACGCTGCAACAAGGAACCTGAGGGAGCCGACAAGCCAGGAATAGAAGCGCAGACCTCCCTGCTTGCTGTCATTGAAACCTGTTTCGTCACATGAAGAAGCTCGGATGAGCCAATTCGCTGGTTTATGGGATGACCAGGAGAAACCGGGGGCACGCTGGAATCAACTGAATAATCTGCTACATAATCCGACGCTAGGGCAGGCCTACCCCTGCAAACAGAAGGAGAGCAACACGTACTGCATGGAGCAAGCTACCTAGAAGATGGCGAGGGTACCGCGGAGAGTTCCCCAGAGATCTCCTGACATGCAAGGGGCGAGGAGGAAGATCCAATCGAATGGATGGAAGAAACCCAAGAACGGAGGGCTGATTTCTGAAAAGCAGAAATGCGGCTACGGGAAACCTCATCTACTAATCCACCTCTCACAGATTTCTGAGCTAAAATCTGAAACTTGGCAACTTGCTTTTGTCCCCTGATCTCCTCCAAATGCAATGATTTTAGTGCAGAGCATGCATCTATTCTGGCCCATAGGGAGGGGGAGATTAAGTTCGAAAGAACCAAGTGCACACCTAGAAGATCCTGAGAGAATCGACAGAGGTCTCTTCTGACCCTATTAATCTCAGATCTCGAAAGCACTAGACTTGCTTTTAAGAACACCCCATGGTTAGAAGGAGTGTGGAGGCGATGGCTGATCTGAGCGAAGACTGGGATAATCGTGGAATCCCTGCATCTTTTAAGAAAAGCTAGATCTGTTTTCAACTTCGAGACCTGCAAGCATGCCCATTCAAAATGATGAACCTTAGAAGCAATGGCTTTACCGTGCAAGGAATCAATTATTGAATTGAGGCTTCTGTGATTCATAATAGTTGCAAGAAGAACTTCGGCGTAAATCACATGAGGAAAGACCTTTGTCGACGCGTTTCGAACTAAATAGTGTGGTTCATCGTCAGGACAAGTTGAAGAAAGAGATCCAGCTATGCAAGTTAAATAGACTAAGCAGAGCCCCCAACGACTATCTTGACCAACGGCTAATTTTGACTTTGGGACCAGAGTCAAAAAGTCATTTATATAATAAAGTTATATTCGGTGACCATTCCTTTTAAAATATATAAAAACATTTATATAAATAAAATAATTTAATAGGTGCTAATGTTAATAGTTAGTTAAAAGGTTTAATAATTAAAAATTAAAAGTTATAAGAGATATTATAATAACAATATACATAGGGTACTTTATAGGATAATAATTAGTTAGAATTAGAACAAGAAAATAAGTTAAAAATAAATAAATGAATAAAAATAGGAAAAAATAAAATAAATGAACGGTAAAAGTTAGTTGAAAAAATGAAAGTCAAAATAAAATAAATGAATAAAAATAATAAATATATGGAAAAAAAAAAAAATTAAATAAAAATAAAAATTAATATATCTATCTATATATATATATATATATATATATATATATATATATAGAAATAAATAAATAAATATAAAATAGAAAGAAAAAAAAAAAGAAAAAAAAAGAAAAAAGGACAGGAAAAAGACCAATAAAAATCACATAGCAAAACGGATAAACACAAGGAGGAAGGAAGGCTCCAGGGGGAATACAGAAAGCTAGCAAAAAGATAATAAGCGGGGGGGGAGGAGAAAGACTAAGATGACAGGGTAGGAATCCAACAGCTACTAATTTTCCAGTCGTCATCTCTATTTAGATTGTTAGGCCTTCTTTCAATCTCAATAGCTTCTCTGAATTTACGATGATGGAAATGGGCAACTTTGGCAACAACCTTGGCCTCCTCTATACAAACCTGATGCTTGGTCTTTTCCACATGCTTTGCTAACGTTGAATACTTGGTTCTCCCATGTCTTAGGTCAGCTGCATGTTCGCTGATCCTCTGATGGATGGGGTGCCCTGTTTCCCCAATATATGGGGTTCCACAAGAACAAGGGATCACGTAGACACCCTTCATGTCCTTAGGGTCAATAGGATCTTTCACCGATCGGAGGGATTTACGAATGGTGTTAAGGGGCCTAAAGGTTGAGGGGATATCAAACCTCTTGAGGATTTGAGCAATTTCGTCTATGGTTCCTTGAACATAGGGAAGATGGACACCTAGTCGGCGCTCCTTCGGTTCTTTATTAATTGATGCATTTTTAGAGGCTTTAAGGAAAGCCTTCTGATCTAAGCGCCTACTGTAGCCATTCTCCACAAAGACATTAAGGAGATGGGATGTCTCCTTATCAAAGCTCTTATTATCAGAAATCCTTAGGGCACGAGTAGCAAGGGTCTTAAGAACACCCATCTTTTGAGCAGGGAAAAAAGTGCTCACAGCATTTGGTTTTGATCACAATTGTGTCAGATGGGTCATGGCCCTGGTGACCTCTTCCAGCTTTTCAATTTTGGTGAATGGCTCTCCTTTTTTAACTTTTTCTCCCTTCTACGGGTCTTAGACAGGGAGATCCGCTATCTCCGTTTCTTTTCATCGTCATGATGGAAGGGCTGGGGCATTCTATCAAACATGCAAGAGAAACAGGAAAAATTCAAGGACTCCAACTCTCGGAGAATGGGCAGGTTCTGACGCATCAACAGTTTGTGGATGATACCATGTTACAAGGAATTCCCACAATTAATGAAGCACAGGCCTACAAGCAAATTTTGAATGACTTTGCGAAGGCTACAGGTATGGAAGTCAACCTTACTAAATCAAAAGTATTTTTCTTTAACACTCATATTGCCATCCAGAGAAACATCTCCAAAATTTTAGGCTTTCAAAAAGAATCCCTTCCTTCTAAGTATTTGGGAATTCCTCTTACAGCTAAACCCCAACACAAGAGCATTTGGGATCCACTAGTTACTAAAATGCAAGACAAGGTCAGGAAATGGACAAACAAAAATCTAAATTTAGCGGGCAGACTAGTGCTTACTAAAGCAGTTCTCCAAGCTATCCCTATCTTTATGCTATCACTCCTCACAGCTCCATTAGGAGTCTTACAGCATTTTCGAAATATTTAACGAGATTTTTTGTGGGGCAAAGAGGAAACAAGGAAGAAATGGGCTTTGGTCTCGTGGGAAAAGATCTGCAAACCCAAAAACCAAGGAGGCCTGGGTTTGGACAATCCAGAGATTCTCAACAAGGCTCTAGGAGCAAAACTTTGGTGGAGGTGGGTTAAGGATCCTAAAGCTCAATGGGCAAGCATCTGGAAGGAAAAATATGCCAATGCCTGGCCGACTTCTGATATAATACATATGACAGGAACAGTGAAAGGCTCCCCCATATGGAATAAGGCTTGGGAGAACAGAGAAGTGGTTCAAAAAAATAGTTTCTGGGAAATCAGAGAGGGAGATCTGGCACTTTTCTGGGAGGACAAGTGGTAACAATAACCTAATCTTCTAAGGGAAGAATTTGTAGGCCTCAAGTAAGAGACTGACAGTCAAGGATTAGTTAAGGTGAAAGACTTTTGGGAAAATCCACAGAATGTAGGAAAGTGGAGAATTTGGAAAAAAAATAGAGAGCAAAGAGGATAGGACCCTCAACAGTAAAGCTGAGTCCCTTAAGAGCATGCTGGATCAAAGAATAATTCTAGTAACAAAAGGGCAGGATCAACTGCGATGGGGCAACAACAAAGAGTGCAACTTCAACATCAAGGAAGCTAAAGGTATTCTCCTTGATCTGGACCCACAAGATCCAAATAATATTTGGCAGAAGCTTTGGAAGCATAAAGGCTGGATGTAAATCAAACTCTTCATTTGGTTAGTTAACCACTGGAAAATCTTAACCTGGGACAACCTCAAAAAAAGGGGCAAGATGGGACCCTCCAGATTCCATCTCTGTGAAACCTAAGAGGAGACCATCGAGCATCTTCTCAACAGCTGCATTTTCACAGACAAGATTTGGGATTTATTTACCAACATCTTCAAATAGTCTGATAGAGACAAAGATTGTATTGGTAACACCCTAAACAATTGGAGAAATAAGTTTTCTGATAATGAAGTTCTCAATTATGCCTGGGATCTCTTGCCGGGTTTCATTATATGGAATGTGTGGAAAGAAAGGAACAAAAGAATTTTCAAAGAGGTAAGGAATGACTCTATTAGCCTGGTGAAGCTGATTGTAAAACAACTTAAGGAGGCAGTTGGTACCACCGTTAGGAATCTCCCCAAAAATCCTCCCTTAGTCGAAGAATTGAGAATCCTTCAGCTGTTAGACATGCAGGGGCTTATTCCTCAAGTCCTAGGCAGGAAAGCAAGATGGAGAGAGGCAACAGAGGAATTTTGGCATCCTCCCCCTGAAGGTTTTTTAAAATACAATATAGATGGAGCTTCCAAAGGCAACCCAGGGGAGGCTGGCTTTGGGGGAGTACTAAGGGATGAAACAGGTAGAATAATTACCCTCTTCCATGGATACCTAGGAAAAGCCACCAACAACATGGCAGAACTAATGGCTTTGGAACAATGCTTAGAATTTTTGATATAGAATAATTGTCAAAATGTCATAATAGAGGCAGATTAAGAGTTAGTCATCAACGCAACCAGGAGAATTAGTAATGGATCAGGGCTGGAAAAGGTCACAAAACACTAGAGGTTAACGTGGGTTCTTCAGAGAATTCAAGTTCATCTATAGAAGCTTCATACCCTCAAATTCATACATGTGAAAAGAAGAGCCAACAAGTTGGCAGACATTCTTGCCAACCAAGGAGTAGACTGCAAGAACAACGCAACCTTATGGAGGTGGGACACATTGGAGCAAAGCAACCTGAAACAACTCTGTCACAACCAGGCAGAGGAAGATATTGAAGTGTACAGAAGCAAAATAATAGAAACCAACTAGTGATGAACAGAGGTCAGAGGGTTGCTCAAGGGTGGACAAAAAGGTTCAGTAAGGATGATCTGCCAAGGTTAGCGATTAAGCTGACAACATGAAGGATTATTCTCCATGTTGGGCGTCAGAGTTGCCCGGATCGAAGAATGCAGCATCTCATTCCACAACATCACCTCAGGTCCTTGCCTGTCGGTGGGCTCATTGGTGGGTTTTTCTTTTTTTCTTTTGTTTCTGGAAGTCATGGCGCATCGTATGGCGTCCACTGTAGTCGCAAAATTGAAGTTTCCTGTCTGGAAATTGCTTACCGGCAAGGTAGTGGTATTCTGGCGATCGCATGCCCCAAAGGTGGTTTCTAGTTTTCCCGTTTTGGCGGCGATCACAATCAATGGTTGACACGTGGTGATGGGGTGGGTGGGAATACCACCCTCATCGCACACTATTGTCCGAGCTTTTTGGGGTTGTGATATGTTCCAAGACCATCTGATCTTATGATGCGAAGCGATGGTTGGGATGACTCATGCAGTTTGGTGTATAGGCTTGTTATTTGTTGCGTGACTTTCCATTGCGATGTTAACCACGGCCTTTGGATAGGGTTAGTAGAATCAATGGTTAAGATTAATGAGACAGGTTGTCTGCAGGTTGTACTCATCCTCTTGTACGGGGTGTGTTTCTCTCGTGGCAATTGTAATTAAAGTAGCTAGTTAGTTTTTTGTTTGGAATAGTCAGTCCTTTTTACTCTTAGCGGGACGCATTAGTTCTTTGTGGAATGCGCCTTTCCTTGTCCATCTTCAGTTTCTCGGGTGGGGTGTTAAGTGGCGTAGTTTTTTTTTTGATTGGTTCTTAGGCTCTCTTTTGAGAGTTTTGGGGTTTTGTCATTGGGACCGGGGCTAGTTCCTCTCGCTAGTTTTTAGTTTTTGCAGGCTTTCTCTTCGGTCCTTAACTCTTCGAAGATTGTTGTACTCTATGCATTTTAATTGATAATTAACGAAATAGAAGGTCCGACTCTTGCTTTAGCAAAAAAACTATTAACTTATGTTTCTATTTGATTGTTGAAAACAAAGCTTCAACTTGTTATATGAACCCTTTATATTATCCCAAAACATAATATCAACCCCCTTCTCTTATGAGTATTTAAATACATATGACCTATTATAAACGCTTATAAATAAGTGAAATCTAAAATAAATAAATACAAATAAAACATTACCTCGTTCAAAAACCAATGACATCATTAATAAAAAAATCCTAATGTTCTGTCTGGATACTCTAATGACATAATCATATCCTCACACGCTAAGAAAGCACACCTTCACGTTCCACTAATAACGCGTCATTGAAACGCCGAGCCGAGCGTCATTGAAACGTCGTGGAAATGTCTAAGAAGATATTTGCTCTAATATACCCATTTTTTTTTACAATATGTGATGAGAGAAACTGGCTTGTATCATGAATGCTAAAGTTATGTATTTTGAACAGAAACTCTAGGAAGAGCAGCGGGAAGAGGAAGGCAGATCGAGCTCGCAAATATGCATTAGTGACCAAGTCTGAAACTGACATTGTCCAAGACGGGAGGGGCGAAAATACGGGAGGAAATTTTTGTATAACAGTCCTAACCCGAGGTAGTTATACTATTAAATCCGAGGAGCTTATGTTATTAGACTTCATTTAATGTTCCATTAGTCGGACTAAGCATTGGATTGTTTGTTTGTAGGAACTCTTACAGATGCTCGAATATCAACTGTGATGTCAAGAAAATGGTGGAACGTAACACCCATGATAAGGGAATTGTCATAACTACTTATATGGGGCAACATATATATGAAAGCCCAACTGTAATTTATATATACAGGCTTCAGCTGCCACGCCAAATTACTAGCTCAGCAATATAGCTTTCTTACTATGATCCTACGGCTGTTCAGGAGTCCTTCGAGCAATATCAATAAATACGTTATTGGACTCGTGAGAGGGCTTTTTGCCTCCCCTTATGGGAGGGCTTTCTGAGAAGCTAACGAAGAACACAGTGGGGTGGTCACATGATGCGACTCATAGTATTGCAGAGATTACTACAAATATATTTGGTGCGGCAGGGGTTGGAATTATAGGGTATATTGTCATACAACTTTTGGAAGTTCACATCATGAGTATAAGTATATACGTTCATGACCAGGTACACAAGTAGTTAATACCATGGCAGTCATAATACAGAATAATCACGTATTTTTCGTTTTGTTTAAAAAATAAAATGTATGCAGCCATGTTACTTGTTTCTGTAAATCCATTATCCAGTAGCAATAACTCTTCTAGGGGTTTTTAAATTTTATTTTGTTACATTTAGTACGATTGAGGATGATTCTTGCCATAGATAAATTTATATGTTTATATGGTATAGCTTCTGCATATATGAGCAGCACCATCTATTAAATTCAATGGAGATCCAAAGCTAGCAGCAGAGGCGTAGGCAGTTACCGGGATAAGTCACCATGAGTAAATGTTGTTTTGGAGAAAGTAGCCCTTCTGGTCGGTGTCTCAATAGTAGTGGAAATGATGTGCCCATGGGGTTCTCAATGTTATATATTTACAAATAATATTTTTATATGTGGATACGTAGTAAATGTTAGCTTTTCTAAAATTTAGGAAAGGTTACAAATTACTGAAATAATAAATTTAGTAAAATTGCTCTTTATAACATTTAGAGTAGAATATATTTAAAATAATATTTTTTCTCTTTTTATATACAAAGGGGTTAAATACTTTATTTGTAAATTATAATGATCATTTTTGTTTTTTTGGGTTAACTTTCTTACTTTAGATATTAATCGCAATTTTATTCTAGTGGCTTGTTACTAGGGAAATCAAACCAATCACAATAGAGATGCTACAAAATTCTTCTTTCTATCAAAATTATCCAATATCAGGCTACCACATAATTATCGCTAGAACATAACACATGGCTTTCCATGACATGATATAGGTTACAATAAAATATGTGGGTATAGAGGATTGTCCACAACTATGTAACATAGAAAACAACAAAGTGCACCTTAGAAAATATAGGCATAGTAATATTATAAACCTATCCATCATCCTTCATAAGAAGAATTTGTAGGAGCAAGATCCTTAGTGTTCAGCCTTGTTGATGTTTGTCTCTTGCATCAAAGATGCAGCTCTATATGTGCCAACTTAGCATCTAGACTAACCAAACATGATAAAAAATGCTTCCAAACTTGTTGAATATAATTGAGATGAAAAATTATCTGATTGTGGTCTACCTTCTTTTCCTAGATGACTCTTCCCGATACCGTTTTCATTTTCTGCTGCAGAGTAATAGAGTGAAGGTTTTGATTCTTCCACCTGCTGGTGTGTTCTAGATCTGGAATCCAATCAACAATGTGAGCTAGAATCTCAAAGTATGAGTGATTTTTCCTATCATGAACTTCCTAAGCTTCAAGTAGCTAGATTTCATCCTACATTTCTGGTGAGGGTAACCACATGGTAGAGGTAAGAAACTATTTGGGCTTGCGACTAGGAACATGGTGTTTCAAAGCGGCCATGACAATCTAATCCCTATATTGATTGCATTAATTGCTGTTGCATGATGATAATGGGGTGAGTAAACCCATCTAGAGATACCTTGGGAGAGAGAAGGAGTTTTGGGGATTCGAAACCAAAGTGACTACAATGAACAAGATGCAGAGTGGAGAAATTTAGGGACATGGGTAGTAAGTATGTCAAAGGCCAAAAGAGCCATAGGGGAGTTCTATGAAAAAGAAAGGTTTCCAGTAGGTCCTTCCTAGGCGAGAGGAGGACTAGGCCACCTCTCCCATGGATACTATATTGAGCCTCCACCAAAAAATCTCACTCCAAACAAACATGAACAATAGGATTTGTTGACACCTAATCCTCTGAGATTGGGTGAATTTGGAATGTGAACAGTCATCAGAAGATGAACTGAGCAGTCACATTCTTTGTATATAATAATAGCTACCTAATGAAATAAATCGTATCAGTTTTCTGCCAAACCGGAGTTACTCCTGGCCTGACATGGTATCAGAACCAGTTCCCTGTTTACCCTTTATGTCTTTGTAACTCTTGATCTGCTCCATTGCTCTCTCTATAATTCTATCTGCCATACCTACATTCTGTCTGCCACACCTGCACTGCCCTGACATATTCTATTTATGATTTTTTGCACCCTGTTCATTTGAATGCGCTCAGAATCCAAAATCGTTCCATATTCTTGCGCCACTGGGCTCTGTCCATAATTAACACATCTGTCATAGCCTGTCTTGTGTATCATTGACCGCATATGAAACTGAATAGTCAAGCATTCTTGCTGCAGACTTTGTCCATGCAACTATTCATGACACAAAAGATCTAGAGTCTACAATTTTAACAAAATTTCGAATACGCCTCTCAACTGTTCAATACGCCTCTCAAATGTTCTTCCCAGTCATTTTTGTCAAACTCTTGTAAAATGCCGCATATTCTTCCTTCGTAATATCCTCTGGTTTTCTCATCCGGATAGGCTTCTGTTTGTTCACAAGACTCCATAATTGTTCCTAATAACTTTTGATATTTTGTTTTGTTGGAGGGTTTCGCGAGAAATATTCAGAGGAAGGTCTTCAGAGTCCACGACACCCTTTACAAAGCTAAGCTTCTGGATATGAAATGGGATTTGGCACGCATTCATTCGACGTAGATCTGTTCTACCGTGGAGCTACTTGTTAGCATGCGCATGCCTCACTTGAGGATCTTCACTTGGCATTCCTTGATTCACGATGGTCTTTACTTGGTATCGAAGCGTGGTGGTCTCTGTCCCATTTATCGATTGGTATATTTTTTGAACAGCGCATTTAAATCATATAACTATCGGTCTCTACAAAGGAGACGCTGGAACTTCATGGTACCACTGCACACGGAAGGGCTTGTGGTCACAGTTTCATAAAATGTTCAGTATATGGTTGAGTGTTTTGGTATATGGTATATGGTTGAGTGCGGAAATTTTTTTTTGCATTCCCATTTGCATTGGTATTTGGTATATGGTATATGGTTGAGTGTTTTGGTATATGGCATATGGTTGAGTGCGGAATTTTTTTTTTTTGCATTCCCATTTGCGTTGAATAACATATATTAAATGATATATATTGATTGGCAATGGTGATCCAGTGCATTTTTTAGTATGTCTTTAAAACGACTTTAACGTTGTCCCATATTTTAAAAACTGTCCAACACTTTAACGCTGCCATATTTTTATTACTGGCTTCAAAGTCTAGAGAATCAAAGGGATTTATGGTGATTTTTTTTAGTCTTTTCAGTGAACTTTGAAATTGTAATACCGTTGCTGCTCCAACTTTGTAGAGCTCGTGGTTAATACCGTTGCTGCTCCAACTTTGTAGAGCTCGCGGTGAATGATTGATTATTTTTAAACAACCAAAGTTATTTCCCACAGAAATTTTTTGAGTACAATTTCACTGTATATCAGCAGAAGTATTTTTTTACAGAATGCATTCAATCATCTCTATGGTAGGAATAGTTCTCACTGGCAAGGAGAACTATCCTGAATGGTCCCGGATGATAAAACACACCCTCATCTTCAATGAGTTGTGGAAAGGAGTGTGTGTCGGAGAAGCAGACAATGACCCAGTGCAGCCTACAGCAGACAAAGAGCTCGTCATTTGGGAAAACAAGAACAACAAAGCCTATGCATTAATCGCAGCATCTGTAAATGAAGAGGTGAGTCACCATATTTCATCATATTCAACTGCCTTTGAAGCTTTACAAAAGCTGAAAGAACTCTATGACTCACATTCTGCACTTGAAGTTGTTCAGCTCATGATTAAAATCTTCACTCTTGAACTGAAAAATAATGATCCTCTTGCTCTTGCATCTGAAGTAAAATCTATAATGCATGATATCAAATCCACTAAGGTTGAGCTGGATATCCCTCTTATTGCTTTTCTCAAGGCACTCTATCCTACCTACTCCAATTATCTTGAGTCTTTACAAGCAAATGGAAATCTTAAAGATATAACCTTTGACTCTCTTGTGAAAAAGTTTGTTGAAAGAGAGAAAGCCTTTGGAAAGAAGACAGCCCCTGAATCTTCTGAAGAGACTGTGTGCCTTGCTCATAAAGAAAAACATCCTGCTCAAGATTCTACAAGAGGAAGAGGTGGACGAAGAGGAAGAGGAAGATACTTCAGAGGCAGGGGGGGCAAACATTCTCAAGGAGAAAAGGCAGACTTACACTGCATTCGCTGCAAAAGAAATGGATCACATGATGCTTCTACATGCAAGCTACCATGGGACAAAATTGAGCAGAAAAGAAACCAACAGAAAGGTAAAACTGATGATACAGACAAAGGTAAAGCACCTAAATCTGCTCACTATATTGAGGCACAATGTAACATTGGAGTAAATGAAGATATGTTTAATGCTTCACTTGCTTCTTCGAAAAATGATTGGTTGCTTGATTCAAGAGCAACCTGTCATATGACTCATAGAAAATATTTTTTCGAAGATTTCACTGACAATGTTGATGGAGCAGTATACTTTGCAGATCAGTCAAAAATCAAGCCATCAGGGCTTGGCACAATCAGGCTTAAACTGCCTGGTCTTCCAGACTTTCTTCTGGATCATGTTCTATATCTCCCACAGCTCAAAAGAAACTTGCTGTCCTTGGTTCACATCCGCCAGCAAGGTCACTCCATTCATATGTTTGATGGCAAGCTTGAGGTAAGAAAAGCATCTGACAACTCACTTGCCATGAGGGGAATAGAAGAAGAAAGGCTTCTCAAACTACAAGGAACCTCTGCTCATGCACAACATTTCTCATATATTTCTCATCATGAAGAAGGTACACTTCCATCAAGTCTATTATGGCATGCTAGATATGGACATTTAAGCTATGACAGTCTCCGCTTATTGAAGAAAAATGGTGTTGCTGGTTTGCCTACAATTCCTAGGAAAC
Source organism: Pinus tabuliformis (assembly GCA_031772625.1). NCBI lineage: Eukaryota > Viridiplantae > Streptophyta > Pinopsida > Pinales > Pinaceae > Pinus > Pinus tabuliformis. The sequence goes on along the minus strand of CM062811.1, from coordinate 854,512,078 downwards.
ATAAGCAATGTCATGCTTGCATTCTAGGAAAGCATAGCAAACAGTCTTTTCATGATTCACATTCAAGAGCACATAGGAAGCTTGAACTCATTCATTCAGATTTATGTGGTCCAATGCCTGTTCCTTCTGCAAATGGAAATAAATATATCATGACATTTATTGATGATTACACCAGAATGTTCGTAAGTGTATCTTCCTGGGGTATTCAAACACCTCCAAATCATACCGCCTCTATGATGAAGTAAATAAAAATTTTGTTGTATCTAGAGATGTAATTTTTCTTGAATCATCCAAATCTGACAATGTTGTTGAGCAGCAACTTGATCGCTTGGATAGATTCGCAAAAACGAAATCATTTCAAGAATTTGATAATCAGATTCCACATATTGAAGGGGGGATTCCTATACTAGATCAACATGTGGAATCTTCTTCTGAAGAACACTCTCCCCCGGATGAAACTCCAACAACGGATGATGCTTTAAGTGATGTAATTGATAGAATTGGGAGACTCAATCTTGATTCAGTCCCAACTCAATCAATAGAGCAGCCTGGACCATCTCAGAAAGGTCCCCCAAAGTGGCTGACAAAGACACTTGAAAGTGTTCATCCTGATGAAATTGGAAACACAGGAAGCATAAATTCAAACCGACAAAATGGAGGTGATGTAGATTACTCTAATTAACCTGTTGATATGGATGTTACATATGATTGTGAATTGAACTTGTCTACAGATTTTGAACCAACCTCCTTCAAAGAAGCTGCTTCTCATGATGAATGGAAAGAAGCGATGCAAAAGGAGTATGATGCCCTCATAAAGAATGGCACTTGGAAGCTGGTTGATCCTCCATTTGATACCAAACCAATTGGCTGCAAGTGGGTCTATAAAAACAAGTACAAAGCTGTTGGCTCACTTGAAAAGCACAAAGCTAGGCTTGTGGCAAAAGGTTTTGCACAGAAGGAAGGGGTTGATTATGAGGAAACTTTTGCCCCCACAGCAAAATGGGCCACCATCCGGACACTCTTTGCACTAGCAGCTCAGAACGGTTGGAAAGTCCATCAAATGGATGTAAAAACTGCCTTCTTGAATGGAGATCTCAAAAAGAATGTTTTTATGTCCCAGCCTGAAGGATTTGATGTGAAAGGACGTGAACAAAAAGTATGCAAACTTGTGAAGTCCTTGTATGGCCTCAAACAAGCACCGCAAGCTTGTTATGAAAAACTAACTGAGCATCTTCTAGAACTCAACTTCAATCATTTTGATCTTGATGATGCAACTTTATTTGTCCATAAAGTTGGCAAAACAGTTGTATATCTTGTGGTATATGTAGATGATCTTTTAATGACAGGGAACAATGAAAGCTACATTGCATCCATAAAGAAGGAATTGGGGAAAAGTTTTGAAATGACTGATTTGGGCTATGTTCATTACTATCTTGGCATTGAAGTAACCCAACATCCAAAATCCATATTTCTTTCTCAAAAGAAATACATTGGAGATTTGTTAAACAGATTTGGAACGACAGAGTGCAATCCTCTTTCTACTCCAATGGAACAAAACTTAAAGCTCACATCTATTGAAGGAAAGGAATTTGAGGATGCAACAAAGTATAGACAGCTTGTAGGAAGTCTCATCTACCTCACTACTACCAGACCAGACATTTCATTTGCTGTTGGAATCCTCTCCAGCTTTATGCAAAAGCCTTGTGAGGGACATTGGTCTATTGCAAAAAGAGTTCTAAGGTACTTGAAGGGAACTCAAGACCTTGGAATCAAGTATACACAGGTGGACGACTTCAGCTTGATTGGATACTCTGATTCAGACTTCGATGGAGACAAAGAAACTGGGGTATCTACTTCAGGATATGCTATGAGTCTTGGATCAGGAGCTGTCTCTTGGAGATCACGCAAACAATCAGTGCCAACAAATTCCACAACAGAAGCAGAATACGTGGCAGCAGCTGAAGCAACGAAAGAAACTGTGTGGCTCAAAAAAATTCTTGAAGATTTGCAGGTAAAACAAGTACAATCAACTCCACTCATGATTGACAACACCTCTACAATAAAGTTGGCCAAGAACCCAAAGTTCCATGATCGTACAAAGCACATCAGTACTAAATATCATCTGATCCGACATCATGTTGAGGCCAAAACAATCCATCTCCGTCATTGTTCCACAAATGAGCAAATTGCAGACATCTTCACCAAAGCGCTTCGAAGAGAAAAGCTTGAAAGATTCAGAACGATGCTTGGACTCACCAACATCCCTTCAGATTAAGGGGGGGAATGTTGACACCTAATCCTTTGAGATTGGGTGAACTTGGAATGTGAACAGTCATCAGAAGATGAACTGAGCAATCACATTCTTTGTATATAACAATAGCTACCTAATGAAATAAATCGTATCAGTTTTCTGCCAAACTGGAGTTACTCCTGGCCTGACAGGATTGTAATTCAAAAAACATGTGTAAGAAGTTAAAAGAAGAAGAAGTACCACCATATTTGGGGGAGATGAGTTCTCAAATACCATAGAAGAATATTGGTAGAAATCCACCCATTAGAAGACGCATGAACTAAATGCGTGTCACCCCAATAACCCTTGGAAATTGAAAAGTCCAACCTATCATATGGAGTGAATATAAAAAGGATATATTGGGAGTGCCTATACCTTTCACAATGGTTAAAACACAAGTTCTAGTGCCACGAAGGAAAAGTCCCACAACCATCCTAGTAACACAGCAATGACACCATATATCTACAACTCACCCCTAGTAATCCAAGAAGTTGAGGAGGTCTCAAAGGGTTTTTAATTAGTTATCTACATTGTCATTACTTAATGACACGTGTGAATGCATGACACCAACCAGTGATCCCATCCCCCTCTTTAATACTTGGGGTGATGGTGAGGTGGAAATTCCGCTCCCTTACCTCACCGAGACATATTTCAACACACTCATCAGGGTCTATTAATTTTTTATAATGAGGTTTTTGAGTTGACCCCTCCATTCTGACCATACTTCATTACTCTAAGGGGAGGTCATGAGGTAAAAGTTTTTCTTCTTACATCCTTGATTCACGAGGTAATTTTACACATTGTTTCCAAATCGACGAGAGTGTGTGCGAATGATAGTAGGGAAAGAAGAGATTAAAGAATTAATACAAGAGGTGAAGTTTTCCAGTCTCTAACTACAACATATCTTTTCTGGGAGAATCCATTAAGAAATCTCTTTGAAGCGAACAAAGTTCCTTCTACAGATTAATTACTCCAAAAGACTTGGAATATAAAAATATCCATGAGGATACAAATATTATATATTAAATGTGTGAATAAGATTGATTTTATTATGAGAATGAGAGACTTGCTTATATACCAAGTAGGTGTCTCTTCATGGAGAGTCATGTCTCATTTAAACATGATTCTTCAACCTAATTACTAATTAACTAATCATTATTTATTATTATTATCATTTACATTATTTTACATTATTTACTATATATTTATTCATAACATTGCCTTCCTCAAAAAGATTTTTCCTCAAAGCTTACTGATGAAAGGCTTGACCTCTTTTCTTTCTTCTATTTTGGGTGTCTTCTTGTCTTAGAATTTTCAGCTTCATCGAAGCAAGACGATATGATCCTCTAAGTGAGAAACAAAACTATCACACTGAGAAAGGATTAGACCATCCTAGATTAATCTTCTGTGTAGTATTCTCATCACTGGAATTTTGTAACGACTTAGCATAGGACTGGATTGATGTTACATCATTATTCTCTAGAACATCAGTTTGTTGTTTCTAATTTGAATGGTCTTGATGCGTAGCATGGTTGAGCTATCTACTCTCATGATTTAGATGTCGAAAGGGAACCTTTTTGGTTTGGCTTCCCCTTATTAGGTGTGTGGAATTTATTTGATTTACTTCAGGGGATGATGTTGTTGAGTTGGTTACAGAATCTTCAGTTGGGATGTTAATCATCTAAACTACAACATCTAAGTGTATCATTTCATCAACTAACTTGTCTTCTTGAGTTGTCATATTCACTCAATCAGTATTTGCTCCCTTATCTTCAACTTGGATTGTTACGATTGGGGATTTCAATATTTCTTCTTGAGTGAATGTTCCAACTTGTATTTTAATGCTCCTTAAGTTTCTTAATTTGAGTGAGTAGACTTTGATTATGGTTTCTCAAACGTAAAATTTCATTGACTTCCGATTCACCAACCTTCTTTTCAATGTTTTGACTTTTTAGTTTTTCATCTTTTGGATCTTTGATTTGTTCTAATAAATTTTTATTAAGGTTCTTTAAATGTAAAGTTTCCTCTTCTTGTTCTGATAAGTGCTTCTTGAGTTCTTTCTTTGTGACCATGGTCTTCTTCACTTGTGCAAGTAATTTTTCAACGTGGTCCTTGAGGTGAGAAATTTCTTTGTCTTTTTCCAGTCTTTCTTTGTAATGGATATCCACAAGATTTTTATGTTCATGTTCTAACGCTTTCTTGTTTCACTGAAGTTTGGCTATTTTCCATTCTCTTGATCTTTTAGCTTCACTTTCTCGATACACTGGCTGACATCATTTCGTGGTAGTGATGATGGACATCCACCTTGGAATATAGATTCCTTTTTCTTTCTCTCCTCATTAAAATCAACATGTTGTTGCTCAAGTATTGTCATTAATTGTTCTATATCTCTTGTGAATTGTTTTTTTTCATTACTTAGAGATTCCATTTTTTTCTTTTTCTTCACTTCTTTTAACTTTGTATGGAATTTTTTTATTTATTTTATTGTTATTATTTTTTCCATTTCTATATTATTTTTTTTAATAATTTTTTTTGAACTATATGAAAATTATCAGCCTATGTATTAAAACAGTGTGAACGAAAATGGTGGGGTGTGACTAGTGGCTCGTCATTTGACCATCAGGGTAACTAATGCAACGTGCAACGAGTTTTAGTCGGAATGGCAGATGGTAGCAGGGAGGAGCATGGAGCATGGGTAGCAAGAGGTTTGGAAGCACAACGTGGTCAACGCAATTGGGACAAAACTGTGGAAAAGATGGCGCAAAAGCAGGGTTTCAAGAAGATGTTGACACGGTGTGTGGAGAAGCTGGGGAATCACATGCAGGGACCAGCGGGGGATTTGCATTTGATTAGGTAGTAGTGGGCCAAGGAGATACGGGCATCGACCGTCGGGAGCAACATACGTTTCAATTAGGAATGTGGCAGCTTCACAATGGCACCAAGTCGAAACAGGATTCGACTGGTTGACGGGTTGGTAGACAAGCGATGGTGTGGGAAGGTAAGTTTTGGTTTCTCGTTGTTGTTTTTAATTTTATTTTTTATTATTATTATTATTATTATTATTATTTTCATCACTATAATGCAATGTATGTTCTTTTTCCTTTTTATTGTATAGATATATATTTTTTATTTTTTTTATTTTAATTTTTTTTTTCAACCCTTTTTTTTGTAATATAATTTTCTCGTTTTTCCTTCTTTACTATATACCTAAATTTTTATAACTTTTAATAATTTATCTTTTTTAAATATATATGATTACTTCTCTTTTTTTTGTGCCCTTTTTTTTAAAATGGCCAAGGGCCTGACGGAAAATCCGGTGGAATGGAGAATCTTCGAGACTGACGAACACCTAAATAAGGAAAACAAAGGCCAGATCAGATGTGGCTCTGATACCAAATGAAGCGAACAAAGTTCCTTCTATAGATTAATTACTCCAAAAGACTTGGAATATAAATATATCCACGAGGATACAAATATTATCTATTAAATCTGTGAATAAGAATAATTTTACAATGAGAATGAGAGGCTTGCTTATATACCAAGCAGGGGTCTCTTCATGGAGATTCATGTCTCATTTAAACGTGACTCTTCAACCTAGTTACTAATTAACTAATCATTATTTATGATTATTATCATTTACATTATTTTACATTATTTCCTATATATTTATTCATAACACTCTTTAGAGTATTTATTACCAAATTAGAATCTCCATCCACTTGAATCTCTGTACATATATTTGAAATAGCTAGGTAGAGTAAATAATCCAAAGAACATAATGTCGATATATTATTATTGTTGACCCTACAAGTACTAGTAAACATAAATATGGCCTAGCCATCACAGTTCATGAACATGCCTCAAAATCTAGCCAACCCTGAATTCCCTTTTGAATCAAAATTTAGCTTGATGAACTCAATTGGGGGAGGGGTGAATATCTCTAGTGAGCCAATCCCAAGATGAAGGGGTGTAGGGGCTATGGGTGGAGACATGGCAAGGAAAGGTCAAGCATGGTTAGGATAGCTAACTCATGTGGTTTTTCTTCCTAGTTTGGTTGAAACCATGACGATGATAATATGGTCTCCCGTACATTATCTAAGATGGTATTCCAAAACACATTCACCATTGTTTCAACTTTCTTCAAGATCCTATTATTTCTCTCTTTCCATATTATTCATAGTAGAATTCCTAGCATTATAACCCATGCTCTATTAAGGATGTGATTGTGAATATTCCATGCAACCTTTAATCAATAGTTTCTATGATATTGTTACACTTTTAGTTTGAGTGTCTAGAGAGTAATAGAACTTGATCTCGTAATTTATCCAAAAAGGGACAAGAATTAAGGAGATGTTCCATGTCTTCCTCATGGTCACTACAAAGTACACATATTGAGGGACCCTAGAATCCTTATTTTCTAATTTTATCCTAGGAGACAGACCAAGGTTTGGAAAGAAACTAAATGAATTGAGAGACATTGGGCTAGAGGCCTTGGAGCTATATTTTGTTTTAGATAGAGATTCGATGAATAGAGTTATGTACCAGGTGCAACAAGTATGCCTCCTTTATTATGAATATTCATTTCATTTGGTATCCTCATAGAATCTTATCCAAGCTATTTATATCCTGTTTTGCAATCCTGACTAAACTTGGTTCAATTTTCAGTAACTTGTATGGCTAGCTCATGGTCCCTTGTTTTCCATATTCTCCACTTTGAGGGACTAGTAGACAACTTCCAAAAATTCGAGGCAATCCTAAAATTTTACCCTAGAATGAGGCTTCCTATCTCCAGGAATTCCTCTTAGGACTCACACTTGGGTTTTTGTTTCCAGGCATCCTTCTAGAAGAAATTTGTCTAGCCATTTCTAATCTCCAAAAAGGACTCTCTATGTATCAATTTCTTGTTATCTTTCTCTAAATTCCAAATCGAGGAGCCTAGAGAGAAATTTGGAGTCCATAACTTCTCTGATTGAGAGAATAATCGATTATCCTATCTATTCTATCTATGTAGACAAAATTCTTGTCTTCCTTGAATCCACTTCCACCACAAATTTTCTCCCAAGGCATTATATAGTAGTTTAGGATCCCACAGGCCCAAACCATCTACCAATTTTAGGAGGCATAGCTTTTCCCACAGAACTACTGACCACTTTCATTCCATTATGGCCCCACCCCATAGAAATGTTTTATACATATTTTTTATCCATTTGAGAGTTTCTTTGGGGGCTTCCATAATAGAAAGTAAGTACAGAGGGTGATATTGAAAATTTGATTTCCAAAGCACCAACCAGCCTGCCATATTCAATGACTGAAAGGTCCAACTATCTAACTCTTGTGAGATGCATTGTAAGGTACTCTACCAATGATTTCTTCATAACAAACTTTCAACTAGTCATGCATAGAGATATTTGGAAAGTAGAGAACTAGTCTGAAACCCCATTAATCAAGGCAGGTGTTGCTACATAGCTAAGTTAGTATTAAAGAAACATATATGGGTATATTCAACATTGATGGAGGTACCTGATGCTTCCATGAAGTCATTGAGAATTTTATTCATAGAAGTGGATTGTCTAGCTATGGGTATATCGAGTAGCATGATGTAATCTAAAAATTATTTATATGTGATTGGAAGGTCATCTGCATCTAGACATAATACTTTGAGTTTAACTTGTTCCACAACTTCCTTAAGGGTTTCTTTGAGACCTTATACTACTAGAGTAAATAAAAATGGGGATATAGGGGCTCCCTAGTAAATCACCATTGACGGGTTGAAGGTGTAAATAGGTAATTAATTTTGCAATATTGAGAAGATAGGGGATCAAATCAGGGATCCAATCTAATTGGCCAAATATTCAAAGAAGCCAAATGGCTGAAGTACTTTGTGTAAATACTATAGACTTAAAATTCCATAAGACTTTGAGAGATTCTACTTAATTATCATCAATACCCTTTTTTTCTCATGATGTGTATTATTTCACGAGCTACTATGATACCATTCAAGAATTGTCAGCCTTCCGCAAACCATATTTGTATGGGGAAGATAATAAGACTCAATTAGTATTTTAGGTGGTTGACTACGACAATGGAAGTGACTTTGTAGATGACATTGCAAAGGGAGATTCGAAAAAATACACTAGCTACATTAAACTTATTTTATTTGGGAACTAGGGTCAGGAGGGTGGAATTAAGACCTAGACAAACATATTGGGATTATTAGTATTACTGTAACATGGAGTGGATTTTTGGGCCTAAAACTAGCCAACATGCTTGAAAGAAATCGATAATGAATCCATCTAGCCCAAGGGAATTATTCTTAGGCATGGATATTATAGCTTGCTCAACTTATGTAAACCAAACTTATGTAAAAGTGGTTTCTCACATCAAGGCATTATTATGGGCAAGCTGAATTAAGGATAGAATATTTGAAGAGATCTTCTAGATAGTAAGCTCCTGATTGTGAGATGGTTATAAGGTGATAAAGTGGTAATACACTATTAGTTCTTGCCCTAAACTAGTGTGCTCCACTTGTCAACTCCCATTTGTAGTACTCAAAGATAAAAGTTTGTTATTGTGTTAGTGGTTGATCATTTCCTTATGGAAGAAATTGGCGTTTCTTTTCTCTTCTCTTAAGCACCTTGTTCTGGATTGTTGCTTCCATAATACTTCTTCTTGCTTGCAATGTTCTTCTATCTTAGTAAGTAGTTGGGTTGTTGTTTCCATGCATCACAACAAAGTTTTATGGAAATTTATAAATTCCTAGAATGAGTGTTTCTGTATCAATTGCTCGTTATCTTTTGTTAAATTCAAAATAAAAGAGTTTGGAGGGAAATTTGGAGTCTATAATTCGTCTAATTAAAAATATAGTGGATTATACCTTTTGTTCCATATTGTCATAATTCTTGTCCTATTTGAATGCACCTCCACCAAAACCTTTTTCGCAAGACATTATTGAGTATTTCAAGATCCTATAGTCCCAAACCGTCTGCCAATTTTAAGAGGCATAGTTTTTTCCACACAACTAGTGACCATTTTATTTCTATTGTGGCCCCACCCCATAGAATTATTTATGCATATTTTTTATCAATATAAGAATTTAATTTGGGGATTACATAACAAAGAGCAAGTATAGAGGGATATATTGTAAAAAAAATAAAAATCAAAAGCACCATCAAACCTTCCAAATTCAATGACTAAAAGGTACAACTGTATAACTTCGTCGAGATGCATTATAGGTTTCTCTACTAATGATTGCTTCATAATCAAATTTCAAGTAACGATGCTCCTTGATATTTGGAAAGCATATAAATAATAGGAAAACCCATTAATCAAGATAGGTGTTGTTCCTTAGCCAAGTTAGTATGAAAGAAATAGATGAACGTTTTTTTAGCATTGATGGAGGTACTTGATGCATCCATGTCATTGAGAATTTGTATTAGAGAATTGGATTCTCTAGCTTTTGGTATACCAAATAGCATGATGCCATCTACGAATTGTTGATGTGTGATTGGAAGGTTGTCTCCATATAGGCATAATCTTTGGTGTTTACCTTGATCCGTGACTTCTTTAAGGGTCCTTCTGAGGCATACTACTATAATAAATTAAAACATGGATAGAGGTTCTCCCTAGCAGATCCCCATTGAGGGGTTGAAGGAATATGTAGGAGATCCATTTTTAGGATTGAGAAGAAGGGGGTTGAGATTAGGGATCCAATCCAAGTGATCCAATATTCAAAGAAGCCAAATTCTTGAAGTGTCTCGTGTAAATAGTCCCAACTTAATATTCCATAAGGCTTTGATAGATCCAATTTGAACATCATCATTGCCTTTTTTACTTTTTTTAAAGAATGTATTGTTTCATATATACTATGATGCCATCCAATATTTGCTGGCCTTCCACAAACCTATTTTTTTGGGAAGATAATAGGACTCAATAAGGTTTTTTGGTGGTTGACTATAACTATAGAAATTACTTTTTAGATGGCATTGGAAAGGGAATTTGGATAAAATATGCCAGCTACATCAAATTTATATGCTTTGGGGGCAAGGGTGGCGAGGGTGGAATGATGACTTGGCAAAATATATTAGGATTGTCGGGATTATTCTACGAATTATTGTATTTTTAGAGCTAAAAATGGTCAGCATTTTTGAAAGAAATCAGTAGTGAATCCATCTGGCCCATGGGTCTTATCCTTATGAATGGACAATATAGCTTCCTGAACATATGTGGAATGATTTGTGTCATCAAGGCATCATCCTAGGCAGGCTTATTTATGGAAAAAATATTTGAAGAGATATTTTTTATAGAAACCTAGCAATTGGGAGATGGCTTCAAGAGGAGAGAGTGGTAATAATATACTAGTTCTTGCTCTAAATTTGCATGGGAAACTAGTTAGGCCCCATTCATAGTTTTCAAAGAAAAACTTTTGTTAATGTGTAAAAGTTTGATAATTTACTTATGGACGAATTTGATGTCATTTTCCCCTTCTCTTAACCACCCTATTATGGATTGTTACTTCCACAACACTTCTTCTTGCTTGAAAACTTCAGCCACCCTTCCTCCTTGATCGTGTCTTTTGTTAAGCTATTCATAATTACTTTCTCCTGCACTTGTTGGATTGGGGTATCTAGGGCTTATTTTTCAATGAATATATTTCAAAACTCAATATTATTCTAGTACTTTATCTTGGCCTTAAGCTTTTTAATTTTAGTTAGATTGTATGCATGATGTTTTTCCCAAGGTTATTTATTAGGACCACCACTCATTAGGATCGTTAAGAAATATGGGTCTTGCAACTAAAACATTTCAAAGAGGAACAATCAGTTATGGGGGGTGGATTTAAGATTTAATCTAGGAATATGGGCTAGTGATCTAAGCCTATAAATGGTAGTATTGAAGCTTCCACACAAATATCATTTTTAAGAAGTGCTTTAGAAACTATGAATTTGTTTAGTCTACAGGTAGTTTGATTGTTACCTCGTCGGTGATTATTCCATTTTAATGTACCATTTGTGGTGTCTAGAACTGTCATCTAGAGTTGGGTTTGTTAATTTTTGCAATTGTAGTCAAAATCCACCTTAGACAAGTCACATGACCAAGATTATGATTTCATTAGCTTCCTACTTTCTAGATGACCAAAATCGACATAAACATCACCTTATTTGGACAAGAGAAAGTTTATTTTTGAATATATTTATTCACTCATGTATATTGGGTTAAGTAAGCCCTAAGAACATGTTAAATTTGATAGGTAAGCCTCAAACCCAAGTGGACCCTCATGAAAGCCTATAAATAGAAGAGACCTAAATCTCACTTGGACACATGGGATCAAGCCATCTTATACTCTTCTCTTTTGTCTTGGCTCACACAGGTCTAATTAATGAAGTTCGCGCAAGGGTCTGAAATCTCAGGGGTGAAGCTCACACTGATCTAGAGTTTTCTTATTCTTAGATGCTGGCAAAGAACTAAGAATTTTAGTCCCTAGACGCTTGCAAACAATGGTCAAGAGAACACCCAGAAATCCCTAGGAACTGGGACAGAGTGTTTATGAGAGTGTCTGGGAGGCTAAGGTTTTCACTGCTCAGTTTGGTCTTCGAAAGCACACATAGTATGGTCCTGGGAGCGTTTGGGATGCCATAGACACTCGCATAGAAGCCTTATGAGAGCTTCCAGGGTTTGAGGGTGTTTTGGGTATGTTCTACCCCAGATGTCATCATCCATTTCACCTGGGACCGGCTAGATCTATTCCAAATGAAATATTCTAGTTCAGCAGACAATGTTCAGGATTGCTATTTACACTTGCACAACTCCTCCTCCCTACGACCGAGACTCAAATATGAGATTTCAGTATTCCAAAAAAAATTATTATTGATAAAAGTGTTTAGCAGTATCCAATAGTTGACTACACTCAGTGACAACACATTACAACCATCAGAATGAGGGTTTTGCTTATAAGCATGATTAAATTTTTTCATGGATATCATAGTTTTTTTGGTTGCATAGATAAAGTTATGGATCATTGTAATCTCTTTTATTGAATCAATTGATGATGATATAAGAAGAAGAAGTTTTGCAATGGTTTTCCCCATCGTGGGTTTTTCCCTGGTCTCAGACCAATCCTGATGTGTCTATGTGTGCATGCTTTTCTTCTATTGTTCCTTTATAATGATGATGATGATGTTGTTCTTTATATATAATTGCATATGCTAATGAATAATGGTGTAGATATAAATAATGTAATGATGATATTGGGTGAACTTAATGTATTAATGAATAAATGCAATTATCAAAGAAAAGAACAATGTATCCCTATGAAAAAATAGAATGGTATTAGAGCTAGGCTGAAAAAAAGCCATGGATATCACCCCGACGATGATACCTTAGATGGACGTAAGAAGAGGATGGTGGAGACCTAAAATAATTCTATGGTTTGAAGAAAACCCTAGGCAACCTGATTACTAGGGTTTGGTGGATTCTATGAGGTTAGGGTTGGGGACAAAACCCTGGTTTATGGAAACAATTTGAGATATGGAACGTAGCTGGTCAATATGCAGATGCTCAAGAACTTGACATGGATTTTATGAAGTCTTAGATGAGATAACCCCTAGCAGACCTAGTTGGATAATTGAAGGCAACATTGGTATATGGACCATGGACATTTATGTCTCTTAAAGATTGGTTCAAGAGGGAGAGGATCGCCTCTCATTGAAGATAAGTATTTCTTAATTTATGATGCCTCTTACTTTTGTTTAGACCCATGTATATGATGATTATTTTTATTTCTTATACTTCCTACATATGTATTTGAGTATATGGATGTTTCTAACCTCCTTGATGAGATGTCATGAGTAGATCCTTCTTGAGGATCATATGAAATTCAAGAAGGATGGCTAGAGATGGAAAAGGTAAAGAGGCACTATATGAAAAGGTGTCAAAATTATACACACGAACGATATCTAATGAAAAGGTGCACGAGTATTTGAATACCAAGGTATGCATGGTATGTTTTATTGCAACAATAACTTTGATGGCTAGGTAAGCCCTAAGATATGATGGGAATGTATATTTCTTTGATGGCTCATACATGCATATGAAAGCGACTTGGATATATGTTTCCTATGATGAAATAATGCACCTAGTGTTGAACATTTTGATATTTTTGAATTCTATGAGGCTATCTAATGTTGATACATTGATACACTTGATGATTGGCTAACATCCATCTATTGGACATCCTGATCCTATAAGGAAGGCTAGAACATTGACTCTATTAAATGATACTCTTGATACTTGTCATCATGTATTTCATATAGAAGGATATATCATTGAATCTTATACATGATACTATTGTTAATGCTTTTGATAAGCATGATGAAATCATATGGAAAGAGAGATTGACATCTTTTTATTTTGGTAAAGTTTTATTGAATGACCTAACTTGATCTCATTGATCGTGATAAGTATGGTAACCTTGATGTTAGATTTATAACTATGAGATTGATATTCTAGATCTCTCACTACCTATGGTCTTGTCTTGATGGGATATGGTTAAACAGAATGTCCTAACTTGATGAAGTGACTTGATAAATTTATCATAATCTTTGAGATATGATATGATCCTTTGAGTCTAACCTTTCACCAAATATTGATGTCATGATGTTGATATCCATGATATATATATATGTTTATAATCTAGAAAATTTGTAGTTTCTTAACTCTAGTAGAGACAGGTTAATGACATAGTTTCCTAGTTAAAGGGAGAATATCTTCTCAAGATTCTTAATCTTATTACTATGTGAATTATGCATTTTTGAACTATGATTTATGTGCACTTGACATTATTGGTCAACAAGAAAGTCTCAGATATGAAGCTTGTATAGAAATTAGGGTTTCTTATCTAAACGTAGGCATGGAACTGGGAAATTTCATCCTTGGACACATGCATGCTAATGCCCAAGTAGCATCCACGCAACTAAATACACACCCATGCCAACATAAAGAGAGCGTCCATGGGTTTGACTACAGTTTCCATAATATGAATCTTTCTAAATTTGCCTGAACTCTGAACCAAGGTGTCTCTGACATTTTCTGCCACTGTAATCTGATTTCTGAAGTTGTTGGGTTAAATTGTTGACCACATAAAAAAATGAAGTATCTTGCTTGAAATCAAGATGTTCACCTAGAAGATGTCAGTAACAGATGTGTTGCAGATAACAACAAGATCTACAAGCAAGAAAAGCTTGAATATGTTCCATAACATGACATGCAAACTAAACTTTTTCTTGTAGTTGACCAAGACACACGTATAGATATGTTACTATGTTTGTGCTACAAGAGTTTGGCATGATTTGGTTTATTAATATATATGAATAGTGCATTGTCATGATGCTTGAAAATAAATTTAAATTCATGATTGAGATGTGTTTTTACTACATATATCTCTATGATAGAAAATTTGGACTTGACCTGATGTGTAATGATTTGATTTGATGATTGTTAATTTTTCCTCATGTCAATGTTATGTGGGTATTCAAAAATTGGCCTCCTTGTTCCTAGAACAATGGTTGATGTATTGATAGTTGTGATTCAACATGGACATGGAACCTGCATGAATCATCCTTGGTGTATGCATTTAGTGACAAAAATGACTTGTATTATGATTATGAGAATCACTTGATAAATTCTGAATTGAGAATTTATGGTTGTTGACAACATGTTGGCATAATAATAAATGAAGTCACGAATTGATATGATCTCTCCCTATCACTTGGTTGAGATTATTGATACTATGATAATAATGACTTTGATATGTCTTTATTTGACAATTATTTGATGAAGTCAGGAAGATGAATTCCAACGTATGACTTTGATTTCAATTATGGTTTTGGTTTTAGATCCTAATGGTCTAATATTGATATGTGATGAGCCTCTGATGATCTAAATCAGAGGGAGATAGCTTATGAAGTTTGAAATGATGTATCATGGCATCATGAATCAATTTCTATAATTTGGAAAAGAAATTCTATATTGCAAATCTATTGAAAATGTTTTTGGATAATGAAAATGAAAATCCTTAGACACTGTTATTTGAAGTTCAAAGATCTTGTTGAACTTGACATGGCATCTGATTTTTCATTGAAGAATTGATGTTTTGTTTTGAACATCCATATGCATATATATATAATGTGTGTAGAACTTGAATAAATTCATGAGAGCTTCTTCATTCACATAGAGTTACCACTGAGCATCCTTCGAAATATCTCCATGATATATTTTATTTTTGAGGCTAAGATATTTCTCCTATGATATGTGACTGCATGGATTTATAGTTGTTGTTAAGCACATTTGGATGTTCCTTAATTAGTATGAGATCTATCATGATATCTTGGATGATAGGTCGATAGTATGATTGAACATGAGTATGATGTTGCTAGCATGGTTAGGTGTGAGGCAGGATGAAAAAGCTCCTTAGACGGTTGTCTACGCATGATCTGGATATGGCATGGATATATTCTGATGACATAGAGTGACATATCAGTGTAGTAAAATCCCATATTTATAGTTGGGACCAAGATACTCTCTTATATTGAGACAGTGTAGTTGTTCGAAACAAGCTTGGGCTTGTGATTGGAACCTCCTTGAGAGGGAGGATGATTATGGTATCCTTTTGTGATTTATATTATTATTGATGTTCTGACATGATATCTGATTTAATGTCCTATATGAATAGGAAACACTTGATATTGAGATAAGCTGGTACCATATTTGAGTATGATGAGAGCAGCACTGATCGAGGAAATTGAGCCAACTCTTCCTCCTTGTCTGAGCTCCGAGGCTGAGGAATTGAGATAGAGGGCTCCTGGTGTTGAGTGAACTCTAGACAATAGGATATGATCCCTATCTATTACCCATAGGATTGACTATGTTTCTTGCCTATCTTCATAGGGTCGAAGAATGTTTCTCCCCTGTCTGGTCTTTGTAGAGTATACCCCAGTTGGCATCATAGACACAAGTTGGGCTTGTCCGGAATATCAATTCTCATTTGATCAATGCATTGAGAGTGTACTTATGGTCTCTAACCCAAGTCTGTTATGATGCAGGTGTTCTACCACATGACTATTTAGGGTAATTGATGGGAATATTAGTAGGCAATAGGATGGGTTGAGATAACCCTATGCAATTCAAGGTTGAGATTAAGCTCCCTGATGAGATCCCAGGATCGATATGTGCTCCCTTGTGTGATTGTAGATGTATATCTCCCACATGAGATTCTGGATTGAGATGTGTTCCCTGATGCGGTTCTAGGTTGAGATGTGATCCTATATGATAGGCTCTATGATGACGATTGATGATGATATTCTGGGTAGTAGCCTGCTAGAAGAAATTCCACATAGAATCCTGATGGATAGAGGGTGGTATCTTAAGCTCCCATCTAGTAGAAAATTCTTCTTCTTCTAGATTTGACAATGTTCAACATACGAGCAAGAACAATCAAGAGATAAGCAAGAATAAGCAAGGGATAGATCAATATGTACATTGATGATTTGTGATTATGAAATAATTGAGGTGGTCATGGAATGATGACTATATAACAAGTATAATCAGGGATGATACAGGTTGACACTTGAGGACACAAGAATGGCATATTGATCAATGGATAGATATTGGCAGGTGGAATTCTCCCTAGTTGAGAGGGAGTGTTAACTTTTGCAACTATGGTCAAATTCCACCTTGGATGGCCTAGACAACCAAGATTATAATTGCATTATATTCCTCTTTTTGAGAGGAGAAAAATTTACCTAAATATCACCTTATTGGGACAAGCGAAAGTTGATTTTTGAATTTATTTATTCAGTCATGTATATTAGGTTAGGTCGGCCTAAGCATATGTTAAATTGGAGAGGTCGATCTCAACCCCAAGTGGACCCTTATGGAATCCTATAAATAGAAGAGACATAAAGCTCATTTGGACACATGGGATCAAGCCATGTTCTACTCTTCTCTTTTGTCTTGGCTCGCACACGTCTTACAAATGAAGTTTGCACAAGGTTCTGGAATCTCAAGGGTGAAGCTTGCATAAATCTCAGGTTTTTTTATTCCTAGATGTTGGCATAGAACTGGGCATTTTATTTCCTGGACGCTAGAATGCAGTGGTCAAGGAAGCATCCATAAATTCCTAGAAGCTCGCACAGAGTGTTTATGTGATCGTCTGGGAGGCTAGGGTTTCCGTTGCTCAATTTGGTCCATAGACGCATGCACAATATGGTCCTGAGAGCATTTGAGCTGTCATAGATGCTTGCAAAGAAGCTCTCTGAGAAAGTCCATGGTTTGAGGAAATTATAGATATGCTTGACCCTAGACACCCTCATCCAGTTCACCTAGGAGCATCTAAATCTATTTCAGATGTAGTCTTCCAGTTCTACAGAGAGCATCTAGGACTGCTATAAATGCTCACACAACTCCTCCTCCCTATGTTCGAGACTCAAATATGATATTTCAGTATTTCTAAGACTCCACTTAGTGACAACAGTGTTCATTAGTATCCAACAGTTGATTACAGTCAGTGACAACACATTACAACCATCAGAATGATGGTTTTGATTATAAGCATCATTAGATTTGTTTCATGGATATCATAGTTTTTTTGTTGCATAGATAAAGCTATGGATCATTCAACTCTCTTTTGTTAAATCAATTGATGATGATCTAAGAAGAAGAGTATTTGCAAGCGTTTTCCTCATAGTGGGTTTTGTCCTAGTCTCAAACCAATCCTAGTGTCTCTATGTGTGCATGCTTTTCTTCTATTGTTCCTTTATATTGATGATGATGATGTTTTTATTTCTATATAATTGCATATGTTGATGAATAATGGTGTAGATATGAATAATTTAATGACGATATCGAGTGAACTTAATGTATTAATGAAGAAATGCGATTATCAAAGAAAAGAAAAATGTAGCCCTATGAGAAATTAACAGGTTTTGCGTCCAATATTTGAATACCTCCTTTTTTCTCCTCTAAGGATTTTATTAGATTGAAGTCTCCACCAAAGGTTCAAAGATTCTCCTAATGTATAGATCTAGTAACCATTATATTCTTTAGGAAACAAGATATTTCCATAGGTAGATAGGGCCCATCAATTATTGTAAGGCATTGAATCTCCTTAGGTCCTACATATTGAATTATTCCTAAAATGATGAGATGTTGGATATCCAATCTGTAAAATATAATTCTTGGGGGTCCTATAGGATAGCCAGTCCACCTATGATTCAAACTACCTCTATAGAAATTGACACAACCTCTCTAACATTAAGGGGCTATTTTCATAGATTTAATCAAGCAATATCATTATTTATTATTTTATGATTACTATCGAGCATTCATTCTGAATGAATTCCTTAAGATATCTCTTCTCTCATTTTCTATTAAGAGCTATAATATTGTAGGAGATGAATTTTATTAGGGAGATGATCTTTTAGGAGTAAAACACTTCCGATAGGATCATGACTTGGCCTGTATTAACTATATGATCACCAGCTAATTTTGTTAAGTCTTTATTAGTCCTTCATTTGTGTCTTTGACCTTCTTTGTGTTTTATAGGTTATTCTTTGCTACAGAATGTTTGGACCCCTAGTCGCTCACTAGTTGATCCCACTTCTTTTATTGAATGTTGAAGATGATCTTTTACTCTAAGATCAATTTGACAATGTTAATTCTTTTCATGTTCCTGGAATGCTTTTTGATATTTAATTTTCCATTCTTCAATATAAATCATCAAAATGTATTCATCCTTGACTATTTCCTTTGATTTCTCTTCTGGTTTAACTACTAAAGCATCTGGTAGAGGATCTTCATCTTGTGTTGGAGTTTCTTGGTTAAATTCTATGGTTTTTCTTTTTTGTGATCTTTCTTGTTGTTTTATACCTTATTCTCTTGGGTCAAGGATCATGATATCTTTTGAGATAGAGGGATTTTCCTCTTCATCAGAGATAATTGAAATTTTGTTTTCCGACTAAAGAGACTCCCTTGTTTGTTTAACAGGTGGGTTTCTTTGAGAATGATTTCTCTATTTGGTCATAGTTCGTTTAAATCCCTCTAGATCTGTTGGATGGAGACACTTCTTAGGCTCTTCTTACAGTAGTGGATAGTCCTAGAATAAGTGGTCATATTCATGATAGTGGTAGCAGTATAAGGGCATACATTTATAGTCTAGGGTTTGCCTCCAAATTTCATCTTGGTATGAAATCTCAATGGATTCCAATAATGGTTGAGAGATATTCATATATACACAAATTTTGAAATATGAACTGTATCATTGTTATGTGGACTTATCCCTCTTACGGACAAGAGTGATCTCTCTAGACTTCAAAGAAACCTAGTAACAAACAACTAGGAACTGCAACCTTTCTCTAGACTATGATTCACTGAAACAAATACTATGATAGAGGCCACTTACCATTTTAACAAAATGATTGATGACATCCCTTTCAAATCTTTTGACCATTCACTCCTCGATGCTTTAGATATCCTTGTGTTTCTCCCCACAACTTCTCCATAATGTCATGAAGGAGATATGTATATACAGAAATAAACAAGAGATCAAAGAATCCAGTATATAATCATAAGAGATAAATGGACTAGTTAACTAATCCTGTATCATAAAATGATCAATATGCAATCACAATCTAGCTAGATAATCAAGGAATCCTACAAATTATATCAACAAAGATGTAATTGAGAAAGACAAATTTCCTTTATATTAATAAAATGGAGAATAGAATTACAAACATGTTGGCTTGATGTTGCAAGTCCCTTCCCAAAATCTCCAATACTCTCCTTGAATTAATATCCTTCCAACCTTATTCCTACAACATAAGCCTACTTCCAGCAGTCATCTTCAATCCTCAGGCCTGTGTTAGCTTTATAGGCCAAGAGTGGGAAGTTTGGGATCCATTTTCCAAGTGATGAGATCCACTAATGGTGGGATAGGGATTCCACAAAGAGAGGTAGTTTCTCCATGATGGGAGGGACCAAGAATAAATAGGAAACTATTCGAAGCTTGTTGGTTGGGATTTATACTACCAACAATGCTTCTAGACTTTATTTTTTTTCTAAGGTGTTAATCCATGTTCGCAGGTCATAGTGTAAGACAGTGCATACTGATGCACAATTTGTAATTGTCTTCTCTACGTATGATCCAAAATTGACCGCAAGAAGCCAAAAAACGGTTTTTGTACCATGGGATCCAGAAATTACACTTTCTTTGAGATAATTTAGATTCTAACTTTGCAGGGGAATGATTTGGGACACATTTGTGGATAGTGACAGATGCAAACTGATGATCATTTTCCTAGTGCGAAAAAATGACGTGTAAAAATCAACCTCTTCTTCTAACTTTTTAAATTTTCACAAAGAAGCCTATGATGTTTCAAATACCCTGAAGGATTTGAAGGTCCCAAAATTCCTCGGGGAGTGAGAATATTGAAACCCATACTAGGGCCACTAGGAATTGTTATTTTTATGGGAAATATCTCTCTTCCCAAAATATTATGAATATTCCAAACGTGTTGAAAAAGTATGGACCATTTTCAAATACTTTGGCTCGGTCCTCCAAATTCTTGAAAATGACTGCGGATAAGCCATTGGATCCTAAATCTAGGTCCACATGACTTTTAGGATTCCATTTGTATTGTATCCAACATACTAGCTCCCTTTCAATGCACCAAAATCCAATAAATTTGCAGATATGATCATGGTATTTCATATATTGTATGTAGCTATCAAGTTTGGTGGATCTTACCTCATAGTTATGGTATTTCTTAGCTTTAAGAAGACATTTTATCTTGTATCAAGATTGTCATTGTGCCCTTAGTGGTGTATTTTCCTTCTTGTCCTTAGTTGTACCTTGTCATTAAAGTCTCCTACTCAAATCTCGCTAACGTCTATCATTACTTGAGGAAATGTTTTAGCAGGAGGGGATCGCATTCCTAGCTCTAGGGGTAGTCATAGTTAGGCATTAGTTGCTAGGTCAAGGTAAGTTCCACCTCTATTGTGATTGGGGGAAATCCAAGCACTACTTTCGCTGCCAATTTTTAGAGGTCAGGGTTCAAAGGAGCAAAAAAGCATAGCAAGACCCTTATCATAGTTATCGATTTTAAATTTAATAATTTCTCCTTAATTTAATAATACTAAAAAATATTAGATTATCAAATTAAAATTAATAATATTCCTATTTGTGATTATAATTATTCTTTTTATATTGATAATTCATCTTAACTACAAATTAAAGATATTTAAAAATTTATTAAATGAATCTTTTTTAATATATAAAAATGATGATTACCATGGTTAATTTTATTTATTTATTTATAATTATACATTCTTATAATTAAATTAAATATAAATATATGAAATTTAATTCTCTAAATATATGATAATATTAAGGATTACTCTTTTTTTTTGTAAACTTGGTGGTGCTTCCTCTATTTATATTAATTTTCCAAAATCAGAAACTTCCATTTGCTCAAGGTGGCTTACGTACCCAAAGGAAACTAGATAGCCACCTGTCTGCATTAAAACCTATCCAAAATTTGAAAAGGTTTTTCTCTATCCATCTAGTGACATTGTCTTTACTGTCCATACTATTGTTCAAATTAAACAAATTAAACAAGTAAAAGCATTTCATCAAAATTTTATCAGAATTGTACTGGACCATTGCATCAATCCTCATCCGAGGATATTAATGGGACTGGCGCTTTGGCACTGGAGCCAAGCATCTCTCTCCTCTTCATATCTTGTAGTGTCTACTCAATTCTTTCCAAGGCCAAGTTGTTTCTGTAAATCTGTATTTGAACTGTTGCAATTTCCCTGAGGAGTTCAGCCCTGACTGGATCCTTTTCTTTGGTGTTCTCCTTTGCCTCTGTTCTGCCACTCACTGCTTCTTCTCGATTAAGGGTCATGTCCCGTGCGACCATGTTCTTCATGACCCAATACTGTTGTCTTGTTTGTCTGAAAAGGGAGTCATGACCACGAGAATTCCATGGATCGGGAACCATACTTTCCCACTCCTCCATGGGGATGTCTTGGTTCTTTATACTATCATTAATTTCTTACTCCCAACCAACAATTTGGGCTCTAATTTCCGGTGGTTTCCCTGCCATATAGGTGTCAATGAGGGTTTTCATATGTTCACTGCCTAGCTTTCTCCCTCCCTTCCTTTGTTCTTGGTTCGAGCCGCTCGTTCCTTCTACCATCTTTTTATCTCGCTTGCCTCTCCTAGTCGCCATGTTACTACCTGCCTGCCTGTTGCTATCTGCTTCTTGTTGTTCTCTATCTTTCTCATTGCGTTGGGCATAGTGTGAGGTGAGACCTATCACATAGTCATTACAGTTATCAGTTTTATAATAGTAAAACAAAATAGTTTCCCATTTACCTATGTCCTTTTTGTTATCCCTTCCATTGCCAGAAATAGTTTTCTTCAATTTTTTTTTTGTAATGTCACTAGTCCTCTCAATGTTATGGGTTATTTCCTTTCTCGATTCTCTTGAATTTTTTCCCTCACATCAAAAAATAGCACGCGACCTACCTATCATGGGCATCCACATGGTTTCATCCCCAGGGAAGGTTGGTTTTTTGTTCCTCGCTTCACAGGGTCTCTCAGGTTTGGGTATGTCATACATCAGGGTGTTGGTCCTATATTCCTCCCCTAGAGGTTTCTTGTTTCCCTGATTCTCATTTTTCTCACTTCTTTTTACTCTCTAACATTCCTCCTTGTTACCTTCTGGTTTTCTCCCATAGTTTCCTACAGGGGTGACTATAGTCTTGCTCTGTCTTATTTTGTTTCGAGCATTTGTTGTGGTATAGACCTCTCCCATATTAGGTTGTAGTCCCTCTCAACTTAGCTTCCTACACTGGGTTTTCATTGCCTTTTCTACTATTTTTGCCTGACAAGGTCGTAGGAGTGTCTGGGTACTTCCTTGCTGTTATGAAACTAGCTCACAAAAAGATAGAAAAGATAGATCAACACCTTAGAATTCAGCCTTTTTGAGTGGGCAACCTCCTTTACATTACATAAATGAACAATTCTTTGATGATTCAAATGACAAAACCTCCTTTCTATATATAGGAGTCTAAGGGGTCACAATATAACCCAGTTGACCTAACAATAAAATATAAAGCCACAAAAATAACAATAGAGGGATTCTATGGGGCATAGTAATAACAATATGGGCACAATAGGGGCACAACAATATTAATAAGGGATACAACTACAATAGTAATGGGGTAATCACTAGTATTATAGGGACCTAACATGCCCCTCTCCTTCAAAAAAGTGTTGTCCTCAATGCTTGAGTAGTTATGGATGCTTCTGTATAAAATTCTCATCCTCCCATTTCGAATCTTCAACGGATAAGTTCTTCCACTTGATGAGATACTCTGAAATTGATCGATTTTGTAGCTGTCGAGTTCTTGTTTCTGTGACTTATTTCGGTTCCAATATAATTTTTCCTTCCTCGTCAAGTTCTGGCAATATTGTTTGAATTGGGAGCTTGTCGCCTATAACCTTCTTTAAACATGAAACATGGAAAACTGGGTGCACTCAAGAAGTTGCGGGAAGCTCCAATTTGTATGCAATAGCACCAATCTTTTGCAACACCTTGTGCAGACCATAATACTTTGGTGATAATTTATTATCCTTCTTAGCTTACTTGAGGGACATTTATTTATACGGTTGTAGCTGTAGGAATACCCAATCACATACATCAAAAATTCTTTCACTGCGATGTTGATCTGCCTGTTGTTTCATTCGATTCTGTGCCAACACAAGGTTATCCTTTAAGAGTTGGAGGACTTGTTGTTTATGTTCGATGTGATGTTCCACTGCTTGAACCTTAGAATTTTCTCTTAAATATGATGTGATGGATGGTGGCTGATATCCATAAAGTGCCATAAATGGGGTCATTTTTGTTGTTGTATGGAAGGAAATGTTATACCACCAGTCAGCCAGAGGCAACCATTTGACCCATTGTGTCTGTTTATTAGATACAAAGCAACAAAGATATCCTTCCAAACATTCGTTTAGTATCTCAGTTTTCCCATTAGATTAAGGATGACAAGATGAGCTATGAGCTAACTGAGTACCAAGACAAGAAATAATTCTATCCAAAATTGTCCAGTGAAAATGGGATCTCTATCACTTATAATAATCTTTGGGTTTCCATGTAGCTTTTGAATTGTAACCATAAATGCAGTAGAAACTGTACTAGCATTAAATGGATGTGATAATGCACAAAAGTGTGCATACTTGGTAAGTCTGTCAACTACCACCATGATGACACTCTTTCCTTCAGACTTGGGTAAACCTGTGATAAAATCCATTGAAACCTCCTCCCAAGTTGGCTTGGAATGGATGAAGGTTGTAATAGACCCTGGGTCTTAATTGTTTCAACTTTATTTTGTTGGCAAACCAAACATTCCACCACAAACTTTTGAATATCCAATTTAAGGCCATCCCAAAAAAAATTCCTTCTTAACCATGTGGTAAGTTTTTCAAAATCCTGAGTGCCCTCCTAAGGGAGAAGTGTGCAATTCCATAAGAATCTTTTGCTTGAGTTGGGAATTCTTATAGAGGTATAAGCGATCTTTGTACCATAACGAATCATTTTGCCAACTAAATGTATCAGATGTACTAGAATCTTGTTGTAACTTTCGAATAAGTGCCCACACTACTTCATCATTCTTCAATTCCTCCCTTGCTTCGTTTATCTAATCTGGTTGGATAATAGAAATGGTGCACAACAATGCTTCCACATCCTCATCCTTTCTTGAGAGTGCATCTGCCACCACATTTTTCTTCCCTTTTTTGTAGATGATTTCAAAGTCATAACCCAACATCTTTGTGACCCACTTTTGTTTCTCTTTAGAGGATAATCTTTGTTCTGAAAATTATTTAAGGCTATCATGATCTGTTTTTACCTTGAAGTGTCTTCCCATTAGGTAGGGTCGCCATTTCTTAAGTACATGTAGTATTTCCAACATTTCCTTCTCATAAATAGCTTTGTGTAAAAACTTTCCCTTGATTGGACGACTTTAAAAAGCAATGGGTCTTTCATCTTGCATTAAAACAGCACCAATTCCATTCCCTGAAGCATCACATTCCACAACAAAGGTTTTTGTGAAGTCTTGTTTAGCTAAGACCAGTGCTTGGCACATTGCCTCTTTAAGATGTTCAAAGGCCTTTTTTGCTTCTGGAGTCCATGAAAATGCATCTTTCTTCAATAATGTTGTTAGAGGTGCTGCTATTCTCCCATAATTCTTAACAAACTTGCGATAATACCCTGTCAACTCGAGAAATCCTCGCAGATGCTTTATGGATGTGGGGATTTTCCATTCCTTAATGGCTTTAATTTTTCTAGGGTCTACCTTAACTCCTTCATGAGATACAATATGACCCAAATATTCCACCTCTTGTACTCCAAAGAAACATTGGGATCTTTTTACATATAATTGTTTCTCCTCCAATAGTTGTAGCAACCTGTCAACTTGTTCAACATGATGCTTCCATGATCATCAAAAAATACTAACACAAATTTTCTAAGGAAGGGTTTGAAAATGGAATTCATCAAACATTCAAATGTAGAAGGTGCATTGGTAAGGCCAAAAGGCGTGACAAAAAATTCATAATGACCCTCATGAGTTCTAAATGTTGTTTTCGGAATGTCTTCAATCTTCATTCTGATTTGATGATATCCTCAACGAAGATCCAACTTGGTGAGGTAAATTGATCCACGCAATTCATCCAGTAATTCATCAATGACTGGAATGGGAAACTTATCTTTAATAGTGAGCTTGTTGAGCTCCCTATAATCTGGACACATGCACCATGATCCATCCTTCTTGTGCACCAATACTACTGGAGCAAAGAAAGAACTTTGACTAGGTTGAATTATTCTAGCCTCTAGCATTTCTCCAACGATACGTTCAATTTCACTCTTTTGGGCATAGGGATATTTGTACAGCCTGATGTTTGGAGGAACACTTCCTGGAATTAGATGAATAGAATGATCATGATCATGAATAGGTGGGAGACCTTTGGGAGTCTCAAGTACCTTGGAGTGATTGTCCAATACTTTTTGGAGATCTGGAGAAATAGATGATTCCGAAGTGGAAACATCTACCAAACATAATTGTGCAATTACACCTCTTTGTTCCCTTTTTAGAAGCTTTATCATACCATCAAAGCTGATTATCTTTCCCGGTTTCCCTGCAATACCCTTTAATTCAACTTCCTTTCCTTCTGCAGAAAATTTCATGAAAAGTTCTTGAAAATTAAAAGCTATTGTACCTAAGGATTGTAGCCATTGGACTCTTAGTACAACATCAGCACCTACCATTGGAATGGAAAGCATTGGGCTAGTCAATACATATTCTTCCATGGATAGCTTGATATTATGGCACTTTCTAGAGAAATTTATTGTTCCTCCATTTGTAACCATCACTTGACACTCTGGTGCTGGATATAGGAAGCAATTCAATTCTTTTGCTATATTACAATGAATAAAATTGTGGGTACTTCCTAAATCAATCAACACTATTACCTTTTTCTTCTTGATTTGTCCTTCTATCTTGATCGTTTGAGGAGTGGTAATTTCAGCCAATGCATTACAAGATATGTTTGGATTCATTTCTTCTTTATCTAGGCTTTTTTCATGGAGTATATAATCTTCTTTTGACCTTTCTTGCTCCTTTTCTTCTTCCTCTTCACAATCTATGTAGAATAATTTCTTCTCAACACACTTATGAACTTTAGTGTATTTGCTATCACAACTGTAACAAAGCCCTTTTGCTCTTTTGTCTTCCAATTGTTGTGGTGTCAACATTATAAGTTGTAGAAGACTAGGGGCAAAAACACTTCCATCTTTATAGTTGTGAGTGGTATGCTTCCTGGTTGCCATAATTTTGCTTTCCATTTTTCTTGCTAACCTGAATGCCTTCTCTAATGAATCAGGTTCCCAAAGGCAAACATCATGTTGGATATTATCTTTTAAAGTCCCTATGAACACATCAATCCTATGCTCCTCTGGAATATTTTTTACACTTATGTTGAATTTTTGGTACTCCTCAATGTGCTCCATTATTGAACCTTTTTGTTTGAGACTTATCAATTGGCTAAAAAATGTGTTGCTTTTTGTATCCTCATAATGTGCTGTCAATTCTTTCGTAAAAATTGCCCAAGTGATAATTTGTTTATGAGAGCAAAGCCATTGATACCATACAAGCTGATTTGGTTCCAAATATAAAGTTGGAATACATACCTTTTGTGTGTTTTGCAGATTATTGAGATCGAAAAATTTCTCCATCTATAATATCCATGTTGCGGGATCCTTGCCATCAAACTTCCTCATATTGATTTTTGGAATATGGTGGGTCTTTGGTCCAACATTAGAGTCTATGAAATCATGATTAACATTTCTTTTGTTCTCATCATGAGTTTCCTTTACTACCCTTTCACCATTAGTAAGCATTTCTTGTAGAAACTTTGTCAAATCTATCTTCAAATCTGTCTTCAAATATTCCATGCATGTCTTCAAATTTTCCATGCCTGTCTTCAAATTAGCTTCCACGTCATTCATCTTAGCTTCTATGCCTTTCTTTAAAAAATCCATCTTAGCTTCTACACCTTTCTTTAAACCATCCATCTTAGCTTCTACATCTTTTTTTAAACCATTCATCTTAGATTCTGTTACTTTTTGTGCAAGTGACACTTGTTGCACTTGGTCTCGTAACTTTGATATATCATGTTGCATTTCTTCCTCTTCTTCATGATTCATGCTAGAGCTTTCAGGTTGCTTACTAGGTATTTGAATTTTCTTTCCTCAGGGCATAAATTACCGATAATAATGCTTTACTATGCCCTTTCAATTCCTTCAAACTATTTTTTCAAAACAAGCTTATGCAAAAATTTAAATAAACTACACACCTTTTTCCACTTTGTAGGAGCTTGATATTGAATCTAATGTGTCTCTGTAATTTCAGATCATCCAGTTCTAAAATTGTGACCTGCAGTAACCCTTTGTGTCTTCTTTCCAATGGCACCAGTTTGATCCAAATTGGATTCTCCAGAGAAGAGTTATGCCAAATCTCCCATAGTGACCTGATTATAGACTAGTTCAGTAGAGTGAACTTGTATGACGTGCCACGAGTCATTGTTTCGACCTTTGGCTCTAAAAAATATATACGAGAAACTATAGTCCATCCTCTTTCTGTAGCTTCTTACGAAATTTCAATCTGATACTCAGAGAGAAAGTTATGATGATTTTCCCTAGGTCACCTGTTTGGAATGTAATTCAGGAGTTTGCAAAAAGACCAACTTCCTCAGATCATCTCTGCAAATATAGTGTGAAAAGTTCTAGAATTCAGACCTAAGGTTCAGTGTCATTTCGTCTCGAATGGGTTTTTTTTTAGCTTCTAAAATGTCATAGAAAAAAAGTTATAGTGAAAATGCCACGATGACCTATTTGGAGCAACGAAACCCTAGAATCCAAAGCTCTAACACTAAATGTTATGAAACCAGCTCACAAAAAGATAGAAAATATAGATCAACACCTTAGAATTCAGCCTCTTCAATGGGGCAAGCTCCTTTACATTACATAAATGAACAATTCTTGGATGATTCAAATGAAAAAACCTCCTTTCTATATATAGGAGTCTAAGGAGTCACAATATAACCCAACCGACCTAACAATGATAATATAAAACCACAAAAATAACAATAGATGGATTCTATGGGGCACAGTAATAACAATATGGGCACAATAGGGGCACAACAATATTAATAAAGGATACAACTACAATAGTAATGCGGTAATCACTAGTATTATAGGGCCCTAACACTTTCCTGACTCATTTCTTTTCCTTATCAAATTTCCTATATTCCTACAGAGATTCATCCTATGCCTTACAAATCTAGGGGCCAGAGGAGAAACATACCAACCTTCAGGTCTGATGACACTTCTGTTCACACGCTGGAGTATCGATCCTCGACCACCTTTCCTCCCTCCAGCTCTCATCTCCATATTTTGCATGCATCTAACTATGCCTTGATCTCACTTATGGTTTATGCCCCTCCCCTTCCTGTCGCTTACCTTTGCTACAACATGTCTATCATCATTCCCTACACTAATCCCTACGTTGTCACCCCGAAATGATGACTCCCCATCCTTGCTACCACCTCCTCGCATTAACCTGCACTTTCTCCCGATTGCTCTTGTCGTATGCATGCTGTCCTCACCCTACCACTTGCTGACATCCTTCTACCCACCCCCCTGCTTACCTCGTTGCCCTCTTTGATGTCATGCTTATCCTTCTCCACCCTCATTCTCTAGAGGGTTGTACTTTCTCCACTCTACCCATCCACTTGCATTTGTCCCTGTTCACTCACTTCATTTCCCTCGCCTGTCCTTTCACACACTTGTCCCTTCCTCCCCCTTCTCGGTCCCATCTCCTCTGTCCCTCTTGTTTCCTTGTGTTACACCCTGATCGGGGGTTCCCCTCTCCTCCTTTGTCATGTTCCAGGATTTTTACTAAGTTTTCCCTCTCCTCCATTTTGTATAACTCTTCCTTGTTTGCGTCTACCATCCTTCCTACATGACTACTTGCCCAATTTGCCAGGTTGTCAGCTGATGCGTTGCCTTTCCCTCTTACATGGGTGGGGAGGATGTATTCTATATCTCTGGTAAGTTTACCAATCTCTTGCACCAGCCGAGTGGTTCTCCAACTTTGGCTGATCTTCTCCCACTAGGTTCCTCGCTGTAGCTATTTGACAATTTCGATTGCCATTATTGAGTCTCCTTCAACCTGTAGTTTTTGGTATTTCTGCCTTATTGCGATTTCCAACCCTTTTTTCAGGGCATGAAGCTCTGCTTCGCTGTTTGTCATGTCGCCACATTCCATCGCATAGATTCTAAGGGTCCTCCCCCTATCATCTCTGAATACTTCGCCAATCCCTACCTCACCAGGATTCCCTTTCGCAGCACCAACAATGTTTAATTTGACGAACTCCTTCTGGGGTCTTTTGAATTGGTTGACCTCCTCTACCTCATTGGTTTGGCTGATAGGTCCCTATAATACTAGTGATTACCCCATTACTATTGTAGTTGTGTCCCTTATTAATATTTTTGTGCCCCTATTGTCCCATATTTTTATTACTGTGCCCCATAGAATCCCTCTATTGTTATTTTTGTGGCTTTATATTATTATTAGGTCGGTTGGGTTATATTGTGACTCCTTAGACTCCTATATATAGAAAGGAGGTTTTGTCATTTGCATCATCCAAGAATTGTTCATTTATGTAATGTAAAGGAGGTTACCCCCTTGAAGAGGCTGAATTCTAAGGCGCTGATCTATCTTTTCTATCTTTCCTTGAGCTAGTTTCATAACATTTGGTATCAGAGCTTTGGATTCTAGGGTTTCGCTGCTCCAAACAGGTCATCGTGGCATTTTCGCTACAATTTTTTTTCTGCGATGTTTCAGAAGCTAAAAAAAAACACATTTGAGAAGAAATCGCGGTGAATCTCGGGTCTGAATTTCAGAGCTTTTTGAGCTATATTTGCGGAGATATGATCTTAGGAAGTTGGTCTTTTTGCAAACTCCTGAATTACATTCCAAATAGGTGACCTAGGGAAAATCGTGATAACTTTCTTTTTGAGCATTGGATTGAAATTTCGTAAGAAGGTACAGAAAGAGGACGGCCTTTAGTTTCTTGTATATAGTTTTCAGAGCCAAAAGTCAAAACAGTGACTCGTGGCACGTCGTACAAGTTCGCTCTACTAAACTAGTCTATAATCAGGTCACTGTGGGAGATTGTGCATAACTCTTTCTTGGAGAATCCAATTTGGATTAGACTGGTGGCATCTGAAAGAGGACACAGAGGGCTACTACAGATCACAATTTCAGAACTGGATGATCCGAAATTACAGAGATACATCGGATTCAATATCAGGCTCCTACAAAGTAAAAAAGGGTGTGTAGTTTTTTAAATTTTTGCATAAGCTTGGTTTGAAAAATTAGTTTGAAAGAATTCAAAGGGCATAGTAAAGCATTATTATCGGTAATTGATGCCCCGGGGAAAGAAAATGCAAACACCTAGTAGGCAACCTAAAAGCTCTAGCATGACTCATGAAGAAGAGGAAGAAATGCAACATGATATATCAAAATTACAAGACCAAGTGCAACAACTGTCACTTGCACAAAAAGGAACAGAATCTAAGATGGATGGTTTAAAGAAAGATGTAGAAGCTAAGATGGATGGTTTAAAGAAAGGCGTAGAAGCTAAGATGGATTGTTTAAAGAAAGGCGTAGAAGCTAAGATGAATGATGTGGAAGCTAAGATGGACAATTTGAAGATAGATTTGAAGACAGACATGGAAGAATTGAAGATAAATATGAATAAGTTGCTACAAGAAATGGTCACTAATGGTGAAAGGGTAGTAAAGGAAACTCATGATGAGAACAAAAGAAATGTTAATCATGATTCCATAGACTGTAATATTGGATCGAAGACCCACCATATTCCAAAAATCAATATGAGGAAGTTTGATGGCAAGGATCCCGCAACATGGATATTACAGATGGAGCAATTTTTCAATCTCAATAATGTGCAAAACACACAAAAGGTACGTATTGCAACTTTATATTTGGAACCAAATTAGTTTGTATGGTATCAATGGCTTTGCTCTCGTAAACAAATTATCACTTGGGCAATTTTTACGAAAGAATTGACAACACATTATGAGGATACAAAAGGAAACACTTTTTTTAGCCAATTGATAAGTCTCAAACAAAAGGGTTCAATAATGGAGCACATTGAGGAGTTCCAAAAATTGAACATAAGGGTAAAAAATATTCCAAACGAGAATAGGATTGATGTGTTCATAGGGACTTTAAAGGATAATATCCAACATGATGTTCGCCTTTGGGAACTTGATTCATTAGAGAAGGCATTCAGGTTAGCAAGAAAAATAGAAAGCAAAATTATGGCAACCAGGGAGCATACCAGTCACAACTATAAAGATGGAAGTGTTGTTAACCCTAGCCTTCCACAACCTATAAGGTTGACACCGCAACAATTGGAAGAATAAAGAGAAAAAGGGCTTTGTTACAGTTGTGATAGCAAATACACTAAAGGTCATAAGTGTGCTAAGAAGAAATTATTCTACATAGACTGTGAAGAGGAAGAAGAAAAGGAGCAAGAAAGGTCAAAGGAAGAGGATATACTCCAGGAACAAAACCTAGATAAAGAAGAAATGAATCCAACCGTATCTTGTAATTCATTGGCTGGAATTACCACTCCTCAAACCATCAAGATAGAAGGACAAATCAAGAAGAAAAAGGTAATAGTGTTGATTGATTCAGGAAGTACCCACAATTTTATTCATTGTAAGGTAGCAAAGGAATTGAATTTCTTCCTATATCCAGCACCAGAGTGTCAAGTGATGATTGCAAATGGAGGAATGATAAATTGCTCTGGAAAGTGCCATAATATCAAGCTATCCATGGGAGAATATGTATTGACTAGCCCAATGCTTTCCATTCCAATGGGAGGTGCTGATGTTGTACTAGGAGTCCAATGGCTACAATCCTTGGGTACAATAGCTTTTAATTTTCAAGAACTCTTCATGAAATTTTCTGCAGAAGGAAAGGAAGTTGAATTAAGGGGTATTGCAGGGAAACCGGGAAAGATAGTCAGCTCTAATGGTATGACAAAGCTTCTAAAAAAGGAACAAAGAGGTGTAATTGCACAATTATGTTCGCTAGATGTTTCCACATTGGAATCATCTATTCCTCCAGATCTCCAAAAAGTCTTGGACAATCATTCCAAGGTATTTGAGACTCCCAAAGGTCTACCACCTATTCGTGATCATGATCATTCTATTCATCTGATTCCAGGAAGTGTTCCTCCAAACATTAGGCTGTACCGATATCCGTATGCCCAAAAGAGTGAAATTGAACGTATGGTTGCAGAAATGCTAGAGGCTGGTATAATTCAACCTAGTCAAAGTTCTTTCTCTGCTCCAATAGTATTGGTGCACAAGAAGGATGGATCATGGTGGATGTGTCCGGATTATAGGGAGCTCAACAAGCTCACTATTAAAGATAAGTTTCGCATTCCTCTCATTGATGAATTATTGGATGAATTGCATGGATCAATTTACTTCACCAAGTTGGATCTTCGTTTAGGATATCATCAAATCAGAATGAAGACTGAAGACATTCCAAAAACAACATTTAGAACTCATGAGGGTCATTATGAATTTTTGGTCATGCCTTTTGGCCTTACCAATGCACCTTCTACATTTCATGGTTTGATGAATTCCATTTTCAAACCCTTCCTTAGAAAATTTGTGTTAGTATTTTTTGATGATATACTAATCTACAACAAGTCTTGGAAGGATCATGTTGAACATGTTGACAGGGTGCTACAACTATTGGAGGAGAAACAATTATATGCAAAAAGATCCAAATGTTTCTTTGGAGTACAAGAGGTGGAATATCTGGGTCATATTGTATCTCAATAAGGAGTTAAGGTAGACCCTAGCAAAATTAAAGCCATTAAGGAATGGAAAATCCCCACATCCATAAAGCATCTGCGAGGATTTCTCGGGTTGATAGGGTATTATCGCAAGTATGTTAAGAATTATGGGAGAATAGCAGCACCTCTAACAAAATTATTGAAGAAAGATGCATTTTCATGGACTCCAGAAGCAACAAAGGCCTTCGAACATCTTAAAGAGGCAATGTGCGAAGCACCGGTCCTAGCTACACCAGACTTCACAAAAACCTTTATTGTGGAATGTGATGCTTTAGGAAATGGAATTGGTGCTTTTTTAATGCAAGATGAAAGACCCATTGCTTTTGAAAGTTGTCCAATCAAGCGAAAGTTTTTACACAAAGCTATTTATGAGAAGGAAATGTTGGCAATACTACATGCACTTAAGAAATAGCGACCCTATCTAATGGGAAGACACTTCAAGGTAAAAACGGATCATGATAGCCTTAAATACTTTTTAGAACAAAGCTTATCCTCTGAAGAGAAACAAAAGTGGGTCACAAAGATGTTGGGTTATGACTTTGAAATTATCTACAAAAAAGGGAAGCAAAATGTGGTGGCAGATGCACTCTCAAGAAAGGATGAGGATGTGGAAGCGTTGTTGTGCGCCATTTCTATTATCCAACCAGATTGGATAAATGAAGCAAGGGAGGAGTGGAAGAATGATGAAGTGTGGGCACTTATTCGAAAGTTACAACAAGATTCTAGTACATCTGATACATTTAGTTGGAAAAATGATTTGTTATGGTACAAAGATTGCTTATAACTCTATAAGAATTCACAACTCAAACAAAAGATTCTTTTGGAATTGCACACTTCTCCCTTAGGAGGGCACTCAGGATTTTGAAAAACTTACCACAGGGTTAAGAAGGAATTTTTTTGGGATGGCCTTAAATCATATATTCAAAAGTTTGTGGAGGAATGTTTGGTTTGCCAACAAAATAAGGTTGAAACAATTAAGATCCTGGGACTATTACAACCTTTATCCATTCGAAGCCAACCTTGGGAGGAGGTTTCAATGGATTTTATCATAGGCTTACCCAAGTTTGAGGAAAAGAGTGTCATCATGGTGGTAGTTGACAGACTTACCAAGTATGCACACTTTTGTGCATTATCACATCCATTGAAAGCCTTTATAGTTTCTACTGCATTTATGGAAACAATTCAAAAGCTACATGGAAACCCAAAGATTATTGTAAGTGACAGAGATCCCATTTTCACTGGAAATTTTTGGACAGAATTATTTTCTTGTCTTGGTACTCAGTTAGCTCATAGCTCATCTTATCATCCTCAATCTGATGGGCAAACTGAGATAGTAAACAAATGTTTGGAAGGATATCTCCATTGATTTGTATCTCATAAACAGACACAATGGGTCAAATGGTTGCCTCTGGCTGAATGGTGGTATAACACTTCCTTCCATACAGCAACAAAAATGACCCCATTTATGACACTTTAGGATATCAGCCACCATCCATCACGTCATATTTAAGAGAAAATTCTAAGGTTCAAGCAGTGGAACATCACATTGAACATCAACAACAAGTCCTCCAACTCTTAAAGGATAACCTCGTGTTGGCACATAATAGAATGAAACAATAGGCCGATGAACATTGCAGCGAAAGAAGTTTTGATGTAGGCAATTGGGTATTCCTACAGCTACAACCATATAAACAAATGTCCCTCAAGCAAGCTAAGAAGGATAATAAATTATCACCAAAGTATTATGGTCTGTACAACGTGTTGCAAAAGATTGGTACTATGGCATACAAATTGGAGCTTCCTGCAGCGTCTCGAGTGCACCCAGTTTTCCATGTTTCATGTTTAAAGAAGGTTATAGGCGACAAGCTCCCAGTTCAAACAATATTGCCAGAACTTGATGAGGAAGGAAAAATTATATTGGAACCAGAAGCAGTCACAGAAACAAGAACTCGACAGCTACGAAATCGATCAATCTCGGAGTATCTCATCGAGTGGAAGAACTTATCAGCTAAAGATTCCACATGGGAGGATGAGAATTTTATACAGAAGCATCCAGAACTACTCAGGCGTTGAGGACAACACTTTTTTTGAAGGAGAGGGGCATGATAGGTCCCTATAATACTAGTGATTACCCCATTACTATTGTAGTTGTATCCCTTATTAATATTGTTGTGCCCCTATTGTCCCCATATTTTTATTACTGTGCCCCATAGAATCCCTCTATTGTTATTTTTGTGGCTTTATATTATTATTAGGTCGGCTGGGTTATATTGTGACTCCTTAGACTCCTATATATAGAAAGGAGGTTTTGTCATTTGAATCATCCAAGAATTGTTCATTTATGTAATGTAAAGGAGGTTGCCCCCTCGAAGAGGCTGAATTCTAAGGCGTTGATCTATCTTTTCTTGAGCTAGTTTCATAACAGTTTCCTAGCTGGATTATGCGTCACACTTGGTTTTATGTTTAGGTGTGTCATTATATTTGCTTCCTTCAGGTTAGTTTTCTAGTCCTCCTCGAGCCAATTCTCTATTAGAATGGTCTCTCTAATGTTTTGGGTTATCTGGTTTCATATTTTTGTTTTTGTTGTACTTTCCTCCGTGAAGATCAGTCTGTTTCGTTCTTTCCATATATTCCACAAAACAAATCCTAGCGAGAGTTTTCATGCCCTATTCAGGATCGTATTTTGGTATGGTTTTTTCCTCCAATTCTCTATTGTTGTTTGCATGTTGTTTGGATTCCTGTCGCTAATTTCAAAAATTTGTTGATGGTGTTTCCATAGGTTTTTACTGACGTTGCAAGCATTGGTAAGGTTCTCGATGGGCCTTGCATTCCTTTTTTTTGCAGTTGGTCCCATGTTAGTGCTCTCCCATGGCTCAAGATCTAGATGAAGAAGGCTATCTTCGGCCATGCTTTTACTTTCCATATGCTTTCCCATTTTTTTTCTGGATGTCTATTGTGTTTTGATTTTATTTGGTAGCCTTCTCATATTGTAAACATGCCTTTAATTCTGTGGCCCAATATTAGGTTGTACGATCCTTCTTTTACCGCTATTTTCCTTGTTTCCATTTCCTTGTCGTAAAGTTCCCATTGGGGTGTTTCTAGAGCTTCTAGCCAATTTTGCTGTTGTTTCTACTTTCTCCAGTATCCTTCTGATTCCGGGTACCAGTAACTTTGTACTGTGTCACCCTCATGTAGTTTGGTGAATTGGTGGATTTTTGTGAGCTGCGACTGGCTGTTGAGTTTTTCTCTCTATTTCCATGCTTCTTCCCAGAAGTTGGCTTTATCCCCTCCTCTAGCTTCCCAGAAGCTGGGTTTTCTAATCAGGTCCCTGTTGGCACTGGCAAGATTCCATATTGTAGAGCCTTTCTTCTCGTTTTGGCTTCTCATCTTTCCTTTGAGGGACCTAGGCATATCATATTTTCTCTCCCATAGTTTTTTCCAAAGATATACCCCTCCCTGAATCCATCTCCACCACAGATTTTCACCCATTACCTGATTCAAGATGTAAGGATCTCGGAGTCCGAGGCCTCCATGTTTTAGAGATTTTCTTATCCAGCTCTAGGATAGAAGCGCCCATTTATTTTTCATAAAGGGCCCTTTCCATAAGATTTTTTTGAACATGTCTACCATTTTCTGGAAAACTGTTTTAGGGGTGGCTTGGCTGGTTAGTTTGTATATTAGAATGGACTAAAGCACTGATTTCAGCAGTATGATGTGCCTCAGGATGTTCAGCATTCTAAATTTTTAGTTTTGCATTTTTCGTTGAATCTTTCCCATCAAGGTATTCCAATTGGCCACTCTATTTTGCTGGTCATTTAGCTAGATACCTAGATACTTCGTGGGGAAATTCCCAATTCTGAATCCCATACTACTGTTCAAATTAAACCAATTAAATAAGAAAAAATCATTTCACCAAAATTTTATCAGAATTGTACTGGACCGCTGCTTCAATCCTCGTCCGAGGATATTACGAGGGTTGGCGCTTTGTCACTAGAGCCAAGAATCTCTCTCCTCTTCATATCTTGTAGTGTCTACTCAATTCTTCCCAAGGCCAAGTTGTTTCTGTAAGTCTGTATTTGAACTGTTGCAATTTCCCTTAGGAGTTCATCCCTAACTGGATCCTTTTCCTTGGTGTTCTCCTTTGCCTCTGTTCCGCCACTTGTTGCTTGTTCTCGATTAAGGGTCATGGCCTGTGCCACCACGTTCTTCATGACCCAATATTGTTGTATTGATTTTATGAAGAGGGAGTCATGACCTCGAGAATTCCATGGATCAAGAACCATAATTTCCCACTCCTCCATGGGGATGTCTTGGTTCTTTATATTGTCATTAAATTCTCGCTCCCAACCAACAATTTGGGCTCTAATTTCCAGCGGGTTCCCTGCCATATAGGCATCAATGAGGGTTTTCATATGTTCAATGCCTGGCTTTCTTCCTCCTTTCCTTTGTTCTTTGTTCGAGCCGCTCATTCCTTCTGCCATCTTTTTATCTTGCTTGCCTCTACTAGTCGCCATGTTACTACCTGCCTGCCTCTTGTTGTCTACTTCTTGTTGTTCTTTGTCTTCCTCATTGTGTTGGGCATAGTGTGAGGTGAGACCTACCACATAGTCATTACAATTATTAGTTTTATAATAGTAAAACAAAACAATTTCCCATTTACTAATCTCCATTTTGCTATCCCTTCCATTTCCAGAATTAGTTTTCTTCGATTTTTTTTTTTGTAATGTCACAAGTCCTCTCAATGTTATGTGTAATTTACTTTCTTGATTCTCTTGAATTTTTCCACTCACGACAACAAACGGCACGCGACCTGCCTATCACAGGCATCTGCATGGTTTTGTCCCCAGATAAGGTTGGTTTGTTGTTCCTCACTTCCTAGGGTCTCTCAGATTTGGGTATGTCCTCCATCAGGGTGCTGGCCCTATATTCCTCACCTAGAGGTTTCTTGTTTCCTTGATTCTCCTTTTTCTTGGTTCTTTTTACTCTCTGAGGTTCTTCCCTGTTACCCTCTGGTTTTCTCCCATAGTTTCCTATAGGGTGACTATAGTCTCGCTCTATCTTATTTTGTTTCAAGAATTTGTCGTGTTGTAGACCTCTCACATCCTGGGTTCAAGTCCCTCTCACCTTAGCTTCCTACCCCGGGTTTTCATTGCCTTTTCTACTATTTTTTCCTGACCAGGGTCACAGAAGTGTCTGGGTACTTCCTTACTTGACTCATTCCTTTTCCTTATCAAATTTCCTATATTCCTACAAAGATTCATCCTATGCCTTACAAAGCTAGGGGCTAGAGGAACAACATACCAACTTTCAGGTCTGATGACACTTCCGTTCACAGGCTGGAGTGTTGATCCTCGACTACCTTTCCTCTATCCAGCTCTCATCTCCATCTTCTGCATGCATCTAGCTATTCCTTGATCTCCCTTATGGTTTATGCCCCTCCCCTTCCTATCATTTATGTTTGCTACAACCTGTCTGTCATTATTCCCTGCAGTAATCCCTACGTCGTCACCTCGGAATGATGAACCCCCATCCTTGCTACCACCTCCTCGCATTAACCCGCACTTGCTCCTGACTACTCTTGCTATATGTGTGTTGTCCTCACCCTGCCACTTGTTGACATCCTTCTGCCCACCCCGCGCTTACCTCCCTACCCTCTTCGATGTCATGCTTATACATCTCCACCCTCATTCTCTCGGGGGCTGTACCTTCTCTGCTCTGCCTATCCACTTGCCTTCGTCCCTATCTACTCAATTCAGTTCCCTTGTTTGTCCTTTCATAGACTTGTCCTCTTCCGCCCCCCCCTTCTTGGTCCCATCTCCTCAGTCCCTCTTGTTTCCTTGTGTTACACCCCGATCGAGGGTTCCCCTCTCCTCCTTTGTCATGTCCCAGGATTTTTAATAAGTTTGTCCTCTCCTCCATTTGGTATAACTCTTCCTCGTTTGCATCCACCATTCTTCCTACATGACTACTTGGCCAATTTGCCAGGTTGTCAGCTGGTGCATTGCATTTCCTTCTTACATGGGTGGGGAGGATGTAGTCCATATGTCTGGTAAGTTCACCAATCTCTTGCACCAGCCGAGAGGTTCTCCAACTTCGGCTAATCTTCTCCCATTGGGATCCTTGTTGTAGCTGTTTGACTATTTCGATTTCCATTGTCAAGTCTCCTTCAACCTGTAGTTTTTGGTATTTTTGTCTTATTGCAATTTCCAACCATTTTTTAGGGCATGAAGCTCCGCTTTGTTGTTTGTCACATCACCACAATCCATCGCATATATTTTGAGGGTCCTCCCCCTATCATCTCTGAATACTCCGCCGGTCCCTACCTCACCAGGATTCCCTTTCACAGCACCATCGAAGTTTAATTTGATGAACTCCTTATAGGGTCTTCTGAATTGGTTGACCTCCTCTGCCTCATTGGTTTGGTGTTTCCTAGCTGGATTATGCATCATGTTTGGTTTTATGTTTAGGCATGTCATTATCTTTTCTTCCTTCGGGTTAGTTTTCCAGTCCTTCTTGAGCCAGTTCTCTGTTAGAATGGTCTCTTTGATGTTTTGGGTTATGTGGTTCCATATTTCTATTTTTTTTGTACCTTCCTCCTTGAAGATCAGTATGTTTTGTTCTTTCCATATATTCCACAAAACAAATCCTAGCGAGAGTTTCCATGCCCTGTTCAAGATCGTATGGTTTTTTCCTCCAGTTATCTATTGTTGTTTGCATGTTGTTTGGCTTCCTATCGCTAATTTAAAAAAATTGCCGATGTTGTTTGCACAGGTTTTCACTGATGTTGCAAGCATTGGTAAGGTTCTCGATGGGCCATGCATTCATTTTTTTTGTAGTTGGTCCTATGTTAGTGCTCTCCCATGGCTCAGTATCTAGATGAAGAAGGCTATCTTCGACCATGTTTTTACTTTCCATATACTTTCCCATTTTTTTGTTTCTGGATGTCTATTGTGTTTTGCTTTTATTTGGTAGCCTTCTCATATTGTAAATATGCCTTTGATTCTGTGGCCTCATATTAGGGTGTCTGATCCTTCTTTTATTGCTATTTTCCTTGTTTCCATTTCCTTTTCGTAAAGTTACCATTGGGCTGTTTCTGGCGCTTCTAGCCAATTTTGCTGTTGTTTCCACTTTCTCTAGTATCCTTCTCATTTCGGGCACCAGTAAATTTGTACTATGTCACCCTCATGTAGGTTGGTGAATTGGTGGATTTTTGTGAGCTGCAGCTGGTTGTTGAGTTTTTCTCTCTGTTGCCATGCTTCTTCCCAGAAGTTGGCTTTATCCCCTCCTCTAACTTCCTAGAAGTTGGGTTTTCTGATTAGGTCCCTATTGGTACTGGCGAGATTCCAGATTGCAGAGCCTTTCTTCTCATTTTGGCTTCTCATATTTCCTCCGAGGGACCTGGGCGTATCATATTTTCTCTCCCATAGTTTTTTCCAAATATCTACCCCTCCCTAAATCCATCTCCACCACAGCTTTGCATCCATTACCTAATTCAAGATGTAAGGATCTCAGAGTTTGAGGCCTCCATGTTTTAGAGATTTTCTCATCCAGCTCTAGGATAGAAGTGCCCATTTCTTTGTCATAATTGGCCCTTGCCATAAGAATTTTTTGAACATGTCTATCATTTTCTGGCAAATTGTTTTAGGGGTGGCTTGGCTAATTAGTTGGTATATCAGAATGGACTGAAGCACCGATTTTAGCAGTATGATGTAGCTCAAGATGTTCAACATTCTGAATGTTTAGTTTTGCATTTTCCGTTGAATCTTTCCCATCAAGGTATTCCAATTGGCCACTCTATTTTGCTAGTCATTTAGTTGGATACCTACATATTTTGTGGGGAAATTCCCAATTCTGAATCCCATGGATCTTGCTAGGAAATCTTGGGAGGGTGCTGGGGTATTGAAGAAATATATATCCGATTTTTATTTGTTTATCTTTGTCCCAGAGGCACTTGTGAAGTCTGTGAGAAGTTCCATTATTTTTCTAGCTTCTTTTAGCATTGTTTGTCCATCTAGCATTACGTCGTCAACAAATTGTTGGTGGGTTAGAGGAAGATCATTCCCTAAGAGTCTTAGGACGTTATATTGTTTGTTGTGTACTTTTTCTGTGATGTTTCTTCCTATACCTTTGACTGCTAGGATAAATAAGAAACGTGATAACAGGTCACCTTGCCTGAGCCCTCTAGTCGCATTGAAAGCTTATGTAGGTGATCTGCTAAACATGATTGATAGAACTGGAGTGGTTACCATTGACATTACCCAACTTATCCATCTTTCATCGAAGCCAAATGCCTTTATTATTTTTTGGAGATATCCCCAGTTTAGTCTGTCATAAGCTTTGGCCAAATCTAATTTTACCAGCATCCCTTTGGTTTCTGAATTTTTCAATGAGTGTATTTCTTCTTGTGCCACCGTTATGCCATCTGTTATTTCTCTTCCTTTGAAAAACCTTGTCTACTCTTGGGATATTAAACTAGGTAGTATGGGTTTCAGTTAGTTTACCATTATTGTAGCTAAGATTTTATATATAACATTTTAAAGAGCTATAGTTCGGAATCCTTGTGGTTCTTCTGAGTGCTCTGTCTTCGGTATCAGGGCTAGAAATGTAGCATTCAGGGCCAGATGCATTCTTTTGGTACATCTGGATTCCTCTACTACATTCACTATGTCTTCACTCATGAAGGTCCACATTTCTTGGAAGAATTCTGTAGTGAAACCATTAGGCCTAGGTGTTTTATTCTTTGCCATATTTTTGATTACCTCCTCCACCTCTGCTTTAGTTATTATTCTTAGTAGAGCCAAATTTTGATCTCTACTTACTAGATTAGGGATATGTTGACTAATTTTGCAAATATTATCCTCCCTTCTAATATTTGGTTCTGTCAGGAGCCTTTTGAAATGTTGAACAAGCAAATTCTCCATTTCGTCCTTCTGTGTTAGCCTATTGCCTTGCTGGTCCATTAGGGAGAAAATTATGCTCCGCTTTATATGTTGTACCATTGCTTTATGGAAGAATTTCATGTTTCTTTTTCCTTATTTTAGCCATTCATTTCTTGACTTTTGTTTCCAAAGGATTTCCTCTTGTTTTCTCCTTTCTTCCTATTTATTTATCACAAGTCCCTTCTCTTCTGCAAGCTCCTCACTTCTTCCTTCCTCTATGATTTTCTGTTGTATTTGCTTCATCTTTATCTGGAGTATCTCTTGTTCCTTTTGTATGTTCCCAAATTCTTCTTTGTTCCATTTATTTATCCTCCCTTTTAGGTCTTTTAATCTGAGTTGAAAGGTGTGCATTTGGTTTCTTCCTTCCATCACATTCTCAGTCCTCTCCACCATTCCTTCATTTTATCAATAAAGGTGACTTCTCTTAGACAGAAAGTCTCAAACCTAAAGGGTCTGTTCTGGTTCTGATGGTTCATAGCTATTTCTAGTTAAATGGGCCAATGGTTTGACCCTAAACACGGGAGGATTGTTGCTTCATAGAAAATATCCTTCCCAATGAAGTGTTTTGTTGCTAAGAACCTATCTATCCTAGAGGCTATCTGTCTACTTTCTCCGCTTCGATTGTTCCATGTGTATTTTCCATTTATGGTTGGGATATCTACCAATTTTAGTTCTACTTGAAGATCCCTGAACCTCTCCATCTCTGGCTCTTCCCTTTGCAAACCTCATTTTTTCTCCTCTATTGATGTTGTCAAGTTAAAGTCCCCTACGATTATCCATAATTTCTCCTCATGGAGTTTTCCAAGTTGTTGTATTTGAAGGAGGAAACTTGTTCTTTCCAATGAAATATGAGGACCATATACTGCAGAGACTAGAAACCATTCCCTATTTCTGATTAATCGAAATCGCCCTGTGAGGATTCTTTTC
Source organism: Pinus tabuliformis (assembly GCA_031772625.1). Taxonomy (NCBI): domain Eukaryota; kingdom Viridiplantae; phylum Streptophyta; class Pinopsida; order Pinales; family Pinaceae; genus Pinus; species Pinus tabuliformis. The sequence goes on along the minus strand of CM062811.1, from coordinate 854,468,337 downwards.
ATGCCTATCCAATAATATACAGTAATCTCTGCAGGGTTACATAGTATTGCTATGCATCCCACACTACCTTTTGCATCTATAGTCATGCATTCATATTTCGGTTTTACTTTATTTAGAATTTTCTACATTCTCCCTCCTGAGATTTTTGTTTCTTGTATCAGCATGAGTTGAGGTTTCTATTTTCTTAGCCTATCCGCTAAGTGTCTCTATTTGCCTTTACTATTAAGGCCTCTTATATTCGAAGATGTGATTATCATTGGGTTGCTTGGTTAATTTGGTGGAATACTGCCAATAGCGGTACTGCCCTCCCTACATTTACTAGAATTTCTCCCATGATCTGTATAGATTCCTATAGGTTTCTTCAACCTCTTTTCTTTCTGCCTTTCGCTTTGTTAGGGTAGTCTTGGCTGATGTCCTATTGAAGGCCTAGTTGTTTTGCTATCTCCATTTTCCCTGTTCGTTGTTTCACTTGATACTGCTGGAATGTTTCTTTGTATAGTCGTTTTTGATCTTCTGGAATGAATTGTTCATCTAGTTGTCTTCATTCATTTAATTGTTTCCTCAACACCTCTTCTTCCATGCTTAATTCTTCTCCTCCACTTGTATCTATTTCCATTGTAGTGTTATCCATCTTCTCCCTCTCTTCCTTTTCCTCCTCTGTCGGCTCGCTTTGGACTTTCCTCTTAGGTTTTATTTTGCCTTGGCTCGAGCTGTTTTCCTTTCCTTTTCCCCCCTGATAGTCCATTTCCCGAGTCTTGTTGTTATCTTCTTATTCTTCTTGTAATACTTCAAAGTTGTTTATTCTGCTGGGTTGGGCTTGTTGTTCTTTCTTTCCCCCACTAGTGTTCTCTCTTGTTTGTCTTCTTTTTCTTTTTACTTGTTGAAACCCTTCCTTGTCTTCTTGGTTTTTGCTTTGTTTTTTATGCCTATACTCCTCTTCTTCTATATTTAGTGGGCATTCCTTAAAAAGATGTCCATACTCATGAAATCTTCTACATCTAAATGGGATATCTTCGTATTTGAGGATTTACTGCCAGACCTCTTCATGATACTCTAGTTCTACTGTATCTAGGATGAGGTCAGCTATGTTCATGTAAACACATATTCTAGCATATGAGGTGTATCTTCCTTTTTTGGTCATTTCTGCTATTTTGACAAATCTGACTATCGTGTTTCTTATGCCCTCTAGAATCTTTGGGTCCCATAAGTCCATTGGGAGGCCAAATAACCTAACCCACACCGGGGCTGCCAAGAATTTTTCCTTGTCTGGATCATAGCATTCTTCCTAGTATCTCATGAACAATCTAGCATTATGATGAAAGTAAGGGCCATTCTCAAAATTTTTTCTTTCTCTTGCAGGTTCGAGAATATTACCTTGAAGAAGCCTCTTTCTCACAGCTTTAGCTTGACGTGGCCTCGAGGTTGCCATTTTTGCTGTATCCATTTGGTGAGGTCTTTTTTAGTCAACCATACTCCAATTTATTTGCATATAAGCGTGTGGTCTTTTATATAACTTCTATATCGCTTTAGTTTGTTCATTGGGATTATGAATCTTGGTTTCTTCGTTGAACATGGTAAACATTTGCCTTTGCTGTCGGCCTGCCATCTTGCTCGAAGGATAGGTCCTGGTTTTCTTGTTTCTCCTGCCTAGTTACTGGTGTTCTGACATTCCCCTTCCATTGCATTTCGATAGGAGGGGATCACTCCCCCCCTCTCCTCCTTTGTCATTCTCCTTTGATTCTTAGTGTCTAGGTTTGATGCTTACAACAATTTGTAGTTTGTCAAAGCGCTGCCTAACTCATGGCCACCTAACCATTATAGGTTGCAGACCTCCCGAACCCTTCATCTTCAATTTTTCAGTTCCCAACAATTTTATTTCAACTTCATTTTTCATGTTATCAATGAAATAAAGATAATATTGAGGATTACTCTTATTTAAGTCATGTTTGTAAAATTTTATAGTTAAATTATAAACAAAAAAATTTGAATTAGAAACAAAATTTTTAAATTCCTTTTATTTTATTTTATTTTAAATTATAGAGTTTTCTTTATTTCCAAAACATGCATATAATTTAGCACAATAACAGTAATAATAAATAATTTCATTTTTTCATTTTCCCTCGGGTTCTCTACATATTTCTTCTTCACATTATTATTTTTCCAATTTCCCTCAGAGATTTTTCTATGTATTTTTCAGTTTTTCCTTTGACTGCGTATTAGTTTGTCTTCGAACAAAACTTTATGTCACTTATCCATTGTTTAAAATTGGGATTTTGTAACATCCCTATCATTAAATATCGTAAAAAATATTCTCGTAAAACTCACATTCTCATATTGTGAAATTTTATTAAATTCATTTAATTGTTTCATCAATGTTTAAGGGTTTAATCTGATACCGTTGTAACTACCAAAGATTTACCTTATCCTTTTCACCATTTTCTTGGTCGATATTTGAACTACCTGGGGAAGTGTTGAAGGAGATCTTTCGTGGTTGGTGAATGAGGAGAATTTAGAGTGGTAGTTATGCTAGTCATCAGAATTTAGAGTGGTAGTTATGCTAGTCATCGTAGGTGTGCTCTCAACATGGAGATTGTTGAAAGATGACAGAGGGAAAATCTAAGATTTTGATTGTGAAAGAGACAAAATATATAGGACGCATAATTGTAAGCACAAGCTTGGACATGGCCATCCCACCTATGGATTTCTTGCCTTGAGACAATCAACCTTCACATTAAAAAGCTCCAAATTCTTTGGTCTTTTAAAATGAGGGTGCCCATCTTTTACAAATGTCGAATGGGTTGATTTGCATTCGGTTTTCAACTGTTGCTAACCAGTGGACAAGAGAAATGATAAATAAGATGACATAACACGTGATTTCCAATATTTTTACTATATAATAAGGAATTGAAAAAAAGAACACGAGTGATGGTGGGTCATATATTGATGAAACCTCTATCATATACTATGTTAAACTCGATTTTGTAGACACTCATTTGTCGTGAAAATTGATCATAACCACCTGCTCCTCACCATGCAAAGCCAAGTGAGACTATACCAAAGAGATAAGTAACTATGCCTTTTTGGAGAAAAGAGTAAATAATTCTTGTCGTATAGCTTGAAAATATAAATTTTTTGATGCTTAGTTACAGTGAAATTGAAAAGATATAAAGAATTGCAATAGAAAACATATATACGTCATGCAGTGAAAAAAAAAAATTATTATCTTCGAGTAGGAAATATATGTTTTCCTATATTACAATAATAATCTCTTGAAAAGATTTCGTGGCTAGATGAATTGTCTTAGGTGTATAGAAGGTTAATTTAATCTTTTTATTGTTGCCTAGTCTCTATGCATAAATGATGGTTATTGATGATAATTTATTAAAAGAGAAGCATGAGAAACTTGCATCAAGAAATATAGAGAAACTAAGTTATGTTTAGGAAATTATTGCATGAGAAAGAACGGCATGGAAAGACATGTAGCCAAGTTTCTTTTGAAAATATTATGCGATTCATGTAATAGTTTCCTGAATAGACAAATATTTTTCATGCATCATTATATATATATATATATATATATATATATATGCGATTCATGTAATAGTTTCCTGAATAGACAAATATTTTCCATGCATCATTATATATATATATATATATATATATATATATAGAGAGAGAGAGAGAGAGAGAGAGAATTGTAGTTTACATGCATGGAAAAAATAACAACTATCGTGGAAAGTTTATGTATTTGCTTGAAAAGAACCATAGCCACTGTGCATGATTACTATTGAGTTAGTTCTCTTGGAAAAAATAATTTGCAATTCAAATATTCTTACATTTAAAAGAAAGGAAAGTGTCCATTATCCTCGTAAAATGTGCATAGAAAGATAAGTAAAGAAAAATTGCATGTTAATAGATTATTTTATTTGATTTCTTGAGACGGAATAGGTTCTTCACGTGCATGAAAAGAAAAAAAGATAGTGAGCTTGATTTATCTAAAAATAATATGTTCTTTACTTGAACGAAAAGTACAACTACTTCATGTTGGAATTCCTTAAAATAAATATGCACCAAAATAATGACTTATGTGTTAGAGGAATATGTATCTACATATACATAAAAGGGATAATTATTAGGCGTATGATTTCTTTTGGAAAATAATATATGTAGAGGTGCATGAAACAATAGGCATGCTTATGATTTCTTTTGGAAAGGAACTTTTGTAGAAGTGCACAAAACAATAGCCATGATGCTACTTCTCTTGAAAATAGTAAATGTTTGTGTGCATAAAAAATAGGTAATGTGTTAGTGTTCTTGGAAAAGAACATGTTTCTTTAGTGCTCAGTTATTTATGTTACTCTTGTATTAAAAGAATAAGGCTTTATAATAGACTTCTTGGAAAGAAAAAAAATACATTTCCATACACGGGAGAATTTATGGTGTTACACGTTTTGAAGAGAAACATAAATTTGCGGAAGGCGAGGGGAGCAGGAGCGGAGAGGGAGTGCTAGGGTTTGAGGGTTTCTAAGGAATTTTCCCCATGGATGCGCACAGAGGAGGGAGCTCCTCTCCCTCCTACAAGGAGGCAGTGGTCAACAAGTACAAGAAACCTCCGGAGAGAGGCAGAGGTAAAGTTGAAGAAGGTAGGAGAAACGGGGAAGAGGAAACAGACGGTTCCATTTCGAAGAAGAATGATAGCACAAAAGACAAGGAGGAAAATGACAAAAAACAGGGAACAATAGAAAAAAACAGAAGGGGCCTGCAAACCCAAGGAAAAAATCACTCCTAGAGTAGTATTAAACAATCCAGAGCTGCAAGCACACAGGGAGCACATGCAAACTTATGATCATATGCAAATTCATGGGGCTATGGCCAACAGAAAAAGCGTTACAAACCTGGATCGGATACCACTGGAAGCCTAAAGGAAGCATTGATCTTCATCTAGGGTCCAAGGGTTTCTTCACTGTAGTGTTCACTAACATTGAGGATAAACACAGAGTGTTTGAAGGCGGGCCCTACTTCTATGCAGTAGCAGGACTCTATATGAGGCCATGGAGAATGAATTTTGTTTCGGAGAGGGAAACTTTTACTTCAGTCCCGGTTTGGGTAAGAATCTATTCTCTACCTCTTGATTATTGACAAACAGAATTGCTAGCTGCCATAGGCAATAAATTAGGAAGGTTTGTCAAAGCTGCTGAAGCCACAAGGAGGGGAAAGTATACCTCCTTTGCAAGGATCTGTGTGGAGATGGATCTATCTGGAGCTCTTCAAGATGAAGTTATCTTGGAGGTTTTTGATGAGGAATGGGTGCAAATAGTAGACTACGAGCATATTCCATTTAGATGCCGTAGATACCATGAAAACGACACCTTCTAAGAGACTGTCCTCTCACTAAAGCAGAAATCAAAGGAAACACTAACATAGCGAAAGACACAAGAAAATTTTCACAAAGTAGTTCATAAAGGAAAAAGTGGCAAAAAAGGGCCAAAGCAAAACCAAGCAGGAGGCCAACAGGTTAGTCAAAGTCAGTTCCAAGTTGTGGAAGAGAATGAAGAGATAGCAGCAGAAGATCAAGTAATGAAGGAAGGGTATGAGCAGAGGGACAAGGAAGAAAATAATGACCATACATAGCAAAATGAAAAATAGAAAGGAAACATGATGAGTGATTCAGAACTAGAAATGGATTGAGAAATGAACCAGAGTGAGATGGAAATGGAAGATAATGAGCTATAGGAGATTCTAGATAGAGAAAACCTAGATCTAGAAGGGTTCTTGAATCAGGGAACTATGGGCGAGGTAGAATCACTACCACAAGAAGAGATGAATAGAATACATCAGTTATTCCTATGGAGAACTCAGGCTAAGGGTTTGGAGGAAGTAAACAACACTAAAAGACAGAGCAATGAAGGAGGGAAAGTAGTAAAAACGAGTCCAAGGTTAGCACCGAGAAATCCCAGAAAAAAAAGAGGCAGGAAAAAGCAGAACGAGCTCCTGATGGAATGTGGCAAGCTCATGGTAGACTTAGGTAAGATGAAAGATCTAACCAGTTACTCTTTCACCAATTGTTAATTATGAAGTTCACAAATTGGAATATTAGAGGTCTCGGCAGCGAGAGAAAACAGAGAATGCTGAATAACGGAATGCAGCAAGTAGCCCTCGATATAATTTTCGTCCAAAAAACAAAATGCTCTATTCAAACGTTAAGACAAATCCATGGTAAATGGCTTAGCAGATTTGAGTTTCTGGAAGTTAAAGTTGAAAACATAGCAGGGGGTATCCTCACTCTTTGGAATCCCCAAAAGATTGGAATAATTGATGTGGAGGCATTAAGGAACTATTTATTAGTAGTCATATAGCCTATAGGAGATAGGGATACTTATCTAGTCATGAATGTTTATGGCCCCCAAAGGCTAGATGACAAAATCCGGTTCATAGACTCCTTGGCGGATCTCCGGACCAGGCATGTAGGGTTACCTTGGGTCATAGGAGGAGACTTCAGCATTATCGGATCGCTCTCGAAGAAAAAAGGAGGTACAAGAGCTTTAAAGAAATATTCCTCAACCTTCCAAATCTTTTCAGAAAACATGAAGCTTGTTGACATTGAGACAAACAATGGCTTCTGCACATGGAATAACAAAAGAGGAGGGGACTCCTAGGTAGCCTCCAAGTTAGATAGATTCATGATCTCTGAAGATCTCATGCTTTTAGACAAGGAAATAATGGCAGAAATTCTACCTTATGGTGGCTCAGATCACTGGCCGATTCAAATGGAGATCAAAGGCATAGGCACCCCAAGGACCCGAACTTTTAGATTTGAAAATATATAGCTTTCACACCCAGATTTTAGCAACAATATAGAAAAATGGTGGGCAGAAGATTTGTAGATTCAGGGATCAACAATGTTCCTGCTTTACAAAAAATTAAAGCACATTAAAATGAAACTAAAAGACTGGAACAGGAATGAATTTGGAAATATTTTTGCAAGTAAGAAATTGGTTGAAAACAAAATTCTGGAGCTCAACCAAGCTTTGATCAAGGATGGATTTGATAAAACCAAAAATGATCAGGTAGAGAAACATCAGCTAGAATGGGAAGAGTTGTGCAAACAAGAAGAAAATTTTTGGAAACAAAAATCAAGAGTTCAATGGCTAAAGGAGGGAGAGCGCAACACTAAATTTTTCCACTGCTCCACCATTACTAACAGGGCTCACAACAGAATATCTTCGATCAAGGATGAGGGCAGGCAAATTCACCAATCCCATGAGGATATAGAAGCTGTGTTGGTTAGACACTTTAGAGGTATTACTCAGGAAAAGGTCTTAGTAAGGGAACCTTTCATCAAGGACTTTACTAAACATATTCCTAAGTTGGTATCCAATGAGGACAATTTTAATTTAAACAGACCCGTATTTGAACAGGAGGTCAGTGAGGTACTCAAGGAAATGAAAAATGGCAAAGCTCCAAGTCTGGATGGATTCAATGTGGATTTCTTCAAAGTTTGCTGGAAAAATTTCAAAGAGGATATCGTGAGGGTTGTGGAAGATTCTAGGCTAAGTAGAACTATTTTGAAAGCTCTCAACACCTCCTTCATCGCCCTAATTCCAAAACAGGATAATGCACAAACGCCAGAGAGGTATAGACGCATAACCTTATGCTATGTAGTCTACAAGATAATTTCCAAGGTGGTAGCCAATAGAATCAAACATTTGTTGCCCACGCTGGTCTCGGGGGAACAATCTGGGTACATGGAATGCAGACAAATCCTAGATAACATCATTCAAGCTCATGAAGTAGTGGACTCGCTAACTAGCAAGAGGAAAGCGGGAATGATAATGCAATTGGACATAGCCAAAGCTTATGATAAAGTAAACTGGACATATATCAAGAAGGTGCTCAGCATGTTTGGTTTTGATCATAATTGGATTAGATGGGTCATGGCCCTAGTGACTTCCTCCAGCTTCTCAATTTTATTTAATGGCTCTCCCTCTGAAATTTTTCTTCCTTCTAGAGGGCTCAAATGGGGTGATCCACTCTCTCCTTTTCTTTTCATCCTCATGATGGAAGGGCTGGGGTGGTCCATTAAGCAGGCCAAGATAATGGGCAAAATTCAAGGACTCCAGCTATTAGAGAATGGTCAAGTTCTGACCCATCAACAATTTGTAGATGATACCATGTTATAGGGAATCCCCACAGTCAAGGAAGTTCTTGCTTACAAAAAAATATTGAATGACTTTGCAATGGAATCAGGTATGGAGGTTAATCTTTCCAAATCAATTTTTTTTTTCTTTAACACCCACATTACCATTCAGAGGAATATCTCCATAATCCTTGGCTTTCAAAGAGAATCCATCCCCTCTAAGTATTTGGGAGTTCCTCTAACAGCCAAACCTCTACATCAGAGCATTTGGGAGCCATTAATCATTAAGATGCAAGACAATGTCAGAAAATGGACATTTAGGTCTTTAAATCTGGCTAGTAGACTAGTCCTAACTAAGGCCATGCTCCAAGCTATCACAATCTTTATGCTATCAGCTCTCCCTATTCCAAAAGGAGTCTTACAGCAATTCAGAAATATACAAAGAGATTTTCTTTGGGGCAAGGAGGAAACCAGGAAAAAATGGGCTTTAGTGTCATGGGAAAAAATATGTAAACCTAAGAACTAAGGAGGCCTAGGATTGGATGATCCAGAGATTCTCAATAAGGTTCTAGGGGCCAAGCTTTGGTGGCAGTGGGTTAGGGATCCTAAGGCTCAATGGGCAAGCACCTGGAAGGAAAAATATGCCAGCTCCTGGCATTTTTCTGAGCTAATAAGAATGACTAGAAATATAAAGGGCTCTCCTATATGGAACAAGGCCTGGGAGAATAGAAGGGTGGTTCAAAAAAATAGTTTCTGGGAAATCAGAGGTGGAGATATTGCACTATTCTGGGAGGATAAATGGAAACAAGAACCAGCACTCTTGAAAGAGGAATTTATTGGCCTCAAGCAACAGATAGACAACCAAGATTTAGTAAAAGTTAAGGACTTTTGGGATCATGCTCGCAACACAGGAAAATGGAGAACATGGAAGGAAATAGATGGCAGAGAGGACATCACCCTAAATAGAAGAGCAAAGAACCTAAAGTGGATGTTGGATAAGAGGATGATTCTGGTCACTGAAGGATAGGATCAACTCAGATGGGGTAACAACAAAGAGGGCAACTTCAATATTACGGAACCAAAAGGTATTCTCCTGGGGCTGGAATCCCAAGCTCCAGTCAGAACTTGGCAGAAGCTATAGAGGAGCAAAAGTTGGATGAATATCAAACTCTTCATATGGCTGGTTCAGCATGGGAAAATCCTAACTTGGGACAATATTATAAAGAAGGGCAGGCTGGGACCCTCCAGATGCCAGCTCTGTGAAGCACAAGAGGAGACAATGGAACATCTTCTCAACAGTTGTAGTCTCACCTCAGGGTTATGGGATTTTTTTGCCACCCTCTTCAGGCAATCTAATAGAGACAAAGATAGTATAACCAACACCCCAAACAATTGGAGGAATAAGGTTTCGGACAATGAAGTTCTTAACTTGGCCTGGGTTCTCTTGCCAAGTTTCATAATATGGAACATGTGGAAAGAAAGAAACAAAAGAATTTTCAAAGAAGAAAAGAATTCCTCTCTTCGCCTGTTGGAGCAGATCTTGAAACAATTAAAAGAGACAGTAAGCAAAACTGTTAGGGATCTCCCCAAAACTCCTCCCTCAAAAACGGAGTTGGAAATACTCAAGCAGTTAGATATGCAGGGGCTCATTCCACAAGGTAGGGAAAGGAAAATAAGCATGAAGGAAAAGGTTAAAGAATTCTGGAACCCCCCACCCCAGTAGGCTTTTTGAAATATAAAATCGATGGGGCTTCAAAAGGTAACCCAGGAATAGCGGGCTTTGGAGGAGTTCTTCGAGATGAAAATGAAAACATCATCTCCCTTTTCCATTGTCATTTAGGAAAAGCCACCAACAACATGGTAGAACTTATGGCATTGGAGCAATGCTTAGAAATTTTGAAATAGGAAAACTACCAAAATGTGATAATAGAAGTGGACTTAGAGTTAGTCATCAATGCAGCCAAGAAAATTAGCCATGGAACAGGGCCAGAAAAAGTTACAAAAAACTGGAGGTTAACAAGGGTGCTCCATAAAATTTAGGATCATCTATAGGGACTACGCACACTTATATTCATCCATGTCCATAGAAAGGCCAACAAATTGGCAGACATTCTAGCAAACCAAGGTGTCACCTGCAAGGATAGTAAAATTTCGTTGGGTTGACTTGCATTGTCACAGAGTGGCTTAGAAGAACTTTGCAATAACCAGGTGGAAGAGGACAAGAGAGTGTATCAAAACCAAACAATGGAAAACAACATGCAATGAGCAGATTGATGCAGGACTCACATTTTTGGTCAAACAGGTCAACAGTAGTTAGCTCGCCAGGAATGGGCTCAGTAACTATGGATACCACATCAGCGAAAATTCTTGGAGGCGGGAGTTTGGTTTGCACAGTTAGGGGAAAGGATGAGAAGAATATCTGATGGCCCTGCATGGGCGACATCTTTTCTCATTTTTTCCATCGTTGGGAGTTAAAACTTCTTTTAGGGTGGTTTTGGCGCGATCGCACCGCGTTCAAGTGGAAGGTGGTTTCGATTTTGGGGCAGTGATACCATATAATGACTGACACGTGGATAAGGGCGGGGTATGAAAACCACCCTCATCGCACATTAAACATGGGCCATTTCAGGCGAGTGATCATCAGCACTGCCGTCCGATCAGTGCAAGACTGATCAACGATCAGGATGGGATGTGCGGTTTGGTGGGACTGGGGGATTAAGCATCTGGCTACTTTTTGGAACGATAAGCATTTCCACCGTCGGATTTAAGTTGGATCTTGGACGGTAGTGTTTTTTGAGGTAGGATAAAGGTTTGCTGGCGTGGGTTTCGGTGGGGAGAGTTCTTGTGCCCTGCAACTCCCATCGCTTGGTTTTTACAGTACTCAAATGTGAGTGGCAAGCACGTCTTGATGTCAGAGGGCATAGATTTGATAGGACTTTCTCTTTGGTGGCTTACACCACTCTGTGGGAAGGAAACATGTATATATTGTAAACTATGTTTGATTTAATGAAATATAAGGTTCGACTCTTGCTTCAGCAAAAGAAAGAAGAGAAACATAAATTTGCATACAAAAAAAAGAATAGTTGTTATATTATACTTTTGAAAAGGAACATGTAATTTCATGTAATAAATATGTTAAGTTTCCTTTCTTTCGAGAAAATTCTTTTTCAAAAAAATATACATTTGTGCGCATAAGAACAACATCCATTGTATTATTTTTCTTTTACATGTTTGCATGCAGCAAACGGAATATTTGAAGGGCTAGCTTCTTCTGATAACATTTCTTTAATCGCATTCATGAAAACCATAACTAATGTGTTAGTTTACTTTAAGAGAATATGGAAAGTCATAGTGATTTTCTTTGGAAATAATGTGTGCTTGTGTATAGACATGCTTTGATAGTTATATGCTTATATGTAATGTGTGTGCAATGTTAGAAGAAGCTTGTTGAGATATTTTATTTATATTTCATGTATGCACATGAATAGATATCAAGGAATCACTATTAAGATTGATTAGTGGTTTATTAATAATCTATCTAATCATTATATCAAATTTTGGTGACGACAACAATGGTAGGAAAGGATGGTGACTTGTGCAAATGATAGATTATGTTTAACATTGTGGTAGGTATAGAACTAATTGTCCATGGAGATGAGTGTGAGCTTCAAGATGGTCCACTAATGGAACCATGAGGCCACAAAGATATTGAATATTTGTGGGTAAATAATATCATGATGAATGTAGCTATATATGTTGTATTTAAATGATATTTCCTTGCAATATTTTATGACAATGGTTAAAGGATGGACTCCCTTATAAGCCATTGAGTGAGGAGTGAACACCCTCAAAAACGTTTAATAATAAAATTAAATGTTAAATGTTTATTGGTTTTAACCCTATGGGGTTTCGAGGGTATATCAATGTTCAATGATGTGATTTCTTATTGTGTCAGTTTGAGGATGTTTATTCCTTGCATAATGTGATATTTATAATATCAAGTATGTAATTAACTAATATAGTTAAAGGAATCATGAACATGATGCAAGATTACATCAAAAAGACTATGTTAATATTGTACAACAGTATTTGTTAGTGGTTATGTAACTTATTATTCCTTTACTAAAGGTACTATATGTAATAATGAATATTCTATCTAATGGTTAGTGAGGAATCTAGATTAGTAATTTTGATAGTTAATTGTGGGTAAATTCTATAAAATGTTTCTAACTCCACTCATTTTTATGTGAGTCTATCGGGGGTGTTACAAGTGGTATCAGAGCTGAAGGTTACAACACTAGTGCCTTTGTGATTTGTTAAGAATAAAAAAATCAAAGTATTCTACTTGTGGGCATTACCTTACGTATGAGTCTAACAATCTACATATTCATATATGCAGTGTATTATTTTTTACTTGAGATGCATGATGCATGTTTATAACTGCATTAAAGAGTAATAAGTAATAAATTCTGCTGCAAAATTATGTTCATGAAATTTGAATCCCAATTAGGATAAAATACAATAAAACCTATGTTACATGTATGAACAATCCTGAGCACTCACTAGTGGAAGTGAGAATTGACTACCAACCTTTGCATATATGACAATATTATTGATACATTTAATGAACATGACTAATGTTACAATCCAATACTTATAAAGAATAAATGTATGAATGTAAAATATGGGGAATTTACTTGAAGAGGATAATAGAGTGTTTTAAAGGGACATTGAAAGAACCATTTTAGATGTTTAAATAAACAATGAGTCAAGTAGTGAGACTTGGCTATAATAACTAGTTGTTTATTAAGTCTTGTCATGGCTATATTAAGATGGTTGGTAGCATTGATTAGTTAGTGTTGCATGACTAAATATTAAAATTTATATGCATGAATTGGATTTGATCTAAGTTTTTTGCAAGTTGTAAACAGGTGATAATGGTAGTTACTTCATGTACCTGTCTATTGGTAATAATACATTACGGGAACTGGAAATGTTTGGATCGTTACCCTAATTGTTATTAACATTTACGCATTAATAAATATTTCTATATACTTTTTGCATGAAAATATTGTATGCATGAAAATAAAATGATTGCGAAAGTGAATACTTGTTTAAAAAAATCATATTTATTTCTAACACTACTAATGGGATTAAGGAGGGGTAGTTTAATGGCAACATAAGAACCTATGAATGTAAAACATTTCCATGTGAATTGAAACCGTAAATGAGAAAGCATAATGTTATGATATGCATGACTGTGTTATTTGCAAAATCAGAATGTATACCACCTGTGTGTCAGTTATGTTTTGTATCAATCTAGATATTGTGGAACTATGCCGAGGGTCAAGTGTGAATGCATGATGTACATAAATGTTTCTTTTTTCTTTAATGATAATGTGCATATGGTTCGTTATATAAATTACTATGGGAAAGAGTACTAAAAGATAATTTCACATGCCAGATAGTTGTGGAAGGTCAGGAGACCTTGGGTTGTTGGCAGTTGCCTTCCCAAAGGGGCTGATGGCACTTTCCTTCTCGCGTTTCCTCTCCCTAGTGATAGATGATGTCAGTAAGGGGAAAGAGTTGGCCAAGATGGTGAAGAGCGGAAAAATCTTGAGGAAACTCTATTGATTTTGATACCTTTTGAGGAGGTTAAAAATTCCTCATAGACAAGACGTTAGAAGAGGAATAGCCAGGGCAATGCCAAGAGGAATCCTGTATTGGAATCTCAGTGATCATTGGAATTCTTGAGTTGGTTGGCCAATTGAATTCCACACTAGACTTGGTATCGTCTTTGCCAGAGAACTATTGAGATGTGAAAATGGCTCAATCTGGTTATGGAAACCAATTCCCACTCCTTGGAAGGAACATTCTTTTACTGTTGTAGTTCTCATAGCAGAACAATTAACTAATCATTTATGTGATATGACTTTTTTGTATATTTATGTAAAAAATAATCATGTACATCTTGATGGGAAAAGAGCCTAGTGCTTGAAAAGGAATTACTAAAAGTGTAATTTCCTTTATTGTATTACTGATGTTTTGAACATCATAGCAGGGGCTAATAAAGTATGCACCTATTGCATTTATTTATAATTTTGATGATTACAGAGTTAGGTGCTATCTGACTACTTTTAGAAGTATTGTTTGGATGCCTTTAGTGAGAGCTAAGACAGTGCGCACGTGGTGTAGTGATTTATCATTTTGGTGGTCAGAGGGTTGGTGCTCTAACTACTTGTTGAAGTACCATGGATAAAGTATTATTTAATATTCCATAAATAATTGATAGTTAAAAGTATTTCATTTGATTGAAAATATTGTGACAAATGTGATTGAATTTGTTAGTCATACATTACAAGGTACTTGCCATGGAGTGTTGATGGGTTATCCAACCATTCTTTGAGTGCTTTAGTAAAATCTAATGATAAAAGTCAGAGATGATGTTTACTTCAAGTGGGGGATTATGTAACATCCCTATCTTTAATACTATAAACAAATATTCTCGTAAAACTCATAACCCATAAAACTCTTATTCACATATTGTGAAATGTTATTAAATTCATTTAACTGTTTCATCAATCTTTAGTTAGGGTTTGATTTGGTACAGTTGCAACTACCAAAGAGTTAGCTTATCCTTTTTTCCATTTTCTCGGTTGATATGGGAAATACCTAGGGATGAGTTGAAGGAGAGATTTCGTGGTTGGTGAATGAGGAGAAGTTGGGGTGGTAGTTTTGGTAGTCATTGTAGGCATGCTCTCGACATGGAGATTGTTGAATGATCATAGAAGCCAAATCCAATATTTTGATTGCAAAAGAGACATAATATATAGGATGCATATTTGTGAATACAAGCTTGGCCCATGGCCATCCCACTTACGTCTTTCTCACTATGAGATAGTTGACCTTCACATTAAAAAGCTCCAAATGATCTAGTCCTTCAAAATCAGGGTTCCCATCTTTTAAAAAAGTTGAATGGGTTGAGTTGTATTCGATTTTCAACTATTGGTAACCAATGGATAAGAGAAATGCTAAACAAGATGACATAACACACGATTTCCAATATTTTTATTATATCAGAATGAATTAAAAAATGGAACCCGAATGATGGTGGGTCATATATCGATGGAACCTCTATCCTATATTGTTTAGAATCATGTTGAACTCGATGTTGCAGACATTGATTGGTGGTGCAAATTTACCATAGCCACTTGCTCCTCACCATGCAAAGCCACGAGAGACTACATGAAGGAGATAATTAACTATGTCTTTTTGGTGAAAAGAGTAAATAATTCTTGTGCTACAATTTGAAAAGATTAATTCTTTTTTCCTTAGTTACAATGAAAAAAAAAATATAAAGAATATTTTCTCGCAATAGAAAAAATATATACTTCATGCAGTAAAAAAAATATTTTCCTATAGTAAAAGAATAATCTCTTGAAAATATTTCCTGGATAGATGAATTGTGTTAGGTGCATAAAAGGTTAATTTAACCTTGTTATTGTTTCCTGGTTTTTGTGCATAAAAGATGGTTATTGATTATAATTTATCGAAAGGGAAGCATGAGAAACTTGCAACAATAAAGATAGAGAAACTAGGTTATGTTTAGGAAAAGATTATATGATAATCAATTGCATGGAAAGACAAGTAACCAAGATTCCTTTGAAAAGGTTGAGGGAATCTTATAATTATTATCTAAATAGAGAAATATTTTTCATGCATCATTGTATTATATCTTTTTTTTGTGAGAGAGAAATGTAGTTTGCATGAATGGAAGGAATAACCATTGTTGTGCATGATTACTATTGGATTAGTTCTCTTCGAAAAAGAATTTGTAATTCAAATCTTTTTACATTTAAAAGAAGGGAAAGTGTCCATTATCTTGGAAAAAAGTGCATACACTGATAGGTAAAGAAAAATTGCATGGTAATAGATTATTTTATTTGATTTCTTGAGAAGGAATAGGTTCTTCACATGCATGACAAGCAAAAAAATACAGTGAGCTTTATTTCTTTAAAAAGAATATGTTCTTTACTTGAACTAAAAGTACAACTACTCCATGTTGAAATTCCTTAGAAGAAATATGCACGAAAATAATGACTTATGTGTTAGGGGAATATGTATCTAAATATACATAAAAAGGATAGTTATTAGGCATATGATATCTTTTGGAAAATAATATATGTAAAGGTGCACAAGACAATAATCATGTTTATGATTTCTTTTGGAATGGAAAATTTGTAGAACTACACAAAACAATATCCATGATGTTAGTTCTCTCCAAAAGAACATACATTTATTTGCATAAAAAAAATAGCTAATATATTAGTCTTCTAGAAAAAGAACATATTACTTTGCTTCTCACTTATTTATGTTACTCTGGTACGAAAAGAATAAGTCTTTATGATAGACTTATGGGAAAGAAAAATAAATACATTTTAAATAAAATAATGTAATTATGTTGTTAGACTTTTTGAAGAGAAACATAAATCTGCATGCATAATAATGTTTATAATGTTTTTGAAGAAAAACATAAATCTACATTTTTATAATGAAATTTGAAATAATGTTTGGACATTCCTTTTATTTCATTTTCTTTTTGGTTAGAGTTCACTTTCAAAGACCACGTGCACGTTCCTCTATGTAAAGGAAAAATGAGGGAAAAAAATCATGAGCACATTTTTCCATTTTCCCGGGCATAATAATCTGCACTAATAGGATTCGTAATCTGAACACGGAAAATGTGTAGAATCGCTTTTAGTGAGGAAAAGCAGGACGTTGACGTTATTATCATTAAACTTTTTTAATAAAGGAGCTATAGTTTCTTAAATTTTCTTTAAATATCTTATTCTATATTTATAAGTTTGTATACTTTTCAAAAAATCTTTGTTATTATTTTCTATGATGATATTCCAAGCGAGTATCTTTTATTCTTCAATTTTGTATTAAAAAAAAATAAAATTTAAATTTAGTTTAAAGTCACATTTTATTATGAAATTTAATATAATTGTTTTTTCCCTTCACAACTTGGGATTATGTAATGTGTACATTGTAGGTGAATATTTAAAATTATTATAATGTATTGTACATTTTATATATGAATATGTAAAATATAATAGAAAAAAAGATAAGAATTTTAGCTAACTATGTTTTTTTCTTTCTAAAACTTGATTTTTTTCATTTTAGTTTTACTAGTTCCATAACACTTAGGAAATTTAACCTTTTTTCATGCTTTATAGATTGACTTAACATTTAATCTAGATTGATGGTAGTTTACTTGTACTTTAGGATTTTGATAATAAAAAGTCTTACTTGCTTGACTCATAGTTTTTTTAGTGAGGGTTCTCTATTTGGTCTTCTTTTTAGGGTTTTTTTTGTATGAGGGTTCATCATATAACAAGGCTTATGCTAACATGGCATAAAAGCCTTGGCCATGTATTGAGCCCATGTTTTATTTCTTTGTAACATTTCATTGATTACGGTCATTATGGTTTCAATCTTCATATTATTTCTTTCTTCCCTCTATCATTGTTTCCATTTGGGAATTTATGAGGGTGTCATAAACCCTTTCTCATAGCCATTACTATTAGAATGTTGATTGGGTTTTATAACTTCGACATGTCATCCAGAAAGGATTCTTATTCTATATTATAGGAGATTTTGATTGAACTTATTCCATGGTTTATTATTGTAAATAATTCTGGTGGTTTTGTAAACTATAATTCCTCTCACGTTCCTAATCACATACAACCCTTGCTGAGGAGTTAATGTTGTCAACTCCATTTGAAGGTTGCCACAAATAGAAGACCTTCGGTGAGGCTTCAACTATAAAGTTTGACCCTAATACTCTTCTTGTTTTTCAATGTTATAGATAGATTTTCATGTGTGTTCCTTATTTTTTGGTAATTTCTCCCTTCAAAACAATTTACTAATTTAGGAATTAAAATTACTACAAACCATTTTGTTTGGCTACTATTATTATGATAATTATTCTTAAAATTCTCGATGTACTATTTATTATGGATTTTTTTATTAGTGTTATCATAGCTTCTTTCTTACTTACTTATTTGCAGGGTTTTTGAAAGAATTATGCACATGTTACGTTAATCCCATGATGGATCACTATATAAACATACCATGGGTCAAGATAACTTCTATTAGGTTTCATGTCAACCTAGTATTTCTAGTTTTATATACTTTTTTTCCTTGATTACTTAGTTCATTTTGGTTTCAGTTAATTATTTCTAGAAGAGAGGTTTTAATGCCTATGAACCATTTCTTTTTCAAATTTAAGTCATATATATTTGAGTACATATAAGTTTCTTAATTAATCCTATGCTTGTGAAAAGTATCTCAAGCCACAATTGTTTGTAAATGCTTAAGGCAATATTATTGTCGAATCATTTCTTTTCAGAACTTAATTATTTTCTATAGATATGGTATATGAGTAGTAACAAAATTATTTTTGAATGGAAGGTCTGAATTATCAAACTCTAGGTTAGAGTTATTCAATATAATAACTTTGTCTCTTTTATTTACTAGGTATGAACCTTCTAGTTTACATTTTTCTTTCACATATATCTAAGGATATTTGGTTTGATCCAGCTAATAACATACATGGTTGCTTCTTTAATTCTACATGAATTAGGGTTTATAATGTTATGCCTTGAGTTATGCTTCTAACTTAAGGCTTCAATATTTAAATTAAAATATTGTATGTTCACAATTTATGTTAATTTAACTCCTCATTATGTTCGGGAAGACAATTTTGGAGTCATTCATATTTAATAATTCAATTTTGAGTTAGCAAGGTTCTCAACCTGCAATTTATGCATATCTAGTATATAAATTCTGAAACAAATAATTAAATATATTATTCTATGTATGAACACTTAGTCTCTGCATCTCTTTTATTCTATTGATTACTTCCATTTGGTTTTCAACCAAGAATAAATGGTTTTTATTTTTAGATAAAGTAATACCTCTTTTGTTTTGACAAGAAATAGACACTTACCTTGTCCCATATCATATTAGATTCCACGAGTAATCCTTTTACTACAAAAATTCTTGATTAAAGTCTATTCTCAAAATTTCTCTAAGCATACATTATGTAATTAAGGGGAATTTTAAAGGGTATATGTGTAGACAAGTTCTCTAACTTCTTCCTAAGAGTTCTTTTACTTTAGGTGGTACTTCATGTAATTAATAGTTAACACAGAGGTCACCCCTCTATAATTATCCAAAATTTACCAAACGTTATATTCATATATACTATTGCATGCTTAAGCAAATATTTCTCTTTTCTCATTACTAAATATTAATTTCACAATACGGAGGTCACCCCTCTGTAATTATCCAAAATTTAACAAACGTTATATTCATATATACTATTGCATGCATAAGCAAATATTTCTCTTTTTTGGTTACCAAATATTAATTTCACAATTTACTTTTGAGACAAACTTATTCATACTAAATATACAAATTCAATACAACTCTTTACTTAGTTTACTTTGAAAGCATACATGTATAACATGATTAACTACTATCAATAGATGTATGCATTAATGTAAAACACTACAATACTCATTCATGAGGATTTATACATATTGCACACTTAGATACTCATTCATGATGATTTATATATACCTAATACTGCATTTTAAACATTGTTTCCTTTCTTTTTCCATTGAACACAATATTTTATTTTTCATTCTTCATGCAACACCTATAGCTCAAAAAAAGCTTAATAAAAATATATTTCAACCATATTTCAAACCAAACATTTTGATAAAAACCCATCTATAATAATCTTTTAATTTAATATTCCCTATTGGAAATATAGTATGAGCAAACGCATTTGTCCCAACCAATTAGTTAAAAATACAACAACTCCCTCATAGCCTTAGGCTTTCTACTGTCAATAACTCGTTTTTTTCATGTTAATATTTTCCTCCTCTCCCTAGACAAACTTTAACTTGTTGTGTTTCAATGTATGCTCTTTTTGATCGTGTCCTAATATTTTTGTAGGATTATCTTCCTTAGCATTTAGCATGCATTTATGTCTAGCTATGCTTTTCTTCCCCCTCTTCCACCCAACATAACATCTCTCTCCAGATAGGATTCTCTTAGTGGTGGTTATTCCTTCTAGAATCTACAAGGATCATGAGAATTAACCACTTTAGATCTTTCTAATGGTGGGTAAACCCATCTACTCATGTGTTGGTTCTCATAATATTTCTAATAAAAACATTTATTTATTAATGTACATAAAATATTTATATTTTTCATTCAAATGCTCAAACATAGTCTCACCCCATAGTAGTGCTTTTGAATTAAATATTTACATGTAAACATAAAACAATAGTCTTGCAAAAACAATTGAAGGAATGGTATTATAAGCATCATTGTTTTGGGTTGATTAGATGTAGGAACAGTATTATAAGCATCATTTTTTTGTGTTGATTAGATGTAGGAAAAATATTATAAGCTCATTTTCTTGTGTTGATAAGAAATGACCACATTCTGGTTCTTATTGTTTATCTGAAATATAGGAATGACCTCATTTATTTACGAGGATTTGAAATTAGGGAAATATAGCTTGTGCTTATTACATATGACAATATAGAAATTGATGTAGGAGCATCCAGTTTAGGGACGTCATGGCTGGGGAGTTTGTCTTTTCTGACAGATTGAGTTTTCATTAATTTTCATTTTCATTTAAATTTCTAGGAACAACTATCTCAACCCACTGTTAGTGTTTGCTTACGTTATTTTTATTTTTAGTTTTATTTAAAGTTTACTTTTAGATTACAAATCAAGAAAGGACAGTTATTCAAAAATAACCTAATGTAACTACTGGTAGTTTGATAATTGTCCAGTGTTCTTTACAAAACGAAAAAGGAAACAACTATTGTAATCTTTTAACCATAATAGAATTGAATAGATATAAGCATAGAAACATTCAGAAGAACAAATACATATGAATCCATATATATTACAACTTAAGTATTTTTCTACATGATACAATTGAATTCATTATCTTTTCCATAGTATAATGATGACAGATAGTGAACAGTAAGCACAGAAGCACGAAGAGCATCCAAACAAGTTCAACAAGATAACAGAGTAGGCTTACGAAAGTAACAAGAGAGCCACTATCGAAGGAATACCCAAGAAAAAAAGTTACAGGTACAAAACTGAACTTATAATAATTTCCTTTGCAATTTTTTGTCAACAAAAATCATTGTATAAATATATATATATGTCAAATCCGAGCATCTAGAGTCCAATAAACAGAGTTGACAGTGCCAAAAACCATCTCAAGGTCACCATAGGACCGTATCATTACAAACATAAGTTAAATAGCGGAGCCACAAATATACAGTGAAATCACAGGCACAATGAGGCCAAGAAATAGCAAAGGCCGAAGCCAAACTATGACTATAGTCCCATAAACCCTACGAACAGCAAAACCCTCAAACAGACAAACAAAGAACTTTGAAGGAGTGACCCTACCTAGTTCGAGCGTAGGAGTCAGGGTGTGAAGTCGACAAATAGAGCCAAGTCGCGCACCTGCATAGCCAACAAGTAGGCCATCAGAACTATTAAAATGAACCTAAAGATACAGGGTTAAAGAAAGAGGAAGGATCACCAAGAAATTCACCGAGAGAACCGAGCCCATGCGAACCAGAGGAGAAACCACAGACAAAGGTTACAATCGCAGAGTGCTCACTGCCCACAAGGAGCAAGAGCTATCAGTGTAGGAAGGAAACGAGGAAAAAAAAAGACTAGCACGGAGAGCAAACTTACCTCTGGATAACCACCAAATGAGAGCCGAGAGCTGAGCCACTCCGCAACCACAACCTATGGCAATAACTAAGGAAACAATCAAAAAGTGGAGCAAGTGCATTGTAACCAACAGCGAAAAACAAAAGTTTACAACTGGAAACGTAACCAAAGCTGAGAAAAATAGAAACCAGAGCCCGAGACCAAGGGTTCCAAACCGAGAGCTGAGAAAACGAGCACAAAACATGACACATTGACAGCATACACAGGTGGAAACCCTCATGGAAATGCATGACCAAGAGCAGTGAGACAAAACCCTTGTAAAAACAACCAGAGCCAGAACCCTTATTTCGCAGAGTAGTAGAGCAAACGAACCAAAGACCTCACCTCGCAAGCAGCAGAGTGAAATAGTAGTGAAATGACTCGACTCAAGGTTTTGGGGGTTTGGTAAGAGGTGGAAAGGAATGAGCCCCAAGGCTAGGACACCTATCCTCAAATCATTAACACCATAGTACAACGCCATAAAGTCAACCAACTATGCAGTTAACAACAAAACAATCAAAAGTTAATTATTTATACGAAAGGGTAAAGGGCTGGTCCCATCAAATTTTGGTATTAGAGCACGTTACAGTTAATTTTTTTCTTTATAAAATGGAAGCTGGAAGAAGAGGTCATGGTAGAGATATTAAAAGAGTAGTAGATGAAGGATTGAGAGAAGAGATTAGGATCCTGAATGCTCGTTTGGCGGCAGTAGAAGCAGGAAGGAGAAGGGATCTGGAAGTAGCGGACGACAGTGATGAAGAAGCTATAGTTACGACAGATGGATCAGAGGAAGAAGGACTTGAAATCAAATTGTTAAGGTCAATTTTGTTGGCTAGCAGTAAGCCAAAGCCTGAGATTCCAAACTTTCATGGTAGTTTGTCCAAAGAAGTGTTGTTGGACTAGATTAGTGAGTTATACAAATACTTTGAATGTGAGGAGATCAGCCAAGATAGGAAAGTTAAGTTCACTGCCACAAAGTTGAAAAGACACGCAGCCTTATGGTGGGACAATGTCCAAGCAGAGAGGAGGAGATTGAATAAGTTACCCATTAAAAAGTGGACTAGAATGGTCGTGAAGATGAAGGGTAAGTTTTTTCCCATAGATTACTAGATTGCTCTGTATCGGCAAGTGCAGAATTTGAAGCAGAGAGGAATGACGGTGAAAGAATATACTGAAGAGTTTTATAGAGTGAATTTGAGAGCTGGTTATACTAAAGACACCCCAGAAAAAACAGCAAGGTTTGTGAATGGCCTGAGGCTGGAGATATTGGACGAGATAAGTATTCTTTCTCCAAAAACCATAGAGGAAGCATACGAGAGTGCCTTAAAGGCAAAAGAAAATATCGCAAGGAAGCAGAATGCCAGGAGAGGACGTGGAACTGGCAGAGGGAAAGGAAAATCCTTTTGCAGAGGAAGGACTGCTAACAACAGTGAAGAGGGCAACAATTCAAAGACCTCAGGGTCAGTAGAAAAGGAAGGTAGCACTAGGGGAGGAAGGTCATACCAGAGAGGAAGGGGAAATGGCAGGGGCAGAGGAGCTGCCTACCAGTGTTACAAGTGCCACAAGTGGGGGCACATGTCCTTTGAGTGCCCTAAAAGAGAATAGGCTGGTTAAATATGAGCATATGTTGCTTAGACAGAGGAAGCAGAAGCACTGCCTCAAAAGGTAGAGAATGTACCAAAGACAGGAGAGGCCTTAGTCTTGAACAAGGTACTGCTGAAACCGGTAAAGGAGACAGCTGAACAAACCCAGAGAAAGGCATTATTTTGGATTGTGTGCAAGTCACATGGCAAATGCTGCAAACTGATTATTGACAGTGGAAGCATTGATAATCTGGTTGCAATAGAGATGGTGGAGAAATTGGGTTTAAAAAGGTTGAAGCACCCAACTCCCTATAAGGTGTCTTGGTTACAGAAGGGTCACCAACTGTTAGTTGATGAGTAGTGTGAGGTGGAATTCCATATTGGCAAGTATAGGGACAAAGTGATTTGTGACATCATGCCCATGGACGTGTTTCATATTCTACTAGGTAGACCATGGCAGTATGACTGGAAATTTGTTCATCACGGGAAAACAAATTGTTACAAGTTTGTCAAGGAAGGGATTAAGCATATGCTAGTACCCATCAAGGAAGAAGAAACAATAGAAACTAGTGGGACAAAAGTGTTGCTGGTGGGTGGAAAATAATTTCTAAAATAGATTGAATATGACGAGGTAAAGTATGTTGTTGTAAGGAGACCAAGAGCAGTGCTATTGCATACTGAAATTTCTGACTTACCTGAAGAAATCCAGGATTTGTTGCAGGAATTCAGCGACATTGTGGTGGATGATTTACCGAATAAATTACCACCAAATAAAAGTATCAATCATCACATAGATTTCATCCCTAGAGCTAGTTTACCGAATAAAGTTGCTTACCGGATGAGTCCCAAGGACGACGAAGAGATCAGGAAGAAAGTACAAGAATTGTTGGACAAAGGATTCATACAGGAAAGTTTAAGTCCCTGTGTAGTTCCGACAGTTTTAGCTCCCAAGAAAAAGGAGGCGAGTGGCGGATGTGTATAGATTCACGAGCAATAAATAAAATTACTATCAGGTATAGGTTTCCATTGCCATGAATGGATGACATGATGGACTGCTTGAGTGGAGTAGCATATTTTTCGAAGATATATCTGAAGAGCAGATACCACCAGATTAGAATCAGAGAAGGGGACAAATGGAAAACAACTTTCAAAACTAATGAAGGGTTGTATGAATGGTTGGTGATGCCATTTGGGTTGAGTAACAGCCCTAGTACTTTCATGCACCTAATGAACAAGATGTTGAAGGAGTTCATTAGGAAATTTGTGATTGTGTATCTTGACGATATACTGATTTTCATCAAGACCAAGGAAGAACATTTTCGACACGTTCGATATGTTCTAGAGAAGTTGCAGCAAAACAAGTTGCTGATAAATTTGAAAAAATGTTCTTTCTTTCAGAAGGAGTTAGTCTATTTGGGTTTTCTGATTACAGAAAATGAGCTGAAAGTGGACCCAGAAAAAGTTGCCGCTATACTTAGCTAGCCATCCCCTAAGAGTCTGTTTGAAGTTCAGAGTTTTAGTGGAATCCGCGCACCTATGTTGGATACCATCATAAAGGCAAGTCTGACTTTTCAATGGATTGAAGCTGCAGAGAAGAGCTTCCATATATTGAAGAAGAAGATCATTGAGAGGCCAATTTTGAGGTTGCCTGATTTCAACAAACTTTTTCAGGTTTGTTGTGATGCCAGTGGTACAACCATTGGAGCCGTACTGAGCCAGGAAGACAAAAATTAAGTGAAAGTAGGCAAAAATATATGTCTTATGACAAGGAATTTTATGTCGTCGTCCAAGCCTTAAAGCATTGGAGACATTATCTGCTAGGAAAAGAGTTTGTATTGTTTTATGATAATTATGCGTTACAATATGTTATGCAACAACATAAGTTGAACCACAAGCATGCAAAATGGGTGGAGTACTTGCAGATTTTTACATTCGTATTGAAGCATATCAGTGGTCAAGCGAACAAGGTAGAAAATGCACTAAGAAGAAGAGTTTTACTCTTACAGGGGAGCACGATACAAGTGTTGGGATTTGAACATTTGAAGGACTTGTATCAAACAGATGCAGATTTCAAGGAGGCTTATGAAGCCTGCCAGAATCCTTTGGTGACGAACAATAGTCCATGGCTAGACTATAACTTGCAAGAAGAGCTGCTATTCAAGGGAGGACAGTTGTGTGTTCTATAATGTTCGATGAGGAAGAACATCATCCGGGAAAAACATAGTGGAGGTCTAGCTGGAAATTTCGGCATTCATAAGACAATGGATCATTTCAGTAATTTGTATTACTGGTCGAAGATGCAAAGAGACGTGCATTAGTATGTGATTAGGTGTAAGATATGTCAATTGGCAAAAGGGCACAGTCAGAACACGGGGTTGTATACACCCTTGCCTATTCCAAATAGATCATGGGATTCAGTCAGTCTGGACTTTGTCCTGGGTTTGCCAAAAACACAGTAGCGTTTTGATTCCATCATGGTGGTGGTGGACTGATTCTCGAATATGACACACTTCATCCCTTGCAGGAAAACTAGTGACGCTACCCATGTAGCACACATGTTTTTCACTAAAGTCATCAGACTGTACCACTTACCCAAGTCCATTATTTCTGACAGGGATGTCAAATTCACAAGACATTTCTGGCACACCTTGTGGAAAAAGTTCGACACGAAGTTAAATTTCAGCTCTGCTTATCACCCATAGACTGATGGGCAGACAGAGGTAGTGAACAAAAGTTTAGGAAACCTGTTGCAGAGTCTAGTTGGAGAAAATTCATGAATGTGGGATTGTGTACATGATCAAGAGGAATTTGCTTACAATGATTCACCAAATCGAAGCATAGGAAATAGTTCTTTTTAGATCTTGTATGGAATGCATCCTCAAGGAGTGCATGAGTTACGAGATTTGGGACAGTTAGAAAGAAGAAGCACTAATGGGGAAGACTTTGCAAGAGCAATTAACGACCTACACAAGCAGGTGAAGACGAAATTATAGAACAACATTTAAAGGTACAAAAAGAAGACAGGAGGTACAATTTAATGTAGAGGATCAAGTTCTAGCACATCTGTGCAAAGAAAGATTCCCTAACGGCGAATACAATAAGCTAAAACTCAAAAAAATTGGACCTTGTAAAATTTTGCGTAAGTTTTTTGCAAATGCCTATGAGCTGAAATTGCCTCCAGGTATAGGAATATCACCCATCTTTAATGTCGCGAATTTATTCCCATACAGTACCAATCCAGAAGAGGATAGTTCGGCGTAGCCAAAGCGGGATACCCAGGGAGAGAGTAGTTCGTGGATGAGACAAATGCCTTCAGCTCAGCCACTTGAAATCGAAGGAATCCTCAATACACAGGTGGCGAGGCAGACTTAGAGAAAGGAGTACCTACAATACCTCATCAAGTGGAAGAACCGCCCTATTGAGGACAGTTCATGGCTTCATGCAGGACAGATACAATGTGTAGGGTATTCTATCGAGGAGCTCATGGACCGGAGCCATGAATTTTCACCTACCCCAAGAGCCTGATGCAGGAGCATCCAGCTCAAGGAGGTCATGGCTAGGGAGTTTGTCTTTTCTAACATATTGAGTTTTCGTTAGTTTTCGTTTTCATTTAAATTTCTAGGAACGACTGTCTTACCCCACTATTAGTGTTTGCTTATGTTCTTCTTATTTTTAGTTTTATTTAAAGTTTACTTTTAGATTACAAATTAAGAAAGGACAGTTATTAAAAAATAACCTAATGTAACTACTGGCAGTTTGATAATTGTCCAGTGTTCTTTACAAAATGAAAAAAGGAAACAACTATTGTAATATTTTAATCATCATAGAATTCAGTAGATATGAGCACAGAAACATTCTGAAGAACAAATACATCTGAATCCATATATATTATAGTGTAAGTATTTTTCTACATGATACAATTGAATTCATTTTCTTTTCCATAGTATAATGATGACAGATAGTGAACAGTAAGCACAAAAGCACGAAGAGCATCCAGACAAGTTAAGCAAGATAACAGAGCAGGCTTACGGAAGTAACAAGAGAGCCACTGTCAGAGGAATACCCAAGAAAAAAAGTTACAGGTACAGAACTGAACTCATAATAGTTTCCTTTGGAAATTTTTATCAACAAAAATCATTGTATAAATATATATATGTCAACGCCGAGCATCTAGAGTCCAGTATTCAGACACCAGCAATAAAACAGAGTTGACAGTGCCGAAAACCACCCCGACGTCATAATAGGACCATATCATTACAAACATAAGTTAAATAGCAGAGCCATAAATATACAGTGAAATCACAGGCACAATGAGGCCAAGAAACAGCAAAGGCTAAAGCCAAACCACGACTATAGTCCCATAAACCCTACGAACAACAAAAACCTCAAACAGACAAATAGAGAACTTTCAAGGAGCGACCCTATCTAGTTCGAGCATAGGAGTCAGGATGCGAAGTCAACAAACAAAGCCAAGTTGTGCACCTGCATGGCCAACAAGTAGGCCATCAGAACCAGTAAAATGAAACTAAAGATATAGGGATGAAGACAGAGGAAGGATCACCAAGAAACTCACCGAGAGAGCTGAGCCCGTGCGAACTAGAGGAGAAACACGGACAAAGGTTATGGTCGTAGAGTTCTCAATGCCCATAAGGAGTAAGAGCTCTCAGCGGTGGAAGGAAATGAGGAAAGAAAAGACTAGCATGGAGAGCAAACTTACCTATGGATAGCCGCCAAATGAGAGCTGAGAGCCGAGCCACTCTGCAACCGCAACCTGTGGCAAGAACCAAGCAAAAAATCAAATAGTGGAGTAAGTGCATTGTAACCAATAGTGAAAAACAAAAGTTTACAACTAGAAAAGTAACCAGAGCCGAGTAAAATAGAAACCAGTGCCTGAGACCAAGGGTTCCAAACCCAGAGCCGTGAAAACGAGCATAGAACAGGAAACATTGAGAGCATATGCAGGTGGAAACCCTCATGGAAATGCATGACCAGGAGCAGTGAGACACAACCCCTGTAAAAACAACCAGAGCCAGAACCCTTGTTTTGTAGAGCAGTAGAGCAAACGAACCAAAGACCTCACCTCGCAAGTAGCGGAGTGAAACAGCAGTGAAATGACTCGACTCAGGGTTTTGGGGGTTTGGTAAGAGGTGGAAAGGAACGAGCCCCAAGGCCAAGACACATGTCCTCAAATCATTAACACCATAATACAGCGCCATAAAGTCAACCAACGATGCAGTTAACAAAAAAACAATCAACAGTTAATTATTTATACGAAAGGGTAAAGGGTTGGTCCCATCAGTAATGACCTCATTTATTTATGTTGATTTAGGGAAACCTAGCAATAAGAATGGTTGGAATTCACTATAATAATATCGCCCATTTATAATTAAATTTGGTTAATCATGTTCCATATGATTTAATTTAAATTTAAATGTGATTTTTTCATTTAATATTACCGTTATATCTTAAATATTTGATAGAAAAACTAATTGTAATTATTGTCGAATGTTATTGTTTCTAGAAGAACTGTGGAATGACTGGGAAACATCCTTTTTCAATATTGGACATCTCACACACGTTCATAGTTCTTCTTCCATCATTTCATATGAATTCAAACATTAAAAATCTACACTTACAAATAATTGTACTTTCCAATTACAAAATTTTCTAATTATTAACATAAAATGAAAAATAAAAAAATGTATTATATTGATAATATAGTAATCATGTCTTCAATTATGACCATGTAATTTCCTAGTAAGATTGTACGTGTGTGTTATAGTGTAATTTCCTAATAAAATTATACGTGTGTTTTGTATTCAAACTTCGAAAATCTACACCTACAAATAATTATACTTTCTAATTACAAATTCTTATAATTATAAAACATAAAATGAAAAATAAAAAATATATTCTATTGATAATATAGTAATCATGTTTTTAATTACGACCATGTAATTTCCTAGTAAGGTTATACGTGTGTGTTGTAGCTAATGACACAATTTCAATTTTATAGAAAGGAATAATGCGAAATCAATTTTTTTTTCTTAAAATATTAATGAAATATTATCCTATACAGATAATCAATATTTGAAATTGATTTGGATTTTAAGTCAATAATTTTTCAAATATTTAAAAAAAATATAAATCAAATTTCATGAAATTTTAATTAAATTTTAATTATGTTATAATTTTTGTTATATTTTATTTTATAATTTGAATAATAGAGTTTGGCATGATTCATATGCGAGAATAAAAGGGCATAATTATAAGCAGCTGCTTGTAAACCAATTCATATTAAAGAGCACTAAATTGATTTTAATCTTATGGAATTTTAATTATGTTATATTCTTTTTTAAACTTTATTTTATAACTTGAATAATAGAGTTTGACATGATTCATATTTGAGAATAAAAGAGCATAATTATAAGCAGTTGCTTGTAAACCAATTCATATTAAAAGCACTAAATTGATTTTGATTAAAGTTGATATTTTGATTTATCATATTAAAGTAGTATTTAATTTTACTTTGGTAAAGTGAACTTTCTTAACAGAGTGAGGTGAGTATTACCAGTGATTATTGTTAACAATTAAGCATGAGTAAGATAAGCACGCAAAATGCTGAAAAATGCTTAAATTCCTCTTGTTATATTGTATTTATCTCAATATATAAATTTATAATAGATATTATATTGATCTTAAATTATAATGTATAAATTTATAATATATTAATGAGCATTCTAGATCTTCGATATCTAAATTTAGATGCCACTGGATCTTGATGACACCTCATGAAGACAAGAATTAAAAGTTTTGACAAATTTATTCTTAAACTTTTTTATTATACAAGGACTTAGTCTAATAACTAATGTTAAAATAAAAATCATTTTATACATTGCAACATTTATTATTTCATTTCTTCTAACCACCATTGTTTTCTTATTAATTAAATATTTTATTTAACTAAAAAATCTCAACTCCACACATTAAAAATAGAGGAATCACAAATTACCCCTATATTAAATTATAAAAAATACTATATAATCAAACAAATATAATAAATTATTTTCTATATTATAACGTAAAATTAATATTACAACAATAATTATAATTAGTTTTCTTGATATATTTACATATACCTATACCTATAATATATTTGTACAGCCTTCACATCCTATCAACCTACTTCCCTTATTTTTCCACATAAAGAAACACATAATATGGACATGTAAACCTGAACTAATACATAATGTCAAAATAGGTAGCAAAAATATATGCAAAGGATTCATTCTACATTGTTGTAATTGTGTGGACTATTTTTGGGCTATTGGTCGTAAGGAAGGACCTAGTGACCTTTAGACATCAAAGATTTAGTGAGGAAAATGTTAAGGACCGACTCTCACCTCCGAAAATCAAAGTTTTCTTAAATATAACGGTCTTATTAGTCTCTGCCATCTGGCAATGGCCAGGGACTATAATAACCCAAATGCATTGCTATAGCATTAGTTTGGAGTGCTTTGTTATTAGTTTACGGTGATTAGACCAAAGTTTTCAAATGCGCAGGTGTTTGCTATGGGCGGGATAACCAAAGTCTTCAAAATTAAGCTGGTTTGCCATGTTATTTGGCCTCTTCCCGACGCGGAAGAGGCTGGAGCATAGGCTATTTTGCTTTTTACCCTGTTTATTATGAGTGACCGTCAACAGTTTCATATTAATGTTAACATTAGTTTGAATTATGAGCACAATGGTTTGCAGGTTGGCTATTTTAGTTGAGCATATTAGCAGGTTTGAGCATATTGGCAGGTGTGCATGCAGGTGCTGCAGGTGTCCATGCATGGGGGAGGTGTCATGTTTCGCTGGCCTCCCTTTCTTGTTTCCCCTTTCGGCTGGCCTGCCTTAGTTCTGGCCGTGGTCTTCCTTGTTTTAAACCTAACCTCCCTTTGCTGGCCTCCCTTTGTTTCACCTTCCTGGTCACCTGGTAAATGCGGTTGTTCCGCTCGCTTTGTTGGTTGGTTGCTTGTAGGTCACCTGGTTAATGTTGTTGTTCCGCTGGCTTCGTTGGTTGGTTGCTTGTAAGTCACCTGGTAAATGTTGTTGTTCTGCTGGATTCGTTGGTTGGTTGCTTGTTACTTACAGATTAATGTTGTTGTTCCGCTGGCTTCGTGTTCGGCCTGGCATCCTCTAGAGATGGAAGATGCTGTGAGCTAGAGATGGAAGAAGTTGCGAGGTTCTTGCAGCGACTTTGATAGGCATCCAATTTGGCCTTGCATCGTCTACAAAAATAGTAAGTAGCATCAATGGAATAGAGAAGAAACTGTTAAAATTCTAGACTATTCAAACGTCTCCTCTGTCATCACCTTCATATAGTTGCTATCGAAATGCAAATACAATAGATCCTATAAAGCAAGCAATTGGTTATGTGATTAAAACCCGTAAAGAAAGCTATCAGACCTAGAAAGCAAGAAATTGTAAAGCAAACACTACACTGTAATGCAAATGAACCTGTGCAATTGAAATACATGGAATCCACCAAATTCAATTGTCATTGGCATACCTGGAGTTTGTTAACATGGTTTCTGTAAAGCTCTTCATCCGGTTGGGGCTGGGGATGTGTTTTATAAATGTAATAACGCACCATCCATTTTTTATCACATGCCCTGTGTGTGTAGTGCCTGCATTGAATCCAATGGTAGGAAGCAAGTCTCAGCCTACTTGTCTGCATGGTTGCCTTATCACTTTGATAGCATTCTGTCCACTGTTAGTCGAGTGTAAGGATTCCTTGTGCTGGGAGGATGGACTAAATCCAATGGGTATGGGTGGCTTGCTAGTTGGGAGAGGATCCAAGAGCTAGTGAGAGAAAGAAAGCGTGGAAGGCTACACTGGGAGAATAAACTCGTGCTTCCTTCATCGAACTTACAGCTTTGACCTGACAAACTGCCTGAGAGGTGATATCTTGTTGCCTTCTCCCGCCTGCTTGTTTCGACCTAATTGAGTCCCTTTTGCATAGTCCCTCCGCATAGTCCCTTCTATAGGAGCCAACATGACCTGATCTTTTCTTGTGGATCAGTCCCAGCGAGTGACTGTGCAAGACAAACTATCAACGGCAAGGTCTAGGCAGGCTGGAGAAGCATGCATAAGTTCAAAGGCAGGGAGCAAGAAGATGATATCTATCAGGTGGTAAGGTGTAGATAAGGTTACATGTTTTTCGACCTGTCTGTCCACTATACAATTTTCATGTGGCCACGTTTCTTTGTGCATGAAACATTTGGCAGCCTGCCATATTCATTTTTCTAACTGGCATATTCACTTTACTAATCATTTTTATGAACTTCAATTTATGTTTAAATATAATAAATTATTTGGTTGAAAAATAACACGGGATGTGTTTTATAAATGTAATAACGCACCATCCATTTTTTATCACATGCCCTGTGTGTGTAGTGCCTGCATTGAATCCAATGGTAGGAAGCAAGTCTCGGCCTACTTGTCTGCATGGTTGCCTTATCACTTTGATAGCATTCTATCCACTGTTAGTCGAGTGTAAGGATTCCCTGCGATGGGAGGATGGACTAAATCCAATGGGTATGGGTGGCTTGCTAGTTGGGAGAGGATCCAAGAGCTGGTGATAGAAAGAAACTGTGGAAGGCTGGGCTAGGAAAATAAACTCGTGCTTCCTTCATCGAACTTACAGCTTCGACCTGACAAACTGCCTGAGAGGTGATATCTTGTTGCCTTCTCCCGCCTGCTTGCTTCGACCTAATTGAGTTCCTTTTGCATAGTCCCTCCGCATAGTCCCTTCTACAGGAGCCAACATGACCTGAGCTTTTCTTGTGGATCGGTCCCAGCGAGTGACTGTGCAAGACAGACTATCAACAGCAAGGTCTAGGCAGGTTGGAGAAGTATGCATAAGTTCAAAGGCAGGAAGCAAGAAGATGATATCTATCAGGCAATAAGGTGTAGATAAGGTTACATGTTTTTCAACCTGTCTGTCCACTATACAACTTTCATGTGGCCACGTTTCTTTGTGCATGCAACATTTGGCAGTCTATCATATTCATTTTCCTAACCGACATATTTACTTTACTAATCATTTTTATGAACTTCAATTTATGTTTAAATATAATAAATTATTTGGTTGAAAAATAACACGCTTAATAGACGGTGTTTACCTTTTGTTTAGTTTTCTTTGGATAAATTAATATTTGATCCAACTGTTTGAAGGCTTTTGTATTGATAGATTATACCCAGCACTATGATAATCGATACAGGAAAACTGGAATTTGTTTTAGATTAGATGATTCGTATCTATTTTCTCAATCTGGCAAACAGTTGTGTGCCCGCTTATGGCTTTAGAGAAATTGCAATGGCTTCTGTCACCCCTGCGTCTACTTATGTTGTCTCTGCCCTGGCCTAGCAGAATCCTTTCCAGTAACGGCCCTATTACTTTGGCACCTATTATCCCGAGGGTATACGGTAGCTCAGGTATATCCACAATCCTAAAAAGGTAGCAAACCAATCTCGTTTGCAAAAGATATTACAG
This sequence comes from Pinus tabuliformis, assembly GCA_031772625.1. Taxonomy (NCBI): domain Eukaryota; kingdom Viridiplantae; phylum Streptophyta; class Pinopsida; order Pinales; family Pinaceae; genus Pinus; species Pinus tabuliformis. The sequence continues at coordinate 854,434,247 of CM062811.1, read as the reverse complement.
TTTTGGGCTAGCCAGGAAGTTTAGAACAATGAAACTATGTATAGTTTAGCTGGAGCTGGATTGGCAAAAAGAATCCTCCGCGTAATAGCCATCTATTGGTGTAATAGGTACTTCTTTTGATTGCAACAACTTGTAGCATTTTTTGTTTTCCATTGATATACAATTGTACACTAAGCTTGCCTCTGGTTCGGGAATTCGAGAAGCTTTTACTTAAAAACCTTTTTAATACACAAAGCAAATTTTTTTGGTGTTGAATACATAGTTCAGTACAGTTCAATGACAACTCAAGTTTTTGTAGCGCAAATCTATTGGTTGAATAGTTACTTCTTTTGACTGTAGCAGCTTGTTGCCTTATTCGGTTTCCATTGGTGTATAATTGTACACGTAAGTTTGCCTTGTTCATAAATTTCATAATCATATACGCAGGAACCTCCTCAATGGTTCTTAGTTTCACAAAGAAATTCCTAGTCATCAGCAAAGTGCTGGGCTTTATGAATTCTGTGGCAATGTATATTGTATTCAGAACTTCTCAACTTTATGATTTCTGAAAGCTTATAAAATCTGTATTAGTTTACGTGCATGATAAAGTACTCAATGCTTGGTGCATCAGAAAGATGTTACAGCTTCTCCTGGGTTTTTATGGCTTGCTCAATAAAGTCCTTGCTTTGCAATTTGGGATCTCTGTGCTTGTCATCGCCTGCCCAGCGCTAGCAACATTGGCATCAACCATTTCAGCTAAGCCCTCAGGACTTATTTTATTATGGTAAAGGGAAAGCTTAAATTTAATGTTTTCTGGTGGGCAGAAAGGGTTATAACTTCTAAGGTATTTCTTGGCTGGAATTGAGTTAATTTTGAAACAAAATTATATTGCAGAATTTAAATTGTAGGCTTTATCAAGTCAGGGAAAAATTAGTTAGCAGTGGATTCACTTATCTCCCGCTCTTCACTGTATTCTTGAAGTTGGGCAAAACAAGTTAAATTAATAGCTTTTGGTCAACAGGAAGGGTTCTAAATATTTAATACATTATCGGCCAGTGTCTGAATTTCTTGTGGCAGAGATTACTTAATAGATCTCTTAATTTAAGCGTCAGTGCTTCCAAATCAGGGAAAATTTCGCTGGATTCTGATCCAGTTATTTCCAATCTTTTCACAATGTTTTGAAAACAGAGAAAGCCAAGTACATTTAATAGTTTTTTTTGTTGGTGAAAGGGGTTTAAAGGAATATCTGGCCAGTATTTTGATGAACATAGTGGCAGAAATTAGCTGAAAAGTGACAAGATTTGTGCACATTTTAACTTTTGGAGTTATTTGGTCTTAATTTACTTTATTGATGTTTGGTTGAGGCTGCAATATTAATTATATGTTTGTATGGTGGATGTCAGGATTATGTACCAACTGTTTTTGATAACTTCAGTGCAAATGTTGTGGTGGATGGCAACACAGTGAACCTTGGCCTGTGGGATACAGCAGGTACTAATGGTGGAATCAGACTTCTTTTGCAAGATTTGCTTGTTCGTGGGTTGTCTCTGTTTAAAGACATTCTATATTTCATGTTAAACTGTAGGATACATTTTTTTTCCCTAGATGTGTTTTCTTGGGTTTAAAGTTCTTAAACAGTGATTTTCTGTGCATTGCTAGTTATTGCAAAGAGTAACCATTCTAGGAGTTTAGATTTTAGGTTTTTTCTGAAAATTCGCTAGAACAGGTCAAGAGGACTACAATAGATTAAGACCTTTGAGCTACAGGGGAGCAGATGTTTTTATTCTGGCATTTTCTCTTATATGCACTTTACTTTCCATCAATTACCAACTCACTGCCTTTTGTAGGGTTCGGGTCCAACCATTGCTGTGAGTATTATAGCTTTTTGGAAAAAGAAGAAAGTTTGTCATTGCTATAAAGTTTAACACTTGTAAAATTTAACCTAGTACTATTAAACTTCCATCTCATTGAAAGTGATCCAATTTTAATTAGAACTTGTATTTTAGGCAGTAATAATTTTGTTCAACCTTCTTTCCTTTATGTTTTTACTCCTGCTAATTTTGAAATATTGGTTTTAGTTGCTTTTTGGTGTGAAAATTGAAGTTTGCCAAGCCTTATTATTAATTATATTTTGTGTCTTTTCTAACCTTTCCACTTTCTGTCAGCAATTAAACAAGAAAATCATGACCCGACATTGTGTTTAGGCTTATGTTTCTGATTTTTCTTAGGCATGTTGCATGATAGAGAGGTCAACTGCTGGAACTTGTTTTTGTAGTATTATATGGTGTGTATAATAAGTTCTTTAAGCGACTGTTGCTTGTATTTTCAGGATATCAAGTATTATTCTTTTGGTGGCCCTTTGGCTACTTCTTTGTAAGCTAATATTTAGGAGAGCTTTATGTTGCCACTTTTCCTCTGTGGTTTGTACAAAAGCTGATCAAGAAGAAACTTTATTAACAAGGAAACACTCAGTTAATCTCACATCTACATGATATGGAAAAGCTTCATTTTACCTGTTCTTTCTCTGTGGTTTATGCAAAAATCAATCAATAAGCAACCAAGTTAAAAAAGGAGATTACAATTGTCAATACCTTGACATAGTATTCTATTTGTGTTGTTGGTGTATGATTTAGAAGTAACATCAAAACAAATCTAGAACTTCATGAATTGATTATATTTTCTTGGCCATTGCACATCTATCCAACCGAAGATCAACCCTCGAAGTTGTCTCATGGAAATTCCTAGATCAGAAAAACTTTCCTTCCCTTGGGAGTTCTTAAGAAATAAATGTGCATATCTGTGGCATGATTGTGCTATATCAGTGGACTTGGCTAGTTTCTCTGCTGTCTTGGGGCACTTAGCGTGTAATGGTCAATTGAGATAAAGCCTTTTGAAGTAAATGACATCAGTTAGGTTGAAAGCAACGACTTCTCAGTGTCTTAACATGGCTGTGCAGTTTTATGAACTGAAGAAATATGGCCAAAAATAGTTGAACTTTACAGCAAGAAAGGCGCCTAATTGGAATTTTTAGTGCTTTTGATTGAGTTATATAAAATGGAATCACAATCAATAGATGATTGTGTGCTCAATATCAGAGGAACCATTGTGAAGTGGGAATTTAATCTTGCAACGTTGATACACACTATTACAATCTTTAAATCTAGATTCTAGGTAACTGAGCCACATTTGGTGTTACAGGCCGAAAAAAAAATCGTTCATATAGTAAATAGTCAACTAGTTGAGATGCACATAGGTTAACACGTATATATGCCAACATCATATATGAACCATTTATTTATGGACCACCGTAGACTAGGCAGAGTCTCTCTGACTGAGCTCAGCTCTGGCAACGGACGGCACCACAGGCCTTAGTCGTGGATATCCATCATTATGCCTAGCATTGAACAGAGCTGGAATTGACCATATCAATTAGATCCGTAATTCGAATCAGAACAAACTTAATCTTTGTCATGCTATTGTTCCCCAGAGAAACAAATTTATAGAGTAAGACTATTTCACATAGAATCTATTTCATGGATCGGATGAATCGATAAACTCTCCTGAAAACCATTGGCACATGTGTAAACGAGGTGCTCTACCTTGCTGAGCTATAGCCCTTCCTTGCCAGTCTTGGTGATACACTACTATACTAACCAAATGGATCACTTTATGTCAAGGTAGATATTTCATGATCCAATACTATGATCCAATACGCTCCAATAAGTTCGATCTATGCCAGGGACACATACATTGTCTATACATTTAATTCGATTTCGATTTAGAATCGTTTATAAATCCAACTCTACCTATGAGAATAAATGACCCACTTAAATCAGTGGTTAGAGTATCGCTTTCATATGGCGAGAGTCATTGGTTCAAATCCAATAGTAGGTAAGATGCCATCGAGTTTTCAATGGTATCTAACAAGTTTTACTCCACGTGTTTGGATCGAGGCGGAACATTGAATCCATTTTTCAGATCATTATAGAAAATGTTAATTAGAGACGGGGGGGCTAGCATTGATAGCCTCTAATCATGTTCTAGCCCTTTTCAGAGCTAAATCAGCCTCAATTGCTTGTCTTTTGCCTTCGGCTCGAGCTAAGTCAGCTTTAGCTATTCGAAAATTTTCCTGGGCTTCTTGGGGATCGATGTCAACATCTCTCTCTGCATTATTTACCAATATAGTGATTCTATCACTGTCTATCTTGGCGAAACCGCCCATCATAGCCATATTGGACCACTACCCATTGAGATGTATTTTCATAACTCCTATATCTACAGTTGCCACAAGTGAAGCATGATTGGGTAATACACCAATTTGACCACTATTAGTAGACAGAATTATTTCTTTAACTTCTAAATCCAAAATGACTCGATTAGGAGACAGTACACGAAGATTTAGGGTCATTTTCAGAATTAACTTTCCATGTTGGAGTTTATAGCCTTCGCGGTAGCTTCATCAATATTACCCACCAAATAAAAAGACTCTTCGATAAGACCATCTAATTCTCCAAAAAGGATCATTTGAAAACCTCTAATTGTTTCCATGAGACCCACATATTTGCCCGGGGAACCTGTGAATACCTCTACTACAAAAAAGGGTTGTGATAGGAAACGTTCAATTTTTCTTGCTCTTGCCATGATTAAACGATCTTCCTCCGATAATTCATCTAGTCCAGGAATAGCTATAATGTCTTGAAGTTCCTTATAACGTTGTAAAGTTTGCTTAACCCCTAGTGCATTTTTCTAGTGTTCTTCGCCTACGATCCAAGGTTGGAGCATAGCTGATGTTGAATCTAAAGGATCCACTGTTGGATAGATACCCTTCGCAGCTAATCCTCTCGATATTACGGTAGTAGCATCTGAATGTGCAAATGTCGTAGCAGGAGCAGGGTCGGTCAAGTCGTCAGCAGGTACATAAACTACTTGAATCGAGGTTATGGATCCCTTTTTTGTGGAAGTAATTCTCTCTTGCAAAGAACCCATTTCCATGCTAAGAGTTGGCTGATAACCCACGGCGGAAGGCATTCTGCCTAATAGGGCAGATACCTCTGATATCGCTTGGACAAAACGGAAGATGTTATCAATAAATAATAGTACGTCTTGCTCATTAACATCTCGGAAATATTCGGCCATGGTTAGAGCAGTTAAACCGACTCTCATGCGAGCTCCCGGTGGTTCATTCATCTGACCATAGACCAAAGCCACTTTTGATTCTGATATTTTTTGTTCATCAATTACTCCCGATTCTTTCATTTCCATGTAAAGATCATTCCCTTCACGGGTACGTTATCCTACTCCTCCAAATACAGATACCCCTCCATGAGCCTTAGCAATGTTGTTGATCAACTCCATAATGAGTACTGTTTTACCCACTCCAGCTCCTCCAAATAAACCAATTTTTCCCCCACGGCGGTAAGGAGCCAAAAGATCTACTACTTTAATGCCTGTTTCGAAGATGGATAATTTTGTATCCAACTCTGTAAAGGCGGGAGTAGGTCTATGAATAGGAGATGTTATGCCAGCATCTACAGGACCCAAATTATCGACAGGTTCTCCAAGAACATTGAAAATTCGTCCGAGAGTAGCTCCACCAACTGGAACACTTAGAGGAGCTCCCGTGTCAATCACTCTCATTCCTCTCGTCAAACCATCTGTAGCACTCATAGCTACAGCTCTAACCTTATGATTTCCTAATAATTGTTGTACCTCACAAGTAACCTGAATTTCTTTACCGGCTGTACCTTGACCCTTAACTATCAATGAATTGTAAATATTAGGCATATTACCTGGAGGAAAAGAGACATCCAGTACTGGGCCAATGATTTGAGCAATACGTCCCACATTTTTTTCTACACGTGTGGAAACCCCAAGAACAAGAGGATTTTTGCTCATACAAAAATGGAAATAATTTCCATGAAGAATATATAAATATGATTTTGCCAATATCATCAATAAAAAAAAATGTTCCATATTGGGTCGATCAGACCAGTAAATAATAAATGGAAGTTACCACCTTGGTAAAATCCAACTTTATTGAAAAGTTTAAATTCATCCATATTTGGAATATGAAGAAGGTAGATGGATATGAATAAGGATCATGAGGAAGTCTTCGATTTATCTATAACTAGAACCAATTTCTCCATAACTAAAACCGAAAATACTTAAAAATTATGTCCAAATCATCTGTGAAATATGAAACATGATATTCATGACCTTTCTCTCATTGATCATTATCTCTTCTCTTCATGCGCACATCTGTATATGTATTTTCAAACAATTCGCACCATTATGGTCAAAGGTCCATTCGATTCCTTGATTTCATTCATGAACTAGTTTAACCACTGAAAGGTTCTCGAGTCAATCCATGGAGGAAGAACTTCAAGAGCAAAGATTGGGTTGCGTCATACATAAAGAACATTATACAATGAGAGTGTATCTAGCACCCCAATAACGGACGACTTTTTGTAGGATATTTCTGTAAAAATTGATTGTTTACGTTTGGTCCATGTCGAGCAGACCTCGTCCTTGCGAGAAATAATTATTAATAAAGGAGGGACTTATGTCACCAAAAACAGAGACTAAAGCTAGTGTCAGATTCAAAGTTGGTGTTAAAGATTACAGATTAACTTATTATACTCTTGAATATCAGACCAAAGATATAGATATCTTGGCAGCATTCCGAGTAACTCCTCAACCCGGGGTGCCACCTGAAGAAGCGGGAGCAGCAGTAGCTGCTGAATCTTCCAATGGTACATGGACCACTGTTTGGACCGATGGACTTACTAGTCTCGATCGTTACAAGGGAAGATGTTATGACATCGAGCTTGTTCCTGGAAAGGAGACTCAATTTATTGCCTATGTAGCTTACCCCTTAGACCTTTTCGAAGAAGGTTCTGTTACTAACTTGTTCACTTCCATTGTAGGTAATGTATTTGGATTCAAGGCCCTACGAGCTCTACGTTTGGAAGATTTGCGGATTCCCCCTTCTTATTCCAAAACTTTTTAGGGTCCACCTCATGGTATCCAAGTTGAAAGAGATAAATTGAACAAATATGGTCATCCTTTATTGGGATGTACTATCAACCAAAATTGGGTCTATCAGCCAAAAACTATGGTAGAGCAGTTTACGAATGTCTCCGTGGTGGACTCGATTTTACTAAGGATGATGAGAACGTAAATTCCTAACCATTCATGCGCTGGAGAGATCGTTTTGTCTTTTGTACGGAAGCAATTAATAAGGCTCAGGCTGAGACGGGTGAAATTAAGGGACATTATTTGAATGCTACTGTAGGTACATGTGAAGAAATGATGAAAAGGGTAGTATTTGAAAGAGAATTGGGAGTTCCTATCGTTATGCATGACTACCTGACGGGAGGTTTTACCGCAAATACTTCTTTGGCTCATTATTGCCGAGACAACGGCTTACTTCTTCACATTCACCGCGCGATGCATGCAGTTATTGACAGACAAAGAAATCATGGTATGCATTTTCGGGTACTGGCTAAAGCATTGCTTATGTCTGGTGGAGATCATATTCACGCTGGTACTGTAGTAGGTAAACTTGAAGGGGAACGAGACATAACTTTAGGGTTTTTTGATCTACTGCGTGATGATTTTATCGAAAAAGATCGAAGTCGTGGTATTTACTTCACTCAAGATTGGGTATCTATGCCAAGTGTTATGCCCGTAGCTTTCAGAGGTATTCACGTTTGGCATATGCCTGCTCTGACCGAGATCTTTGGGGATGATTCCGTACTACAATTTGGTGGGGGAACTTTGGGACATCCTTGGGGAAATGCACCTGGTGCAGTAGCTAATCGGGTTGCTCTAGAAGCTTGTGTACAAGCTCGTAATGAAGGACGTGATCTTGCTCATGAAGGTAATGAAGTGATCCATGAAGCTTGTAAATGGAGTCCTGAACTAGCTGCTGCTTGTGAAGTATGGAAGGAGATCAAATTTGAATTTGATGTGATTGATCGCTTGTAATCCAGTGACTTTCGTTCTACCAATCGGACTCGGCCCAATCTTTTACTACTACCCCAAATATTAGTCCAAATCGTGAGCGGAGATATGGGATTTCAGATATCAATATATGGAATTTCCATATATTAATATCTATATATCAATATCTATGTAGATATTGATATATAGATATTTCCAAGGTTAAATATCTCAAACAGAGTTATTTATGAAATTTTTTTTGGGTCAAGCATTCGATAACGAATCCTATTCATCCTTTACAATGATCTTATAGATCATTCGATAGGGTTGGTAGCTCAGTGGATCAGAGCTCATGGTTCTGGACCGTGAAGTCAAGGGTTCAAATCCCTTCTAGCCCAAAAGATGTTGTATTTTAAATGAAAATTCCTTTCCATCACGGTATAGGAGAGAATCTTTCTTTATAATAGAATAAAGTATTCTATCATAATCCCGGATCGATACTTCAGATTCCTAATCAATAATGAATGGAAATGATTTCTCAATGATTCATTCCACTATTGATTAAAATTCTCATCATTGTATTTATACTTATACGACTTCTCTTCATACAAAATAAGATAGGAAAAGTAACAATTTTCACCTTTATATGGAATGAAAACTCTATGTCTATAAAGGAGTGGTTCGAAGACAAGCGTAAAATAACTACATTACTAAAAAATTCGGTCGAAAGGGATAGTAAGGATGCCAATGAGATGGAGAAAAACAAGAATAAAAGTATTGATTACGCTAAAATTAAGAAGTTATGGGCTCAATGCGATAATTGCGAGAACTTGCTATATCTCAGATTCTTGAGAGAGAATCAAAGTGTTTGTAAAGAATGTGGATATTATCTGCAAATGAATAGTTCAGATAGAATAGAACTTCCAATTGATCGTGACACTTGGCGTCCTATGGATGAAGACATGTACACTCTAGATGTTCTTCAATTTTATTCTGAGAATGAACCTTCTCATTCTGATAATCTTAATTCTGAGGATGAATCTTATAAGGATCATATCACTTTATATCAAATAGAGACATGTTTAACTGATGCTATTGAAACAGGCATAGGTCAATTAAATGGTCTTACTATCGCACTCGGAATTATGGATTTTCAGTTCATGGGAGGTAGTATGGGCTCCATAGTAGGTGAGAAAATAACCCGTCTGATTGAGCGCGCTACCGAGGAATCTCTTCCATTACTTATGGTGTGTGCTTCCGGAGGAGCACGTATGCAAGAAGGAAGTTTTAGTTTAATGCAAATGGCTAAAATAGCTTCTACATTATATATTCATCGGAAGGAGAAAAAGTTGTTATATATATCGATTCTGACATCACCGACAACTGGTGGAGTTACTGCTAGTTTTGGCATGTTGGGAGATATTATTATTGCTGAACCTAAAGCGTACATTGCATTTGTAGGTAAAAGAGTAATCGAACAGACATTAGGTCAAAAAGTGATTGAAGATTTTCAGGTGACTGAGCATTTATTTGGTCATGGTTTATTTGATCTGATCGTTCCACGTAATCTCTTAAAAGGTGTTCTGAGTGAACTATTTTGGTTTTACATTTTACGGTCTTCCTTGTAAATAAAGAAAAAGAAAAAAATGAACGTTGAGTTTCCTTATCAGGAAAAAGGATCAAATCGAGTTCCTTGTAACGGAAGTGACAGTGATACAGTTTCTTATTGCGGCAAAGGAGAGAATTGCTTTTCACCCCCTTCTTATTAACAATTTATGATCCTCGAGCCTATACTAACAATCCATATAGCCAATTCTCCGCTTTCAGAAATCAGAGAAATTTTGGTCAGGATTCATGTTCTTCCACTATTTTACTTATATAGTAAGTGTTCTAATGGATCTCTATGTTGTAATATAGAACTCATTGTTGAACTCATCGAGATCTTATTAAAAAAAAATTGCCCCAACTTGAAATGCTTTTTTAGTATTTTCGGGAGAGACGGGGAAGGAACAATGAACACTTGCATACATGTATTCTATGAAGAAGGACGAATGGGACCACTTATTTGGTCCCATCACTTATTTGACCTTATAATTATTCTTTGTAATATGGATAAACATTTCATTGATTAAGTAAGGTACTCGTTCTATGATAATTCCTAACCTACTCCCTAACCTACTCCCTATCCTACCCTCTATTTTGGTACCTTTAGTCGGCTTATTACTTTCGGCAATTACAATGGTTCTTTCTCATCTACATATTCAAAATGACGAGATTTTATGAATCTGATCAAATCAGATTTAATAAATGGGTTTAGATCTTTCAATTGCAAAACAGATAGGATATCTATATCTATTTTAGATGATATAAGATAGAACTCTTATAGACACAAAATAGGTATAAATATCGAAATTATATATATATGAATATGGATATTTATTCATATTCATGTTCATATACATATACAGATAGGATCTACACATATGTCAATAAATAGGTATGGGTCTATATGTTAATGTGGTCGTTTTTCTTTTTTCATACAGTATAGATATCTATTCCAGGAGATATTTATACTCCACTGATCCAATGTTGTTTCTAAAATTGAGAAATTAGGGAGGGACCCATTTGAAATGGATGGTAAGAATGGACAAGAAGACAAACTTGGCTGGCTTAACTGAAAATTTATCTATCTATATAGATAGTTCATAAGAGTTTGGGAACCAAAGGATAAAAAAGTTGGCTATTCCCTCAACTTCAATAGGATGGAACTGAATACATTTTTTTTATGAATCGTCGATCCAAATGGCTCTGGATAGAACCTATAACAGGGTCTCGAAAAAGAAGTAATTTCTTTTGGGCTTGTATCCTCTTTCTGGGTTCACTAGGATTTTTCCTAGTCGGGATCTCGAGTTATTTTGGTGAGAACCTAATACCCTTATTGTCATCTCAGCAAATACTCTTTGTTCCACAAGGAATTGTAATGTGTTTTTATGGTATTGCAGGTCTGTTCATTAGCTCTTATCTGTGGTGCACAATTTTGTTCAATGTGGGTAGTGGCTATAATAAGTTCGATTAAAAAAAAGGAATTGTATTTCTTTTTCGTTGGGGATTTCCCGGAATAAATCGTCGTATTTTCCCACGATTTCTTATGAAGGATATTCAGATGATCAAAATGGAAATTCAAGAAGGTATTTTCCCTCGTCATGTTCTTTATATGGAAATAAAGGGCCGACAAGACATTCCTTTAACTCGTACTGGTGATAATGTGAACCTAAGGGAGATCGAACAGAAAGCCGCTGAATCAGCCTGTTTCTTGCATGTATCCATTGAAGGGTTTTGAAATCAGGGGTCTCTTTATCCTCGACATACATTCAAATGTAAAAACATTTGAATATATGTCGAGGATAAAGGAACATGAATAAATATCCAATCAGGAAATTTCAATAAATATTCCATTTTCATACAATGAAATATTTATTCAAATTTCATTGTATGAAAATGGAACAATATAGGATCTTTACGAGCAATATACTATTTTTATGAAATAGTATAGAAAGAGGTAATATAGAAAAAGCAATAAGTTAAAATAGAACTGGTACCAGTAGATGAATATGATGTCTCAGAAACAACAATTACTAGATAAAGTGGTCCGGTTTCCCTAAAACTAAAACGCTTTTTTCCTCTCATCACGATCCAATTATGACTTTTTGTCGTTCTCTCATTTTTCAAGAGCGTTTGTCATCTTTGGAGATAACTGGGGAAATATTCGTAAAGGATCTAGTGATCAGGATTCAAAGGATCTTGGCAATGAATAAGACTTATGTTACTTCAAGTTATTCTTCTAAAAAAGAAGAAGATGAAAAAAATGAATAGATAATTGGTCCAGATATAAATGATTTGGAATGATCTCCTTATGCTCCGTCTCACCCATTTTGAACAAACCTTTTACTTTTTTCCCGAGTATATTTTTTTGATCGGGATCAAACAATTACGCAATAGATCAATCTATGGATCCCATACCTCATTTTATAACTCGTACTTTGTCTAGATTTCGGACAGAACTGACAAGTGAATCAGGTTCATTAGTGATTCATGAATTGGAAGTGTCCGAATATAAAGCATCAGCTTCCCTACGATATCTCACATGTTTAGTAGTACTGCCTTGGGTAATTCCTATTTCATTACGGAAAGGTTTGGAGCCTTGGGTTACAAATTGGTGGAATACGGTTAAATCTCAGAATTTTTTTTATTATCTCCAGGAACAAAATTCTCTGGGAAGATTTGAGAAAATAGAAGAACTGTTCTTGTTAGAAAGAATGGTGGAAGATTCTTTGGGAACACATTCACAATCTATTTGTATAGAGATTCACAAAGAAATGATCCAATTGGTCGAAATGTACAATGAAGATTGTATCCAGATAATATCACATTTATTAACAAATCTAATAGGTTTTGCTTTTATAAGTGCTTATATCATTCTGGGTAAGAATAAACTCGCTATTATCAATTCTTGGATCCAAGAATTCTTCTATAGTATGAGCGATATAATGAAAGCTTTTCTAATTCTTTTAGCAATTGATCTATGTATTGGGTTTCATTCACCCCATGGTTGGGAACTGATGATCGATTCGATCTCCGAAAGTTATGGATTTGCCCATAATGAACGAATCATATCTGGTCTTGTTTCAACTTTTCCAGTCATCTTAGATATGATTCTTAAATATTGTATCTTCCGTCGTTTCAATCATATATCTCCTTCACTTGTAGTAATTTATCATTCGATGAATGAATAAAGAATAGGTAGGTTGTTTTCTCTGACCGAAACAATTGAAACAGAGTAATAAAGTGTTTTCCGTGTTCAGGAATTAGCTATTCCTCCCCTTCATTCTTCTCCTGGTGTGAGACTTCCAATTTCTTATTTTTAGGTTTGGCTGAATCAATATAGTAGCAGAATTTTTGACAGGTAACTATGATAGCTACCTACTCTCACCCCAAAAATGATTAGGAACCAATAATTGAACCATGAAAAATAGAAATACTTATGAATGGGCGAAAAAGATGACTCGGTTAATTTCCTTCCTGGTCATGATACATATCATAACTCGGACATCCATTTCGAATGCATATCCCATTTTTGCACAGCAAGGTTATGAAAATCCCTGAGAAGCCACTCGACGTATTGTATGTGCCAATTGTCACTTGGCAAAAAAACCTGTGGATATTGAGGTTCCACAGTCCGTGCTTCCCAATATCGTGTGAGATATCCTATTAATATATAAACCATGGGTAAAGCCAAGGCAGTCAAAGGTGATATTGTGGTAGGGGAGTGGATTTGTTTTCTAGCTTTGATTACGGGATAAGAAGAATCATAATTCATTTCTATCAATCAGATATGACTGTGGAGTGAAGCTAGACTCGGTTACCAATGCTATGATTATATATGTAATTACGCTTTAGCATCCTTCTCATATGCAAAGAGAATTAGCAATGCCATAATATAGTAATATACAAAGATGGCTAGAAATATATAGTCTAGTGTACGATAAGCCATATCGAGATCCATGCACCTATATACCATGTGCTTATGATCCATATATAGTGAATCTTATCGACTCAACACTAGTAGTAGATCCAGATCGAGATATAACTCATGGTTGAGACTCTGACCCAAAGTCGTATATCCTGTTTCATAGCTAGCAACACCAAACGTCCCGGAGGGGCTTGCGCTTCCTAGTGCAAGGAGAGAATAGAGTTTTTTGTGGAAATTCCATCATTGGACTACCCGGCTAACGCTGCATTTGCTCCTGGACTACTAATACCTCCCATACTACCCATTCTAACCAGCGGGCCATACCCTTTCTTTTAAGTCCATACTAAGGTGACTGTCATACCCTTATCTTACTACTAGGTCCGTATTAGGGTTAGGCCATGAAAGTGACTAAGGCCATCATTAAGGTTGGATGTTCTGTAGTTCAGCAGAGGCTTCTTCGGTAGCAGTACCAAAGCAAGGATAGGCAGGTGCGGAGCCACCATCTCGTCCAGATCCAACCAGTAACACCTAATCCAGATCCACCAGTAGCATCTAAGTAAGCAGCATACCTTCCAGCAGCCGCTTCAGTCGTTTCTGTTGATGGAGCAGTTAATTAAGCACTTGAAGTTGACCGATAGTGATGCTGGTATATATGCTATCGTAGCCTTTGCTTGCCTTGATGCTGATGCCTACCTATAGCTTTCCCCATGCCTTGACAGGGTGGTATCGCTCTCTAAATGCTGGGTCTACTGTTGCTGGAACTACTGGTTCAGGGTCAACCATAGGAACTACTGCATCTGGCTCTGCCACTGATGGATCATATGCTGCTCTAGCCTCTGCTGCTAGCTCTGTCTATGGTATAAGAGTCTAGCTGGCTTTTACTGGCTATGGGTATGCTACTGAAGCCCCTGCTGCTGGCTGCTAGATTAAAAGTAGAATAAAGGGCTAAAGCAGGTGGCTTAGATGGCTCTCTGGCTGGTGGTGGCTGGTGCTGCTTATGATGTTGGGTATCGAACTGCTTACTTTGCTGCTGCATCTTTAACTACTCGTGCTGCTTCGACAGAATTTACTACTTTTGCTTCATCAAAAGACTCTACATCTGCTAGATCTACTACTTTTGTTGATGTTGGACTTAGATCTGCTGCTGATGGGTCTATATCTACTTCTGCTTCTTAAGCTGTGGATCTACTGCTTCTTCGACTGGTCAATCTACTTATGAATCTTCACCTGTGCTTGGAACTGGATCTGCCCCTGCTTCTCTCGTCTTTGGTGCCTCTGCCTTAGCCACTGGTACTTGAATGGGGTCATCTGGATATGGATCTGAACGAAGGGATGGCTCTCCAAATGGAAGGAATGCCGGCTCAGAGACTTTCGCTTCTCCTTGCACTATAATAATTCCCCTAGATGAGATGGCGAGGATGCATCATTCGCTACTGGTGCTAGCGGATCTGTATCTTCACCTGGAGGATATGAAAATGGCATTGATGCTGGTGAGGGGTAAACGGATTATGATTAAACCCCGTAAACTGGGTAAACTCCAACTGGCTCTCGATCTTAAACTAGCAATGGATCCGTATCTCGATCTGTTACTTGGGACTTTGTGAGTGGATAATCTCAAATGGGATCTTAAACATTAAGGTAAGCAACTCAATCTGCAATGGGATCTGCTTCCTGTGCTCCCGGTTATTACTTTGCATATGAAAGTGCTTAGACTGGGGCTAGCATTTTGACTTGTTATTAACCCTTCGCTCCTTCATGCTGGATCAACTTAATAAACAACGACCAGCTTTGGAATGGAACAGAGGGAGATGAAATTGGATATGGGACCCCAGCGGGCATAAAATCCAGATACGTAGGCACCGGAGACAGCGGGGGAAGCACCACTAGCAGTTTCTTTAGATCCTCCAGTCCCAGTCATTGTGTCGTCCTGTACAAAGGCAGGTGAACCTGCAGCATATCGAGATCGAGAGCTAGATGCCTGGGTGGGTTGACTAATCACCAGGTGTTTACCCATAATCTATTAATCCACCAGTCAAATAAGCACCACCGATAGGAAAGGCTAAGCACGTCAGACATGCACACACGAAAAGATATGCGCATAATACATATACACATGTGGATGCATAGGTATACTAGCTGGTAAATAAGCTGGCACCGGCTAAGCAACTCAATCAATGGATGGGTTCACATACAAATGTAGGAACAAAAGCTGGCTCTGCATCTTCATATGGAACTGGGTCATCTAAATGGTGGGTTCTTACGGTCAAAGCCAAACCATTGTAGAGTCCAAATGCGATGCGATGTGTTGGGATGCTTGTTAGGATCTTATATATATACACTTGCTTGTTGCTTTGGATATCTCTGAGGCTAGGTTCAGGTGTTGATGCCAATGAGTCAGTTGATCCACCCCTTGAAGTGCGAGGACTTTTTCCAACATCCTTGCTAGTTGCAAAGACAGATCCAATTCCAAGCTCATATCTTGTTCGATATCAAGTTCGTTCCCTAGATCCACCAGTAGACGCCTTAGCCCCTTACACTTGTTCCATAACCCGCGCTTCTGCGAGAGAAACTTCACCTGGTTCTGAGGCCGAGTAACCTGCCTCTGTCTTAGCTGGTGAATCTCCAACTGGAGATTTGTCTCAATATCAATATTGATTTTCCACTGGTCAAACTGTTGGTTATAGAATGGGCTAAAGTGTCATGCCATCTGTCGATTGAAAGGCTTGGCATGAAATTCTTTGTAGGTATAAAAAGCCAGCTCATTTTTAGAGTAATCGATATAAAGAGCTACATATATAGTTAGCGACAGTTGCAGAGGTGGGGCCTAGCATCAAGATGGAACCTAGTACTTAGAGCACTTATCTCAGTGATTAGAAGGTGGTCAGTTTACATTAAAGGATCATAGATTGAACAGATAGGATATGTGGCTAAGCATCTAGACTTAGATACATTGAAAGACCATTTGGAGTTGTGTATTCTCTTTCTTATAAGAAGATGTTCTGTTAAGAAGATGTTCTGTTAAGAATATGTTCCGTTAAGAAGATGGTGGGTAAGAATATGGTATATAAGAAGGTTGGTAGATAAGACGGAGATAAGAAGATAAGAAGAAGATAAGAATATGGGAAATAGGAGAATGGTAGATAAGAAGGATTGAATAGGATAGCAGATAAGAGGATGGGAGTTAAGAATATAGGAGTGAAGAAGGCTCTTGTCTATGCCTTTGTTGCTGGTGCTTCTATTGGTACGGCTTCTGGAACTGCTGTTGTTGGATCATATACTATATACGATGCTTTAGGCTCTGCTCTTGGCTCTATCTTTGCTTCTTTTGCTTCTGGGTCTTGCTTTCTAATTGGAAATTAAGCTAGGACTGGATCTCGATATGAAACAACCGGATCAACTGCAGAATCATCAGAACTAATGGCATCAACAACCGAATCTACCGGTGTTAGGAATGTGGCTAGGTAAACTACCTATGCCTCTACGGTATCAACGGGGTAAACTACTCCAGGTGGTGCTGGTTATGCTTCTGGTTCAAATGCTACTGATGTTGTTGGTGCTTTCTTTGCTGGCTATGGGTCTGGCTCTGGTTTATATCTTTCAGTAGGGTCTGGATTTCATAAGCCTGGGTCAGAATCTCGATCTCGAAAATATGAAGAAGGTGCAGAGTCTACTGAATCAACAACTAGATCTATTGTTTAATCCATTGCTTCCTCTGCTAGGGGTGCCAAAACAAAGCTTATTGCTGCTGCTTAACCAACCGAATCCACGGCTTCAACGACTGCTGCAACTCTAGTAGCTACCTCTGCCTTAGTTGCTGTTGGTGTATCTGGTACTGAACTTGGTCTAGCTAGTTGCTTACCATGCTTTGCGACTGGCTATGGGTCTGGATCTTGCTCATAAAGGTGAGAATCTGGACCACGAGTATCTGAATCATAATCTCGCTTACGAGGGTCTCACTCTATAAAGTAATAATCCCTATCACGATCAAGAAAATAAGAATCTTACTTTCTAGCAATGGATGCTGCTGGATCTACCATTGCTCTTGGTGCCTCTCTCACTTCTAGCTCTCTAGGTGGAAAATATGTTGGACAAGATGGTGGGTAAGCGACTCTACTAGCTTACTAGTTGTCCCAATGCTTAGCCCCGGACTGACTCAACAGAATTAACAGCATCAACGTCTGCATCACTCCCTTAATCTACTGGATCAACATCATAATCTGGATCTGGAACTGCTTATGGCGGATCTGCCCAGTACTTACCGCAATAGAGAAATAGGTGTGCACGTGGTTTCAATATGTATGCTGGAACCACGAATGAATTACTAGCTTTCCCATGCTGGATGTTGGCTGGACATTGGAATGGTAAACAAGTCATGAGGTGGGTGATTGACATTGGTTATGAGGTGGGTGATTCACAGCGGGTGGTTCACAGTGGTCATGAGGCGGGTAAATAGATGAATGGAGGTACGGCTTCGCCTTCCTTCCCACCATGGTATCCGTCTTTCCATCCAATCAAAAAATAGAAATAGTAAGCTCTCTGAGGACGAGGTAGCAGAAGGGTGAAAAGGAAATAAGCATATTTTGACCGTATGCAACTGTAGTCCATTCATGGTTAAGTGTGATTGATGTAAGACTTTGCCTTCCTTGCCCACCTTAGCCCTAGCCCACAATGGATGTACGGCTTCACCTTCCTTCCATCTATTTCAGAAATAAAGAAAGAAAAAGAACCCTCACCCATCGAAGTGGATGAGCGACTCCGTCCCTCTCCTTAGCAGTCAAGCCGATGGCGGCCTTAACAGTCGAGCATGCTTACGCATCCTGCCGGTTCAATTTACTTATTGGGTGGGGGGGCATCGGAATGAGTGAGTGACTCCGTCCCTTGAGTTTAGTTGCGGGCAGGACGAGGGAGAAGAAGGGGAAACCTCCCTCCCGGAGGGCTTTCCCGAATGATCCCGTAGTCCGAGTTCTCCCACCCAGAATCTCATTACTTAAGTATACCGCTATAGTCACGCTGGAATTACTGATTAAGAGTTGGTCCTGAACGTGCCTCAAACTCTTCAGTTCAAGTCCCAATTAACAACTTCAAGTAAGTCCCCACACCTTCAAGCAAGTTCCACTTCAAACCTTCAAGTCCCTTAAATGAACACATTCAAGCCTTCCTTCCCTGAAATGCCTGTAGAAATGAATGAATGACTGTTTCCTGTGCTTGGGGAGAATAGATTGGATCAGATGAGCGATGGATGGATTCAGTTACATTCCTTTCAATAGATCGATGCCCACCCACGAATCAGAGAAAGTGAGGGTAGGCATATATTGACCTAGGCTAAGATATGACTATATGAAACACAAAAGGAAGGGAAAAAACTGACAAGAGACCGGTGGTTGATGTTGACCCAAGTTGAGCAATCTTGATCCAAATAGCTTGATCTCCAATCTCTGCTTCAGATCTGCACACAAATAGGCAAACAACCCTTTCCCACAACCAAACATGCATTTGTGGGGGTGTCTGCTTGGTGTTGGCTGTATGAAGTAATGAGATAAATAATAACATAAGTAATGTGTGGTGTGTGAGAAGTTATATATAGAATAAATAAGAATAAGTGAGTAAGTGCACAAGAAGCCGTCTATCTGTCTATCTGTCTATCTGTAAGTGTATCTCTATCTCTCTATCTCTCTATCTCTCTATCTCTCAGTGTGTGGGTAGCTGGCTGATGGACAAACTCTGAACCAAGAATCGTATTGGCTGGATATTGGCTGGATAAAGTAATTGGTGAAGTAATAACATAAGTAATAAGAAGTGGCAATGTAGCTACAAACTCTGGAAGCACAAATATAAAAAACTAACAAAGCTTTGTAAGCACGACACGAATATGGACAAACTCTGAAGCAATAATCGTATTGGCTGGATAAAAGACTGAGTAAAGGTTCTAACATAAGTAATAATAAGTCCGAATGTGGCTGGCTTATCGACCAACTCTGTAAGCACGACTGAGGCTCGATAAATAGATGAAGTAATAACATATATAATACTAAGTGCTAATGCTGTGTGTGTAGCTCTATGCTGAGTCTGACCGTACGTGAAACAGTCTTCCTTTAGTCAAAGTGGGCTGTAGTAATGGGTCTTTCAGTAGGTCCAACTGACAACTATCTGACTTGTAGGTTCGACCTTGTCAAACAGTCTGGGGGATGGCGTGAAGTAGCTTAAGGATGTCTATATCTCCTTTCCTAGTCGGAACAGTCTGAATATATCCCCTTCCCTAGTAAAGGCAGGATGTCGTGAAGTAGCTTAAGTCTGTACTGAACCTAGTCGGAACAGGAAGGATAAATCGCCTAGTCAAAACAGTAAGTCTATATCCCCTTCCCTTGTCTCCTCTCCTGTAATATAAATACGTAGGTTAAGCGATAATCCCAGCAGCGTGGGAATTGACCCACCTCCATGCAATAGGGGTCTGGTCCCCACCAGCAATATGTCTGTTGTGGCATGCATCGTATGAAAAGAAAAAGATCGTGTTCGTTCTTTGGCTAAGCTGGCCTGGGTCTTCGCAATCGCTTTGGATTAATCGTTCATAAGCAAAGTGGTATCTATCTGCCTGCAGTTCGTAAAAGGTAAACTGCAGCAGTAGGCCCCCAGATTGGTAGGTCTAAAGTAAAGCCAGCACACCCCCTTGCCCAGGTTGGCAGGTCTCCAGCAACCCTTGGCGGGATGTAACTCCAGAGATGTCTAGAGATGGCTAAATCAAGTTGTTGTTATTGATGCTGCTTCTACCTTTGCCATTGGTGGTGCTGCTATCTTAGTAGCTGTTGCTAGGTAAATAGCATCATATGTAGAGAGATATGCATATTTGCTTCCTGAACCGATGGAATCAACTGCTTCATTTGGACCTGGAACTGATCGAAGGTAAGCTGGTGGGTCGGTGCGTCGCTATGAGTCTTACTTCGGTTATAGGTAACATGCCGGGTATGCTTATTGGGTATGCTTGCTAATTATATCATGGGCGGGGGTGCTTATCACGGGTACGCTTACTAAGGTGATTTTGGTCCAACTGCTTCTATCTATGATGCTACTTAGTCAACTGGTTCTTCGACTAGCCCAACTTATGAATCTACTTATGAATCTTCACGTGGGCCTGGAACTGGGTATGCTACTGTAGTATTGACTTCCGGTCAAGATCCAAACCCATAGCAGCCATAAGCAATAGCAGAGATACCAATAGCCTAGGTTGACCCAGCAGTTGGTCCAGCGCCAGATACAGAGGCATAGCCAGCAAAAGCAAAGGCATAAAGGCAGAGCTAGCTAGAGTATCACCAGCAAAGGCATATAAGCCATCCACCTCGCAGTGGTGCTCAAACTGTTGCTTCATGGACAGGATCTATGGGATCTACTTGTGCTTCTTCAACAACTGCTTCATCTACACCTGGAACTGAAACTACTTAATCTGGATAACGGTCATCTGTATCTGTGCTAGGCTATGTATCTACTGCTACTACTACGTGGTATATATGCTTACATATGTGATTGTGTTGCTGGGACTGGTGAGTATGCTGCTTAGGTGTCGTCCGTAGCCTTTGCATCTGTAGGTTATACTACTAGCTTTGCTTTTGGTCCAACGTGTGCTAAACCTGGATATACATATGTTGGCTATTGGTACTCGTACTAGTGAATCCATTAACCGTACAAGGTAAGCTACAGGATCTGGCTATAAAAAGTAAATCTACACCTGGTAGCTTTGGATCTTGACCTAGGACTAGAAGGGATGCTATCTTTACTACGTGTGTGCTACGTGTGCTTTCTACCCTTGCCTCTGCGGCATAAACTTATGCGACTGCTGCTAGATTTGGATCTGATTCAAGGATGCTACAGCAGGCTCGACCATAAGGTCCGGAGGGGCTCGACCATAAGGTCCGTCAGGGTGCGTAGCACGCTCGACTAATAAGGCCGCCATCGGCTCGACTGTTAAGGATGCGTAAGCAGGCTCGACTGTTAAGGAGAGGACCTTTAGGTGCTTGACCAAAAGGATGCGTAAGAAAGCTCGACTGTTAAGGAGAGGACCTTTAGGTGCTCGACCATAAGGGAGAGGGAGAGGAGAGGGAGAGGATGCGAAGGCAGGCTTCACTGATAAGGAGAGGACCGGCAGGGTGCATAAACACACTTGACTATCAAGGCTACCATCGACGGAGTCACTCACTCATTCAGATGGGTGAGGGGCTCAACTGTTAAGGCCGCCATCAATTTATCGCTTAAGCATAAGGTCTGACAGGGGCTTGACTGTTAAGGATAGGACCGGAGGGACAGAGTCACTCACTATTCCGATGGTGAGGGTGCGTAAGCACACTCGACTGTCAAGGCCACCATCGACGGAGTCACTCACTCATTCCGATGCCCACCACCCAATAAGCATCAAGGAAAGCACATTCGACTGTCAAGGAGAGGGACAGAGTCACTCACTCATTCTGATGGGTGAGGGGCTCGACCAACGGGCCGCCATCATCTCTATCTATTATCTACGTCATTTCATTCATGTCATTTCATTCATTATATATGTCATTATGCATGAATGAGATATGTGTCATACCAGATTGATGACTGATCTGATAGATGTCATTTCTGACATGACCAGAGAGATTGAGAGAAGGTCCGGAGGGTCTTGCGCTTCCTAGTGCAAGGAGAGATTTCGATATTCTCTATGTCATTATGCATGAATGAATTATATATGTCATTCCGTTCTCGAATGACGTAATTACGTATATAATGAATGACTGGAATCACTGGTCGAAATGAACCAAATCGATCTCTCTCATTATCGATCTCTCTCATTTGCATCATGTCAGGTCAGATCTAATCATGCTAAGTGCTCAAGCGTAATTACGTATATAACGAATGAATGCATAATGACATACATAATGACATATCTCATTCATGACATATCTCATTCATGCATAATGACATATGCCCATAGCAGCATGATCTGCTAAGGCATAATAGAGGCTTTTCATCTCCCTCATTCATCAGAGTGGAATGGACAAGGTCTCTTCTTCGATATTCGCTATTGATGGATTCCCCCACCTCACTCAAACTCCTTCAATTCTTCCGCCACATCACTTCCGCTTCAGCTCTTTCTTCTGGTTTGCTCTGCCTCCACATAATCTTTCGGCCACAACTTGACTTCCTTCCGCTCTTTCTTGTCTTGTTCGCCCCACCTGAAACTAGGCAGTGTCTAAGTGCAGGGCCGTTCAGTAAGCCGATACCGGTCAGTGTTAACACATCATGTCAGGTAGTATCGTCGGTTGTAAGGGTAATTGTTGCACCCACCTAACTCACATTCTCGGGATGGTGGTTTCTGGATGTAACGGAATTGAATGTATTGCAAGTGCCTTAGTGTGTGCTTGTGCCGTTAGCCGCCACCATTAGCAGTGTGCCGTTCTCTTGCTGTGTGCCGTAGCAGTAAGCCGATACCGGTCGTAACACATAATGCATGTCTGTATAATGTGAATCATCCTGGGATTGGTCCAGGATAGTGTTACGGGGGCCCACGTACAGGGCTGTGGCGGCTGTCAGAATGGGGACTGAATGCGGAAGGAAAGGGTAGGAGGGCAAGGGTCTGATTGAAAAGGTATGAGGCTTTAGAGGTGATGGATGAGGGTAAGGCTGAGGTCCGTCTGATTTCCAAGGATGGAGGGATCAAGGTGAAGTCTGAGGTTCCCAAGGAGAAAGGTTGTTAAGGCTCAAGGGTAAGTATGGAGGTAAGAGTATGAATTTAAGGATCGAAGGCAGTGTCTCTATCTGTCCAGGTCCGGGTCAGTGGGGACACGTAATGCCTGGTAGGGTTGTAAGGGTCACTGCACCTCTTTCATTTCTTCACCACCCCGCTCTGAAGATGTTGTCAATCCAATCAATCTCAATCTCAATCTCAATCTCAATTTCTATCTCTCCAGCAGCTTCCACGCAACTAAGTCTGTTGGTTACAACCCGCCTGTGTCTTCTCCCTTTGATTCAATCAAACTCCTTCTGCTCCTTGTACTTTCCCCGTACCGTGTGTTGTACTGTCCCGTGCTGTATGTGAAAATACGCCACTAACATAATCCATTCATTCAATCAAAGCATGCCCCTAGCTAGCTTCGTTTCATTGTAAGGAAGCTGCCAAGTCCACGTGCAAGTCCACATTCACGCGACATGGTGCGGTACGGGGCCGAGTGAGTGAGTTAGTTAGTTAGTGAGTCACAGCCCCTAAGATAGATGGGGGTCTCCGATAGCCAATCATTTACAGAAGGTCAGCCGAGAGCAGCCTGTGGTCAGCCAGCCGGTCAATAGCCAGGCGTCATAGCTGATAGCCGGTTCTCCTTGATTATAGCCGCTAGTAACCGGTTGTCATTGCCTCAAGGCGCGGTCTTTGCCAGAAGGTCCTATCAGCCGATCATAGACAGGAGGATGTAATAGCCGATCATTCCAAGAGGCCTAGCCAGATGTTAGGGTCCCACCCTAACCCCCTTATTTATGTCATGGGATCACGTCATAGTCAAGAGTCAATAAAGCCCATATTAATATTTGTAAGTGGTTAACCTGCAATTAATGATGGGACCACAGTTAGTTGCAAATGGGCCATAGTATTAGATAGATGGTATTAATAAAACCCACAGTATTGGCCCGTGGTATTGCATGTATGAGTCATATATAAAGGATAGAGACTCCCTGCGAGGAGCATTGTGTCTTATTTTTGTAATCGAGCTCTGCTCTACTGGAGGTTGCCCCCTCGAAGAGGCATGTGAACATTGCTCTCTGAATAATAAAATCATTGCTATTCTGTGTTCTGGGTATCTTTTTCTTCGCATATTCTGTATTTGGGTATTATTTTGCAGGTTAAAAGCATAACAAGTGGTATCAAAGCACTTTCCAGGGCTCGGTGGGATCTCTAATTTTTAGCAAAATTTTTTTGGCTAGAGACGTGTTTCGACGTCTTTTAACCACGGGATCTGTCGTTGAGCGCATAAACCTGCGGATTTGGGGAGGCATGCACGCAGGAAATACAAGAGGTGGTCACGTCTGTTAGACTCCCTTGTAACCCCTGTGGGTACCCCTTCGAGTAGTAGCGCATTAGACAGAACCACGCACAGACTGTCTTCCACGTACCCTCTAGGTATATAGGAAGCCCCCTAGGCTCCCTTGAAACCTCGCCATAGATAAACCTTCGGCCGTCTTGTGGCTACAGTACACCGAGAACAGCACTCGGAGAGATTACTCACCCGTACGATAGGGTAGTCGGGTTGTACGGCTAAGGGTACGGTCGATCCTCCTTAGTTAGAGCCCTGAAACATTGGGCCGAGTACTACTGTCAGACCCTTATGTATATTGCAATCTGTAGCACCTGACACTCCTCTAGACCATAGTTCCCTTTTCTATCAGGGGATCACACATCATCTATTCCAGATCCGCGTGTGCAAAGACGTGCCGTAGCAGCAGACATCAGTCCCGCAGCTCCATCAGATCCACAGCAGCAGTTGTTCCACCATTCAGATCTCTCAGATCCACCAGATCGGAGTTGTTGTGAAGGGTTCTTATACCAGGGTATACTTTTCGCAGGACTTTTGGCAGCATTGACATTTTGAGGATTTGGCGACTGCAGTATTGATCAAGAAGGAGTAAAACTCCGTTAGGAGTTTTCCACAAAAAAAAAAAAAAAAAAATTCGAAAAAAAAAAAAAACGAGTCTGAGATCTTTTGAGGCGCTTATTGGTGATCTAGCCCATCAGCATCAGGACGACAAGCTGAGCAAGGTGGTACCATTCAATTTATTAGTAAAAAAAAATTAGGCGGTCCCAATTTTTCATCAAGTTGGTGTATGGTAGAAACTAGAGCTCAAGTGATGGCCAATGAAAGGCTGGACAAACTTGAAGAAAATATGAACTCCCTCCAACATGAGCTTAGCGGACTAAGTCTCCAGATACAGCAAGCACTCTTGAAGGGCAAGGAGCCAGCCCACGAGGAGGCGTATAATGGCCATGAATACCATGAGGGTGAGTCTAGCCACTCTCCTCACGTCTGGCACACCCATCCACCACCCAGTCAGCGACCTCCCAAGTTGGATATGCATAAATTTGATGGTTCTCACACGTCCGCATGGCTAGCACAAATGGAGCAGTATTTCAAATTGAATCATATCCTAGATGATTGGACTAAGCTTATGGTGGGGACCATGTACTTGGACAATGAACGATGGCAATGGGGGGAATGGCATCAGCGTTGCAATGGACCTTTTCAGAATTGGGCCCAATTTACCAAAGCTCTTCGAAATCACTTTGAACAGGAAGACTCTTTTTTGGGGCGTCTCACTAAGCTCCGACAGACGGGTAGAATATATTACCGCTTTTGAAGCCTTAGCCTTCCGCACTAAGGGTCTCATAGATGAGTTCTACACGGAATGTTTTATCAGTGGTCTTAAAGAAGCCATCAAAGCTCAAGTTCTACTCCACCACCCTCCCACGTGGATAGAGGCTTGCCAGGTAGCTCGTAAGGTGGAACTTGCATTAGCAGCCCAATACAGCCGCCCCAATTTCCCCGCTAAAGGTCGTCCCCCATAGGCTCCCAACACGACTCAAACACTTAAGATTCAAAAGGTGTCACCTGCGGAAATGGCCGAAAGAAGGAAGCAAGGACTATGTTACTACTGTGATGAAAAATATTCCCCGGGTCATAAATGCAAGGAGCCCAAGTTTTTTCAAATAGATGCCACTGACTACAGCTCCACCGAGGAAGATCCACCACTTGAGGAACCGGAGGCGATCGAAGAAGACAACCAAAAGGAGATTGTATCTGACGAACCAGTTATTTCGCTAAATGCGTTGGCAGGAATTTCTTCCCCTCAAACTCTCAAAATCAGGGGTTTTCTTAAACATCGCCCAGTAGTAGTCTTGATTGATAGTGGAAGTACCCATAATTTCATGCATCAAAAAATCGCAGAAGCAGCGCATTGTTTTGTACGGGCAGTTTCTAACTTCCATGTCCAAATTGCAGATGGGGGCACAATGAAATGTGAAGGCCGTTGTGAAAATGTCAAACATCAAATGGGGGATTATCAGTTGAAAACCCACATGTTTGCCATACACATGGGGGGTTGCGACATTGTCCTAGGCGCTGAATGGCTCCGCACTCTTGGGCCAATCACAATGGATTTCCAGGAGTTATATATGAGTTTTAAGCAGAACAACTCCACACATACCCTCCGTGGACTCCAGGCGGGAGCCCCCTCTATCATCAGCTCGCATAGGATGGAAAAATTGTTAAAAAAGGGCCATCATGGAGTGGTCGCTCAATTTAATGCCATCCAGGTAGTCGAAACCATGTCTCTGCCAATTCATCCTGAGATGCAACAGATTTTAAATAACCATCGGACGGTCTTTGACAAGCCTCATGAGCTTCCACCCTCGCGAGGGGAACATGATCATAGCATCACCTTGGTTCTAGGGGCCCAACCCCCAAATGTGCGGCCATACAGATATCCGTTCACCCAAAATAATGAAATAGAAAAAATCATCAAGGAATTGTTGGAAGTAGGTGTTATTCGTCCCAGCATTAGTCCTTATTCATCCCCAGTGGTCATGGTCCTCAAGAAAGATGGGGAGCGGTGGATGTGTCCCGACTTCAGGGCCCTCAATAAGTTGACAGTCAAAGATAAATTTCCCATCCCGGTGGTTGACGATTTGTTGGACGAACTCAATGGGGCTCAATTCTTCACTAAGTTGGATCTTCGCTCAGGCTACCACCAAATTCGCATGAAGGAAGTCGACATTCCCAAGACGGCTTTCAGAACTCATGAAGGCCATTATGAGTTCTTGGTCATGCCATTTGGTCTCTGTAATGCCCCCTCTACTTTTCAGAGCCTTATGAATCACATTCTCAAACCATATCTCAGAAAATTTATCCTTGTCTTCTTCGATGACATCCTCATCTATAGTGGCACTTGGGCGGCACATCTTCAGCATGTAGATCTACTCTTGCAACTGATCCGCAAGCATAAATTATCTATCAAGATGTCTAAGTGTTCGTTTGGCATGGAAGAAGTTGAGTATTTGGGCCACATTGTGGGGCGTGAAGGTGTCAAGGTGGACCCCAAAAAGATCCAGGCAATGCAAGAATGGCCTCAACCTAAGACCTTGAAGAGCTTGAGAGGTTTTTTGGGTCTCACAGGCTATTATCGTAAATTTGTCCGCAACTATGGCCGCATAGCGAAGCCCCTCACTCAACTCCTACAGAAAAATTCCTTCTTCTGGAACGAGGAAGCACAACAGGCATTTACCGCTCTAAAAAACGCCATGTGTTCCACTCCAGTCTTAGCACTACCTGACTTCACCAAATCCTTTGTCATTGAATGTGATGCTTCGGGTACAGGTATTGGGGCGGTCTTAATGCAGGAAGGGCGACCATTGGCCTTCACAAGCCAACA
This sequence comes from Pinus tabuliformis, assembly GCA_031772625.1. NCBI lineage: Eukaryota > Viridiplantae > Streptophyta > Pinopsida > Pinales > Pinaceae > Pinus > Pinus tabuliformis. The sequence continues at coordinate 854,406,361 of CM062811.1, read as the reverse complement.
ACTCTGTGGGAGGAATCTGGGCCAATCTACCTACGAGAAGGAAATGATGGCCATCTTACATGCAGTCGAGACCTGGCAACCTTACTTATTGGGGCAACGTTTCCAAATCTGCACAGATCATCACAGTCTTAAATATTTTTTGGAGCAACGCCTATCCTCCCCACAACAAAATAAATGGTTAGCCAAAATGCTGGGATATGATTATGAGATCATTTACAAGAAAGGGAAAGACAACAGTGTAGCAGATACATTATCTCACCAATTTGAGGAGGAAAGTACTCTGCTCGCAATTTCCCTCCCCATTCCAGACTGGATTGAAGAGGCTTGCAGGGAATGGTTTTCACACCCCGGGCTCTCCCAACTCATTTCTCAATTGCAGGTAGATCCTAATTCCAGCAAGGGCTACTCGTGGCAGAATGATATTCTTTGCTACAAGGACAGAGTCGTAATATCACCAACATCCACCCTCAAAAGTCACATTTTGGCAGAATTGCACTCATCTCCCATTGCAGGACATTCAGGCTTTCAGAAGACGTATGATCGCACCAGAAGATCATTTTTTTGGACAGGCATGAAAAAGGACATCCTTACTTTCGTAGCAGAATGTGATGTCTGTCAACGCCACAAAGGGGAAACCGTCAACATACCAGGCTCATTACAACCATTGCCCATTCCGGCATCAATTTGGACGGAGGTTTCTATGGATTTCATTACAGGTCTTCCAAAGTCAGGGAACAAGTCAGTCATCATGGTGGTTGTGGACCGACTATCGAAGTATGCTCATTTCTGCGCCCTACCCCACCCGTTTACACCAACTTTGGTTGCTCAATCTTTCATGGATCAGATCTTCAAATTGCATGGCATGCCCACTTCTATTGTGTCCGACCGCGACCCGATCTTCACCAGTAATTTTTGGCAGGAACTCTTCAGAATACAAGGCACTCAACTCAAACTCAGTACTTCATATCATCTGCAAACAGATGGTCAAACCGAAACCGTCAACAAATGTCTAGAAACCTACCTTAGGTGTTTCACTTCAGAAAAGCAACACCTTTGGGTACAGTGGTAACCTCTGGCTGAATGGTGGTATAACACCAACTATCATGCCACCACCAAAATGAATCCCTATGAAGCAGTCTATGGTCAACTTCCGCCTTCCCCTACTTCTTATCTCAAGGGGTGCTCCAAAGTACAAGCAGTGGATCAACTCCTACAACACCGCGCAACCATGCTCACCCATCTTAGAGAGAATCTTCATCAAGCTCAGAACCACATGAAGCAATAGGCCGACCAACATCGCTCAGAGCGCCAATTTCAAGAAGGGTATCAGGTCTTTTTGAGGCTGCAACCATATAAGCAAACATCACTCAAGGACAAGGGTTGTCAAAGGCTCTCTCCAAAATTCTACGGACCATACCAAGTACTTCAGTGCATTGGAGAAGTGGCTTACAAGTTGGCTTTGCCACCTACGGCAAAAATCCATCCAGTTTTCCATGTATCGTGCCTCAAGAAAGTGATTGGGAACAATTGCCGAGTTCAAACCAGTCTACCTGAATTGGACGAAGAAGGGTCAATCTGGCTTCAACCCGAACAGGTTCTAGATACACGAGACAAGCACCTGCGCGGCCGCATGATTAAGGAAGTCCTCGTCAAATGGAAAGACACCTCTCCGGAAGATGCAACTTGGGAACCAGCCACTATTCTTCAGCAGTTTCTGCAGCTTCAGCCTTGAGGACAAGGCTAGTCTTAAGGGGGAGGGCATGTTAGGGTCCCACCCTAACCCCCTTATTTATGTCATGGGATCACGTCATAGTCAAGAGTCAATAAAGCCCATATTAATATTTGTAAGTGGTTAACCCGCAATTAATGATGGGACCACAGTTAGTTGCAAATGGGCCGTAGTATTAGATAGATGGTATTAATAAAACCCACGGTATTGGCCCGTGGTATTGCATGTATGAGTCATATATAAAGGATAGAGACTCCCTGCGAGGAGCATTGTGTCTTATTTTTGTAATCGAGCTCTGCTCTATTGGAGGTTGCCCCCTCGAAGAGGCATGTGAACATTGCTCTCTGAATAATAAAATCATTGCTATTCTGTGTTCTGGGTATCTTTTTCTTCGCATATTCTGTATTTGGGTATTATTTTGCAGGTTAAGAGCATAACACCAGAAGTCCTTGCCAGGAGGCCTAGCTGATCAGAGCCAGGAGGTCATTGCCTACAGCGGACATAATAGACACCTCTACCCTCTACGTCCTACCTCACTTACGTATATGCAACATTAGGGGCTACAGCGCCTGCACATAGAGCACCTCACATAGCGATCCATAGATCGTAGCCCCGAGCATAGCCGATCATAGCTAGTAGATATTATAATATCGATTGTGACCAAGTTGGCGCCATACGCGAAAGAGAAGGTCCGGAGGGTCTTGCGCTTCCTAGTGCAAGGACCCGACAGGGGGCTCGACTGATAAGGAGAGGAAATTCTCATACCCGATATAGGATATTTTCCCCCATGCGCCACCTACAATAGGATGGCTAGACGTGTTGCTAGAGTGAGTTTACTAGATCGTGGTGGTGGGGCTAGGGGCATGCAGTGAATGGCTTCTATGTTTCCCATCGTTCCCACCAGACGAGAGAGAATGAACCGACTTACCCTCCCTGGACTTCCATCAGTGTTCTGAGCCCCTGTCTGCTCCCTTTCCTATTAGTCTTAAGTAGTAGTGGCTGGGGTATAAAATATCCACTTATACTTCTAGACTTAGCTTACCTGACTTAGCTCAGTAGATAATAGGAGTTTCACTTACTGCCAATTGAAACGATTTCTCCCCTGCTAATTTCTCCCCTGCTTAAGACAAGGAAGGAAGCCAGCCCCATGAAGTTCATCGTTGTAAGGTCGAAAGAGAGATCCGGGTATCAATCGAGATATCAGTAAGGCACAAGAGATATCGATCAGCAAGCAGTTAGGTGTGGAACTGAATCAGGTGTAACTAACCGTGGATTCGCTGTGTTACGAACCTCTCTCTTCAGGTTCCACTGTGTGCTTGAGGTGAACGTCCCTAGGTCTTTATCGAACAACCAAGAGCCACACGAGTAAGGAGCCTTAAGCCAGAAGCCTAGACCACCAGCCCAGAAAAACCCAACCTTCTGCCTTCAACATCAAGTCCACCGAGGGCCTTTCACCTAGGGCCTTAGCCTTTCACCTTCAGCCATCACCAGTCACAAAATACAAGCCCAAGTCCACTAAGTAAAGATACCTGCCAAGGTCCACCAAGAAGTGAGTATACCCGCCATACGCTATAGAGAGTTTGACTATGCAATTGGCAAGGAACCCGTTCAATCATACCCGCCCGTTTCATCATACAAAGTGAAAGTGAAACTTTCATCCCTACCTCACTTACATATGCGGAACACAGAGTTCCTACAGCAGCCTCGCTCACCTCTATGGAACACAGGTTCCTATAAGGCCAGGGTCAGGAAGTGGATGCATTGTGTTTCTTACCCCTATCACCCTTGTTCATTTGAGAGTAACGAGCTTCGGCGAGGGGTATAGGCTCCATTGAGGCACAAAAAGAATGACATCACCGAGGATGCCCCCGGCAGGGCTCTCAAGTGAGGGAGAGGAGTGAAGGATGGGTTTTTCTTACTGAACAAAGGCCTCATTGCTTAAACTTTTGACTGGGGATGAGTCGTTGTCACAAACACAATGCTTTCACCCTTTCTATTTGAATCGAAGTGTAGGAGCTAACCACCAAGCCCAACAAGTACAACAACACCTACGACTATAGACTAGACCTCAAGGAAGGGGGGGATATATAGAGCAGCCATTCAGGTCAGGGAGGGAGAGATTCGGCGAGGGGCTAGAGAGAGACATTCTGCTGGTGGGGCTAGAGCCAGGGAGAGAGGTGAGATAGAGATCATTCCGGTAGGAGAGGTAGATACATTCTGGACTGGGAGGTTGAGCCATTCATCAGGTCAGGTAGTGAAGTCCCAGTTTGACATGATAGGTAGCACCCCCTTAACTCCTCTCTATAAACATTCCAAGTACCCACCAGCAGCTTTATCCCCGCCAGCCCTCAATCAATCCATAACTCGATCCATTGCTCGATCAATCAATCGGGGGAACAATGGGAAAGACAGCCGGATAATACTGGGAAATCCCGCCATCTGAGTCACAATGGGCAGAACCACCATCCGATTCACAGTGGGAAGGCCCGGTATCTAGGGAGCGCTGGGAAGTATCGCTGGGTAATACTGGGAAATCCCGCCATCCGAGTCACGATGGGCAGGACCGTTCTCCGGGGTATTATGGTAAATATCACCATCCAGGTAACGTAAAAGTAATAGGGTTAGGTTGGAAGAGGTTGGAAGTAAGAACGTGGAAGAGGGTGAGCCAGGAAACGTGTAAGGCAACGTTCTAGGAATGTGTAAGTAAGCAGTCCGCAGTTAGGAATGAGCCACTAACTTACCTCACCCGGGAAGGTGAAGCAAGCTAACTGGGCTAAGGTATAGCCATCCAAGATATAGCCATCCGAGGTATATCCATCCGAGGGAATGGGAGCCAAAGCCAGGGGAATGGGATATAAAGCTAGCTAGAACAAGAAATCTATACTCCCCAGTATATAGTTTCACCCACCCCTATCCAATAGGTTAACCCCCAAGAGCTAACCAGTATAGAAGAAATAGATACTATCTAGTATATAGTTTCACCCACTTAGGAAAGCCAGCCAGGATATCATTTGTTTAGAATACTTGCCTTTAGGATTCTTAGTCAATTGGCACTACTATGAGACACCTTAGAAGCCCCACCTATGGGATGAGTGGTTATCCCTTACCTTATAAGCCCCAGGTGGGTTTATGGTAGGGATGAAGGATTCGCGCCTTACCCATCCTTCCCAATCTCAATATCCAATCCTTGCCTTGATCGATCGTTTCCTTGCCCTGATCGATGATCGTTTCCCTGCCCTGGCTGTTCCAATCAAGATATCCATGCATGAATAGATGTACTATGATGATAGGATTGCAATAACTTATGATAGGGTTGCCTATGCTAGTATTGTCTATGCTAGCATGGAAAGCGCTCCTTCCAATCAAAATATCTTGACCGGTAGTTCTCACTGGAATACAGGGTGTCCCTCATCTATAACCCGTAGCAAGCCAGTACCCGTAGATCAATATACGCAACTGTATTCGGGCTCCACAGGACACCTCATGATGAAAGAAAGTGTAGGAATTTACAGGGTAAGTTCCTCAGAAAGAATACCAAAAGGACACCGCTCACAACCAGATCTCAAATCAATACACCAGTATTTTTGACGTGGTTAAAACCCTCAGAGTGCAAGGAGGGAAACAGTCCACGGCCTGTCCCAACGTGGGTACAGACAATTTATTAATCAAAGAATGAAAATTTACATAAGCTTCTCTCATGCACGGATTACCCGAACAATGACCCTCCATGCGCTTTAAATAGAACTCATGGACCAATCGGGTGTCAAGCCACGGATCAAGTGTCGGTAATACCGAGGTGAGAGTGAACCGTCGGATCACTACATATCGTGACCGTCGGATTGTAAGTTACAAAATGTACAACGGTAAAGAAACACACTTTACCTAACTCTAACCTAACTCTATGCTAGACCAAGTTGAACTTAACTATATCCTATGTGTCGGAATATCCTAACATCCCCCCTTAAGAACAACTTGGGATAGGATTGAAGGATTTACAAATATGACACAATAGGAGAAGGAAGGAGGCACTAGAGCCTATCCCCCCTTAGTGACAACTTCCTGAACTCCAAGCATATATCGAAGTTTAGTGAACTTCGCCTCTGTGAGAGCCTTTGTGAAGATGTCTGCAACCTGATCATCCGTTGGACAATATTGCACTTCAAGAACATGGTCATGAATGAGCTTTCTGATGAAGTGCATGTGTAGTTCAATGTGTTTGCTGCGCTGATGCTGGACTGGATCTTTGCATAGCTGAATGGCACTTTGATTATCACACCAAAGTGTGGTTGGATGCTGCTGCTCAAAGCCAAACTCTGATAGGATCTGACGAAGCCACAAGGCTTCCTTACTAGCTTCCACGGCACCACGATACTCTGCTTCTGCTGACGAAAGAGAAATGGCAGCCTGTTTCTTACAAGCCCATGTAATAGGTCCTGAACCAAGAGTGAAGACATAACCGGCAGTAGACTTCCGATCATCAAGGTCACCAGCCCAATCAGAATCAGTGAAACCAACTAACAGAGGAGCTGCTTTGGCACTGTAATGAATCCCAAACTGTACTGTACCTCGAACATAACGAAGTATTCTTTTAGCTGCTTTCCAATGACTTTCACGGGGGTTTTGCATAAAACGAGCAACAAGGCCAACAGCAAAGGAAAGATCAGGACGAGTATGGGTTAAATACAAGAGTTTTCCGACAAGTTGACGGTATAAGGTAGCATCAACTTCAGGAGAAGTACAAGAGACTGAAAGTTTGACTCCAGACTGAAAGGGAGAAGGGGCTGGCTTACAGTCTTCCATGTGAAAATGACGAAGAATATCACAAGCATACTTGGACTGGGAAAGGAAAATACCTTCTTGGGATTGCAAGACTTGAAGACCGAGAAAATAGTGTAAGTGTCCTAAGTCTGTCATTTCAAATTTCTTTTTAAGGCTGGACTTCACATGGTTTATAAGGTTGGGATCACTACCAGTAAGAATAAGATCATCAACATAAAGAACAAGGATGATAAGAGAGTTGCCCACTTTCTTGGTGTAGACAGTATTGTCAGAATGACACCTAGAAAAGCCAGATTCTAAAAGAAAGCTATCCATTTTGGCATACCAAGCCCGAGGAGCTTGCTTGAGGCCATAAAGGGATTTCTTAAGTCGACAAACGAGGCTGGAGTCTGTTTGTATGAAGCCAATGGGTTGTTCCATATAGATTTCTTCCTGCAAGTCCCCATGCAAGAAGGCAGATTTAACATCCATTTGATGGACTTCCCATTTTAAAGAGGCAGCAAGGGAAAGAACAAGGCGGATAGAGTTCATTTTGGCAACTGGAGAGAAGGTTTCAGTGTAGTCAATGCCTTCAACCTGTGAAAAGCCCTTAGCAACTAGACGAGCTTTATGTTTATCAACTTTCCCATCTGGTCCATACTTGGTTCTGTAAACCCATTTGCATCTAACAAGTTTGCGTCCCTTTGGTAGAGGAACAAGATCCCATGTATCATTTGTCATCAATGAATGATATTCTTCATTCATAGCTGCTTCCCAATGTGGATGGCCTGAAGCTTCTGCAAAAGTGTCAGGATCATGATTTACTGGAGCTTGAGCCAGTAAAGAAGAGGCTCTTTCAAACTGAGAACGTGTACGTCGCTGATCTGTAGGATCACCGGCAAGATCACCTGCTGCATCCCGAGTAGCACGGACCCATCTTGGAAGTTGAGGATCCTGAGAAGGTGGGGGAGGATTATCATCCTCGCTTTCATCATCAGAAGAAGAAATGTTTTCAAAGATAGAAGAGATAGGAAGAGGTGGCACATCCGCCGGACTAGGCTCGCAGGCCGATTTATTTTCATCAAATTTTACATCTCTTCTAATGATAACATTTTTGGACTTAAATGGAATAAGTCTATAACCTTTTACATCTTCAGAATATCCAACAAAAGTACATTTCTCACTCTTAGGTTCTAAAGCTTTATGCTTTTCATCTGGAATATGGGCCCATGCTTCACTTCCAAACACACGAAAGTGACTTACATCTGGTTTAATGGAACTCCAAGCTTCTTCTGGAGTGATATTCTCTAGAACCTTAGTAGGAGTGCGATTGATTATATAATTTGCACAATTAATTGCTTCGGCCCAAAAACTAAGACTGAGTCCTTTAGATTGCAGCATACAATTAGCCATTTCCTTTAAGGTGCGATTTTTCCTTTCAGCTACACCATTTTGTTGTGGAGTGTATGGAACAGTATGTTGCATTTGAATTCCATTTTCGGTGCAAAAGTTGATGAATGCGTTTTTAACATATTCTCCACCATTATCAGTTCTTAGCTTAAGAATTTGATGTCCAGATTGTTTTTCAACAAATGCTTTGAAGGCCAAAAAAGTGCTAAATACTTCGCTCTTGAGTTTTAAGAAGTATACCCAAGTGCGTCTAGAGAAATCATCAATGAAAGTTAAGAAGTACTTGCAGCCAGAGAATGAAGCAACAGGAAGAGGACCACATAAATCACTGTGCACAAGCTGTAAAGGGGCTGAGGCGTGCCAAGAGGCACGTTTGTCAAAACTGTCCCGATGATGTTTTCCGAGTACACATCCGGAACAAACACCATCTTTGCAAGATACCATAGGAAGACCTGTCACCATATTTTCTTTACATAGATGCTGAAGGGAGCGATAGTTTAAGTGACCAAACCGCTCATGCCAAAGTTTGCTCACTTCATCATTATGAGCAACAAATACTGAGGGAAGATGGGATGACCCAAAGTTGTGAAACTTATACAACCTTTTGGAATCATCAGCAAGACCAGTAGCTAGAATCTGTTTAGGATCTTTTAGATCCTTGATTACAACATCATGAGGTGAAAATTCAACAATTTTACCTTCACCTGAATGAGTTATCTGATAGACAGATAGAAGGTTGCAGGATAAGTTTGGAACACATAATACATCATTGAACTGACCATTGTCTAGATGAACAGTTCCAGTCCCTACAACATTAAGAGATCTATCATCACCAACATATATATTTTTGGTGTTACAATCATTTAAAGAAGAAAACATGGCTTGGTTTTTGGCCATGTGACAAGAGGCTCCAGAATCAATGAGCCACTCATGAGAATGAGAAGAAGAAGAAGATACATTTAATGCATAACCAGACTGAGATGATTGACGATGACATGCAGAAAGTGCCGTTCCGGAAGTTGAAGTTGAAGTAGGCTCCAGATGGATGTTATGTTTCTTCATTGCGGCTTCCAAGGCTTCCATCTTCTTAAAGCATTTAGATTCTAAGTGGCCATCTCGATTACAAAAGTTACAATGTCTGTCAGTCTTCTTCCATTTGTTTTTATTGGTCTTGTCATTTTGCTGAAATGATCTTTCATCTTGAGGCTGAGTTGGTTTAGGACCATTCCTTTGAGGATAAGACTTCTTAGGATTCTTTGAATTTGGTTGCTGCTGGGCGGCTAACGCTTTCGAGGAAGAGTTTCCAAGATTAAGAAGACCAAGGTGTAAGAGTTTTTCTTGTTCTCTTATTAAGGAATCACAAAAGGAGTCAAAGGAAGGGGGTTTGTAGTCTTTGCCTTGACAAATGAAAGCTTCCCTTGTAGAATGGAAAGTGGAAACAAATACAGAGTAGGCTGGTCCCAACTTAGTAAGGATGGAATAAATAAGGTTACCATCTTCTTTCTTAACTTTAACACCTTCCAAGAGATATCTAAGGGTCTTGAATTTGGACAAGAAATCTTCAATGCAAGAAAAATTATTAGGATCCAAAGTAAGCAACTCATTCTCAAGTTGATGGGCTCTAATTTCATTTTTAATCCCAAAAACTTTAGCAAGTTTTTCTAATGCTTCATGAGGAGTTTCAATTTCTGCAATGTGGAATCTAAGATCAGGAGAAACAGACATTCCTATCAAACCACGTGCTTGATCTTGTCTATTTTCCCATTTTTCGGCCTTGTCTTCATCTTTGGGTTTCTTCTCTTGGTCTGTGGCTATTCTGAAGAGACCTTTACTTCTAAGTAAATCTCCCATGTAGGCTACCCATTGGAAGTAGTTAGTGCTGTCAAGAATGACTTGGCATGGACTTTCCATTTTTTGAAAAAAACCTGAAGCTGAAGATGCTGAAAGTAAGTGGTCCAATGGATAGATCTCGAAAAAATAGGCGGTTTTAAAAAAAACGGCTCTGAAAAAGGCTTCCGGATGAAGAAGTTATGGCTTTTTGAAAAAAAATTGTTGACGTTGCCGGCAAAGTGTGCGAATGTGCGGGAATGAAAAAATCCGCCCCCACAAAATGGAGACTTGAACCCAAGACCTCTACTCTCTTAAAAAGTCTTTGAACCAATTGATCTATACAAAATATTTGAGAGAGAGAGAGAGAGAGGGGGGGGGGGGGGGGGGGGGGGGCCTCGATTTGCGTGCTTGCCTTGGGAAGGCTCTTTTCCCCTACAAAACACAAAACACAAAACCCAACACGAATATGCAAAGAAAAATGAACCTTACGGCTCAAAGTTAGCTTTAGCCAAAAAACTAGAATTTTTAAAAAAAATCTCAAAGTTAGCTTTTAACCGAAAAACTAAATATTTTTCTCAATGTTTCTGATTTTCCAAGATCACACTAAGGTGCAGGGAAAAGAGCATACGCATGAGAAAAATCCTTTCTTTCTGTTTCTGATTTGCCCAGATCGCACAGAGTCGCAGGGCAAAGAGCATACGCAGAAATGAAAGGTATAGATCCGGGAAAAAAAAGGCTAAATAAACCGAAACCGAAATAAGCAGAGAGAAAATGACAGTAAACTGCAAAAAAAACACTGTATACCTCCCGATCTGAAAAATGACGCAGCTAGGGCTACCGGAAACCTTTTCGCGTGAAACGAAAGGGGTTCCTCACTGAAACAGATGCTCCGAACACAACAGAGCAGTCCTCTCGGCCCGAAAGCAGTCAGAAATAGCAGATCTAGGAAACGATAGCCGCATGCAGTTCTACCGGCTTCAGATTTGGATCACCAACGGACGCGGCCCTCAAATAGCTCCGATACCATGTAGGAATTTACAGGGTAAGTTCCTCAGAAAGAATACCAAAAGGACACCGCTCACAACCAGATCTCAAATCAATACACCAGTATTTTTGACGTGGTTAAAACCCTCAGAGTGCAAGGAGGGAAACAGTCCACGGCCTGTCCCAACGTGGGTACAGACAATTTATTAATCAAAGAATGAAAATTTACATAAGCTTCTCTCATGCACGGATTACCCGAACAATGACCCTCCATGCGCTTTAAATAGAACTCATGGACCAATCGGGTGTCAAGCCACGGATCAAGTGTCGGTAATACCGAGGTGAGAGTGAACCGTCGGATCACTACATATCGTGACCATCGGATTGTAAGTTACAAAATGTACAACGGTAAAGAAACACACTTTACCTAACTCTAACCTAACTCTATGCTAGACCAAGTTGAACTTAACTATATCCTATGTGTCGGAATATCCTAACAGAAAGAATCTCTCCATTGATCAGCTTCTCTCGATCGGCTTCCTTCCGGCCAATAAAAAAAATAGCTAATACACCACCCACCCTCGGTCCAGCTGGCTAGATAACTGACAACTGATAACCGTTAGGCCAAAGTAGGAAAGACGACCTGAATGTTAGACCAGCCACCAGGGTAGCTCGAACAATCCAACTTCTCATTGCCGGGTATAGATTAGTTGCTGGGTAACCTAACTTCCTTCCTTGCGACTGGACAGAACCTGACTTCCTTAACTAACTTTGGATGGCTTTAACTGGAAGGTGTTGCTAAACGAACTGCCGGAGGAGGAGTAACAAATAAAGGAGCAGTGGAGAAAGGATGAATGGAAGAAAGCTAGGCCGGCTATCCTACCTTTCTGTTCTCGGGGCATTGATTAGGAGTGGGGCATCGAGTTCTCTTACGGTCTCTCCTACAGTTTAGTAATTGAAACCGGTCCAGCTAGAGGATTAGACGACTACCTCCTCTGTTTTCTACCTTCCTTCCGATAGTCGTTCATTCCCCGTCGGGGGTGTATCTCCTCCATTAGTGTAGGCTTACATCCTTCACCGGAGTCATAACCATAACTTGATTCATCACTATAACTTCATTTATGTCCTTCCATTAGAACTCGTTACTCCCTTCATTGCTCATCTCCTTCTGCAATGTCTCACTGCGGTCTCCTATCATCTTAATCTTGTCCAACCACCAGAGGTCAAGCCTCTAAGGAGAAAGTAGGGAGAGAGTTAAAGTGATTTATAAATGGGTCTCTTAAAGAGGGAGAGAGATGAATTAGCTATAGAAAAGAGATATTATCACATGTGTTGGCCAAGTCCTCTACGAAGGAGTAAGACTTAGCCAAACGACTAGGTTGGGCTATGTTCCTAATAGCCTGGGTCACAGGAATGAAGAAAGAAGGTACAATTGAGTTGGAAGGTGTACCTATTGTGGTAGTAGGTGAGGTAGTGGTCGAGATCATAGTTGGATCAGATGGCACATGGGAAAATCATGGGTTAGAAGAGGAAGTAAGACTAGTAGTGGCTTGTCTAAGCGTCATCATGTTAACATCCAAATGGTCTACTTTTTCCAATAACCCTACAATAGAAGGGCCTCTTATTGCCCTAAAGAGGAAGAAGGGGATCTTCATGCTGAATGCTGGGTCGGTATGCTTGCTTGGATGCTTGGGATGCTTGCTGGGTCTGCTTCCCGGGTTCTGGCTAGGCTCTTGCTTGGGCCCCTGTTTATTGGTGGGCTTGGTTCAATCTTCATGGGTCTGCTTAGGGCTTAAGGCTGGGGTCTTGCTGAAGGCTTGGTTCTGAGGGTTGGCTTCTGGCTGGGCTCTGGCTTCATCTGAGAGGTGGGCTTGCTTATGGCTTCTTCTTCGGGCATGGCCTTGCTTCTGGTGGTCTTCATGCTCAGTGGGGTTATGTACGTGCTTATAGGATTTGAATTCATTTTGAATTAGAAACTATAAATCAGGCATTTATCTGGGTCCCTCCTATGACCTTTGAATGCATGTTCCAACCCTTCAACTACTTGCTTGACCTTGAGCCTATAACTGGCTTGAAATGAAAGACTTACTTGAAATATGGAAGCCGCTCACTTGGAGGATTGAGTACGCTCACTGCTTGAATGAAATCCAATCTTATTCAAAAGAAGCTTACACAGATGCTATACCAACTAAGTTCCTCTGCCTTTGCTTTCATTGCTACAGATCTTCCCTTCTCAATGCAGCTAACCGGCACACATGCTAACAGCCGGCCTTCGGACTCCACTGACTTAGCTTGCTTCCTTTCTTTCTTTTGGAGCCAGCAGTCAAGATCCTGTTTCCCGGGCCGATGCACTATCCTTCCTAAAGGGCTTTCTTTCCGCTTTCATCAATTCGATCTCGTTGCATGCTTAGACTGGTTATGTTGGGAATGAGAATTATGGGAATGAAGCTGCTTCTGCTGGCGAAACTGCTCGTCCTACTACACTACTACACAGTCACATGACGGAATGTTACACGTATGGATGTGTTTTCTTGACGGGAGGGACTTGTTGCGATGCAGCCCTCCTTGTTAAGGAATATGATTATAAACCATTACTGATTGATGTAATAAACAAGAGCTTCGCGATTAAGAATTGACATCCATTTTGTTTATTTTGTGTTTACTTCATCATTTGATATGAACACCTTCTACATCCTTTCATATTAACACCTCCTAACTAAATATATGTATAAAATGCTACTTAAAAGTTTTGAGGTGGTAAAATATATTTTTGGAGTTAAGTCATACATTTTATAAGTTGCTAAAGCTCATATATTGTATATGAGAGTTTGGCAAAAAAAAAATGTAAATTTAGGAATTCAAAAGAGGATTCTTTTTGGTGCTTTCATGAATATAATCCACTATTTATATTAAGGATCTGACCCATTACATACAAAGTTAAGTAAGCTTTTTATGTTAAGGATCTGACCCATCACATACAAAGTTAAGTAAAATTTTCAAGAAAATGATCACTTATATCAATATCTTCATGCTCTCAAACCAAAGAACTCCAAAGCTAATCACATGGTTTATTTGGTGTCAAGGTTAAATCAAGGTAAACCTTGGTGGCATGAGAAAAATGGGTATGTCACCCACCCTTAATGGTTATTTAGGAGACTCATAAATAAAAGTTGAAGAATATCTATGCATATAAATTTTAGTTTCTGCTAGATTAATATTGACAAATCTACAAATAGAATAATGTAGATATCAGAATTATTTCAATAATCATTGATACATACTCCATTCCCACTTCAACTCAAACTCAATATTTTTTAATATAATAATTTTCTCTATTTTAATTTAAAAAATAATTAAAAACTTTATGAGTGCGTAGTAGTTGTTGCGCAAATAACAACGAAAATATGAAATGTCCCTGAAACATAGGAAAACGGTCACATGGTTAGTTAAAATGATTAGGGCATTCAAAGCATTGGCATTTCCTATTTCCAACTCTACTGCATATTTAATGCGCTTGAGATGCAGGGGCGATAGCCACATACAACGCGCGCCGTGATGACTATCGCCCCCTAGTCATCACGGCGCGCGTTGCATGTGGCTATCGCCCCTGCATCTCAACGTGCATTAAATATGCAGTAGAGTTGGAAATAGGATCCGCCCAAAGCATTCGATATATCTTAATTACTTTCTTTCAACCGAATATGGTCCAGATTTCAGAAAGGTTTCTATTAAAGACACTTGCAAAACCGTTAAATGAGTTGAGCGAATATTCAGGGAGAATCGCTGTGGTTAACCAGCAAGATATAGCATTTTAATGTCTTGAAATTTACAAACCATTTCGAGCTACGAGAAAGCAAATTTGACTTTTAGACGTTGCTATTGATATTGATGTAAACGCTTGAGTGGAGCGAAGTTGCGAGGAAAAGGAAAAGAGAATGTAAAATCAACCGAGCGACAGTAGGCTTAACGCTTTCGTCGTCTCCTCTAAAATCAAAGTCAGTCTTTGGCAGATACATTGAATCTTCCATGAAATATTCATGGAAAATATCTCATCATATAAGAGCCTTTTTATCCAATTATTCTGATAATCTGTCCATGTTCATTGGATCCCCCAAGTCGCGCGAATCATTCTAATATGGCTTTTTTCAGTCTTCTTCAAACTCCAGCATTGTGTTGGTAAAGCTATTCTGTCAAATGAAAAGTACTGAAAAAACTACTTCAGCACCTGCTCGGGAACATGTATATTCATGTTCAATATTTCTTCCAACTGCAAGCCAATGACATGAGAGGATTCCAATATCTACCGCACTAATAAAAATTTGAATACACTGCCTTAAAAGCTCTCCGTACTATCAGACAGTGCCATCATACACCTATTGACTGAAATAGGATTACATACCGGAGAAAAATGCTCCATCGGCTACTTATTTCATACACCTATTGACTGAAATAGGATTACATACCGGAGAAAAATGCTCCATCGGTTATTCTATTTGCTGACGTTGAGAGTTTGCACAGAAAGTTAAAATAAACTATAAATATATACCTTTATGAAGCTTTGACTCAATTCAACCTCATGAACTCTCATCCCCCTTTCATCACATCAGGTTGTCAAAATCGACAGTGACATTGGCCTTGACGAACCTTCAGGTGAATTTACCCTCGTGAAATCTGATTCCCGTATCCTTGGGAAGTGATTCCAATCCAAAGCGTTCACACAACATTCACAACTAATTGCATTTGGTGTTTATTGTGAAATATGGTTTTTAGAGTTCATGGTAGGGATTCAACTAGTGGCATTCACATCTCAAAGTTGAGATTTAAGTAAAATAGTTATCTATGTTTTTTTTAATTAAATTGATTAATTTAAAAAATATTAATTATAATTTTTTAGATTAATTGATAAGTTATTAATTATGATTTTTTAAATATGTATTATTAATAAATGATAATATTGCTAATAATATTATAATAAAATCTATTTATAAATTAAAAATAATAAAATGATATTCTTACATATAATTAATATATTAATTTTTTATAATTAATAATAATAACAACAATAATCGTTTAAAATATAATTATAATTTAATTAATTTATATATTTTTTTTTAATTTTAATAAATGGGAGATTTATAATTAAATAAGAATTTTCTAATATTTATGGGTTTTTGTTAAATAATTAATTTATATATTTAATTATTTATTAAGTAGTTAGGTTTTCAACTTCGTAAATTTAAATTTGAGATATACCCCAACTATATTTAATAAAAACTAATTTAGATGTTATGGATTAACAAATAACTCATTTACATTTACATTTTATGTGTACATATAATTTTGAATAAAACGCATCGGTTTCATCTTCCAAAAAAACAAATTCTCAAGGAATACAATATAAAAAATAGATTTTCAAGAGATGAAGAAGAATGATCCCAAATGCATCAGTCTTATCATAAATGAATAAGATCGACTCCAAACGAAGACTCAAATTTAAAGACTATACCAGTGTCGATATTTAGTCATGTTTTCACTTCTTCACTAGTAGATTTATTCTGGATTACATTCATATCCACGAACACCGACTCACATTACAGTAAATTAATAAATTTCTTCTTAGAAAAGATATGTTTTTTCTTAAGTTAATAAGAATTGTAGGGAGATATTGAATGAATAAGCTTGGGCTTTCAATGTTTGAATTGGTATTAATCAAGTTATTATGTTAAGTGACAATTCTAACTCCGGTCTCTTATGGCTTAACTAGGAGGGCAACTTAATTAATAGATTCAAGAGAAATTTTGAAGATATAATAGAAATTTTATTCAGCACTGAGCTCCTCAAACTTTGTAGTTCTCAGGACCTAATTATTTGTAACGGTATTAACAAGTGGCCTCTCTCCCGTAAGATAATCTGTTTCTATTGACTGGGTAGCAGCTTTGTGGATTATGCGATTTTTGACACCCATGTCTTCAACCATGCTACAAACTTTGAGCTTCTTAATGGGTACCACGAATCTTTGTCTTTATCCGTCAATCTTGTTATGCATACCACCCTCATAGAGGAGACCAATGAAAGCAAAAGTCACATTCGCTTCGATAGAGGTAATGTCGACATTTTCTTAAGGGATTTAGATATGGATTTAGCCTCTCTCACTTAGAATAACAACATTGATCAAATCTATTACCATTTTACTACTACCCTTTCTACTACCATTAGCAAGTTCTCTAACGAGACTTCGTATAATAAGAATAATAGAACTTCCAATCCTTGGTATGACAAATATTGTAAAATTATCATGAAATTGATCTGAGATGACCTTAATGAAATCATTAATCTCCAGAATATAAGTATATACAAATCTCTCATCAAGAGTAAGAAGAGGTATTATATTAATAAGAGACAAGAGCATCTTCTCCACCATTCTAAAGTTGCACCCATAAAGTTTTGGCAGAATGTGCTTGTTCATCAAGCTAAAGATAATCATTCCATCCCCTTAGAACATTGGGATAACTATCTTAAGAAATTGTATGACTCTCTGGACACCATGGGCACCATCTTAGACACTTCTATTATAGAAGATATATTTTCTTTGGAAAACATTGAGTCTTGGATTAATAATTTCGCTAATGGGAAAGCTAAAGATATTGAAGGATATCAAGCTGAGATCTTTAAAATGGGAAGATCCACCCTCATTCCTCATCTCCACAACCTTCTCAATTTGGTTGTAAGACATGGCTTCCCTAAGCTTTGGACACAAAGCCTTATTGTGCCTATCTTCAAAAATGGGGACAAAAGCGTCCCCTCTAACTACATGACCATTATGATTAGCCACATCCTAGCCAAGCTTTATGGGCTCATTTTAGAAAAGAAGCTTAGTCTTTGGCTTGCGAAGCAGGGTAAAGGGCTAAAGGGAAAGATGATTTTAGGAGACATCACTCGATTATCGACCACCTTGTCACTCTCAGGATCATTGCAGAGGAATGTTGCAATAGTAAAAGCGATCTCTTCTCTTGTTTTGTGGAATTTAGAAAATATTTCGACATTGTCCCCAAGATAAGCTCTGCGAGAGACTTGAAGAGATCATGGTTCCTCCTGAACTAAGGGTTGTTGTGATCCACTTCTACAAGAGTGTCATTGTCAATATTAAGATCAACGATGTGTGGTCAAAGATATTAAATGCAATATTGGGGTTAAGCAAGGGTGTCACCTTTCCCCTACCCTTTTTGGTAGTTGCATCGATAATCTAGAAGAGTGCCTGGAAACTGCAGGTTGCAATGGCACCGTGCTACTGCTCCAAGATGGGTATGACAGTTAATATTGACAAGACTAAAGTAGTGATCATTAAATCTAAAAAGATCACCCATGGTAGTTTCGTCTATGATAACCATTGTCAATAGAAGGTTTCTTCTTATAAATACTTGGGTATTGACTTTCGTCATCAGCTCAACTAGAATTATTGGAGGTTGGAAAGTTTATTATGAGCTTGAAAACAATTGTAAGTTGTTTAATCTTTACATTTGGAGTAAAAAAAGGTTCCTCTTTGAGACTCTCATCACCCCTGTTATCTTATACGGATGTGATGTTTGGGGTTGCAATATATCTAGATAATTGTGGAGAAAGATTAGATGATCCAAAAGAAATTCATAACCTATAACCTTAATATCAAGGGAAATACTCCTTATCTTATCCTCTTGATCGACGTTGGCTTGTCCCCCACTAAGAGTACAACTATGTTTAGATATCTTATGTATAAGAAGAAGCTTTATAACATGGAATCCAAGAGGCTCCCAAAACTTTCTTCTAGTTTTAGTCAAAACCCCCACCTACACCTCAAGCGCGGGTGGCATAAGGATGCCCAGCCTTGGCTCAACCTTTGGGGGATTAAGGAGGAGATCATCATGGGAAGCAAGGATAGTATCAAAGATACTATTACCTCCAATTTTAAGGATAAGATGTGGGATGATAAGGAGCTGGAGGGTAAAACAAATCTAAGATATTATAGGAAGGTGATCAATAACACCCTTGATAATCAGAACTCTCTCTCTATGTTGACCAATAGTAAGAAGAAAATGGACATCGCTAGGATAAGTACTAATTTTCATGAGCTTCAAAGTGAGACCGGGGGGTGGTCTACTTCCAAGACTCCCTTGGACGATATAATCTATCAGATTTGTGATACTAAGAAGGTGGAAGATGAAAATAAATTCCTTTTAGATTGCCAAACTCTTGCCCAGATCTGCTCTCAATTCCCTATCATCATCCACACCTCAAATCTTTTTGACTTATTAATTCATCCCAACTATAGAAATCTTGGAGTGCTTCTTTCGCTTCTCCTTGAACACAAAAACAAGATTTTGAAGAATGACAATTAGATTCTCCTTTCTTGAGGTCCGATAGACCATATTGGTCTTAGTGGACATTCATCATCATTATCATCATCATCATCATATATAAAAATATAAAATTGTTTGTAAATTGTAAAATTTTATTTTAATTAAAAGATGGGCATTTAGGCTATCAAAGTCACCTAGCGATCGCACTCGATGTGGGCCACACCAGCCCTAAGGTGAGTGCTCCTTCCCCTAGCACGGGCACAACAGCATCCATGAGGATTCATCTTGGGTGACCTTACTAAGTAGGCCTATCGTCAACCAGTTGTGCTAGTGGGAATTGAAAAATAAATATCTTATTAAAAGACATAAATGTTGACTTTAAAACTCATAAATTTTTATTTTATTTTTATTTTAACAATTTAATTAATACAATCATATCAATTAATTGATTGGTAAATGTTAATAGATATCAACCCTAATGAATGTCAAAACACTTAATACATAATAAGTCTCATGTTACTAAAACTGGGGGAAAATAATAATAATAGTAATAATAAAATAAAATCATAAAAACTAACTAAATTTTTATTTTATTTTAACTTGTTATTATTATTAATAATTATAAAAGGACTTAATATATAAGTTAAACATTTATACATTTAAAAAAATATGGAATAAGATTCTTAACCATGGAGATTTATCCCATCTTACCATGTAGATTCTTAATCTATAAATAGTCTTTGTTACAGTATCATAGGCCGATACCATTCTTATCAATACCACATGCCCAAAAAACCACAACTCACTTCCTATGATGCTTGTTCATATGATATTTTTTTAATTAATTAATTTAATTAAAAAAAACAATCATAACTACTTTGGAGAAAATCTCAACCTTTGATTTCTGTATAATATTATGAATATTCTAAAATATGTCAAAGATGTTAAATCCTTGCCATCCACTTAATAAATATTAATATTTAAATTAAAATTATGAAAGCTTCACATAATTATTTTAAATAAATATGAAATATAAAATTTAATAATTTTTATAAATTCTTGAAAAAAATTTCATTTTTGTTAGTTTAATCAATTCTTTTTATGAAAATAAAATATTTCATAAAATTTGAACTAATAATATTTTTTATAGAAAAAAAATCAAATTATTATAACTTATTACTTTAAAATTATTATAACTTGTTACTTTAAAATTAGTGTTTGTTTTTAACCCATCAAGGTCAGCTCACTTAGCTATCCTCGTAATATGAAAATTGAGAGTTTCCAAGTTCCTAAACATAAAATCTAATTTAATAATTATTAAATTAATAATATTTAATATGTAACACCCTTTGTTGCACAATAATTACTTTTGTTTTTACCAAGTTTTACGCAGAAATTAGAAACTTTTAATTTTACTTAACATGGTTGTTAAGAAGTTAAGGCTGGAAAAGCCAGAACATCATGATATTTTGTTTAAAGAAATTGAATAGTGTTAATTAAGGAAAACTGAATGGAAACAGTTACAATAACTCCTTGAACAGTTAGAAACATTTGCCATCTCTCTTCCCCAAAAGGGAGGGGAAAAGAAACAGGAGGGGCTACTTGAATTTTTCTTTGAGTTGGGCAAGAACAACCACTAGGAAAACTGAACTATGGCAAACAGTGGAATTGGTGTGCGACTTGAGGCTAGACAATAGTCCAAGTCTAGACAATAGTCCTGAAGCCACCAAACTGTGTTAAGTCTAGTGACTGTCAGGAGCAGGAAGTGCTCGGAGGGGGACACTGGACATGATTTCCAGGTCCATGGCTGGGTGGTGAGACCTTCCAGAAAGAATATTATTTGCACAGTGCTAAAATAATTATAAACAGATAAGTAACCAAAATATGTCCCTATTATTACAGCTAGAAAAGTATTTTTAATTAGGAATAGATGTTTCAGTCTATCAGTATTCTCTACTGTCTTTAAGATAGATAATTACTGTTATGATTAACCTTTCTGTATATTCTGCTATACCTATCATAGAAAGGTTCTAATACATACTTCTTTCCTAGTATTATATTATGGATAAAATAAATACAAAGTTACAATTTATAATTCGATGAAGATACTGCAGTGTTATTGACAGATGCCGAAATAATATAGACTCTGTTAAATCAACATACATATGAACCAGAAAATTGTACTTATTTGTTTACAACAGTGTAGAACCATAAAACAATATTGTCTACAATTATAGCAGAGAGAGTCAAAACCCAACCATAAAGTATAAATTCATTCCAGTTTTATAAGACAAGAAACTCGGTTCATTATAAATCTGCGATTATGGGTATAGATTTGACTTCCCTATTAATTACCAGTTTATCTACTATCAATGTATAGTAATGAAAACATAATGCATTGACTGCAAGCACCATCAAAGAATATAAACACCAATGAAGTTTTCCAAACACATGAATGGATTCCAGTATGAACTCATGGGTTCTTCTAGCTAAATGATAATGAAAAAAATGAATATATATATATATATATATATATATATATATATATATATATATATATATATATATATAAAGATATTCAAAACTGAGAAAAGCGGTAAGGACCATTTCCAACCTCTGCCCATTCCGAGGAAAGGGCCGAAGCTCACCAAATCATAATAACAATATCAAGGAACCTTTAGAAATGATATAATTTAAATGTGAAGAATAGAGCATCTCTAGGTCCGGCAGAGGATGCCATAAACTCATTTACTGTCAAAATAAGGAGTTATACAATGAGGTAAGACACAACCAAACTACGTATCAAAAACACAATATAGCTAGTATAGTTGTTGGGGTAGGAATTTCTGATAATGCGGCGGGGTTTTGTCGTGCTGAGAGCCAGCTAACCCTCCAATGATATAAACTATGCAAACCCTGAACTAATCTAGTCATTTACAACAGCTAAGTAAGAATACTTGCATTCATGTCATCACGGTTCTTCATAGACCAACCTGGAGGCATAGCAAAAGGCACATGGTTAGACGACCATGTACAGTTCTGTCCCGAGAGTGTCCTACTCCAATAGTAAGGGCAGAGGGTTACCTACGAGACCCATTAGAGGATTAGAACCTGGATACATAACCTTTCAACTATATAAATACAAACCCTTAATTCTAGCTCACCTGAAGAGAATTGTCTAGTTGAGTAAGGTCTGAAGACCTGATGAATCAAATGGAAGCATTAACCCAGATCCAAAAACGAAATAAATACCTCATAGTTCATCTGCAGTAACAGGGCAAACCTGAAGTTCTCTCGCAGAAGGCCCTCCTCATGCTGATACCTTGACTGAGGGAAGAAACGAGTCCAACTCCGCAGAGAATAACTTCACATCTTCCTATCATCAGTTGCCATTCATGGCAAAGGAAGGAAAGAGAGAATAAGCAGTTAGGGTTTAACTGATAACTCACCGTATCACTAGAAGCTCGCCTGAAGACGGCAAGTTGTGAAGCTCTGAGCCGACGGGTTGCTCCTATTGGCCGAGGGGAGTCACAAATGAAACCTTAACACCCATTACCGTTCAACGAGTTGTAGAGCTTCGAAACCATTAACGTCGTAGAAAAAATGAAAATAGCACCAAACTGAAAAGCATTGAAATGATAGGGTTAACAAGGTAGAGGTCTAGAGTTGTTGGATCCACCTACCATATATCCGACAGTGAATGGGCTTTGCATTCAATACCGAACTCTATGGCAACAGGTCGGACCTCACAATTAATAAGAACCATGTGACAAGTGAAAGAACCATCACAGCCCTCGAGGTGAGGACAAGTGAAGATGAGCGAGCGCAACCCATAAAAAATCATATGATCTAGATCCAAATAATTAATAATGCAATCTCATCGATAATACAATCATAACTAGGTTTACATTACAACAATAATCATATAAGATTTATCGATAGGGTATAAAGTGAAGATCAACTGTTTATGCATGTATAATCAAAGATTTATATATATATAGTAAGATGTGTTACAAATGGTATCAGAGCCAAGTTTCGCACACTGAGGCTTCTGGGTTAAATATTACATAGAAAATTAAGTGCTAGCATACTTATAATTATGCAATAAACAACTAAGTTGGTAAATGTGAACACAAAGACATAAGTCAACACCAACACACAGACATGCAGAGGAGCCCTAGGATATCAAATTCACCGAAGGTGCCTTACGTAGAGGCTAATCTGGATATATGGATACAGCTGGGGGAGGAGTCTCAGCAAGCTAATGTTGTCCTGCTAGAAACAGTACAACAGCTACATACAGAAATGATAAATTTAAGGTCAGATAATGAACGCATGAGGCAAGAGAAAGAAAATATTCTCAAGAGTTTGTTCGACCGACAGAATCAACGAGGGCTAGACCCCAACACGGAGGATAGAGAAAGAACACCAACAACCCATCATGGTGAGGAAAATGCAGAATCAGTAGAGGGACATAAGGAGGATGAAGAAGGGCGTTCGGATAACGTTTCAGACCAAAGAAAAACCAAAAAATAGAAGATGGAATTACAGGGTGAGTTTAAAAAAATAAAACCATCATTATTCGAAGGAGAATCTGAGGAGGTAGCCGAAGCATGGTTGATTGACATGGGAAAATATTTCTAGATTTATGAATATAATGACAAACTGAAAGCACGATTGGCAGTTTACCAATTACGGGGAGAAGCCACTCTTTGGTGGGAAGAAATCAAAACAATGTTAAAAATTGATGAAGAACAGGTGACGTGGCAAGAATTTCATAAACATTTTAAGGATAAATACTTGACTGATTGTTATTATGACGAAAAATCAAAGGAGTTCCATGAACTACGGTTGGGGACCTTGACTATGGACAAGTATGTGAAGTGGTTCACCTCCTTGCTACGATATGTCCCATACATGTAGGAGGAAAAATAAAAAATTTAGCGGTTTATTAGAACTCTGCCCAATTTCATGAAGGAAAAGTTAGAATTTGACTATCCTAGATCAACGGATGATGCGGTGCGAAAAGATTGTATCTATTACCAGCAGATGAAGCAGAAAAGTGAAGCACCCAAAGGGGTTTCAGGCAGAAGAATGAGGAACCTACCCCCAAACAGACAATCGAATGTAGGGAATGGTTGGAATAATCAGTAGAGAACCTTTGGAAAATTTACTAGGAATCTGCCCTAGTTTACAGTGTACCCCGAAAGCAAACAGACAAAGGGAATTAATAAACTTGCAACTGATCAACCGCACAAGCTACCTCTACAATGTTGGGGATGTGGGGAATATCATTATTATAAGAATTGCCTGCACAAGGCTCAAACAGAACAACTTTCCAATATGCAAGAAGCCTCCATAGTTGGAGATATAGCAAGGAGTATGCCCAGAATTAATGCTGCCTTGGACAACCATCAAGAAGAATACCAGCCCACCATGATCGAGTGTGAAGGTATGATTGTTGATCAACCTGTTTCTGTTTTATTTGATCCGGGTGCTAGCCTAAGTTATATTAGTCCCAAGGTGGTAGAAAAATGTCAGCTGCCAAGCAACAAATTTAAGAAATCTTGGTTGGTTCAACTAGCCACCGAAGCTAAGAGAAAGGTTTCTGCTAAAATAAAAAATTGTCTAATCGTAGTTTCAGGGCAACTCATTCATGTTAATATAAATATATTTCCCTTAGGTTCCTACGATGTATTAATAGGAATGGACTAGTTAGAAGGACATTGGTCCTTAGTAGATTGTAAAGAGAAATCTGTGAACTACCTTACAGAGTCAGGACAAAGGAAAGAAATTCAAGGAATCAAGAAAAGCATGAAGTTATGCCCCATCACTGCTAACCAGCTTGGGAAATGCATTATAAAAGGTTGTCATATTTACATTATCCAAGTAGGATACTCTAATGACAGAAATAAGATGACTTCATTAGAGGTGTTGTTATTCTCCCATAATTCTTAACAAATTTTTTATAATACCGTGTCAACTCGAGAAATCATCGAAGATGCTTTATGGTTTTGGGGATTTTCCATTCCTTAATGCCTTTAATTTTGTTAGGGTCTACCTTAACACCCTCATGAGATACAATATGACCCAAAAACTCCACCTCTTGTACTCCAAAGAAACATTTGGAGGCTTTTAAATAGAATTTCTTCTCCTCCAATAATTTGAGGACCTATCAACATGTTGAAGATGATCCTTCCAAGACTTGTTGTAGATTAGTGTATCATCAAAAAATACTAACACTAATTTTCTAAGTGTTTAAAAATGGAATTGATAAAATCTTGAAATGTGGAAGGTGCATTAGTAAGGACAAAAGGCATGACCAAAAAATCATAATGATCCTCATGAGTTCTAAATGTTTTTTTCATAATTTCCTCAGTCCTAATTCTAATTTAATGACAACCTGAATGAAGATCCAACTTGGCGAAGTAAATTACTCCATGTAATTCATCCAAAATTTCATTAACGATAGGAATAGGAAGTTTGCCTTTAGTAGTGATCTTGTTGAGCTCCCTATAATTTGGACACATATGCCAGAGAAAGAAATTTGACTAAGTTGAATTATAACAGTATTTAACATTTTGACAACAATACATTCAATTTCAGTCTTTTGGGCATAGGGATATCTCTAAGGTCTGATGCTTGGAGGCACACTTCCTGGAGTCAAATGAATAGCATGATCATGATGATGAATAGGTGGGAAGCCTTTGAGAGTGTCAAATATCTTGGAATGACTTTTCAAGAATTTATGAAGATCTGGAGAAATAGATGATTTAAATGTTTGAACCTATAGTGAGCATGATTGTGCAATTACACCCGATTGTTCTTTCTTCAGAAGATTTGTCATGTCATTAGAGTTGATTATCTTTCCTAGTTTCCATGCAATACCAATATCAAATATAACGGGATCTTGTTTCACCTTTTCAATGAGTGTCCACACCTCTTCGTCATTCTTACATTAATCCATTGCTTCATTTATCCAGTCAGGTTTGATAATAGAAATGGCACAAAGCAATGCTTCCACATCCTCATCCTTTCTTGAGAGTGCATTTGCAATAACATTTTTCTTCCCCTTTCTGTAGATGATTTCAAAGTAGTAACCCAACATCTTTGTGACTCATTATTGTTGCTCTTATGATGATAATATTTTTTCTAAAAAGTATTTAATAATATCATGATTTGTTTTTACCTTGAGGTGTCTTCCTAGTAGGTAAGGTCTCCATTTCTTTAGTGCATGTAGTATTGCCAACATTTCCTTCTCATAAATAGGTTTGTGTAAATTCTTTCCTTTTTGAATGGACAAATTTCAAAAGAAATGTGTCTTCCTTCTTGCATTAAAGCAACACCAATTCCATTTCCTGAGGCATCACATTCCACAATAAAGGTTTTTTGGAAGGCATAGATAATATTGGTGCTTAGCACATTGCCTCTTTAAGACGTTCAAAGGTCTTAGTTGCTTTTGGAGTCTAATAAATTTCTTCTTTCTTTAGAAATGTTTTTAGAGGTACTACTATTCTCCCATAATTCTTAACAAATTTGTGATAATACCATCAACTCAAAAAATCCTCAAAGATGGTTTATGCTTATGGGGATTTTCTATTCCTTAATGGCTTTAATTTTGTTATGGTCTACCTTAAAAACCTCACGACATATAATATGACCCAAATATTCCACCTCCTATACTCCAAAGAAACATATGGATCTTTTTCATATAATTACTTATCCTCTAATAATTTGAGAACCTTGTCAACATGTTGAAGATGATTCTTCCAATACTTGTTGTAGATTAATGTATCATCAAAAAATACTAACACCAATTCTCTAAGGAAGGATTTTAAAATAGAATTCATCAAACCTTGAAATGTGGAAGGTGCATTAGTAAGGCCAAAAGGCATGACAAAAAATTCATAATGATCCTCATGAGTTCTAGATGTTGTTTTTAGAATGTCTTCAATATTCATTGTAATTTGATGGTATCCTGAATGAATATCCAACTTGGTGAAGTAAATTTGCCCATGTAATTCATCCAACAATTCATCAACGATAGGAATGGAAAATTTATCTTTAATAGTGAGTTTGTTGATCTCCCTATAACCTGGACACATACGCCATGATCCATTATTTTTGTGCACCAATACTATTGGAGCAGAGAAAGAACTCTGATTAGGTTGAATTATACCAGTATCTAACATTTCGACAACCATATGTTCAATTTCACTCTTTCGTGCATAGGCATATCTCTAAGATATGATGTTCGGAGGAACACTTCCTAGAGTCAAATGAATAGCATGATCATGATCACAAATATGTGGGAGGCCTTTCGGAGTCTCAAATACCTTTGAATGATTGTTCAAGATTGTTTGGAGATCTAGAGAAATAGATGATTTCAATGTTTGAACCTCTAGTGAGCATAATTTTTCAATTACACCCCATTTTTATTTCATCAGAATATTTTTAATTCCATTAGAGTTGATTATCTTTCGTGGTTTCCCTACGATACCCCTAAATTCAACTTCCTCTCCTTTCCAAAACAAATTCAAGAAAATTCCTTGAAAATTAAATGTTATCGTCCCCAAAGATTGTAACCATTGGACTCCTAGTACAACACCAACACCACCTATTGGAGTGGAAAGCATTGGACTATTCAATAAATATTCCCACTTTCTTAGCTTGATATTATGGCACTTTCGAGAGAAATTTATATTTCCTCCATTTGCAACCATAACTTCACACTCTGGTGCTAGATATAGGAAACAATTTAATTCCTTGGATATCTTACAATGAATAAAATTATGGGTACTATTCGAATCAATCAGAAATATTACCCTTTCCTTCTTGATATATCCTTCTATCTTGAGAGTTTTAGAAGTGGTAATTCCTATCAATGCATTACAAGATATGGTTAGATTCATTTCTTCTTTCTATGGGGTTGGTTCTTGGTGTATATCCTCCTCTTTTGATGTTTCTTGTTCCTTTTCTTCCTCCTCTTCACAATCTATGTACAATATTTTCTTCTTAACACACTCATGAGCTTTAGTGTATTTGCTATCACAACTGTAGCAAAGCCCTTTTGCTCTTTTTTCCTCCAATTGTTATGGAATCAACCTTAGGCTATGGAAGGCTAGGAGTAGTAACACTTCCATTTCTATAGTTGTGAGTGATATACTTCCTTGTAGCCAAAATTTTGCTTTCAACTTTTCTTGCCACCTTGAATGCCTTCTCCAATGAATCAAGTTCCCAAAGTCGAACCGTGTGTTGGATGTTATCCTTCAAAGTTTCTATTAATACATCAATCCTATTCTCCTCTCGGATATCAGATACCCTCATATTCAAGTTTTGGAAGTACTCAATGTGCTCCACCATTGAACCCTTTTGTTTTAGATTTATTAATTTGCTAAACAAGGTGTTTATCTATGTATCCTCATAATGTGCTATCATTTCTTCCATAAAAATTGACCAAGTGACAAATGGTTTATGAGAACAAAGTCATCGATACCATACAAACTGATTGGGTTCTAAATATAAATATGAATGTGTACCTTTTGTGTGTATTTCACATCGTGGACATCAAAATATTTCTTCATATGTAGTATCCATCTTATGATATCCTTGCCATCAAACTTCCTCATATCGATTTTTGGAATGTGGTTATTCTTAAATCCAAAGATAGAGTTTGTAAAATATGATAGACATTCCTTTTGTTCTCATCATGAGTTTCATGGAATACCTTTTCTCCATTAGGGAGTATTTCTTGTATAAAAATTTTCAAAATCTCCTTCAAACATTCCATGAAAGGAGGTGATAAATTTCCTCCTCAAAGAAAAGACGAGGACTGCTCTCTGACGCTTTGCAAGGCAAAATGGGTCTTAACACAAAACAGGTTTTCCAAAAGGGCTCTACAAGCTACGAGTTAGTTTTCAAATTTAAACTTAAGCATAAAAAACACAACATCACATAAATCATATAGGAAAACATGAAGAGTAGAACAAAGGATTTGTTGAGAGAGTTCACCCCTCCTGGGCTACATCTTTGGGTCTGCCAACATAGCTAGACCACTCCATATATTTAGTGGAAAAAGGAGTACGTACAAATTTTATGATAAACATGTGGCTATTTGCCCTTCAAGGAAATGTTCTTCTGCAAGGAAATCTCACATAAAACAACATGAAAGCATATAGTCATAATGAAAACATCATAAACATGAGGTGTCTTCTACAAAGAGCCTATTCTCCAACTGAAAATGAGCATATAAGAACTTAAATTCCACATTCAATAACAAATAGAAAACTTCCCTTAACAAAAAATAGTGAGAAAAATATAAAAGAGTTGAACCCTGCAAAAAACATTTGTTGTAGTAACCTTCTGAATGTAAGAAAACTCCTTTAAATCCTTCTCCATGCTCAAACACCTTCAAGAACTGCTCCAAGACACTAATTGATCCATAAACCCATGAACCTGAACCTGCAAAAAGTTCCTTTATATGTACTCAAATTAGGAAATAGAGGTCACCGTTAGATCTAAAATGTCCAGAAACCCCTAGGAGGACTCTTCTTGAGCTCCAAAAGAACAAAAACTCCCAAAGATATGCTCTCCAAGCTCTCCATGCAGTTTTTGTTGTTATTTGTCCTACAAATGAAACTAACAGTCTAAATGTCCTACAAATTCACCATGTTTTCTACTCTAGAAGCAACTAATTCACTTGCCAAAAGTGCAATTTTTTGGATACTTAAATTGTCCAATAACCCTTAAGGGTGAAAATCGAAGCCACATGGGCCATGTGGACATGGGCTGGGCCTTAACGCCCACCGCCACCAGCCTAGCACCTAAAATTTTGGGTTCATGGTTGCGTTTCTCCATAAGACCAAGGGTTGAGCCAATGACCCACCCTTACCATTGGGCTCCTCATTTCTGTGCATCAGGTCATATGGTTATGATGGAACCAGGGCCTAAACCCATCCATAAGCGCCCTTGTAAGTGCTTTGTTGGGGTTCTATGCAGGTGATATGCCCTTGGGCTGGGGCTAAGGCTAAGCTCCCTCTCCATTACACCTTCTGTTGATACGCCTGTGATCTCGTGGGTGGAACATGAATAGGGGTTAGGGTGGCTCCGTGGGCCCTATACCTTGTTGCGTCATGGGCCATGTGGTTAAGTCAAGACCAGGGACTGGGGTTGGGAGGCCGACCCCTTCTTCCCAAATGCACCACTAATAAACTTCAAATATAGGTTTTTTCCATAGTAATAATAAGACCCACCATGAGTTCTAATGGTAAGGAACTGTGATGATGAACATGAGGTCGGGGGTTTGATCCTCCAAGGCCTTTGGCCGACCATACCAAAATTTGTTATGCCCTCGAGGTGCCACGTGGCAGTCCATGATTGGGCCACATGGCACCTTCCTATTTGTCCACTCAATTATTCACGAACCAATCAAATACAACCCAAAACCGATGAACCAAAAAATGCCAAGTGTCAGAACCCAGTTGATATGTAACTACACAGTCACCCTTGTAAATATACTGTAGTGTCACTCAAAAAGATGCCCAGTTAGTATACCTGCTCATTTTATAGTTATTGGGCCAAATGATCAAAACACAATAACTTGAGCATACAATGTAAGATTGAGGTGAAACAAATGTATTTGGATTCAGAATGATGAGCACTTCATCTTGACACTGGCTTCAAGACTTTCTAGGCAGTTCCATTTTTGAGCTAAAATTTGATCACCTGATCACACCTCCCCACCAGGAACTTTTGGACTCCAAAATTTTACTTCTCCTAGTAAACAAAATCAGGATGAAACTTAAAATCACCTAAAAATCTCAATCCAAAATTCTCATTTTTCAATTGGTGCCCTTCAAGCCCCAATCAGGGCACTTCATCCGTCTTCTTCATCAAGACCTATGATCCTATTTGTTGTTGGGAAAAGTATCCAATACGGAATGACCCTATCCCACTCTAAGGGTGATAGTACCTCAGCAACAACTGAATACAAAGCTATTCAAGATTACTTCTTTATGAGATGTAAGAGAGAGGAGAAAGGGATCCACTAACCGTTATCTTCCGCTAATGGTTGATCCAATCTTCCCTCTTTGATGCTTGCTCCCAGCTCCTTGCTCTTTCACTGGCCTAGCTACACAAAGATCCTGCAAAAGCATAAGAAAAGGAAACTACAAGAAGCATACATCCATAATTGATTCAAGGATTAGAATAAATCAAATATAAAAGCATCAATATGCCACAAAGACACATGCATATAGAAGAACCTCAAATGCTTTATTAAGGGAAGAAGTAAAGTTCTGAGAGTGTTACAACCATAAGAGGCCCAATCCAGCAACACCTCCCAGCAGAAAGAAATCTCCTCTTCACCTCCTTCAAAGCAATCACCCAATAGTTCTATACACAAACCAACAACACTTCCTTACTTGCACAAAATTCCAGCCCCCTGAGACCTCATGAGAGAGCTCTATATATAGGAGATTTGGAGAAAGGATGAGTCAGCTTGAGACTGACATGAAGCTGACTAGTGTCCTCTCCCACTTTAGTTAATCTTTAGTTCTTGAGTCCACTTGGAGATTCTTTCTTCCACTTGGAGATCAAGACCCTCTTACTCATCACAAGGCGAATTCCTTGACCCAAGTGTCAGTTTGGAAGCTTCCTGGGCAATTGACACCTTGCAGAATGACTGCGCCACTTGGCCAATCTCGCCCAGCGCAGGTAGCCTTCATTAGATTTGACATTCAGCGCAGGTACAGAGTGGAGCAGTTGACATTCAGCGCAGATGCTCAGTGGAGCAGCTGACATGATCCAGAAATAGCTTGTTTTTGAGTGTTTTCAGGTGGAGAACTGATTTTCAGTGCTGTGGTTTGCTGACCTTGTTCCTCTAAGGGTAAGAACAACATGTTTAGGGACTTTGGATCCCTTAGATTATTGACATTTCATGCTTCATGCTGTTAGGCACAAAAATGTCTATAACAGTTGCCCCCTAAAGTATGAGGTCGTTTATCGGGTGAAATGCTTTATCAGGAGGATCCGAAGTTCATTCAATCGCTGAGAGGTGCCCTGTAACAAAATACAATACAATACATTATTTTTCATTCTGCTTTCATGATCTAGCTGAGGCGGGCATTCCCATGCTCAGCTTTATAAATTCATTTTGGTACATAGAACAGACGATCGTCTGATGGTAGACTGATAATTCTATGCTGAAATTATCATCCTTTGAGTAGGATGATCATCTGCTGCAATGATGTACATAACAAATGCCTTTATATCCTGAATATATATATCGCAGCCCGGATGGATGAAACTAGATCCGGGGTCTTCAAACTCGTTCGATCTTCACTCTAAGTACAAGTCGATCCATGTGAGAATTGCGCTGAAGTCGAACATGGAAAGACATCGCTTGATTACCGGTCAATAATGTAAACCGTTAACAAGCGCGAGAGGAATCACTAATAATGACAATGACCCTCAAGGTACTGCAGTACAATTCACGTGGTGTGAATAAAGGACTTGGCGTCGAACACCACGCAAAATCTTCTGGTCGAAGGTCATTGATGTATACCTGTCGCCGGAAGTGAGAAACTTGCCATTGAGGCATGCAAGCTTCAAAGTACTGGGGGGGTTGTTCCTAGATCAACTTCTCGGATAATGAGCTGAAGTCGACAAGAAGCGATCCGTCAAAGGAGGGCCTTAATGAATCCCACATCAGTGACACGGAACGGAGTTAATGATTTTAGTGGAGGTGAAAACAATTTGTGAAATATGATTCAGGGTGGCGATCATGGGTGGATGAAGGATAATGTATGGCAGTGGATGGGACACGGTTGACTCTTTCTGAACAACATCTCTTGAACATATAACGACACTGATGTGATGGATCGGTAGCATTACCCCAAATGTGGATGGTTTGGCGAGGACCATGGTGATGAGACCGGTGAATGAAACAACCCAACCCGATGTGATACGGAGGACAAAGTGTCATGTTCAAGAGCGACTTGCTACCATTAAAGCTTTGAGGTTCTCCCAATTTTTCCCCAGTCATTTCTGACCAGTACCTCTTTATTTTTGTCAAGCTTGAGGAGGATAACATATGCTTGTTCTATAACCTGCCCTTCGGGCAAGCCCATCGCTATGTTTTAACGAGCCTAGCGATAGGGAAACTCGTTCTCGTCTAAAGACAAGTTTGTCGCTATTTAATCATTTTAACGAGTCTAACGACAAAGAAAACTCGGTCCTTTTCATTTTTAGAGAGTCTGAAAAGGTACAGAAAGCTAACTCCAAAAATTCCTTTTTCGTCATCTAATCCCTTAAGTCCGAAAAAGTATAAAACAATACAGAAGGGATGAGTTTTCGATTACTTTAACGAGCCGAATAAAACAAGCGCTCGACCTTTTTGTGCAATAATCCCTCAGGTCCAAAAAGATTAAAATCTAGAGGAGGGATAGCTCTTCCGGTCCTTTTAACGAGCTGGAAGGCCAAAACTCGGCAAACTTTTCATATTTTACGAGTCAGATGAAAAGAGCTCAAAGAAGACTCGTCTTTTGAGGAACGAGTGATAAACAGGGATAGCAACTGATTCCAGGTACAGGTTGGAATTTTCCAATCACGGCAGTGTCACAAGGATGGCTAGGTGAAATCACTCTTCGCAGCTGTTCCTCAAAATGGGTAAACAATCATATGGAGGTGAACAATCGGCCAAATGACGGTGGAGGTGGCGGGTGCAAACACGACCAAGGCTTTTTATGGCTGATAAAATTACGATCACAAAGGTTATTTACCGAGATAGGTTCTAAATGAGCTTAAACTCTGGAGGAAACATTGCTCACTGCTTTTATTTATTTTTTAACGAGCATGAAGACCACGTTAAAACTGCTCGGATCTTGCGTTTATTTTTTAACGAGCATGAACTTTATGCTAAAACTGCTCGATATACCAGTCATACGATAAGAAATGTCTCCTGTGAGATCTCTATTTTTTATAGAGCTTCATCTTCACTAAGCTTTGCTCCCTCTCATCCTCTCTTTATGTAAGTTAGGAAACGATCAATGACCGCTCTTTGCTTACACCCCAAAAGGTTTGCATGCCCCCAGGTATGAGGTACAATTTCAAGGCTGCCCCTACTTATCCTTCAAAACATTTGTTTTGATGGGTGAGGCTTGCCTCTTTCAGGTTATCCAAAAAATGGTTTTATTTGCTGCCGCAAATGAAACTCTTTTTCTGGCGATGTCTATCATTAGGTTATTCAACGATGGTTACTATTTGTTGCAGAAAAGGAATCTCTTTCTTTGGAGGCTGCCCCTACTTATCCTCTAAAACATTAGTTTTAATGGGTGAGGCTTGCCTTTTACCCAAAGATGGTTACAATTTGCTGCCGCAAAAGAATCTCTTTCTTTGGTAGCCTACCTATTTAGACAAAGGTGAATGACTAAAATCATCAAACACATAACTTTGACAAAAGAATCCTATTCCAGAACAACCCCTCTTCCTTCTTTCGGACGGGGTACGGACTAGTCATATTCTTCCGTGGAAATTCTACTTTATACCCAAGGTTTCCTCTGCCCGAAGCAGACCAGGATGCATGCCCCCTGGGTTCCAGTCCCATCTTTCCGAATCACTCGCACTCATCGGGAAGGAGGACTGGGGGTGGAGACATTTCTTGGGTGAATAGACCATTGAGGGTTGGTATTTGACTATTTGCGATGCGTGATCCTGGGAATGAAAGTTGGTCTACGAGCTTGACCATTCTTTCTTCGTGTGGAAAACACATTACTCTAAAGAGTGAGGAGACTATAGCTCCCATGCAATATATATAGTCTCGTCCAAGGAGTAGGTTATAATCCAAGGGTCCTTGAACGACCATCACGTTCATTTGAACGGTCTTCCCTTTCAATGTAACAGGCACATTGGGGAGGATCCCTAATGGTCGACTGGTTCCTTTATCAAAACCCGAGAGATTTCTTATCTCAGGCAAAAGCTCTGGGGAACCCAGTGCTTTCCAAGCAATAGAGGAAAGGATACTCACAGATGCCCCTTCATCAATGATAGTTCCAGCCATTACCATTCTGTATATTTGGACTATGATTCTGAATGGTATACTGGCTGGTAACCGGGGTCTGCCTAGTTGGTTCCAATCAAAGGACACAACCAGGTTGCTTGGTGGTGGGACCGAATACACGGCCGAATATGACCCTGACGATGTTCCTTCCTGCGATAAAGGAATGGGCGCATTGCCCTGATGCTCATCAGAATCTGTGTTGATGAAAAGAATCTAGATGGTGTCATCCTTATTCTCTTCAGTGAGGGTGTCATTTGAGGATGAAACCTCTGAAGGAAGAACCGGGTCAACTGCCGTATCAACCTTTAGACTTTCGTCTGGTCTGGATTCAGTAGGTTCATTTTCAATGACTGACGCTTCAGCTGACCACTTGAGCAGGCCAGCTGTATTTTCAACCAACGAAGGACTCGGCATGAGTTTTTTGTATCCAGGAGGAAGTATTGTCGGTGAAACCGGACGATCTTCCAAAACTCTCTTCGCTTCGTCTAAGAAGGGACAACGGTGGATGGCGTGACCGCCTTCACACAGTCTGCAGGGGGATCTTACTCCCCCTCTTTGTCTTGAACCTTCACTTTCGCTGGTCGATGGTACGCAATCAACATGGTTATCAGAGGTTGATGCTCCCGAATTGTGCAAACGAGGTGACCAGTCCCTTAGTATCCGGGGAATACAGGGACAATCTTTATGGAAGTGGTCTCCTTTACATATGACACATGGCGATTTAGGCCCGGTCTGTGCTGTGTGTGGGTTTTTGTCAGATGTCTTTTGCTTGCCCCCAGTCGCCTTAGGCTCCTTCTTCTTCCTTTCTCTCTTCTTCTTCTCCTTCTTCTCCATGGGAGCTTGGCTTTTGCCAGCCCCACCTTGTGAAGATGAAGGATTAGAGGAAGAGTTATAAGAAGTAGAAGGCTGGTGGGCAGCTCTAGACTGATCTAACTGTTGACTCGACTGCTCAGGAACCATGGTGGTCTGAACTACATTAGTTGAGAATAGCCAAATAGGTAGGCCAATTGTCAGTCCTGGAAGCGACAATGTGGCCATGTGGGGCGCACCGACTTCTCCCCAAGAGGAGAATAGACTAGGATTTCCATCATGTGGAGTTCCTTGGTTGGGGCGTTCCATGTTCTCAACTTAAGATCAACGCAGGAATAGGAGGTGATTATGTTCCGTTTAAAATAAATTTTATAACGACGCTTAGACACAACTTGCTTTTTCACTTTTTAAGAGTCGAGAAAAAGCTAAAGATGACTCTAGTCTCCTTCGATGTTTTAACGAGCCCGAAGTGACAAATGCTCAGATGGACTTTTTCAGTTATAGAGTTTGAAAAAGGCCAAAAGAAACTGCTCTGGAGTTCTAGGCAGAGGGTGTGCCAAACTTTTCGCAAAACCACAGAATACGTTTTACAGTACGAGTGGTCAATCTTCGTGAATGCTGTGTTCACTGCATTGCGATCAGTAGGGCGGCCGACACGGTTTCCTATTGGATAAAGGCTTTATTCCTATAGGGGTCTCCCAATATATACGCGACGGTACGTGGGAGCACAAGTCCGTATTGATACTTATCGCTTCACCGTGGAGGAATCACCCAACCACTCAACGCTAAGATATCACGTTTAACGACGCCGGAACACGTCTCTAGCTTAGACCTCTAGATGTTTGCGTTATGTTTCAATGCGTTGTTATGTAAATTCAATTTATTTTAAGGTTGATCTTGTTTAGCAATTTGCCTTTATGGATCACCACGAGATGTATAGTAACACTCCTAAATGCAGTCTAAGATGATAAGCAAACTTTCAATCTTTCAACTTTGAAAACCTTAACTACTGAGGGAAAAGAAAGATAACACCTTTTCACATAGATCATAGAGCATACACTAATGCACTTTTTCCTAAATCGACATGCAAGCTGTCATAATGCACATGCACAATGCAAGTATTTCTTTTCTCTTTCTTAATGTTGGCGAAATGCAAAAAGAAAGCTGTTGTATAATTTTGAATTTAATTTCAAGTGAAAGCAAACAAGCTTGTCCAAAATCAAAAGACACCTTAAGATTTACTTGTTTTGACACTAGAAATATATAAACTCAAACCAAATGACGAAAGCAAAAGCTCAATCAGCTATGAACAGCAAATAAACTAACTCTTAAGATCAAAACGACACTTTATCACAGGTCTAGATCTAAGAGGTCACAGCAAGACTAGTTCACTTTCGTTATGGGAAACTGTAAATGCATAAGAAATACACAAAGAACAAACACAGTTTCTTTATACAACTGAGGCGGAATAGTGACAAGGAAA
Organism: Pinus tabuliformis; assembly: GCA_031772625.1. NCBI lineage: Eukaryota > Viridiplantae > Streptophyta > Pinopsida > Pinales > Pinaceae > Pinus > Pinus tabuliformis. The sequence goes on along the minus strand of CM062811.1, from coordinate 854,368,967 downwards.
GTTGGTTTCAGATAGGCCCACTGACTGGTAACAAACAGCAAAAACAAGAGTGAAAACAAGGCAAGAACCAGCAGGAAACCCCAGCAGCACAAGGCAGGACTGGTCCAGCGCAGGTGGAACACTGCCTATCTGACCTTCAGCGTAGGTAGCCCCTTCGGGAATTGCGCTGAAATGCAAACAGCCTTTGTACAGCCTGCACTGAAGAACGAAACTTTCGTTTCTGGTGGTTTCTGGGTCATAGATTGCTCAAAAATTCACAGTTTTTGCTCAAATCAGAAGCTATCAGTCAAGGACACACTGAGGGATGACAAGGAGGATGAAAAGCTATCACTAAGAGCTTATTAGAGTCCTTGTGGATCAGCTCTTCAAATCATAAACTTGCCCAGAAACTGAGCTAGAGTAGCTGCCCTCTACTTTGTATTTGAATGATTCAAACACAGTTCGATTCGGTACTCCCTTTGTTTATGAAATGAATAGCAAAAAACACAAACAACCAACAAGATACGATCCCCAGCGGAGTCGCCAATTTGTTGTTGGGAAAAGTATCCAATACGGAATGACCCTATCCCACTCTAAGGGTGATAGTACCTCAGCAACAACTGAATACAAAGCTATTCAAGATTACTTCTTTATGAGATGTAAGAGAGAGGAGAAAGGGATCCACTAACCGTTATCTTCCGCTAATGGTTGATCCAATCTTCCCTCTTTGCTGCTTGCTCCCAGCTCCTTGCTCTTTCACTGGCCCAGCTACACAAAGATCCTGCAAAAGCACAAGAAAAGGAAACTACAAGAAGCATACATCCATAATTGATTCAAGGATTAGAATAAATCAAATATACAAGCATCAATATGCCACAAAGACACATGCATATAGAAGAACCTCAAATGCTTTATTAAGGGAAGAAGTAAAGTTCTGAGAGTGTTACAACCATAAGAGGCCCAATCCAGCAACACCTCCCAGCAGAAAGAAATCTCCTCTTCACCTCCTTCAAAGCAATCACCCAATAGTTCTATACACAAACCAACAGCACTTCCTTACTTGCACAAAATTCCAGCCCCCTGAGACCTCATGAGAGAGCTCTATATATAGGAGATTTGGAGAAAGGATGAGTCAGCTTGAGACTGACATGAAGCTGACTAGTGTCCTCTCCCACTTTAGTTAATCTTCAGTTCTTGAGTCCACTTGGAGATTCTTGCTTCCACTTGGAGATCAAGACCCTCTTACTCATCACAAGGCGAATTCCTTGACCCAAGTGTCAGTTTGGAAGCTTCCTGGGCAATTGACACCTTGCAGAATGACTGCGCCACTTGGCCAATCTCGCCCAGCATAGGTAGCCTTCATTAGATTTGACATTCAGTGCAGGTACAGAGTGGAGAAGTTGACATTCAGCGCAGATGCTCAGTGGAGCAGCTGACATGATCCAGAAATAGCTTGTTTTTGAGTGTTTTCAGGTGGAGAACTGATTTTTAGTGCTGTGGTTTGCTGACCTTGTTCCTCTAAGGGTAAGAACAACATGTTTAGGGACTTTGGATCCCTTAGATTATTGACATTTCATGCTTCATGCTGTTAGGCACAAAAATGTCTATAACACTATTAAGAATTGAGCCAATAATTCTTATCGTTGATGCAGGAACAAAACACTGATGTGTGGAATTTGAACGTTCTCTTTAATATCATCTTTGCACGGCTCAAAACAACTTCATCTTGAAGTTCAACTATTGAAGACAAAATTGACTCCATCTTGGAAATCAAAACCAACATAAAACTTGCTTTACCATCCTCAAACGGAGCTTGTACACAAAAGTAAACTGCACAACAAAATTTTCTATGACATAATTGGCTTTGCCTACAAAAACATAGTCATCTTGTACAATCTTAAACAAATATTCTATTTAGAACAAGTTTCATCTTGGATACTTGCATCAATGAGTACATGAAAAACATGTACACAGACTTGGATGACAACTTGTACATTCCAAAAGTCCTTGAACATATGGACTTACAACGAGCCAATACATAACATAAATTAAAAACACATACTTGTTGCATTGTATAGTGACTATTATTGTTCACTTCACAAAAGTACCCAAACAGGTAAACAACAAAAAGTAATTACAAATTTACAAAGCAAATTTATAAACAATCTACCCAATCTTTGCCTCTCCTAGGCTTATGGGTTCTCTTTTGCATCAAATTTTCCTTGAAGGTTTCTTTAGTATTGCTGTGAGTCCTCTTTGCCACCTCCTTCTTCCATTGCATTATGTTGTACAAACTCTTTTCCCTTCTTGGAATGAAGCTCTGGATGTAATTTCCAACATCGTTCATTTCCATGCCCATGCATCTTCCAATGGGTATAAAAGAAATTTCTCTTACTTGCCAACAAAGAAGTCCTCTCATGCAAAGGAGATTCATCATGTTTGATGCTTAGAATTTGATCCATTCTTTTAACCATTACCATGTGTTTCTCATAGAAAACCACACAATGGTGAAATGCATCACAAAATGTACACGGTTACATGTTCCACAAGTAGTCAAAATTACCATCATTTGGAAAACACCCATGAGATTTATACCTGTCTCTCAAGCTATAACTTTGACAATGTGGGGTGGATGATAACATGCAAGGTCCCTTAAATAATTCATTTTTCTTGGGAGGAAAATGAACATCGTCACCACCATCTCAGTGTGACATATCATCCTCAGATGATTGTTTTTCCTCAAACCGTTTAGAGCATTCTCCAAACTCCCTTTGACCATATCCAAATCCTTGATACTTTGGTCTCTCTTCAACCATGATTTGATTGGTGATCCCTTGGCCATTAATGTTGAGGCCTCCTCCTTCATAACCCATTTTAGAAAGCAGCTCCATACCAATGCCTTTGGCATGTTTCTCAAATGTTGCAAAAGAGGTGTTATGAACATAAATAGAAGAAATTGTAATTGAAATGCTTATTACCTCCTTAAACTTTCCATTCATATTTTCAGCTTTTGATGATGATGACGACATTGCAGATGATTCTAGCCACCCACTTTTACCAACTGACATGAGGGTAGAATCTTGTAGATGCTTGCAAAATACACATGCATCATCTTCCTCATATGGTCCACAACTATTGTGTGAACCATGCCCACATATTGGTTTCATTTTGTAGGTGTCTTTTCCTATCATAGGAGTGTAACTTTCAGCAACTTGTTCCTCAAGAAAATGCTACAACTGAAGCCGCATATGTCTCTTCTCCTCTTCGTCCATTTCTAACATCCTTCTCAACTCAATGTTCTCTATACGAAGAGAAAAATTAATATCCTCTATCTCTTGGAGACTCTTTTTGCCCATTCCTGCAACTTGATCAAATGAGGCTCTTATAGCAATTGACCTGAAAATGGAGGAGGTGATCAATTTCCTCTTCAAAAAGAAAACAAGGACTATTCTTCGATTCTTTGGAAGGAAAAGTGGGTCTTAACACAAAACAGGTTTTCCAAAAGGTCTCTTCAAGTTATGAGTTAGTTTTCACATTTAAACTTAACCATAAGAAACACAACATCACATAACTCATACAACCATACATGAAGAGTTGAGCAAAAGATTTTTTTATGGAGTTCACCCCTCCTAGGCCACATCTCTGGTCCTGCCAACATCGCTAGATCGCTCCATATATTCATTGGAAAAAGGAGTACATAAACGTTTGCTGATAAACATGTGGCTATTTCCCCTTCAAGGAAATGTTCTCATGCAAATAACTCTCACATAAAGCAACATGAAAACCTACAGTGACCATCAAGACATCAGCAACACAAGGTGTCTCCAACAAAGTGTTGTAGTGTTTTCTTGTCAAATATGTATGAAAAGAACCCACTTAAGATTATGGATGACAAACAATCTCAACAATATAAATGCCTGCTAAGCATTGTATATCTGCAGCAACTGATAGAAACAAAACCTGCTAATTTCGGATCTATGCCATAATCATAGTTAAAAAGAAAAAAGAAAGAGTAATAACTCTAATCATCTAATGGAAACCAGATATTTAAAGAATAATTTTATTATAACACCTATGAAGAGAACAGATAAATTTTACCAGTCCCCCTATATGGGATGGGTTCTTGGCTATCCTCAAAAGTCTTCAGCTTGTGTAGAGTCTCTCTCCTCTATAATGTATAAACCCATAAAAAATATGGTGTGCGACAATGAAAATAATTAGAGTTACAATAGTGAGTGCAATAATGAAAATAATCAAAAGTGAATAGCGAATGGAAAACCCTTCTATTTATAACAAAATATTGAGTTATCACCGAATAATGAGCAATAATAAGATATTATTGATCTCATTCTTGCAATAACCACATGGAATATTTTGTGATATTTGCTTAGGAGGGAAAAAGTATTTAAACTTTTATTTAGAAATAATAAATAAATAAATGATTTATTTGTCATCTCAAGGAATTAGTTAAGGGATTTAGTCAAATTTGACAAATAATAATAATTAATTAGTGATTAATTAATTATTCTTAGAGAAAAATAAGATAATTAATGATTTATATGTTTATTTTTTTATGATTGGGTCAAGTATGACATGGAATAATAATAAAACAATGGTTAAATTAATTATTCCTATAAGAAAATCCAATAAATAGTGATTTATTTAATTATTCTTCATGGGTTTAACTATAAATTTCTTAACTAAGTTGGTTTATTATGTAATTTCTCATAGTGAAAGCAATTTTACTATGGTAAAATTGGCTTTACATGGTTTACTTTGATCCATCTAGTAAATTAGGCTAGATGATCAATTCTTTGGTGATAATAGATTGCCCCCCAATGTACGAGTGTTAGGATAAAAACGTATGACTGAAGTACGTTGTAAAGACACAATCACTAGACAACACAGGGGAGTCAGAGAGAGAGAGAGAGAGAGAGAGAGAGAGAGAGAGAGAGAGAGACCAATAAAGCTGAATTGAAAGTGGATAAGGACAGGCTTGTGAGACTAATGAAAGTCTCCTTTTATGTTGTGGTATTGGACCTCAATGAGGTGGGGGAGGCATACCCATACCCACTGAGATAACTCAGTACAAAAATAATTGTTCACCTAGAAATGTGAAACTGAGCAATGAAGTACATGATGAATGGTACATGACATGCTAGCATAACAAAGCTAGAAAATAATACAATGTGTCCCATATACATAATGCAGCACAGAAAAACATGAGCTAGGACTGAATACAATAATATCTGAGTACATGAGATAGAAATCCTCTTCCCTTAAAAAATGGGTGGGATGGAGGGTAGAATAACCAGAGAAGCCCTGTTGAACAAGGAAGGGCTCTGCAAAACTAAATGGATCATTTGGAGGAGACGTGCATGATATGAACATTGTGATCGGTAGGAAATGAACCCATTAACTCTGGGGAACTGCATCTGAGGCTGTAGCATAGTAGGTATGCATCTGGGCATGTGGGGGGCTACCTGAAGGGCCACCCCCTCATGAGGTCTAAAACATATCACACACACCTAGGAATCACTGGTACAATCTATTTCATTATTGGACCATCAAGTGTATGGATCACGAACATGAAATGACTGAGTCAAAGGGAAATAATGAGACCCTCTGCTCGATCCAAGGTAGTGAAAAAGAATGGAAGCAGGAACCAAGATACATCACCCTCTCAGCCATTCTTCTGGAATAAATGAGCTGATGTCGATAGAATAGGGTCTGTGATAGATGAGGCAATGAGGATCCTCAGCTAAAGCACAAGGAAAGTAGTAATGTGACTAATGGACTGACACCAGGGATAATAGGGAAATAGGACTAGGGGAAAAACATACGACTACCCTTGTCAGAGCATAAAGTGCATGGTTGGCCTGGCAGCAACTGACTCAACTCTGGAGGGGATGGGGATAGTATGACTGGAGGCCAAAATGGGCAACACAGGATGAACAGTATGCAAATATGGGTGGAATATTATGACATGATATGATGGGACTGTTATCACTCAGGTTGTTCCCTAGGAAAGCTCTAAGGGGGAATACGGCCGAGGTAACCACTAACCAGTCTTTTAGCTGTAGATTCTAGCCAATCTGCAACCAGAGAGGGCTCTCTCTTTATAATTTAGCTTTGTTTTGAGGTATTTTTAGGCTAGTTATGATGTATAGGGTTTTTTTTAAGTTTGTTGGATGGTGATCTTAAACAGAGCTGGGATGCAAGTCTAAAATAGTTTATTCCATTGGGCAAATGGAGTCTATGAGGATGAACTGCTGAGTGTGTTTTCTTTGATAAAGGGCAATACTACAGAGCGAGATAATCGATCTTGGAACAATTTTAAAATCTAGAAATTGATGGAATGTAAGCCAGTGGATGAAGGGCAGTTAAGAATCCTTCATCATGTTGGCAGAGGGAAAGTGCATGAATATTATCAAGGAGCAGTAAATAATTCCTTGGCAATATTCAAAGTGAAAGAATCAGTGGAAACAGGAGCAGCTAAGAATTCCTGTTTATGCTAATTCTGAAGAAAACATAATTAACAAGAGAGATTGAACACAGAGTGTATTTAAACAAATTATGGGCTATTCTTTTTCTCTGTTACTAAGACTATGAAACATTTATGAAATTTCCAAACACAAAGGACACAAAACACAGTTTAGAACAACTTATTGATCCACAGAAGGACACAGGAATTCTGTAGCAAGTCCCAGAACATCAAATCCACATTCAGACGATCCAGCAGGAGTGAACTTCAACAACTTTTGTATTAAAAGGTATCAAAGTTACAGCGCAGTCGAGAGAAGAAATCACCAACCCCGAATACATCTCATGGGGAGGTATTTATACAAAAAGGAGATACAAAATATCGTGTAGGTAAGCTATTAAGCAATAAATTCCTCCATCTACTCTTCAGAAGAAGTAAATGAGAGAAATTAATGCAACAGTAAATGTTGGTGTGCTGGCTTTTTAGTTTGTCAGATATATTTGACTTTTTGAACTGAGTGAGTCAGCTGGTAGCTGTGTCTTTACTCTGCGTTCCTGCGTTGCTGCCCCAGCTCTTTATCTGTGCGTGGTCTTGCTTTAATGAGCTGTAGTCCCAACCTAATGGTCTTGCCTTAATGAGCTGTTTTCATTTTTTGACAGGTGGCCCATGCATTTGAATTTGTTGATATGCAGATGATCAAAAAGGAAAAAGAACCAAAATTACCTCGGTAAAACCTCCAACATATTCTGCCACCATTGTTCGGTAGGTAACAGATGCCTTGGTATTTTTATTAGTGTTTCATCAGCTTCAGTATACCTGTAGAAGTTGGGCTGGACATCAAAAATATGATTTATTTCATGTTCAATATAGAACAAATTTTCCAATTTGTCATATAAGCTCTGTCCAGTGGGAGGTCCTGTGCTTTCTGAAGTGCTTGATGATGCAGTGATTTGGTTGGAAACATATGTATTAACCCTGTGAGCATACTGTTCATGTGTTAACAATCTCCCATTGCTGGTCAATAAGCTCGGTAACCCTTTGCTCTGCAACACTGCAAACTTTTCTCTGAAGGCATTTATTTCTGTCTGCATTTCTTAGCACTTTCTTTCCAGATTTTGAACAAAATTCCTCAGGGTTAGTACCTTTTTAACTATCAAAATGGTACCTGTTCTATCTCTGATATCAAGAGATACTAGTTGTTCTTTGGTATGAGTATTCAAAAATTGAATGAGTCTATTGGCCTACTCAGGCATGTTTCCCAATGATGCCCTGGCCTTTTGAATCTCTACTTGGGCTATTTCTATCAATTCTATTTGTTCATGGATCGTCTGAATTGATTGCCACTGGTCAGTGATAGACTGACCAATTTTGGTCCACAAAATTGTTTTGATGTCTGCTAGAGGTTTATGAAGAGTGAGATCTTTTTCCAAGGATTTCACTTTATTCTCCAAGGCCTTTATCTCTCTGGTTTTCTCTGCCACTCTTATCTTGGATTTGTCATAGCTTACCTCTAGCTTGGCCAACTTGTATTTGGCCTCTTTCAGCTCTGACATTTGGACTTCTAGCTCTTTTACTACTTTCATGAGTTCTTCCATGCTCATGCTAGAGTCTGACGCTGTTATTACTGCTGCTGCTGAAGCATCTGTGGCTGATGTACCTGTTGTTGATGCTGGGATGATAGGAGGGATTGCTACTGCAACTGTGGGAGGGGCACTGGTGACTGTTGGAGCTGTTTCAGGTGGCTGGGAGGTCGACTCTCCCTGCTTGGCTTGCAATGCTTTCTCCAATTCTTGCTCTGTTGCAGTTAGCCTTTGATTCATCCTCATCAGCAAATCCATCATGTCTTCACCTTCCTTTTCTTGTGCAAGTTATGTCGTTTGTGGGTGCATGGTTACAGGCAGCCTCAATTGTTTTCTAAGTGCAGCAATATCTTCTTCCTTTTTCTTTATGAGGGCTTTGATGCCCTTGGCATCCTTAGGATCATGCCCTAGCTCCATAATAATTTCCTCCAAGGTCTTTATTCTGTTGTCTTTAGCCAAGGATGATATTCTTTCCAAATCCAATTGGGCAGATGTATTGGTTAATGACTCCTTCAATTGGTGGGCCAGCATTGCCTTGTCTGCTAGTGTAGCATAGACCATTTTGCCTATTTGCTTGTGCAGCTCAATTTGGTCCATTGGGTGTATGTCTTTGGCAAGGACCTCTAGATTTGTTCTTATGTAGTCCGCAGTTGTCTGTGGTTGCTGAACTTTAGGCTTGAAATGACTTAAGATCATTTTTTCCTCCTTAATGTCATAAGCTACCATTAGTCTTTGCTGTTTGGAGGGTGTTGGTTTGAGAAATTGATCATAAAACTATACTCTCAATAACTCATTTTGGGCCTTGATTTCCATGAATGTTCCTTTAATGCCAAATTGTTGTTCACTTTGCCGCCTTGAGGAAGAAACTTCCATACCATGCTGCTTTTCCATTTCTTACCTGTGAGAGCTGGTGGATGTCTATTCGCTAGTTGCCCTCTCCCTCCTTCGACTCCCTGTGATTTCTTCACTAATTTCCTCTTCAGGTTGAGGATCTACTCTTTTCCTTTTGGCCTCTGGCTGCTCTGCTGACCCACTATCAGGTGTGGTGTCTTCTCTATCCCGTTTCTTGCTTCTTTCCTCATTGAGAGGAGTCTATAATGCTGGTACTTGTGGCGCCTCTATCTGTAGTGAAGGGGCTTGCTCCTGACCCTGTTCCTTTGAAGTAGTTGGCTGGTCTGTCATTGTTTCTTGGTCTGTATCTAATAACTCCTTGCCTTTTGCTGTCCCTGCTACTGGTGCAGTCCTTTCTTGGGCAGCTTGTGAAGCTGCAACAGTTAATGTGCCTTCTCCGATTTGCTGTGGCGGTTTGAATGACACTTGCCCAAAAAAATCGAAGTCAAGAGTCTTTTCCAGATTTTTCATAGTTTGCTCCATTTTCTCTTCCTCGGTGAACTGTTCAATTAGTGTGCCTTCTACCCACTCATCTTGGTTGGCAAATTGTTCTATTTTTGGGATTTTGCAATGTTCATAGGCTGACAGCCTATATTTTATTTTTATTACATTGATAAAGCCATTTGGGTCATAGAGTACCCACCAAAAACTCCTTTTTAATCTGAGTTTTTCACCCAATATCTGATCAGCATCTTGCCATCCTTCTTTTTTGTTCATGACATAGGGGCCTAGTTGGTCTCTCAATTTCAACTGAGCCTTCTTCTTGGTGCTATGGAAATGAGTCAAATCTGAGTTGATAAATTGCCTGTAATATTCCAAGGGAAACAATCTCATTGGCACATATCTTGGCAGCTTGTAGGGGCACAGCTCACAGCCATATATCCTGGTGATAGTGTGATTTTGGTAGAAATACCAGTTACCTATTGTGTAGTTTTTGGAGGGCTGCAATATTTTATGCATATCATAAGAGAGTCTAGGAGGATGATTTCTCTTTAGGAGAGAAGAGACTGGATAGAAAAACATGTCAATGAACTCACAATAAGAGTAGGGAGAGTTGCAGACTTCATGAAAGACTAAGGTCCAAAAAATCACAGACCTCTTTTCTCCTTTAGAGTCCAATTTTTTGATGGGAAATTGGAAATGGTCTGACTAATAATACAAGAATAGATGATTGATGTAAGATGGATACTTGAAGACTCCCTCCCTATCCAGATTCAAGAGTTGGTCATGTATCTTGTTGGCAATGAATTTGGCATAATTGTATTTGACAGCAAGGGGCTACCCTAGGGTAAATGTGGACAGTAAGACCAATATAGTTTCATCAATATGTTCACTTGTCTTGAAACCCAGAACATAAGATATCATATCAACAAGTAATTTACCCACTTCATTGAAACATGCATAGTGAAAAGGAGGTGGCTCTGTAGGCTGGCGATCTGCTCTTATAAATACTTGGGCAATTCGGGTTATCTCCGAGCTGGATAGTTTGGGACCTTCATCAAGCAAGAACTTCATAGAAAGAGGAAACAGAAGCTGAGTTGGTTTGAATTTTAGCATTTGATTTATGGAGTCAGGAGTTATATGAAAGAGGATGGTCCGAGATGGAGTTTTGACTGCCCTTTGGGTTGGTTCATAGTTTTCACAGTAGAGGTGAATTATCTCAGGGAAGACATTGACAGAGGGGAGGAAGTATATGGGTAGATTTGATTCCCATATCCCATAGAAATCATTGTTATTTAAATCACTGTTCCTTAGTTCACAGAATACCTGCAGATGGTTTTCGTCACCAACCAAGTCTTGGATTAGATAATCCTGATTAGCCAAAGGTAGTGATTCCAATTCATTGTGGGGTGCATTGAGAGGGGTAACATTTAAGGCCATTGGAGCTTCCATAGCTTAATTCTGTGGCTTTTGAAATTGGAATTTTTGGGTCTGTGTAAGTGAAAATAGGCAAAATAATATCTCTGTGGATTTTTTCCGGGAAACACAAACCGAATTCGATATCAGAATTAATTCACTAGATACACATTGCAGAAAAACATAGTTCAAGAGTTTTTCTAGTAGCAAAGCAGACAAATAGTTCAGGGCTTTTTGATTTAGCAAATGTAGATTTAATGTGACCTCGGGTTTGACTCTGTGGGCGAATTTTTTACGGAGGGAGATGGAGTTTGTCGAATTTTTAATTTTTGGTAAAAATTCGGCAAAATAGTGGTTACAGTGTGTATTTATGAAAACAACACGGTGTTTTTTCTCCAAATATTTTGGGTTCTTCAGGCGATTTTTTAGAAAAAACCAAAGCAAAACAGGTTTGGGAGCAAAATTCATGTAAATACCTATTTTAACGGTGAAGTGAGCGATTAGCAGGCGGTGTGTCGAGCTGATGGGTCGAGCTATGGAGCAAATTTGCTGGGTGGCGGACCGTGCTGTTAAAATGCTACCTCGGACGTAAAAAAGCATGCAGAGGACGCACAGAGGAGACAAACACAAATGAGTGAAAATGACACTTTTGTGCCTTTTTAACAAAAAAATTGAATTTGGTAGGCTTTGGCGCATTTCTGTTGGATGACATCAGCATGGTGTAATTTTGTCATGTAGTGGGGTACGGAGGATGATGTGTCAGATGACGTGGCAGGTGACACGGTGGTAAGGTGGTGATGTCAGTAGGTGACATGGTGCTGATATGGAGTGGTGGCGGGTGACGTGGATGTAACGTCAGCTGATGACGTGGGCATGACGTCAGCGGGGAGGCAGTGGGGCGGTAAGCGGTATTCCCCGCACCGCCTTTGGGCCATGGTGGTTTTGGAGGGGGGGGGCTTCGATCACGCCGGGAAGCTGACGCGTGTCTCGGGTACGACAGAAATACCGCCCATCCCCCAGACGCTAACGTTCGGCACATGGGAGGTTCTGATATCGCCTATAACCGTTAGATCTGTGGTGCTGGATCTGACAGTTGACGGGTGATGTAGCTGGCGGAGGTTTATAACGGGGGGACCCGCGTTAATATTTCAACATTTAATAATGTTTTTGGGGTTTTAAACATTGGTTTATTGGTTTTTTGGGCTCGGTTGTTTATTTAATCGAGTGTTAAATAAACTCTTATGATTTTGAACGTGGAGGTTTATTATAAGGTTTGTGGTAAACCTTTTAATTCCCGAAACTTTGCTATATGGCTATAGTTGCCAGGGGTAGGGATATTATATATTTTTTTGGGGTTTTGTTTATATAGTTTTATATAACATAGGGATAGGAAAATGATAAAGGATCTATACAATAAGTTAACATGTTAATTATGATTTTATGGATAGATAACGCTAAGTTTATAAGGTAATAACTTAAGTTTTTAGGGAAATGGAAGGAAAATGGAATCATTATTTTTACACAAGAAATGTGGCTTGTTTTAGCTAAGTAAACACAGAGTTTCACTTAGTATTTCTCATAAAATGAAGTGAAGTAGGACTACTAGGCAGATCCCAATGTCCTTGAGGGATGTTAGTAAGTGTTCTTGAGGAAATGAGAGGGGAAATTAGTCATGCTTCACTTGTTTTGCAGCCAAACAACTGCCACTATATTTCAGATACCCATGAGACATGAATTACCTTGAACAGACCAAACTTCTTATAAACCTGCTTTTGCAACCTCAAAAACTACCTAGCTAGCCTAACACACCTAACATTTTTTCTTCACTTTTGTAGGATGCATTTGAACTAGCAAACCCTTTCTCTCTTGTTTTTCTTTTGACTGCCCTCCTATCTAAGTCTACCCTTATCTCCTCCAAGGGCCCAAATTAAGCAGTTGGGCTCCTTTGTTTCTCTACCTATTTACTCATCTGTCAAGCTTGAACTGTTTGGACAGACCTTTATTCTCTATTCTAAAGACAAGTAAATTCAAACATGATCTAGCCAGGATTGAACTGTCTGGCTACTCATCAACTGTGGCAAGAGTCAACCACCTGCACACAATGAAATTCTTCAAAAATGGAACAGTAGTGGCATTTGAACTAGCACACTTTCCTGGTCTTTTGGTTTGTGGTTCATTTTCTTTCTTTCTCGATCAATTGATTCTTCTTTCCATTTGATTTTTCTTTTAGGGCATACCCTCTTTTCATTTTTCAATTTTTTTCATTTTTTTACAAAATATGAAACCTTTGCAGCATGGAAAGGATGAACATATTTGGCACTTCGTCAGTCAATCATGAAAAATGAAACCTATTGGTATAGGAACCTAACAGTGGCTCCACTTGGGGATGGCTTTTCCTGGTGAAAAGTTAAGAACAGCAGGTCAGATGGCCTTATATTCAATTCTTTCTATATTCTGAAATTTCTCCTTTGCTGTTCACAAAATGGTGCCTTGCAAAATTTAAGTGTTTCCCATGAATTCATTCACACAGTTGCAGCTCTATTTAGGATACTATGTCTGAATATTTGTCATCATTTTCACAGCTCCCAAGTCTCTTTTTCAACTTCTTCTGATAAACTCAAAATGTAATACCATAAGGTGGCACAATCCCTTTCCTTTCCCTCAAAATTTGCTGCATCTTATTCCCTATCATATTGCTGTAATAAACTGCAGAAAGTAGACACTATTATGTACAAACTAAAGAGTTGATATCTTCAACAAACCGGATCAAAATAATGCTTGAGCATTTGACTATTTACTGGCCCATCATCTGCCTCTGTACCATCCAAGCTTTTCAAAAAATAGGTGTTGTTTCCTTGTGCATCCTGAATAACAAAAGGTCCTTTCCACAAGAAATCAAATTTTCCATGTTTTCCTTTGTCTTCCCTTCTGGAATCCCACTTTAAAACTTTATCCCCAATGAAGAAATCCTCTACTTTGGTTCTTTTATCAAATATATTTTTAAGTTTTTCTTGTAAAACCTGAGATCTTTGATATACCTCCTCTCTTGTCTGTTGCAAATGAATAGTTTGGTTGATCCTTCTCTGAATATCATTAGGTTCTGCCTATATTTCTTGCAGCAAATTTATCACTGGGATTCCCAAAGATGAAGGGAATCTTGCCTCCATGCCATAAACCAATTCATATGGGCTTGTTCCAATGGATCTTTTGGTGGTCAATCTGTCTGCCCATAGTGCACTTACAAGTTTTCTATGCCAATTCTTTTTATTCTCCTCTAAGAGCTTCTTAATGATGTTGATTAGGCTTTTGTTGGAGGATTCGGCCAGACCATTACCTTGAGGGTAATAAGCTATGGAGTGGCCCAAGGTAATGTGGTACTTATGACAAAAATTGGTCATTCTTTTGGATTTAAAGGCCATAGCATTGTCTGTAATAATCTTCTCTGGGCAACCAAATCTAGACAAGATGTTGGTCTTTAAGCGTGATTACTGAGTCATTGGCTTGCCTACAAGGGATGGCCTCTATCCACTTGGTAAAGTAGTCTGTTTCAGTCAAAATCCACTTGTGCTGGCCAGAAAATGAAGGGTGGATTTCCCCAATGAAGTCTAAACCCCACTGTTGAAATGGTCTTTTAGTTGAAATGGGTTTGAGGGGCAGTGGGAGCAGCTTTTTCTTGCCTTCAAAGATTTGGCATTTGTGGCAAGAAGTTACATATTTCTTTGCATCAGCGAAGAGGGTGGGCCAATAAAAACCAACTCTTAGGATTTTATCAGTTGTTGATTTCCAATACAAATGTCCACCACAGTCCCCTGCATGAAATTCCTTGAGTACTTTGTCAGTTTCATCCAGTGTTAGACAATTAAGCAAAATACCTTCATGGTTTTTCCAAAACAACACATTATCTATAATACAAAACTTTGAAGCTTTCATTTTCAAGAATCTCTTTTTAGTCCTGGATAACCCTGGAGGAGCTTGCAGGTTTAACAATACAAAACATATGTCAACATACCAAGGTGATTGTAAAAAGGCTTGATTGATCTGTGGAGTCGCCATCTCCTGTTCGTTATCCAATTCATTGATGTCAAGGTCTTGAAAATTGGTTTCAGTCATCAGTTTGGCTAATCCTTGTCCTTTTATCAGTTTTGTTGGCTTAATTTCAATGTCATATTCTAAAATTTTAGCTATCCATTTGCCCCTCTTACCTTCAATTCCTTCTTGAGTTAAAATGTCTTTGACCACAGCATTTGAGACATAAGCTACCACATGAGAATACAAGATATAAACTCTGAAATCCTTGATGGCCTTTACAAGGGCATAAGCTTGCTTTTCCATGATCTGATATTTTAAAGGTGCATCTCCAAGTGCTTTGCTAAAGAAAGCAATGGGTTTCTCACATCCTTGGTCATCTTTTTGCAGTAGGACAGCAGCAATAGTATGCTCAGATGCAAAGGAAAAGATCATGAAGTCTCTATCAAACTTGGGGGTTGTGAGGACTGGTGTTTTTGTTAAAGCTATTTTGATATCCTCAAAGGCTTGTTTAGCTTCTATTGTCCATTTGACTTTGGAATCTTTCTTCAGCATGTTATTCAACAATCTTATTAGTTTAGCCAAGTTGGATATGAATCTTCTTAGAAAATTGATCTTTCCTAAAAAAGCTTGTAGTTCTTTGATATTTCTTGGGTGAGGCACTTGGAGAATGGCTTGTATTCTTTCTAGGTCGATTCTAATGCCATCTTTTGAAATTATGTGACCTAGTAGTTTGCCTTCTTCTAGGCCAAACAGTGATTTCTTTAGGTTCAATGATATGCCATATTTTCTGCAAATTAGGAACACTTGTCTCAAATGCTCTAAATGTTCTTGGTCTGATTTTGAAAAAGCAGTGAGATCATCGAGATATATGACCAAGAAATCATGGATCTCTTTTGCAAAGGCTATGTCCATTGCTCGTTGAAATGTGGCCCCTGCATTTTTAAGTCCAAAAGGCATTTTTATATATTTGAAGTTCCCCAAGGTGTTGTAAAGGAAGTTTTATCTTGATCATCCAGGTGAACTAAGATCTGATTAAATTCTGAGAATCCATCTAATAGTGAAATCCTAGAAGCTCCCACTACCCTTTGTAAAATGTCATCCATTTTGGGTAAGGGGTAGTGGTCTTTGAGAGAGACTTTATTCAAATTTCTTAGGTCAACACACAGTCTTATCTCTCCCGTTTTCTTCCTAGTAGGCACTAGGTTTGAAATCCATTCGGAGAACCTGATAGGTGCAATTATTCCAGCTTCGTACATTCTTTTAACTTCTTTTTCAATAAGGGGGAGGAGGACAGGATTCACCCTTCTAAGATTTTGTTTAAAAGGTTTTTGATTTTCTTTCAAGGGTATTGTATGTTGGATGACAGAAGTATCATAGGACTTGAGGTCCTCATAGCTCCAAGCAAAGACATCTTGAAATTCTTTAAACAGCTCAATGTATTTCAACTTTTGGTTAGGAGGCAATGTTTTGGACAGTTTTATCATTTTGGGATTTTTTGTGGTTCCAATATTGCAGTCCTCAATTTCTGTGTTTAATGGCTGCATTTTTGGCTTTCTTGGAAGGTCATTTGAGTCAAAAATATCCTCCAAAGGAGTTAGACCTGTGGGCATAAAATTATCCTTGAGCTTAATTACTTCAGATTCTCCCTTAGCCATTTGATCAAGGTCCATTTGCTTCAATTCTTGTAAATTTTTGCTGGTAATAATTGTTGGATGCAGAATGTGATTTGCTATTTCAGCTGATATTTTTTCCTCAATTTTGTCTACTTGTTGTTCTTCACAAATAATGCTTGTATCTATGTTTGTGCTTGAAAATTCCTCCCTTAAAGTCAAGAAATTATTGATTTGTGTATCATTTTTGAATACCTACCAATTTTTAACATTGTTTGGGACAGCAGGTCTGTGTTTGATTTCAACAGTAAAGTGGTGATTAGGCTCAAATGGCAACTTGCAAGTGTTGGCAAAAGTTGCCAAACTGTGAGCATGTAAATTGTGGTTTCTAGGGATTTTGGTTAGCTGAGATTCTAAGAAGGTGTTGAGTATTTCAATTGCTGCCCCTCTATAAGACCTCAGCCTGAGATCATTTGTAACAAAGTTTCCCTTCATCTGTTGGATAATCAAATCTGAGTCCCCTAAAATGGAAATCTTAGTTGCCCCTAGACTTTTAATCAGTTTGAGACCTAGTAAAAGGGCTTCATATTTGGCCATATTGTTTGTGCATCTGAAATTTAGCCTATATGCATGTCCTTGGGCATGGTCATTCTGCATATTGTGTATCCAAATCCCTGCCCTTGCTCCTAGTTTGTTCACTGACCCATCAAACTCTAAGTACCATAAGATTTCTTGATTGTAACTAGCCTTAGGAGTTTTGGAAACTGTTTTAACAGGCAGATTTGGATTTTGTGAATCATATGGTTTGTCTTGTTTGTTTGTTGCATCAATTATTTCAACAATTCTTTGATCTTGGGCAGTAGATTCTTCGTTCATGTCTTTTGCTTGTGACAATTCTAGCAGCTTGTCATCAGTTTTGGGACACATTTCAGCATTGTATAAGATAAACAAATCCATATCAGAATGCAGGGAATAAATGGCGATGTTTTGGGGTTTCTCTTGACTGCTGACCACATACTTCATCAATGTTTCCCTGTACAATCTCTTTGGCTGGCCAAAGACTGAAATGGTGGCATATGACATATCTAGCTGCAAAGATCCTTGGAGTTTTTTACCCCAAGATCTGGATAAAAGCATTCCATACTTTGGTGGGATATCAGCTACCACCACATCCATTAAAATTGTTTTGGTTGGATACTGGACTAGAGATACACAAAGGTCTTTGATTAGGCCTAGACACCTGACCTGGCTAGAATCAAAAGAAAATAAGTCTTTGTAGGGCCTTGTGATGTCTAGATCTAGTTTTTCCATCACAGACTTAGGCATTAGATTATGGGAAGCTCCTGAATCAAACATTGCATTATGCAGCACTTTGTCATGAATGTTTAAGCTTACATAGAATGGAGGGACTCCTCCATCTACTGTTTTACCGTTTACCTCAGGACCAAAAATTAGTTCTGGTTGGTCATCTAAAACATTGGTTGCATCTCTATTCTCTGATATTTGAAGTGACTTGTTGATTTGTTCCCTATAAACCTCATGTTTAGCTAATTCAGACAGTGGAATTACTATTTTTAACTTGCCTATTTCTGTTTCTAGGTTGAAGGGTTTTTCCACTTGATTTTTGTGTTGTGGACAGCAAGCTTTTCCTTTTTCTGTTGTGTTTTCAGTGACCTTTTCTTTATCATGAGTGCTGTCCTGAACTAAATCTGTTTTGAAATTATTTTTAGGAGGACAGTTCAGATTTTCTTTTGAGGGAAAGGAGGTGGATGGCTGATTTTTTGAGGGCTGTAAATCTGATATGTCCTCAATAGTGGTTTCCTTTGGATCGAGGTCTGTTTTAGTTGGGAGTTCTGTCGGGGAAGCTTTATCCTTTGCTTTCTTAGGTTGCTTGGTATTTTTTAGCTTGCTAGGTTTAGGAACATCTATCGTTCTGCTCCTTAATTTGTATTGTTTATGAACCTCATAGACAGCTGCATCATATCCTTCCCTGAAATCAAATGATTCTCCGGATTTGGTTTGAAATTGGTTGAAATTATGAGCTTCTTGGTCATCTTGGGTTAGAAAGATTTGTTGTTCACTGTTCAAACCCATTAGGTTGATTTGAGTATCCTCTGTTGGGTCACTAGAGGTTGAGGCTTCGCATAGTTCTCTTGAAATGGAGGTCTGATATTCTGATCAGGGCCAGCTTTCCCGGTGTTAGGATTTTGATTTTTTCTAAAGTTTGGATTTCTAGTGGTGTTACTTGGTTGACCATCCCAAGAAGATTTCCTTTCAATGGTTTCCACTCTATCACCAAGTCTGTCCATACCTTTGATGATTTCATCTAGTTTTTGCTCAAATGCAGAAGGCTCTTCTTTGAAAGTTGTTCTCCTTTCAGTTCTAGCCCAATTTCTCTTAGATATCAAGTCGGCCTCTACACTAACCGCTATGCTTTGCATGTCTTCTATGCTAGGAGGAGCTCTTTCCCTTAGTTGATATGCCATGTCAGAATCAAATCCATCAGGGAATTTGATTAAGGCTAAGTTAGGTGGAGGTCTAAGGTTTTGAGGGATAGCATTGTACACATTGTTGAATCTAGCACAATAGTCTTGGACAGTTTCTTGTGGGCCTCTTTTTAAACTATCATACTCTGATAGGATATGCAATGGGTCCTTCTTCTTTTCCCATATGTTCAGAAAGGTTTGGTACAGGGCATCTAGATCAGTAATTGTGTTTGCACCAAGTGCCCTAAACCAAGTCCTTACTTCACCGGTTAAGCTTTGAACAAAAAATTTCATTCTGACATCGTTGTCATCGATTTCATAGTTCTCAAAGTAGTCCATCATTTTTTTAGTGTGTTTCTAGGCTGTATAGGAGCCAGTACCATCAAAATATGTAATTTTTCTCTGATAATTCGAAGGCATAGCCCCTGGATTTGCAGGTAACTGCAGAGGAGCATAACGGTTTGCCATATTTACAGGAATAAATGGGACAACAGGAAGAAATAAGACAGCTGGAACAACAGGGACAGTAGTGGAAATATGTGCAGTGGATGGGGGAGTGGAGAGGATACTTTGAGGTGTGGGTGAAGAACTCAGAGAGGCTGTAGTATTGACAGAAAGGACTGCTACTCTCCCAGGAATAAGCTTAGATTTTGTAAGGTTTTGCTGAAGTATATCAAGGTTTAAATCAGCAGAATTTTTTAGACTTTCTTGTCTTCTAAGGTTTTTAGAGATCAAGTTAGGGTTTTCAAAAACAACTGGAGGATTTGGATCAGGATTTGATCTAGTGTAATGAGTTTTCTTCTTTGGAGCCAGCTTCTAAATCTGTTTTTGGTATTTTCTGGAAATGTCTAAAGATCACAGTTTTGACAATATTTTGAAGGAAGCTCTTTTGAAATATAGGAGGCTTTGGGCTTTCCTGTGAATATATTGAAACAGGGAAACTGAACTAATCTTTGGGACAATTGTTTAAAGCCTAAAACTAGACTGGAGATTGACTGAAGCAGCGTTTATTTACTCCTGTAAATGCACAGCAAAACAGTTTCAAAGGCTACCTGGCTAACTTCAGGCTCCATCTGTAGCTCTAGAAAATAGACAGCAGTAACAAACAGTCATTCAGGTCCCCAGCGGAGTCGCTAATGATGTTATCACTCAGGTTGTTCCCCAAGAAAGCTCTAAGGGGGAATACGGCCGAGGTAACCACTAACCAGTCTTTTAGCTGCAGATTCTAGCCAATCTGCAACCAGAGAGGGCTCTCTCTTTATAATTTAGCTTTGTTTTGAGGTATTTTAGGCTAGTTATGATGTACAGGGTTTTGTTTAAGTTTGTTGGATGGTGATCTTAAACAGAGCTAGGATGCAAGTCTAAAACAGTTTATTCCATTGGGCAAATGGAGTCTATGAGGATGAACTGCTGAGTGTGTTTTCTTTGATAAAGGGCAATACTACAGAGCGAGATAATCGATCTTGGAACAATTTTAAAATCTGGAAATTGATGGAATGTAAGCCAGTGGATGAAGGGCAGTTCATAATCCTTCATCATGTTGGCAGAGGGAAAGTGCATGAATATTATCAAGGAGCAGTAAATAATTCCTTGGCAATATTCAAAGTGAAAGAATCAGTGGAAACAGGAGCAGCTAAGAATTCCTGTTTATGCTAATTCTGAAGAAAACATAATTAACAACAGAGATTGAACACAGAGTGTATTTAAACAAATTATGGGCTATTCTTTTTCTCTGTTACTAAGACTATGAAACATTTATGAAATTTCCAAACATAGAAGACACAAAACATAGTTTAGAACAACTTATTGATCCATAGAAGGACACAGGAATTCTGTAGCAGGTCCCAGAACATCAAATCCACATTCAGACGATCCAGCAGGAGTGAACTTCAACAACTTTTGTATTAAAAGGTCTCAAAGTTACAGCGCAGTCGAGAGAAGAAATCACCAACCCCGAATACATCTCATGGGGAGGTATTTATACAAAAAGGAGATACAAAATATCATGTAGGTAAGCTATTAAGCAATAAATTCCTCCACCTACTCTTCTAAAGAAGTAAATGAGAGAAATGAATGCAGAAGTAAATGTTGGTGTGCTGGTTGTTTAGTTTGTCAGATATATTTGACTTTTTGAACTGAGTGAGTCGGCTGGTAGCTGTGTCTTTACTCTGTGTTCCTGCGTTGCTGCCCCAGCTCTTTATCTGTGCGTGGTCTTGCATTAATGAGCTGTAGTCCCAACCTAATGGTCTTGCCTTAATGAGCTATTTTCATTTTTTGATAGGTGGCCCATGCATTTGAATTTGCTGATATGCAGATGATCAAAAAGGAAAAAGAACCAAAATTACCTCGGTAAAACCTCTAACATCTTCTGCCACCATTGGTCGGTAGGTAACTGATGCCTTTGTATTTTTATTAGTGTTTCATCAGCTTCAGTATACCTGTAGAAGTTGGGCTGGACATCAAAAAGATGATTTATTTCATGTTCAATATAGAACATATTTTCCAATTTGTCATATAAGCTCTGTCCAGTGGGAGGTCCTGTGCTTTCTGAAGTGCTTGATGATGCAGTGATTTGGTTGGAAACATATGTATTCACCCTGTGAGCATACTGTTCATGTGTTAACAATCTCCCATTACTGGTCAATAAGCTGGGTAACCCTTTGCTCTGCAACACTGCAAACTTTTCTCTGAAGGCATTTATTTCTGTCTGCATTTCTTGGCACTTTCTTTCCAGATTTTGAACAAAATTCCTCAGGGTTAGTACCTTTTTAACTATCAAAATGGTACATGTTCTATCTCTGATATCAAGAGCTGCTAGTTGTTCTTTGGTATGAGTATTCAAAAATTGAATGAGTCTATTGGCCTGCTCAGGCATGTTTCCCAATGATGCCCTAGCCTTTTGAATCTCTACTCGGGCTATTTCTATCAATTCTATTTGTTCATGGATCATCTGAATTGATTGCCATTGGTCAGTGATAGACTGACCAATTTTGGTCCACAAAATTGTTTTGATGTCTGCTAGAGGTTTATGAAGAGTGAGATCTTTTTCCAAGGATTTCACTTTATTCTCCAAGGCCTTTATCTCTCTGGTTTTCTCTGCCACTGTTATCTTGGATTTGTCATAGCTTACCTCTAGCTTGGCCAACTTCTCTTTGGCCTCTTTCAACTCTGACATTTGGACTTCTAGCTCTTTTACTACTTTCATGAGTTCTTCCATGCTCATGCTAGAGTCTGACGTTGTTATTGCTGCTGCTGCTGAAGAATCTGTGGCTGATGTACTTGTTGTCGATGCTGGGATGATAGGAGGGATTGCTACTGCAACTGTGGGAGGGGCAGTGGTGACTGTTGGAGTTGTTTCAGGTGGCTGGGAGGTCGACTCTCCCTGCTTGGCTTGCAATGCTTTCTCCAATTCTTGCTCCGTTGCAGTTAGCCTTTGATTCATCATCATCAGCAAATCCATCATGTCTTCACCTTCCTTTTCTTGTGCAAGTTCTGTAGTTTGTGGGTGCATGGTTACAAGCAGCCTCAATTGTTTTCTAAGTGCAGCAATATCTTCTTCCTTTTTCTTTATGAGGGCTTTGATGCCCTTGGCATCCTTAGGATCATGCCCTAGCTCCATAATAATTTCCTCCAAGGTCTTTATTCTGTTGTCTTTAGCCAAGGATGATATTCTTTCCAAATCCAATTGGGCAGATGTATTGCTTAATGACTCCTTCAATTGGTGGGCCAACATTGCCTTGTCTGCCAATGTAGCATAGACCATTTCACCTGTTTGCTTGTGCAGCTCAATTTGGTCCATTGGGTGTATGTCTTTGGCGAGGACCTCTAGATTTGTTCTTATGTAGTCCGCAGTTGTCTGTGGTTGCTGAACTTTAGGCTTGAAATGACTTAAGATCATTTTTTCCTCTTTAATGTCATAAGCTGCCATTAGTCTTTGTTGTTTGGAGGGTGTTGTTTTGAGAAATTGATCATAAAACTGTACTCTCAATAACTCATTTTGGGCCTTGATTTCCCTGAATGTTCCTTTAATACCAGATTGTTGTTCACTTTGCTGCCTTGAGGAAGAAACTTCCATACCATGCTGCTTTTCCATTTCTTGCTTGTGAGAGCTAGTGGATGTATGTTGGCTGGTTGCCCTCTCCCTCCTTGGACTCCTTGTGATTTCGTCACTAATTTCCTCTTCAGGTTGAGGATCCACTCTTTGCCTTTTGGCCTCTGGCTGCTCTGTTGACCCACTTGCAGGTGTGGTGTCTTCTCTGTCCCGTTTCTTGCTTCTTTCCTCATTGAGAGGAGTCTGTAATGCTGGTACCTGTGGTGCCTCTGTCCGTAGTGAAGGGGCTTGCCCCTGACCCTGTTCCTTTGAAGTAGTTGGCTGGTCTGTCATTGTTTCTTGCTCTGTATCAAATACATCCTTGCCTTTTGCTGTCCCTGCTACTGGTGCAGTCCTTTCTTCGGCAGCTTGTGAAGCTGCAGCAGTTGATGTGCCTTCTCCGATTTGCTGTGGCGGTTTGAATGACACCTGCCGAAAAGAATCTAAGTCAAGAGTCTTTTCCAGATTTTTCATAGTTTGCTCCATTTTCTCTTCCTCAGTGAACTATTCAATTAGTGTTCCTTCTACCCACTCATCTTGTTGGCAAATTGTTCTATTTTTGGGATTTTGCAATGTTCATAGGCTGACAGCCTATATTTTATTTTTCTTGCATTGATAAAGCCATTTGGGTCATAGGGTACCCACCAAAAACTCCTTTTTAATCTGAGTTTTTCACCCAATATCTGATCAACATCTTGCCATCCTTCTTTTTTGTTCATGACATAGGGGCCTAGTTGGTCTCTCAATTTCAACTGAGCCTTCTTCTTGGTGCTATGGAAATGAGTCAAATCTGAATTGATGAATTGCCTGTAATATTCCAAGGGAAACAGTCTCATTGGCACATATCTTGGCAGCCTGTAGGGGCACAACTCACAGCCATATATCCTGATGACAGTGTGATTCTGGTAGAAATACCAGTCACCTATTCTGTAGTTTTTTGAGAGCTGCAATATTTTCTGCATATCATAAGACAGTCTAGGAGGAGGATTTCTCTTTAGGAGAGAAGAGACTGGATAGACAAACATGTCAATGAACTCACAGTAAGAGTAGGGAGAGTTGCAGACTTCATGAAAGAATGAGGTCCAAAAAATCACAGACCTCTTTTCTCCTTTAGAGTCCAATTTTTTGATGGGAAATTGGAAATGGTCTGACTGATAATACAAGAACAGATGATAGATGTAGGATGAATACCTGAAGACTCCCTCCCTATCTAGATTCAAGAGTTGGTCATGTATCTTGTTGGCAATGAATTTGGCATAATTGTATTTGACAGCAGGGGGCTGCCCTGGGGTAAATGTGGATAGTAAGATCAATATAGTTTCATCAATATGTTCACTTGTCTTGAAACCCAGAACATAAGATATCATATCAACAAGTAATTTACCCACTTCATTGAAACATGCATAGTGAAAAGGAGGTGGCTCTGTAGGCTGGCGATCTGCTCTCATAAATACTTGGGAAATTCGGGTTATCTCTGAGCTAGAGAGTTTGGGACCTTCATCAAGCAAGAACTTCATAGAAAGAGGAAACAGAAGCTGAGTTGGTTTGAAGTTTAGCATTTGATTTATGGAGTCAGGAGTTATATGAAAGAGGATGGTCCCAGATGGAGTTTTGACTGCCCTTTGGGTTGGTTCATAGTTTTCACAGCAGAGGTGAATTATCTCAGGGAAGACATTGACAGAGGGGAGGAAGTATATGGGTAGATTTGATTCCCATATCCCATAGAAATCATTGTTATTTAAATGATTGTTCCTGGGTTCACAGAATACTTGCAGATGGTTTCTGTCACCAACCAAGTCTTGGATTAGATAATCCCGATCAACCAAAGGTAGTGATTCCAATTCCTTGTGGGGTGCATTGAGAGGGGTAACATTTAAGGCCATTGGAGCTTCCATAGCTTAATTCTGTGGCTTTTGAAATTGGAATTTTTGGGTCTGTGTAAGTGAAAATAGGCAAAATAATAGCTCTGTGGATTTTTTCCAGGAAACACAGACCGAATTCGATATCAGAATTAATTCACTGGATACACATTGCAGAAAAACGTAGTTCACAGAGTTTTTCCAGTAGCAAAGCAGACAAACAGTTTAGGGCTTTTTCATTTAGCAAATGCAGATTTAATGTGACCTCGGGTCTGACTCAGTGGGTGAATTTTTTATAGAGGGAGATAGAGTTTTCCGGATTTTTGGTAAAAATTGGGCAAAACAGTGGTTACAGTGTGTATTTCTGAAGACAGCACGATGTTTTTTCTCCAAATTTTTTGGGTTCTTCAGGCGATTTTTTAGAAAAAACCAAAGCAAAACAGGTTTGGGAGCAAAATTCATGTAAATACCTGTTTTAACAGTGAAGTGAGCGATTAGCAGGCGGCGAGTCGAGCTGATGGGTCGAGCTATGGAGCAAATTTGCTGGGTGGCGGACTGTGCTGTTAAAATGCTACCTCAGACTTAAAAAAGCATGCAGAGGATGCGCAGAGGAGACAAACACAAATGAGTAAAAATGACGCTTTTGTGCCTTTTTAACAAAAAAATTGACTTTGGTAGGCTTTGGCGCGTTTCTGTTGGATGACGTCAGCATGACGTAATTTTGTCGTGTAGCGGGGTACGGAGGATGACATGTCGGATGATGTGGCGGGTGACACGGTGGTGAGGTGGTGATGTCAGCAGGTGACATGGCTCTTATATGGAGTGGTGGCGGGCGACGTGGATGCGACGTTAGTTGATGACGTGGGCATGATGTCAGCGGGGAGGCAGTGGGGCGATAAGCGGTATTCCCCGCACCACCTCTGGGCCATGGTGGTTTTGGAGGGGGGGCTCCAATCACGCCAGGAAGCCGACACGTGTCTCGGGTACGGCAGAAATACCACCCATCCCTCAGACACTAACGTTCGGCACATGGGGGGTTCTGATATCGCCAACAGCCGTTAGATCTGTGGTGCTGGATCTGGCGGTCGACGGGTCATGTAGCTAGCGGAGGTTTATAACGGGGGGACCCGCGTTAATATTTCAACATTTAATAATGTTTTTGGGGTTTTAAACTTTGGTTTATCGGGGTTTTGGGAGCGGTTGTTTATTTAACCGAGTGTTAAATAAACTCCAATGATTTTGAACGCGGAGGGTTATTATAAGGTTTCTGGTAAACCTTTTAATTCCCGAAACTTTGCTATATGGCTATAGTTGCCAGGGGTAGGGATATTATATATTTTTTTGGGTTTTTTTTTATATAGTTTTAATATAACATAGGGGAAGGAAAATGATAAAGGAGCTATACAATAAGTTAACATGTTAATTATGATTTTATGGATAGATAACGCTAAGTTTATAAGGTAATAACTTAGATTTTTAGGGAAATGGAAGGAAAATGGAATGATTATTTTTACACAAGAAATGTGGCTTGTTTTAGCTAAGTAAACACAGAGTTTCACTTAGTATTTCTCATAAAATGAAGTGAAGTAGGACTACTGGGCAGATCCCAATGTCCTTGAGGGATGTTAGTAGGTGTTCTTGAGGAAATGAAAGGGGAAATTAGTCATGCTTCACCTGTTTTGCAGCCAAACAATTGCCACTGTATTTCAGATACCCATGAGACATGAATTACCTTGAACAGACCAAACTGCTTATAAACCTGCTTCTACAACCTCAAAAACTACCTACCCAGCCTAACACACCTAGCATTTTTTCTTCACTTTTGCAGGGTGCATTTGAACTAGAAAACCCTTTCTCTCTTGTTTTTCTTTTGACTGCCCTCCTATCTAAGTCTACCCTTATCTCTTCCAAGGGCCCAGATTAAGCAGTTGGGCTTCTTTGTTTCTCTACCTATTTACTCATCTGTCGAGCTTGAACTATTTGGACAGACCTTTATTCTCTATTCTAAAGACAAGTAAATTCAAACATGATCTAGCCAGGATTGAACTGTTTGGCTACTCATCAACTGTGGCAAGAGTCAACCACCTACACACAATGAAATTCTTCAAAAATGGAACAGTAGTGGCATTTGAACTAGCACACTTTCCTGGTCTTTTGGTTTGGGGTTCATTTTCTTTCTTTCTTGACCAATTGATTCTTCTTGTCCTTTGATTTTTCTTTTAGGGCATACCCTCTTTTCATTTTTAAATTTTCTTCATTTTTTTACAAAATATGGAACCTTTGCAGCATGGAAAGGATGAACATATTTGGCACTTCTTCAGTCAATCATGAAAAATGAAACCTATTGGTATAGGAACCTAACAGGGACATGAAATAGACTCCAAGAATGCAAGGGTGACTCATCGAGGATGCTTTGAGAAAGGGTGACTCAATGACGCTGCCACATAGACTAGGCTCGATGGGGACCATGAAAATAGGAGTAAATGATGGTTACTCATGATGAAAATCGACATATAGTACGACAAGTATTAAGAGGAGGTGAACCTCAAAGTACAAGTGTCGCTTTATAACAAAATTTGATTTTGAGAGGCGATGAAGTGACCTTTCTGGGAAAAATGATTTCCTAGTGAAGTGTCAAATCATTAAAAACTGAGGAAGACCGATTATAGAGCTTGCTAAGAGCTTTCCAATTTTGCTAATGGTTCATCACACTGAGCTACCGTCTAGTCGCAATGGGCGATAGAAAAATTGGGGATTTTTCTATGAAATGATGCTTTTCCTCCAATTTGGATTCATTTTCTAAGTGATATGTGGTGAATTTGGAGAGGAGGAAAAGGCCCTAAATCTTATGGAGATCATAGTGGAGAAACCAACCATTGGAATTGGGATATATGAATTTCAGGCAAGTTGCCTTACTTGTCTAAAGATGGCCTTAATGCTTCTTGGAATGATGGTTCCTGGTGAAGAATTAAGGGAATAGGAAAACAAGAATGAACTATTAGAGGAGGCCTAGAATCATTCTCATCCATTAAGTCAAACATGCGGGCTATGAAAATATAGTAGAATATTTGAAGATATGGTATCAAACATCTACGATATGCAATGTGCATATGGCTCACCGGAGAGGCCGGTAGGACAAACTATGCAAGGAATGGGAGGATAATCAACCATACCTAGATCTAGTGGAATCTGGGACAAGACTTAACTAAGAAAATGGCTAGGGGAAGACTGGGATACTGATTTGGTACAATGATTTGGTATGCAAAGGTGGGAATGATGCCCCCCTAGCAGGAGGATTTGTGGAGTGCCATTGTGTTCTGAGTGCTCGAAAAAGGGATTCAAGCATCTCGGCCCAACTTGGCACGAGATCCTCCAAAATATTATAATGATATGTAGGGGTCTATGTGCCCCCCTAGTATGTTATGGGCGTACCGAACATATTTAGAGTTAAGTAATCCAAACACTTGTATGATACATAATATGATTATGAAATTTAATATGACGATGATGGTTCGCCATTCGTTTTGTTTATAGTTATCTTCTGTGGTATAGATGTGATAAATGCCAATCTAGAATGTTGTTTACGATGGTATCTACATAGTGATTTTGGGCTCTACGCACATGATTGAATGTAATGGTTTCCAAAATCACATACCAATAGCTTAAATCATAGATATTTTCTAAATAGGACTTGGTTATGCACATGATATACACCATTCGATTGCACGACAAGTAGCAAGGAATATAAATGAACATGAACATGAAGGATGTGATGAGTGAGGGAATTGACTAACAAACCTATCACTACATCATATTCGGCTTGATTATTTGTGCCAGATCTAATGCACATGCCGTTTGAAAGGACTAACGTATGCAAGGGGCTAAAAATGACCCAGGCTATTGAGGCTAGATTTCGGGAGAAGCGACTTGGACCATCGGCATGACCGATATATGGCGTGGATGATGGATCCATCTGAAAGGTGCAAGAGACAATGGATGAGATGATGCAATCTACCTAACTTCATGGCAGAAATAAATACATGAAAATCAACGGGATGTACTATTAGCAAAATTTATTGAGGTAAAGTGCATTGGGAAAATTAGGAAGGAAATGACCTTCAAAATCCTCTAAAGAAATGCCCCCTTGCTTAAGGGTAGGGGTAATCAGAGGTAGACAAAGCTTCCATGGTGTCCTCATTAGGATGAGAGATGGGTGGACAGGAGGAAGATTGACTACATGATGTGGTGGCATTACCTGGTGCATTAACTTGAGAAAGAAGGTTTACATACACATCATCTGGAATGGTAGATGATGAGCTAGTGGATGTAGGATCTACAAATGTTGAGACCTAGGATTATGTTGAAATAGGTTCAATAGATGCACGGACAGAAACCTTCAAAAGGCTTATCTGCGAGGAACTCAAAGATGATGACAGGTTAAGGATATGGACCATGGTGTCTATCATCTAAACATCAGGGGAGGGATCACAATAGTGGGGTTAGAGTCTCCCTGTTCTGGTTGACTAGTGGTACCAAAATCCACGGGTAGAGGAGAGGATGATCCATTATGAGTGGCCTCGTATTCACGAATCACCCCAAGACAATCATGAAATTCATCGAGACAAGGGAAACAATGGGAATAGTGACCATGATGATCACACAGAGCACATATGTGGTTTGTGCGCAACATTTTGAGTTTCTTATCTAGTCTCGGTAAGGTAATTTGGACCTCATGGATATTTGACTCAGGGAATGCTTCATGAACTAAAGCTTTGAATTGAAAAAGTTCAAGACAATTATGGGTGGCATGCTAAAAAATTTAGACAAAGCACATAGACATGATGACTTTGGGGCTTTGGGGGCCAGAGAAGCTTAAGGAGACTTGTCCTTAGGTTCTTTCCTCTTAGCTTTGCCTCCCTGTCGAGATGCTTTCACAACAGGATCTGGTTCCTATTGAGGTTGTGATGGAACTGAAGCGGCGGCAGAGGTCATGGGAACCAATTGAACCAAGTTCAAAGCATGATAAGGTCTTAGCTGACCAGGGGGAATGCTTGCAGGGGGATCGATGTACCATACTGGGAACCCCACATTCATGTTAAGAAGTACCAACGAAGCCATGATAGGGATAAAAAATACCCCTGGAGGGGGGAATAAGAAAAGTATCTGGCCTGTAGGGTAATGTCTTAGCAGAATAGCTCCTGGATGTTTCAGACCTGGAGGAACTGTTCCTGGTGGGAACATAGGAGAGGCACCCACAAGTGGAGGAGGTCATGGGTGGGTGGATCCAGATGACTCGGTTGACATGGTAACAACAGAGTCCTGAGGAGCTGGCTATTGATCAGAGGTATGGACCTCATCAGAATCCATCATGAGGATTTGGTAGTCACTGAGACTAGAAGGTTGGGGGGGATGTGCTGCTTGACCTAGCTGAGGTTGAGCAGCAACAAATCCTTCATGAGGGAAAGGATTTATGAGCACTACCATTTTAGATGGCACAAGATTCTGAGGTGATTGTTGACCTATATGAGTTTCTTAATCTTCCCACATTTGGGACATCTAGGGTAAGAGAGGACACTCGTGTATAATGGCCATGTACACTCCAACATGTGCAAGACTTATTCTTACGAATAGCCTTATTTTCCTTTGGTTGGCCACCCTATTGCTGGTTATTGGTGTTAGGATGGTTACCTTGATTACCCTGGTTACCATTGTTACCCTTCCCCTTATTATTTTTCTTCAAATTTGGTGGATTGGTAGCACTCTACTGTGAAAACACCTGGTCCTGAGGGGGCGGTATCTGCTGGGGCTGAGGATGCATGGGAGGCTGCGGTGCTAATGCTTCAGGGGTTGGAGCGCTACGATGTGCATAAGGAGCAATAGTTTGGTAGATGGGTTGGGGCCCTGGAAACATGTTATTAGCAGGAGGGGAATAAGTGTTGGAGGAACTAGTGCCCCTTGTAGGTAGCCATAAATTTGCTAAGTATATGGCAAAGAGTGTGAAAGGGATCCAATGATACCATCAGCGACGTGAGATACCCTAGTGCATCGACACATCTAGGGTGAGGGAGGTCCGGAATCACAGTATAGACATAACCAAATTGTGCATAAATCAGATCATATCTCAAAGAAATTTGGAGAGCTTCTTCCTCAGTCTAAGGAAAATAGGACACGACATCTTTTCCAATGGGAGATAGAAGGATCGTAAGAAACCAATCTAGATAGGCATGGTCTTCGAAAGGTGGGGCACGTCATGTGCTCCTCCTTTGACACAACTCTTGAACATGGTCAGAAAGGTGAGTGGTGAAGGACTGACGGAATGTGGTCAATAGCTCCATACCAATGTTGTACCAAAGAGGTAATTAGAAATATGAAAGGAATGCTTTAGCAAGCGTCATGAAAACAAAATGAGATGCAGACGACTGGTCTACATACCATTTTGCAGCATCTCCAGTGAGTGTGCATTGGAGGAGCCGAAGACGAATGGAGTCATCAGTTATGGAGTTGGACGAACACCACATGTGGAAGGATCGAACATGGTTGGTAGGATCCTCTCTAGCATTACCCTAAAACTTCGGGATGTCCAAGGGAAACTTAGTTAGCATAGAGGGCCAACCAACATCATGGTGTAATGAGTCATTTATCAACTGGTTAAAATCTGGTAGACTTAACCCAACCATAAAGGGGAGCATAGAGGCTATCAGAACGGTTCCTGAGACTATTCTACTTGATGTTACCACTAGGATAGAACCGAAGCCAACACCAGTTTGGGTTCCTGCACCAACTGTGGGTCCATACATGGTGACGATATTCGGTGAAGGAGGCTCGGAATCAGATGAGGAATCAGAAGGACTAGGAGAAGAGTCAATATGGGGACTCAAAGGGCTATGAAGTCAAACTTGGCAGGGAGGGGTAACATGCCTAAGAGAAAACTGAGGGTGAATGCCTAATAGTCTCCGTGAAAAATGCCTTGGTGGCGCAATGGTGATAGGAGACACGTGACATAGAAATGGTGAAGGGGTATCAACAATATATCTTTGTCTCGATGTGGGGAGATAAATTTATTATGTTAAGTCTTGTCTTGGTGGTGTAAACCAAGTTCCCTTTGCTTAAGGTGTGCTTGTGTGTGCAAGTGTATTAATTGATTAAGCCCAGATCGTGTTTGTAAAAAAAAAAAAATTGCTGAAAATAAACTGAAATAAATAACAGAAAATGAACAGCAAAATAATTAACTAAACCCACCCAAACTGGGTTTACAAACACTACACTACTTGGTGGCTAAACTGATAGAAAATACACTAAAACAGTCAAGAGATCTGAATGTCAATGTGACTGCTATCAAATGACACTAAGCTGCTAGAAAGTGGTGCAGCAACAGTAAAAAACCAGAGTGGAAGATCGCTGCAAAAATATAGGGAGATGGGTGAAACACCTAGGCCAACCGATGGGACCCTAAGCCAAATGACCAAACAAGTTTAAATGTGAAACTATGGATGGTAGCAACCTATCTTAACAGATCTGGAACAGAAGGGTACATATCTGGAAAATGTGGCCAAAAGCGTTGTAGAAACTCATACTACTCACTCATCTAAACTCCTCCTAGAAAGGTGGAAGCCTAATAGAATCCATAGGGGAGGATAAATTTGACTTCGACAAGTAAATCAAAGTGGATCAAGGCCTAAGCAGATGAGACAGAGGTCAGACAACCCAGCAAACAACTCACTGCAAAACCCAGAAATTGATCTAAGAAAAACCCTAAAACCTAGAAATCACAGGTACTGACCTATTTTTCTGGAGGGATCATACTTTTTGGGTTGTTTAGTGCGTTTTGGCCTCTAGATCTCACATTTTTGGGCCAAAAAGTGTGATTTTTTCTCTGTGGATCCCAGTCGGAAAATCTCGAAAAGAAGTGTTTCCTTTGTCGCGACTAGTTCTTGTGACCTGCGGAAATGACCAAAAAGCTTGTGGAAGTCATAAATTTATCAGATCTGGGGTTGAAAAACTAGGAAACATTAATAGAATTTAAAAAATAAGAAACCCTAACCTGAAAACCGAAGGTCACCGAGTTTTTTGGATCTAAAGTATAAAACCCAGTGGAGTCGCCAATTTTGTATTAGAGACCCAGGTTTCTGAATCAGAATTATTCCCTGGTGGAGTCGCCAATTTTGTTGTAGTTTTTTCTTCTAAAAAATGTACGAAAAGAACCAACTTAAGATTGTGGATGACAAACAATCTCAAAAATATAAATGGCTACTAAACATTGTAGATCTGCAGCAACTGATAGAAACAAAGCCTGTCAAAGTCTGGATCTATGCCACAATCATAGTTAAACAACAAAAAGAAAGAGTAATAACTCCAATCATCCAATGGAAACAAGATATGTAAAGAATAATTTTATTATAACACCTATGAAGAGAACAGATAAATGTTACCAGGAGCCCTCTACGGAATGGGTTCTTGGCTATCCTCAAATGTTTTCAGCTTGTGTAGAGTCTCTCTCCTCTATAATGTATAAACCCACAAAAATATGGTGTGCGACAATGAAAATAATCAGAGTTACAACAGTGAGTGCAACAATGAAAATAATCAAAAGTGAATAATGAATGGAAAACCCTTATATTTATAACAAAATATTGAGTTATCCCCGAATAATGAGCAATAATAAAATATTGTTGATCCCATTCTTGGAATAACCACTAGGAATATTTTATTATATTTGGTTAGGAGGGAAAAAGTATTCAAACTTTTATGTAGAAATAATAAACAAATAAATGATTTATTTATCATCTCAAGGAATTAGTTAAGGAATAATAAACAAATAAGGATTTATTTAATTACTCCTAAGGGATTTAGTCAAATTTGACAAGGAATAATAATTAATTAGTGATTAGTTAATTATTCTTGTAGAAAAATAAGATAATTAATTATTTATCTGTTTATTTTTCATGATTTGGTCAAATATGACAATGAATAATAATAAAACAATGGTTAAATTAATTATTCCTAGAAGAAAATCAAATAAATAGTGATTTATTTAATTATTCTTTGTGGGTTTAACTATAAATTACTTAACTAAGGTGGTTTATTAAGTAATTTATCATAGTGAAAGCAATTTTACTATGGTAAAATAGGCTTTACATGGTGTACTTCGATATATCTAGTAATTTAGGCTAGATGATCAATTTTTTGGTGATACCATAAAGACCCTATACTCAAATTGAAAATGACCATATAAGCACTTCAAATCCACATTGAATAATAAATAGAAAAATTCCCTCAAAAAAACATAGTGATAAAAGTTTAAAAGAGATGAACCTTGCAAGTAACAACTTTTTTAGTAAACTTATGAAGGTAGGAGAACTCCTACAAAGCCTTCTCCATGCTCAAACACCTTCACGAACTCCTCCAAAACACTAATTGATCCATACACCCATGAACTTAAGCCTAAAAAAAGTTCCTTTATATGTACTCAAATCAATAAATAGAGGTATCCATTGGATCCAGAATGTCCAAAAAACCCTAGGTAGACTTTTCTTGACCTCCAAAATAGCAAAAACTCCCAAAGATATGCTCTCCAAGTTTTCCATATAGATTTTTTTTTATCCATCCTACAAATTGAACTAACAATCTATCTGTCTTACAAACTTGCCCTGTTTTCTGATGTGGAGACAACAAAGTTTCCTGTTGAAGGTGCAATGTTTTGAATACTTAAATTCTCCAATACCCTTAAGGGAGAAAATTTAGGCCACATGGGCCATGTGGCTATGGGATGGGCCTTAGCGCCCACCCTCATTGGCCTAACACCTAAAATTTCGGGGTCATGGTCACATTGCCCCACAGGACCAAGGGCAAGGCCAATGACCCACCCTTCCCTCCAAGTTGCTCGCCTTTTTGCATTGGGTCATATGGTTATGACGGAAACAGGTGTTGGCCCCCTTCGTAAGTGCCCTTTGTAAGAGTTTTTCTGAGGTTCTATGCGGGTGATATGCCCTTGGGCTGGGGCTGAGGCTAAGCCCCCTCTCCGTTTCACCTTCCACCGATACGCATGTGGTCTCATGTGAGGAACCTGACTAGGGGTCGATGTTCATTTGTGGTAGCATCGAATGTGCTCTATCCATAAAATTTGGTGGAGAGGTTGGGGCACATGAGATTTCCAATACCTAGAAAGGGTTTGGGCAGATTCTAAATAGTTCAGGAGATATTAAATAATTAATATTTTTAATGGAGTCCCTAAGTCTAAACTTAGGGAAATTAAAATATTAATGTGGATTAATATAAAATTGTGTTAGAATGGTCCAAAAGACATGGATCAAGCCAGATCTAATTTTAGCCATTGA
Source organism: Pinus tabuliformis (assembly GCA_031772625.1). Classification (NCBI taxonomy): domain Eukaryota; kingdom Viridiplantae; phylum Streptophyta; class Pinopsida; order Pinales; family Pinaceae; genus Pinus; species Pinus tabuliformis. Next base: position 854,333,768 of record CM062811.1, on the reverse strand, counting down.
TTAGGGACTTAATCTCAGCCATTGATATGTCAACAAGAAAAGTATAAGAGGGGGCTTGAGGGTCATTTTGAGAGTACACTAGATGATCAGTCATTCTATTCTCTAGAGCAGGGTTTGCTAAGAGAGATAGAATCAGTGATCGTAGTTGTAGTTAAGGGGCATTGAGTATAGAGAGATAGAGAGGAAGAGATATGGTCGGGAGAGCAGTGCAGGAGCCAGAGAGAGTGACGTAGCAGCAGCTAGGGCTCATGCAGGGCCACACAGAGGCAGCCAGGAGTTGTGTAGTGCTTCAGAGAGGCCAGTGTTGCTAACGCATAGTGCTAGAAGGCTGACAAAGGGCCTCCTGAGGCTGACGCAAGCTCATTCAGGGTGACGCAGGGCCAGTGCTAGGTAGAGAGAGGTTGACGCAGTCCAGAAAGGCAGACATTGGGGTTTCTAGTGCAGATTGGAGTTGAGGAACTTCCAAAATGTTTATCTGGGGTTTTAGTCGAGACATTTGTCTCAGACTGAGAGGCACTACTTCCAATGAAATTCTTTGTTGGGTAAGCTGGATTTGGCACCCAGATTGTACTCTAAAATTGCTTAGTAAGAAAACCCTCAAATATTTGCACTAGTTTTCCCACATTGGGTTTTCCCGGGGACATTGGTCCAAAAATAACTGTGTCATTGTGTGTGCTTGTTTCTGTCTCCTTTAGTTGTTGATCTGTAATATGTTGAACATGCACCAGTGTTTATTTTCAGTGTTTACATTGTAAATAACTTGTTAAGTAACGAAACAAGAAGGTAGGAATAAATCAGTAAAGTGCATGGAGGGTTTCTAACTTGTAGAATTAGAAACTTCAATAGTCGGGGTTAGTACTAGGGCCCCATACCTTGTTGCATTGTGGATCATGTGGTTAAGCCATGACTAGGGGATGGGGTTGGAAGCCCGGCTCTTTCTTCCCAAATGTAATGCTAATAAACTTCAAATACAGGTTTTGTCTATGGTAATAATAAGACCCAACGTGGGGCCTAATGGTAGTTTTGCGATGATGAATAGGAGGTCGGAGATTTGATCCTCTCGGGCCTCTCACCGACCATACCAAAATTTTGGACACCCCTTAGGGTGCCATGTGGCAGCCCGTGATTGGGCCATGTGGCACCTTCCTATTATTCCACTCAATCATTCATGAACCAATAAAAAATGACCCAAAACTGACAAACCAAAACATGCCAGGTGTTAGTACTTGCTCAGTCTGTACATGCATAGTCTCACTGCTGACTCAACTGTATGGTCGCCTAGTCAGCTGCCAAGTCAGGAAACCTGTTCATTTTTTATTTGTTGGGCCAAAATATTAGAACACAAAAAATTGAGCATACGGTGTTGGATTGAGGTGAAACAAATGTTTTGGGATTCATAATGATGAGTACTTCGACTTGACCTTGGTTTCAAGACTTTCTAGGCACTTTCATTTTTGAGCAAAAAATTGATCACCTAATCATCAAACCATCCATCTTATCTTCCATGCCTACTTTTAATCCATCCTTAAGACCTTCCATGTATTCTTTTAAACCATTCTTCAAACCATCCATATTAGCTTCCATTCCATTTTTGGTTACTATTTATGATAACGAAATTTGTTGCACTTGGTTGCGTAATTTTTATGTATCATGTTGCATTTCTTCCTCTTCTTCATGTATCATTGTAGATCTTTCTAGTTGCTTACTAGTTGTGTCCATTTCTTTGCTTCAAGGCATTTTGGAATCAAACATTGATATATATATTTCACTGTTCCCTTTGAATCACTTCAAACTGATTTTTCAAACAAAAGATATGCAATGTTTTTAAAAAATACACACCTTTTTCTTTCTTTCTAGGAGCTCGATATTGTAAATGTTGTATCTCTGTAATTTTGGATCTCCAACATTTGAAATGTTATCCTATGGTATCTCTCTGAGTCATATTTCTAACCCTAAAAGTAAGATTGATATTGAATTCTTCAAGAAATAGTTATGCCCAATCTCCCACGATGACCTGATTATAGACAAGTTCAGTAGAACAAACTTGTACGAAGGTCCATGTGTCACTGTTTCAACATTTGGCCTTGAAAATGATACCCAAAAAATTAAATTCCATGCAATTTTAGTCACTTTTCATGAAATTCAAATCGGATAGTTGGAGATAAAGTTATGACGATTTTCCCTATGTCACCTGTTTGAGATGGAATTTTCGAGCCTGCAAAAAACCTAACTTCCTCGGATCATATCTCTGAAAATATTGTAAACCAAGATCTAAATTTCATTGAATGAGTTCACCAATATTTTGGCTCCATGTGGTTGTAATTTCAGATTTTGAAGCCTCGTATAAAAAACATTATAGTGAAAATTCGAAGATGACCTATTTGAAGAAGTGAAACCCTAGAATCCAAAGCTCTGATACCAAATGTTATGCAACTAGGTCACAAAATAGAAGAAAATTTAGATCAATGACTTAAAAATTAGCCTGTTCGAGGGCCAAACCTCCTTTACATTGCATAAATGAGAAATTCTTCAATGATACAAATGATAAGACCTCCTTGGTATATATTGGAAACTAAGGGGTCACAATATAATCAGAGCCTACATAACAATAATAATGTAAAGGCAAAATAGTGGCCTTCTATTGGACACAACAATAACGACATGGGGGATACATGGGAACAATAATAAAAATGGTAGGCTACACTAACAATAACAATAAGAAGAATACGCTAGTATTATAGGAACCTAACAAATAGGAAATAAAGTGAGCCTCTAAGAGAGAAGTAATAGTACTACCCTAATGGAGACACACATGAGTACGAAAGGTTCATCTAATGTCAAGAGAAATAGTTGACATAGATGTCACTATCGTTAGAACCATTACATCACATTTCCAATAAGTTAAGCATTCATGTCACCGAAATAATTTAATTACTCCAGTACATGTGAAAGAAAACATGAATCACAAACATTCAAAGAATAGTCTTAGAAACATCCATAATCCATACATGAAAATATAATTGCCTAAAAGGCTTCAATATTAAGAATTTTTTTTAAGATACATAAATATAATGGACATCATTGGCTCCATTAGTGGAGCATTAGAGCCACTACTTTCTCCCTGAAATTACTAACTTTATCTCTCTAATTCTTTATGGGAGAAGCTAAGGTTAAAGTCCTTTACATGAGAAATGCCCTTTTGTAACTTGAGGGATGACTTTTTACAGCCCCATGACTCTTGAATTTCCAACTCCTAATGATCTTTCGACTTTTACAACCTTTGGAGTTCCAAATAAATTCTTGAATTACATGTGACGTTTAGTATTACATATATTTTGGACTTCCATGACTCTTTTGTCCATACGTGACTCTTGGAATTCCACTTATTTGTCTTTACAATGATTACAACATTACATCATAACTTCCTTGACATCATGTGATAAAGACGTGACGTGTCACTACGCTTCGTGCCTCAGAATAATAGTGACTTATGACATGGTATTTCTTCAGTGGTGATATGGTCACCACTCTTATATTCATTCTTCATATAGATTCTGATCATTGATGCATTCACCCTCCAAAAGGTATTTGATATTCGACTCTTCAGGGTGCTTTGATCATGAAGCTTTCATTGTGTTATTTTTTCTTTGATGTTTCCTTTGTTTTTATTCTTTCTCAATCTTCCTAATTTGTGCTTTCCATGTTGTTTCTAGAACACATGTATCTATAATCACTCATGACAAGAAATCATCAACCTAAAAATCTCCTATTCTAACATGTTTTATTCAAATTTTATGTGCATTCCTTTCAGTGTGCTTAAAAATGACAAGTAGAGCTTTTGAGCACATTGGTGCACTTTGAAGGGTTGAAGGGTTGAAGATGGAAAGCTTTAGGGCTTCGACACATGCTCATGTTCTCAAGAGGAAGAGATAGTCAGGGCAAGGCACATGGTAGAATTCTGAATGACAAACAGGAAGGCTTTGAGCTTTTCAAGTGCATTTTTCACTCAAGGGAGAGAGGGAGGGAATAGGGTGCACTATGGAAGGCTAAAGTAGGAAGGCTTTAGGCTTTTGCATTTGCTCATGCACTTAGGAGGTTCGGGAGGGTGAATGGCGAAAGTCTAAAGGTTGAAGGTTGATGCTTCATGCTTTTGAAGTGCATTCATGTGCTCAAGAGGCCCAAGCAGGCACATGCCACATTGTGGAAAAATGAACGGTGGAACATAAGGCATTTAGGGTGCACTCATGTGTTGAGGGAGGGTGCACTTCTTAGAGTCAAAGGAGTGCGCTCAAAGGAAGACTTGATCTCTTAAAGGGTGCACTTTAGGGCATGGAAGAGGAAAGGACTTAGGAATTGCACTTTGCGCTCTTGGAGGGTGCATGGCACACTTCTGAACAATAAAGGATTCCCGATCAAGGCTTTAAAGTGTGCTCACGTGCTCTTAGCCTTAATGGGTTCATTTTGAAACCAAAAGTTTTCTAAGTGTAGAATATAGGAAAAAGGCCAAACATCATGATTTTTAGACATAAAACTATGTGTGACACATATCAAAGCATCAATAAAACTTAGGAAAAATTGAAAAATGAGAAGTATACATCAAAATTCCACTTTTCCAACATTTCCCAAGTACAAGAGGTGAAGTGTGTGTGACTGTGACCGAAAAGTGTCATTTTTCAACAATAAGGATGTTGTGAGCATGAAATACACCAAAATTGTTCTACCTAATGTGATGACACTTGAGAACACTTGAAACACATAGGACAACATGAAACAACACTTGAGGGCCAAGGGGACACTTCACATGATGATAAGGTAGGCTCCAAAATTTAAATGTTGTGAAAATTTTGGAGGGTGTTGTAGTAGCAACAACAATACCCCACCAACTATTTGTAGATATTGGCATATACTACCTCTTTCCTCCAGTTACTACCTAGAGGAGTTTCCATGGGTTTGCAATCCTCCATATGTTATCTCTAAAGTATTTCAGAGGTGTACCTTCCCTATCCAAGAAATATCTCTCCATCTCCTTGCCACACCTCCAAACTAAGGAAATAGTGCATCAAACCCATATCCTTCATCTAGAACTCTCTCATCTCTTCCTTGCATGTCTAAATCAACCTCTCATCCTATCAAGATCAAGTCATCAACATAAATGACTAAGATGAGTATGTTGTCATCTACCATAATGTAGTATATATTGGCATATTCTTCACTCTTAGTGATGCCTAATCCACTAAGGTAACCAATCATGAGGTTACTGCTTGATACCATAAAGGGCTCTCCTGAGTCTACCCACATGCGTCTCTTTATCAGTTATCTCAAACCCCTCAAGTTGCTCGATGTAAACCTCTTCTTCAACCACTCCATTAAGGAATGTATTTTTAAAATCCATTTGGTGGATCCTCCACTCCAACTATGCTACCAATGTAAGTATGGTTATGATAGAAGATTATCTTGCCACAAGGGAAAATGTCTCCTCATAATCAACTCCATCCACCTCTGATAAGCCTTTTGCGACAAGTTCAACCTTGTACTTCTCAATATTTCCATTAGTTGAATGTTTCACCTTATATAACCACTTGGGACCAAGAACGAAATTGTTATCGGGTCGAGGCACCACCTCCCAAACATTGCTCTTCATGATGGAGTCATACTCTTCCATAATGGAATCTACCCACACCTGTTGGGAAACATTGTCTTCAAAGCAACATGGCTCATAGTCTATCAATTATGTCATGAGTTCCATATATCTTGTGTATCTGTCAGGGGATCTCCTATCTCTTTGTAAGCATATAGGAGCTCCAATCTGCTCCTAAGCTTCCTGCACCAACCAATCAACCATCCTAGTCCTCTTCCTCCCTTCTGTGGAAGGTTATGTTTGATTAAGTGCCTTCACTCGGTCTCCTGTCTGCTCCTTCACATGTGGCTTCTCCACAATATGTAGTGTATTTGATTAAGTCTCCTCCTTTGGAACTAGAAGCTTCTCCTTTGGTGGTATACTCAACTCTCACACTAGATAGCTCCTCATGGCTTTCTACTCATCAAATCTCACGTCCATCCTCATCACAATCATCCTGAGTGAGAGCATGTACACTCGATAAATATGAGAAGTATTTGTGTATCCTACAAAGATCCCACTCTATGAAGTGGGATCCATATTTTTATTACTACCTTTGGATACATGACAAAAGACTTATGGATCAAAAAATGTGAAAGTGGGAGACATTTGGCTTCCTCCCAAAGAAATATTCTTTAGGTGTAATCTTTCTAATAATTTTATGGGGGCTCATGTTCTACAAATAAACAATTGTATTGCAAGCTTCTATCCACAGGGATAGTGGAAATCCTTGGTCATGCAACATTGTTCTAGCATCTCTTAGAATACCTCTATTTTTCCTCTGTGCAACGCAATTTTCTTGTGGGTTGTGGGGTTGTTGTAGTAGCCTCAACCACCCTCCAAAATTTTGGCTTGCATGCAAATTTTGGAGCCTACCTTGGATTCTACGATCGATCGTCCTTGGTCAATTGTTGGTAAGATGATGATCTAAAGCTTTCCCCCTTGATATTAAGAATTGTTCACACTCATCTTTGGGCATAGGGATTTTTATTTGGCATGCAAAGGGAATGTTTTTTCCTTAAAGGGAATCATGTGCGTATGAGTTGTTATTATCACATAGACATGTTTCACACTCACTTCATGCACTCTTGTCATGAAGGTTGTTTCATTAAGAAAAGTATGTCTTATACATTTTTTATGGTCTATGTTGTATCACTAAGTGTTTATGTGCAATCATAGGTGATTCTTATCAATGTTTACATATGTTTCACTGATATCACACTTAACCTATTTCCCAAGTAGTTTAGCCTCATTCAACCTCCTGGAAATGTGCACTTTACTTCTGCACCCATCAAGCTTCCTCCCCAGCTTGTTGAAACTCTACAATGCACAGAGACCCCAGCATCCCTTGGCATCCAAAATTACATAATTGTTTCCTCTAGTTTCCTTCCCCCCAGCTGAAACCCACTATCATCAGACATTGTGCAGTATTGTCCCTTTGTTGTTCAGTCTACCTTGCAACCTGAAACTGCATAGATGTGTCCTCCTAGAAACCATCCCACAGAAATTCCTTGCATCTAGAAACTGCACAGAATTTCCTCCTAGCTTCCCAGGCTACACTGCACTCAGAAATTGCGTAGAGGTGTCCTCCAAGGAGCCCCATCCCACAACAGTGTCTTGTGCCTCAAAACTATGCATTGTTTTCCAAGCTGCCCTGTTTGTCTTGCATGAAGAAACTACTTAGTTGGGCTTTACAGGGCGTCATTCCGACATCAGTCACTACCTACTGAAGCTGCACTGATCTACCTCTTGGTGACTGTAGAAAAAGGTGACATGCTAAGATCACTCCCAAGGATTTGAGGAGAAGGACCAAGAAACTAAGTTATGGAAAAATATCAGGACCACATGCAAACTCTATCGGATGCATGATCATCTCTAGGGTAAGTATGGTAAGTAAAGAACAACTTTCTAGGTACACCTCTTAGTTGAGTTTGTAGGACTGCTTGTCATTTTCATATCATCCTGTCTTCAGTAACATGCATGTGTGAAAACACAAAAAATTCATTTCAGGTATCTCCTCTACATGTCTTACTTTCTTTTTGCTTGCTTGACCAACTGTCATCTTTGGCATTCTGATTGCTATGTCATGCTTGCAACCTTCTTCTGGTGATGTTGAAGGTTTGTCTTTATGGGTATGAGTTGTGTTTGCTATGTAAACATCTATCGCACTCACACACAATGTTGTAAGCACTGTCGCGCAAGTGTTGTCATGGCCAATCGAAGGTCAACCCCAAGTGTCACATTTGTTGCTTTCGCCATTAGACAATCCCGTAGAGGGTTATGCTGAGACATGTTGTCTTGTTGGTTTGAGGTGTCTTGATGTCGAGTTATGTTGAGTGTGTATTCACAAGTTCATGTATACATCAGTTCACTCACTCACACACTTAGCCATTTTTCTGAAAATTTGTCGATAGGACCACCTTCCATAAGTCAGACCTCCACTGAGGTGCACTACACAGTCTTAGCCCTTAGTAACCGACTGACTGTCACCAGAACATCGCAAAAGTTTCCAAAGAATCCAACTCAGTCTATGCCTCCTGTAAGCCTATCCATCAAGCCTCCTGCTGGTCAACCAAAGAATTTGACTTAAGCAGTGACCTAGCGTTGTACTCATCCCCAAAACTTCGCAGAAGTTGTCAACCGACCTTCTTACACTACCTAAATAAATTGTGTAGAAACGAGGGACAAGAACCCACTACATGTCACTGCATTGACTCTGGAAATTGCATAGTTCTGTCAGCCAATCCTCATGCTGGCCTGCTTGCCACTCCTCCTGAAAATTTCACAATTTTCATGGACAGTCCACCTGTATCTCGACAACCCGCTCAGCCCGGAAACTCCGCAAACATGTCCTACATGACTGCCTCACAGATTTATGCAGTTATGTCCAGCAAACTCCAGTAGCCTGATTCTATCCTCATCTAGAAATCTGTACAGCTTTCACTGCGAGTGCCGCCTGCTGCACGCACTTCCTTCCCAAGAAAAATTGCGCAGTTTTTCCTCCCTACTGAGCCACATCCCACAAATGTCACTATTGTCCCAGAATACTCAACCCAGCCTCTTAGTGACCTTTGTGTATTTTTTCTTGACAGTTTATTAGAGCCTCGCATCCTAGCCTGAAATGTGGTCCATGCTGTTTCAGAGCCTTGTCCTCTCTCTTAGTCACCTACACTTGGAAAAGAAAGACAATGCATCAGGGTAGACTAGGGTATTTTTGAGTTTGATGTCCTCTCGTTACGAGTGATTGTAGATATAGGTACATGGATGATACATGGTGCAAAATGAGCAGGATGAACAAGGAGCACATTCTAGAAGACTCTCTCGTAGTTGGATGAACACAGGAAGCATACCAAGTAGCAAGCTAAGGAGACACATGCACATGCATGAACCATCAAGCGAACTCCAAGAACATTGAAGACTCCATACGCTTTGCCATGTGGAGGTGAAGTGATGATACACCATGAGCACACTCATCACTCGGTAGCACAACAACTCGACGCAAACAACACAACCAACATGTGCATACCAGCAGTGTCATGTTGAGTTGTGTCATGAGTTGCCTTGGCCACATCACTAGTTTGGGTCATAACTATGTAATCAATGTAATGTAACATGGAAGTCCAAGAGACCCATAGATCAAGTCAAAGAGTCATGTAAGTTGAATAGTCACGAGGGAAGTTGAAGAGTCACAAGGGCTAGTTACACCCTTGCCTATATACACGCCTCATTTGTACATACATACACGCCTCATTTGTACATACAGAGGACTTTTCACCTTGGCTTCTCCCACGTCGCATTGAGAGTCTAACTCTCCACTATTGGGGTTAGTGATGTATGGTGTACAAATGTGTCTTGGAACTTTCACTTAATTTAGAAGCTTGTCACAAGATATCACATTTTCATGCATGTGTTGTATTCATTTGTAAGACTATTGTTTAAACGCTTGTAATGCATGTTGCTTTAACTTTTACTAAGATACTTGAACTATTTCGGTTGTTTTAGTGCATATACTATTGAATATGTGTTGTAATGGTTCCTATTGTTGTCTCGTTTGTATGGACTACTCCGCCAGACACTAGACAGATTCATTCTTGTATATTTGTTATAATGATCATCGCGCTCATGTGGACTACTCGATTGGTTGTTGTACGTGCTATCTCTTCACCTTTGTGTATGTGACTGCCACATCTATGTGGACTACTCCACTGAAATATATGTAGATCTTGTTGTGTGGTGTGTCTCTACTTGAGTTGGGACTATTCCCTTTCGACTTGAGACTTACTCTCACCGTCTCCCTCTGTAGTGAAAGAACTTTGACACAAGTCAAACTAAGCACTCACTAGGCATACGAACCTCATTGTTTGAAGACTAAGTATACCACTCTCATGTCCTGAGAAGCAAGAGCTAAGGCATATATTTAAGATAATGGAAACTAGGCCATCATACCAGATGGGACTCCCACACCAAACAGTCTAAGGTCTAGTTTGGACTTCATACCGAGGAGATCCCCTGAATGTTGGCGGGCCCAGAAACATCAACAATTTTGGCAGTAGAAGGAGGGCACATCTGCACATACTTATCATGATTGACCACAAAATTCCTCCTCCATGTATGTCTTTTGGAAATGACTTTGAAATGAAAAAAGAGTTCTGTAATAACTTGTCACGTAAAACATATGATGGTCGATGTGAAGCAACCTTGCTTAAACACACAGTTGGTGTTGTAGGCTCCTATGAAAGCCATGAAATCTATGAAGATTACATGACCTGTGCATTCTTCACATACACGCTTCGAGGGCACCCACTACTATGATGTGCCACAGTGCCCTAAAAATATATTCACTCTTTTCATCATCTACTCGTAGAGATAGACCATGCTTTCCATCATTTTGACCATAAAGCACTCAATAAAGAAATTCTGAAATTACAGAAAGCACCTAATGAATCCATTGAACAATTTCACATGCACTTTTGTAATCTTGCATATCGATTTCTTGAAGATGAAATTGATTAGGAATTCCTCGATGGAAGATTTAAGTATCTTATTTACATATCTAAAAATCCGCAATTCTTAGAAACATTCAAATACATCCCATCAGACCTCAATGTTAGAGCTGCTAAATCTAAGACACACAAGGTCATTGTCATAAGTGACTATTCATACTCTTCTAATCAAACATCTCCAGCTCCATAATGTGAGGTGGGAGAAGGTTCACGCACATCCATTGAACTATCACATCCTCCTACCTCACTTTCTCTTGATATCTACATAGATTTGGTTTGCAAGCCTATAGGTTGTCATGTGGATTTGTTACCTCAACCTCCATCCTCGCGTTCTGTTGATCCTCCAGATTGTATTATCTTGTTGTCTTCCGTTCTTGACTCCACATTTGTTGTGAACGAGGATTAATTTTGCGACATAGTTGGTGTTGTGCAGCCAAACTGCACTCTCATTCCTGATGAGTGTGTGCGAGAATCTGAAGAAGAACCCACGGTGAAGGATGACTCCCTTCCATCCACACCTCATCCACTCTATCCTGACATATCTTGTGATTTTGCCACTTTTTATTTTCCCTATGAAAACTCATCTCTGGATGTTTCTACTTCTGATCATTCACAGGACACACTGGATGTAATCCTTTCATTACATTGTGGAGAGGACACACCTTCCTCTGAGAATCTATCCCATCTGTCATCTGTCATTTCTAAAATCACAGAGGGTGAACATCCTTGTTTCTCATCTACCCCTTTGCATGATTCATCAAATCATGAGGATGTCGATGAACATCCTGAATTTTCTGATCATGGTTGTCATGATCTCTCTACTTCTTCATTTGATCCTGATGTTGATTCACTCGTTGTTAATATCTCTAAGCCTCTGGTGTTCGACGATCTATCTATCGACAAAGTGGAAACCTCGCAGACTAGTGAGGCACTTTAGCTTGAGCTGATGGTTATGTTAAGCCCTCGCTTTCTTGAGGTTAGTTCCACTTCTAATCAAAAAAAATTTGAAACACCTAAGGCTCCTCATCACTCTCCGCTTCACACTAAAGATCAATATAATACATAGAGTTTACTTACTCGACTTGAATCACATGATCCCATCGCTCATGCCTTGGAGGAATCTTACAGAACGAGAAAGCTTACAAAGCATAAGTTGTTTGTCTTTCTCATGTTCATTCGTATGTCACAATCCAAAGAGTTTGTATGTTTACTGTCTGCACGCAATACATCACAATGCATGTTTTGCTGATCTATATGTCTTGTTCACTGTTTTACATGTATATCTTTCTTTTTTTACTATTCCTTCACCAGCATGGGTCAGCCAATGTGCCGGTGGCTGCATTGGAAATATCACTTCACGTGAGTAGGCCCATGCACTATTTAGCATAGGAGTAGGAGTAGTGTTTGTTCTCTTGCTTTGCTTTCTTACTTGGTTTGGTTTTCTTACTTGCTTTCCTTTCTTACTTCTTTTGATGTCGCTTTACTTTTGTTTTTTTATTTTTTGTTTTTGCTTTCTTTTCTTGCTCGTGTCTGTAGGTTAGCTCTAGATGAAACTGTGTTTGGATCTCGAGACAAGCCAGGAAAATCTAGGAGTTCTTGTACAGTTGTCAACATCTGGTTATCTATTATCCTCTCTCTTTATGAAGAGCTTGTCGTCATTAGTCGATGATGCCTTGATGGAAGATATGTTATGTTGAGAGTGATGCTTGGTGAAAACACAACACTTGAACTGTTAACTAGTACTGCCTACTCTAATCGGTTCTTTTGGGTTAACCCTTTTCATCTCAGTCAAGTAGAGTAAGGTGATGGGGGAACCTTAAAAAGTATGTCAAAGGTATATATAACATACTTATCTAAAGGAACAACCTCTTATGCTCTTAATAATTTGGTATCCCTCTTCTACCTCTGAAGTAAATAAGTGCCTATGCACAGTTCTTTGAAAAATGAAAAATGAAAAAATAAAATAAGGAAAAAGAAGAGAAAGGCTTCCTACGTAGAGAGGTGATACAAGTAACTCCGTCGGGTTATTGGCGAGGCTCACTGGAATCGGAGCGATGCATCTGTTTCTGCGTGACTTCGTCAGGGTACTATACAGGCCTACTAGCAGTGGAGTAACACCAGAGATGAAACATAAACTTTGATAATTATATTACTTGTGCATCCATATAATCCTCATTCCCAATCAAAACAACTAAGTTGACTTGGCTTGGAATGTGTGCTAACTGATTAAGAGAATGATATGGTCAACACCTTTCACACAAGCTAAAGTAGAAGCCATCATGATCAAAGAATCAAATAATACATCCAGAAGGGTTAGACTCACTTTTCATGAAACAAGTTCTATATAGAGAGCTAGTGTTCTGCCAGTGTGTCACCAATGTTGTAGCGGCTACAATCACCCTCCAAAATTTTAGCTCGCATTCAAATTTCAGGGCCTACCTTGGATCCTATGATCGACCATCCTTAGTCACTTATTGGTAAGCTGATGATATCAAGCTTCCCCCTTGATCTTAATAATTTTTCATGCTCTCATATTTGTAACATGTGTCATCTTTGGGCATAAGGATTTTCTTTTGGCATGCAAAGGGAATGTTATTTTGCTTAAATGGAATCGTGTGCCTTTGAGTTGTTATTATCACATCGACATGCTTCACACTCACTTCCCGCACTCTTTCCATGACGGTTGTTGCTAGTGAGCACCAGTATTGCAGCAATAATGCTGCAACTCCTGGGGCTTCCTAATTTACTTTTATCAACCCGGTAGATCATAACAAACTTGGAAGCAACGGTGTTGTATGCACAAGTACTAGCTCTTACTGCAAATTGTCACTTGGTCAGCTGGCACAAGATCACTAGGAGCTCAAGCCAACTTCTATGAGTTTCCAAAAGAAGCTTTTAACTATGATGAAATAAAGCTAACTCTACAAAGAATATTCTACTTGCAGAAAGAGAAAGAAGACAGGAGTGCAAGGCAAACCCTAGCAAACCCTAACTTTTCCAACTAACCCTACTTTTGCAGAAAAAGAGATGAAAACTAATGAAATGAGTGCCCTTGACTACTGAAAAGGTAAATTACATATATTCAAGCTATTCCTAGAAGAAAATGAGAAATGAATATCTTTTTGCATTTTTATGTGTTTTATGTGAAATTGTTATGTATGTGATTTTGTCTGTTTGTGACTGTAGCAGAGGGGTGGTGGCTATGGAGGGAGGATTTGGTTTTCGCAGAGGTGTAAGAAGGTGAGGAGGGCTCCTAAGAAGCCTTTATTAACCTTCTAAAGACTTCCCCTGCAATTAGACTTCGAAAAATCACTCACAGGAAATTATACAGGAGGCTGTAGGGGATCTACAGGAGGATGCCGAGAGCTATTTTTAGAGGTTTTAAGAGTGTAAAAATGGTGGGAAGGGGTAGATGAAGACTAGAGGGATGTGTTGATGTGTCGGGGGCTTAACAAGGAGGATCAGGAAATAAAATGATGGTTGGATTTGTTCAAATGACGAGAGGAAAGCTTATGGAAAAAGTGCAGAAATTAGGGCAGATTTGTGAAGGACTGTGAATGACTTGTGAAACCTGTGAGAAATGAAATGATGCTGGTTGCTTTATTGATGTATTGTGAGCTGAGGTGTGTTGTAAGAGATCTACACATCTAACTACTGAAACTGAGCAAGAAAAGGACTAGCTGCACCAAGAAAACAGAACCATATCTCTTGTTAACCTAATTTCTGACCTAGAAACATAAAGTGCTGAACAGTACCCTATGAATAGAAAAGCTTGAAAAGAGATTTATTATAGAAATAGGAAATAATATTGCCAAAATGAACCTGAAGCAACCCTTTAACTTTTCAAATCAAATCATCACACTAGAAATTGCATGGAAGAAGCAAAACTGTCTTTTTGGTGGCAACAATGGTGCCTTGACCTCAAATCATGGTCCCAGGAAGGGAGAAAGGAGATCAGGGACTGTTGTTGGGCTTTTTGAATCTTAGCCTATCACTGTATTAACCTACTTTAGCAACTGAAGCAAAAGAAGTTATGAAAACCATCAAAAGCAACCTAGTCTAAACAAGGTAAAATGAATCTATGTAACAAAAATTAACTCATGAACTGAAGCAAAAACATATAAGTACAAAGCAAGAGGTACTGGGAAGCTTGGGTTGGGCCCTAAACCAACAGCTTTGGCCATTTGAAATTAGTCATTGCTGGCTCAGAAAATATTTTATCTCCATTATCACAATAAAAGTCACATTACATAAACTGTTCACAAAAATAAGCTTGAAAATGAGTTGAACAAAAGTGCGGAAATTCTACTAATAACTGGCTAAAATAATGAGGCTCTAAGCCCCCCTATTTATACAAATGGAGTCCCCCAACAGCCCTCCTAAAATCAAGGGGCTCGACTTCCAAGAACTAGAGATAGATAGCAGTTCTTCTTGACTTGCTCGACTGCCCCTTGGATGCATCGATGTGGCTGTTTGTGCTCTGAGTTTCTGATGGAGGATTCGAGGTAGGGAGTCATAAATGAGGGGGACACCCTCCTACAAATCCTCTTCCTTGTTTTCCTTGAATATTGGCTGCCAAATGCTCATTAATCCTTTGACTTTGTCCCAAAATTGACTAAAAATCTGCATAAAGCACACATTAGACTTTATGGCATAATGACTAACCCAATTCACTCTATTAGCATAAATATAATAAAAAACATGAAATAAACTATGAGAATGGTGGATTAAGCTAGTTTAGGAGGCCAAATGATCCCATAAAATTACCCATTTCTGGGGCTCATCACCACCCCCCTACTAAATGGGTTGCTCATCCTCTAAACAACTAGTCTATCTCCTCATCCTTGATGGCTCTGATGGATTCTCTGACATCCCATGCTTCTTATGTGATATGCTCTCCGTTATCATGGAATTCTACCTTCCTATCCACTTCTTCTCACTATTTTTGTTCTTATTCTTCTTTTACACCTTCCATTAGTCCTAGCAGCAGTGGAGGACTGAATTTGAGGCCAATCCAATTGGCCTTCAAACTTTGCATAGAGTGCTTATATAGTGGCACTCTCCTCAAGGCTTCTCTCATCTTGTTTGGGGAGTGATACTCCCTGATCTGTAGGCTGTGTGGCAATGTGTTCCACCTTCTAATGCAGGCATGAATGCAGTCATCTCCAAACAATCTCTCCATGTCCTCGAAATGTGTAATAGCCTGTGCCTGCTCATTGATATGCTTAGGGACACTTTGAGGATTATCTGTAAGGTCTTGGTGGGCTCTGATGAGAGCCATGGGGTTTACTAGCTCAACTTGGATCATTAAGGGTTCATTTAGCTCTTTTTCCATCAACTTCTTGATTTATGTTGCCCTTTTCTCCTCATGGCTCATCCAAGATGCCATGGCCATCAGCTGCAAGTCTCCTAACACAGTATTGGGGTCCCATAGGTTCATATCAGTAAGGACCATGTTATGTAAATAAAACTCTGCCAACCTTGCCTTGTCCTCCGCTGAACTGTGGTCACATAGATCCATGAATTGTCCATAATCCTGAAAAGTTGTGGTGCCTCTCTGGGCCAGAGTCTTGATTTGGATCTGGAGCCACTAATCATTGAGGTATACTACATATGATTTGGCTGGTTGTCTGCACTATAGTGCCTCCATAGCCCAGCTGCCCATGTAGCCTAATTGGGCTTCTTTTTCCTATAGCTGTCTCCTCAATATTAATATTTCATTTTCTACCTAGCATTCCCTTTCCTTCAGCTGTTTTCTTAGCACTTCAGTTTCTACCGGGGTTTCCCTTTCTCGAAGCTATTTTCTTAACATTTCAGTTTCTACCAGGGCTCCCCTTTCTTGCAGATATTTTCTTAACATTTCATTCTCTGCTTCCAAGTGAGATCTTTTGATTGCTTCTACATGTTTTACAGTGGCCAACTTTCTACCCATCTCTCTAAGCTTGATCTCCATGTGACCAATGTCTTCCACCCCTTTGGATTTTTCAATTTGCATCCATCTATGGCTCCTTACTCTTTCTTTTTCTAGTTCAAAGAAAAGAGGGACTGCAAACTTCTGTGGGATGATTTTCCCTCCTTCTAGAAGGTTGTAATAAGAGCCTAAATTAGACTGTGGGTCAGGTTCTAGTATCCCCACTATTTCATCCTTCCTCTTGATCTGCTCTTCTGCCTTCTTCTCAAGTTTCTCAGTCTCCTGTAGCTTTGTCAAGGTCTCCTGTAGAGCGGTTTGTGCCTCCCGTAGGATAGTTTTGGAGTCCTGTAGTTTTATCCTTTCCATCCAAGTGGAAGATCTAGGGCTTCCTCTTTCATAGGTGATGGGAGTTCTAGATGGAGATTCCTCCCTTTTGGAAGTAAGAGAATCTTCAATGGTGATAGGCTCTTTTGAGGGTGGCTGAGGCTTTCCCATCTTTATCTTGGTGCTCTTTCGAGCCTTGAAATACATGGATGGTTGCCTTTTTCTCTTTGGTTTGGGCTTACCTGGGGTGCTGAGTGCAGCGAGAACAGCTGTTGCCTCCCTTGCTAGTGTCTCAGGAGACACTTTTTCCTATTGTGCCTCTGTTTCTTCATCTATTGTCTTTCCTGTCTCTGCTGGTTTTTTTTCTTCTATCTCTGATTTGGTTTGCTCTTCTTTTTCCTTAGTTTCTGCCTTCTCTGTGGTAACCTTTTTTTGGAATGTCTTAGGCTTTTTTCTTTCTATTCTAGGCTTTTTCTTTTTCTCTGTTGTGGTCTTATCCTCCTCTGTTTTTGGTTCCTTCTTCTTTTCTGTTTTAGACTTATCTCCCTTGATGTCATGTCTCTCCTTCTCTACTTGGGTTTCCTCTTTCTCTGTTTTAGACTCTTTTCTTTCCACATTGGTGTTCCTTTCCTCTTCTTGGGTCTCCTTCTCAGCTTCCCCTTTTTGTTCTTCCTTCTCACTCTCAGATGGACTGAAGTCATAAGTGAGGGCTTTTATATCATCCTCCTTGGTCATATTTCTTCAAATCTCCCAGGCTATGGGGATTGTGAAAGTGTGGAGGGAATCTTCCACTAGAAATTTAATTAGCCCATGGTGAGTGAACTGATCTGGACCTCTTGCCTTCAATTTTATGCTGGATTCTGTTAAGGAATGGAGGAGAAAATAGGGAATACTGATTTTTTGGTGTGCAGGAAGATCCATGCCATATCTCAACTCATGCAATAGTCTAAAATGGTACCCATAAACTATGTTGTATCTTCCTTCATAGGAGATGTATTTAATAATTTGATAACTGACTTCATCCTAAGGGTAATGTATACTTGTTCTCCTGATGCCATTTTTGTCCTCCATAGGATGCTCATTAGGTTGGAAAAAGGTTTTCTTGGCAATTTGACCCAGCGGTTTTTCTTCCTTTCTCCAAGGTAGTCCAAGTGGGAGACTGGTATCCTTGCTGATGAATTCTGGGGTGATTTCTATAGTGAGACCCCTGAAACTGATAGTGGCATGAGATTTTGAGTGAGTTGTCAAAGACAAGGCAAATTCCTCTATTACTTCTTCATCATACCCATGAAGCTTTTCAAAGAAGGGCATCCAATTTGCTCTAGTAAAAAAGGCTAGCACCTCTGGGTGTTCATGTAGCCTGGTTGAGTTCAAAGGTTCCTTCCTCATAAATCCCCTTGTCATGATGTTTAGAGTCTTCTACAATATCTTAGGTGAAGAGGGAGATAGCAAATTTCAAACCCGAAAACAGAGAAAAAAACTGAGGTTTTCTTTCAAGAAATAGGGAGAGTTCTTAATGCAATTTTCCTTCCTTCCAGGCTCAATTTTCTAAACTTGCATTACTCCTTTATATATGTGAGTATGAAGGTGGTGAAGGAGACAATATCTTAGAAATAGAGAGCAAATAAAACTGTGTTTTCCTTAAGAAATAGGCAGACTTTTCAATGCAATTTCCTTCTTTACAGGATTACTTTTTTCTAAAATTGCATCACTCCTTCGTATATGAGAATACCATGGTGGAGAAAGAGACAACACTTCAGCACAGAGAGCAGATAAAAAGATTGTGTTTTTTTTTTTTAAAGAAACAGGCAGACTTTTGATTTCGATTCTCCTTCCTTTTCACTCAATCCTTTGCTTGAAATCACATCACCCCTTGTATATACGAATATGCATAGTGGGTTCACTAGAGCCTACCTCTTAGAGCTCGAATTTTCCATAAAATCATGATTCTTCCTCTGCGAGACTACTCACTGGCCCTCCTGTAGAAAGGGCTCCTGTAGGATCTATTTCTGCTCCTGTAGATCCCGATAATGTTCCTGTAGAATCCGATAGGTAGAAGGGTTATGAAAATGACAGAGAGTGACTGTTTCAAGGCTCTGGAGGTGGTAGGTAGCTTGTTGTAGTCGAGAGCATGACAATACAAATGAAAACAAAGGTGGTGAGTGTGGTTGAGAGAGCGTACTTAAGCTTATGGGAGAAGTTTGCGGTGATGAAATGAGGTGGCAGGAAGGGTAAGTTACCCTCAATCAGACCCTTGGTCCCCACTACAGTGTCATCATGAAGTTTTATGCTGCCTACCCACAATCATTTCCATCATTCGTTTTGGAGTTCAAAATATCCGCCACTACCTATTTGGAGATTCTTATGAGTTGACTGGACACGCGTGCAGAGTGAACTCCAGCTAAGCGCTGTTGAACTAGACAAGGGTGGCCACTTAGCTGGCCACCGATCTAGTTTAATCTCAACCATCCCATTTTTTCATGCAGTTTTGGATCATATAGATGCAACAGAGGAACTGGTTTAGACACTTACCTGTAAGTCAAAATGTGTAC
Organism: Pinus tabuliformis; assembly: GCA_031772625.1. NCBI lineage: Eukaryota > Viridiplantae > Streptophyta > Pinopsida > Pinales > Pinaceae > Pinus > Pinus tabuliformis. The sequence continues at coordinate 854,314,361 of CM062811.1, read as the reverse complement.
GCTACAGTGTTTTTGCATGGCTAGACATTGGTGCTATATCCATGTATTTTTGCTGCCATATGCTCATGGCTTCTGGATAGGTAGCTCAGTTGCCTTGTAAAGGTGATCTTGGATCAAGATCTGGCTTCTTACGTGTTTTACATAGCTATGGCTGCACCAATTCTACTGTTGGAGCCTGATTTTTAAGGGGATCAACTGTTACAGGAGTCCTACAGGGACTCTTGCAGTTGCTTCTCCCTCTAAAATTTTTAGCTGACGCTTATGAAGGGGCTGAGAGGAGTCTATTGAAGAATTTGATGGTCATGAAGAAGCATTCGGTAGGCTGTAGGTAAGTGGTAGGAGTGTTGTTTTTTATTTCCCTTAAAAAAAAAAAAACAGGATTTCTGTGTTTTATTTGCAGGGTGGAAAGAAACGATTAGAAATGTGGTGGTGCAAGTATGAAATGGAGGGTTATGATGACGGATGGCTGTAGGATGGCCCTTAGGCCTTTTGTGAAAGTTTCCAGCTCTTCAATCCCTTCTTTGACTTGACTTCGAGTTCTCTGTGATTTCTATAGGAGCCTCTTGTAGAACACACAGTGCCTCCTATAGGATGCACGGATTTCAGAGAAAGCAATACCAGGGGATGGAAAAAGATAGAAACAATGGAAGAAGGTCTAGAAGAGATGTAATAGGCTTGTGGCTTGTCCCCTTTCCTTATGTGGTCCTCCTGCAACCTGCAATGCACTCAAAAGTAGTTAATTTTTTTAATTTTTTTTTAAGAGACAGTTAGGGCGCCTCCAGGGGGTTTTCACCCTACCTACCTGCCTTGGGTGCCTCCAAGGGGAGGTTTTCACCCAGGGATCTTTATTCTCCCCACTTTTTTTTTTTTTTTTGTCATCTCTAGGCTGCCTCAAGAGAGGTTTTCAGCCCCAGGATGGGTCTCAAGTGCCTCATAGAGGTTTTCATTGGAGTCCTTATTATATTTTTCTTTTGTCTTTTTTTAATGAGTGGGTGAAGTGGAGGCAGAGGTTTGCTCCACTACCAACACTATTTTACTCAACTCTTTAATGAATTCTTACTTGGAGAGGGGCTTCTTGTAGATTTTCAATGTATGCCCATTGACAAGCATGGGGATGGCTTCCTCATCAATAGTCCTGATTAGAACTGAGCCATTGTCATTACATTTTTCTATAATGTATGGTCATAGCCATCTTGTCCTCAGCTTGCCCTTGAAATCTTTGTACCTTGAGTCATACAACAGTGCCCAATCTCCTTCTTGGAATCTTTTCTCCTTGATGCTTCTTTTGTGCCATATCTTCCTCTGCAGCTAGGTTACTTCTGTGTGGAGAAGGGCCTGCAATCTCTGTTCATCCAATCCATTAAGCTGGAGTAACCTTTCCCTTTGTGCATGGCTGAGATCTAGGTCTAGCTGAGCTGCCATCCCTAGTGTATTGTATTCAAATTCTATTGCCAGCAGAGTCTTCTTTCCATTGACCAGCTCATAGGGTATGAACCTTGTGGTGGTCTTCCAAGTGGTGTTGTAGGCCCAAGTGGCCTCCACCAATCGATCTGCCTAATATCTCCTGATGCTGCTCACTACCTTAGTCAAAATTCCCTCCAAAACTCTGTTGGTGACTTCCACCTGTCCATTGGCTTGTGGATGGTAGGGGGTGGAAGTCCTGTGCTTGATTTTATGATGGATGAGCAGGTCTTCAATCAGATTGGAGGTGAACTGACTGCCTTAATCTGTAACCAGTTCTCTTCGATACTCAAACTTATAGAATATGTTCTCTCTTAAAAACTCAACTACTTTTTCTTCGGTTGCTGCCTTGATTTCCTTTATCTCTACCCATTTTGTCAGATAATTGGTGCACACAATGATGTATTGTTTCTGGTTTGAAGGAGGGTTGATAGGACCCACAAAGTCCATGCTCCACTTCTCAAATGGCTCAAAAGTCACTTGAGGCTGCAAGGGCATCTCATCCTTTGGAGTAGGTTTCCCCATCCTTTGACACCGATCACATTGGCTGATATATCTCCTCATATCTTGATGAAGAGTGGGCCAATAATAACCTTCTTGCAGAATTTTGAAGGTAGTTCTCTTTGCTGCAAAATGGCCTCCACAAGGCCCATCATGACAAGTCAAGAGAATGTCAAAAACTTGTTCCTCCCTGACACATCTTCTCAAAACCTAATCTGGGCCAAGTTTGAAGAGGTTGCCCCTAATCCAAGTGAAAGGGGCACTTTTCCTCATGATCTTGCTCTTCTCTTTGAGGACAGGTGTGGCAGGAACTGTGCTGAAACCAAGTAATTTGCTATATCAGCAAACCATGGAGAGAGTAATGAGATAGCAAATAGGTGTTCATCTGGCATCTGATCATTTACCATTCCTTCTTCACCTGCAAGAAGATTTATTCTAGAAAAAAAGTCAGCAACAACATTTTCCTTACCAGGCTTATCAACAATGGTTAGATCAAACTGTTGCAATAAAAGCAGTGACCTAATAATGCGAGCATTCACATCCGATTTGTTCATTAAATACCTAATTGCAGAATGATCAATGTGTACAAAGGTTTGATAGCCTATGATGTAATGTTTGAATTTATTTAAGGAATGTACTACAGCTAGGAGTTCGTTCTCTGTTACTGTGTAGTTCAACTCTGCCTTTGAAATTTTTTTACTTATAAAGTATATGGCATAAGGTAACTTTTCATCAATTCACCCTAAGGCTGCTCCTATTTCTTTGTTTGAGGCATCTGTGTGAATGTGGAAAGGTAGGGTCCAGTTTGGACCTCTCAAAATTGGGGCAGTCACAAGTTTACTTTTCAAGGTATCTAGGGCTTCTTGATAGTTGTTAGTCCATATGAACTCAACATCTTTCCCCAAAAGACCAAACAATGGAGAGGTTACCTTACTGAAATCTTTAATGAATCTTCTATAATATCCCGCAAAGCCTAGGAAACTTTGGACATCTCTCACCTTTTGAGGAGGTGGGACCCTTTGGATGATAGCAATTTTGTTGGGGTCCACCTGTAATCCTTGCTGAGAGATTGCATGACCTATCACGGTCCCTTCAGTCATCAAGAATTCACACTTTCCCGGACTAAGGGACAGGTTCATTTCAATACACTTATCCAAAACTTTTCCCAGGTTAGACAAATCTTCCTGGAAGTTAGAACCATAAGGAGTAAAATCATCCATATATATTTCCACTGCATCATGAACCAGTTCAGGGAATATACTCAATACTGCTCTCTGGAAAGTGGCAGGAGCATTGCACAAGCCAAAAGGAAGGACCCGATATGCAAAGGCACCCCAAGGACAAGTGAAAGTGGTCTTATATTGGTCTTCCACGCTGATTTAGATCTGATTGTACTCGCTAAACCCATCTAGGAAGGAGAAAAAAATTTTCCCCACCGGACCATCTAACACTTGATCTATGAAAGGAAAAGGAAAATGGTCCTTCTTGGTGGCCTTGTTTAGTTCCTAATAATCAGCACAAATTCTCCACTTACCATTTTTCTTTGGCACTAGCACCGAGGGAGAGACCTATTCACTGTCACAGATCTGGTAGATGAATCCTGCATCTAGTAATTTTTACAATTCTTCCTTGACAATGTCTTTAAGGGCTGGATTTATCCTCCTTTGAGGCCGCCTGACTGGTTTGCAATCTTCCTTAATGTAAATGTGATGAGTATAGACTGAAGGGTGTACTCCCTTCATCTCCTTATAGCTCCAAGCGAAGGCATCCAAATGGTTTCTCAATAAGCTACATAGTTCCTTCTCTCGAGAGGTGGATAGGGATGAGTTGATTTTCAAGGTTCTTTTTGGGCGAAACTCTATATTCTTAACTTGGAGAGAGGTTGGGTCGGCCACACAAAAATCAACTAAAGGATTGTCTTGGGTTTCTTTCACTAGCTCTTCTAATGGAAACATACTGGGGGGTGGATTCTGAATCAAGTTTTCAATGAGATCATCCTCAGTTTGTGGTTCCCCCCCATGGCAGCTTCTACTGCACATAGTGGTGCAAAATAGACTTCATCCTCATCTTCCTCCTCCAACTAGAGAGGTAGATCATGTTCTAACAAAGGCTGGGCAGGAGGGTATAGGACCAGCTGCTTGGACATATGCCCATTCTTGATTTTCATGTTCCCAGCTCGACAACTGATGTAGGCATTTGCAGTAGCCAGCCAGGGTCTTCCCAGGATGAGAGGATACACATTGAGCTTTGCCTTCCATTGGAGAACTAGGAAATTAGCAAGGTACTCTAAAGAATCGATGGAGACCATTACATCTTCCACAATCCCTTTAGGGGTCTCGGTGGAGTGGTCTGCTAACTACAGTACTGTTGTGGTCTTGCTCAGGGAGCCCTCGAGGTTGAGCTTAAGCATAGTGTCCTTGGTCATCACATTAATGGAAGCCCCCAGATCAATCAGGGTATGGGGGATCATGGTGCCATTGATGTGGACATCAACTACTGGGCTCCTAGGGTCTAGATACTTCAGACATATTACCTTCCCCAACATCAGGTCAGATAGTTGTCCTATGACATTGATGGTTGGGGCATCTCTCTTACGCCTGCCTAGATGCCTGAAGCACTTCTCTTTTACCATCTTGTTGTATATAGGCACATCCTTTATGGCTTGGAGAAGTGGTATCTTTACACATAATTGTTTTAATTCTCCCAGAAGTTCAGTTTCTTCTAGGGTAGGCTGTGTTGTTCCGGATAATCTCTCAGGAAAGGGTGGAATTACTTTCGGTTGACTTTCCTCTTTATCTTTCTCATCCTCCTTAGGGGAAGGTTGGCTATCTAGGAGAACCTTCCCAGATCGTAGGTTAATCTCCTGAATCTCCATAGCATAGGTTGGGCATGATGGTTCCCCACTATATACTTGCTGAGCTTGTTTGTTATTTGGGTTCGGGTTCAGTTGAGCAAGCATTTGGGGTTGTCTTGGTGGAGCAGGAGGCAATGGTTGCAGTTGAGTAGGTGGTGGAGGCAAAAGAGCGGGAGGATAGTTGTACTAAGGCCTCCACCCCTGATGAGGTGCATTCCACTGAGGTTGAGGCTAAGCATAGGAGTGAAATGAATGAGCAGTTGATTGAGCATGATATTGAGATGGATATGACCAAGGAGGAGGTGTGGACTAGGAAGGATGAGCAGGGGGGCCCTAAGAAGACATGGAAGTGGCTTTATTGGGGTTATAGTATGCCTAGGATGTCCCTTGCATTCCCTGCTGGTAAGGTCTAAGTCCATGCTACCTTCTTTGGTTTATGAAGTAGAGTGCTTTAGTGGCTCCTTCGGCCCCTTGGTATACAGCTTTAAGTCCGGGCAAGGAAGGGCACTTATTTGTAGGATGATCTTCTTCACAGACTGAACACACCTCTATAAAGTTAAATGGATGTTTGTTCCTAGGATGCCTTCTAGTGCACCTAGGACAAAAAATTGCCAAAGCCCTCTCTGCTTCCTCTGGTTTCCTTTTGATATGCAAGGTATCCATTTGCATGGCAAGAGTCTCCAACATCTCACTCTTGAAATCTTCCAGCAAGTTTCCAAATTCACCTTTGATGGATGAACTGGACGAGGAGGTACTTGATGAGCCCCAATTTTGGTACAATTTGGGCTCATTTTGGCCTATGCTACCTGCTCAAACCATTCATTTTTTATTGCTTATGCATGCATTTCTTAGTTTATTCATGTTGTTTGTAGGAAGAAGGGTAGGCACTCTATCTACGTGACTAATGCATTATGATTCCAGGTTTTGGCATTAAAAGGGAGCAAAAGACAACGAAAAAGGAGACAAGGAGACAATGAGGTGGCACTGCTGGTTTTTAGGAGAGGATGTCCACGGTCTTGGGACATTCCTCGTGATTCCCACCAAGAACTCCGAGCTCCAATCCATCTCCCCTCCGAGCTTAGAAGCAGCCAGCTGTTCTACAGGAACAACAGTTACAACTGTTCTACAGGAACAACAATTATGACTGTCCTACAGGATCAGCAGTTAAACTCTAGTTGGACAGCCGAGCTCCTAAAATCAAGGACACTTGTTGGATCATTGTTTTGCATAAGTATAGAGACCGTAGCCTTTGATAGGTTGTTGAAACTTTCGCATTACTATTGTAATTTTTGAGCATAGCTCGGTGTTAGTTCTTGTTGTAAGCCAGTTTTGGCATAACATCAGTTATGAATAAAGAAGGCAGATTTTGATCTAGCTCTGAGTTTTCTTAAGGAGACTATAGCTCTCAGGTTAGGGCCCAACCTGGGAGCCATAGATCCCCTCTGCTGTAGTGTTGTTTGCATTTCGTTTCAGCACTCTGAGTTTTCATTTTCACATGCAATTTGAATTACAGGTTGTTGAATTAGTCTTTTTCATGAGTTTAGATAGGATTTGCTTATGGTAAATTTGTTTCCAGTTGCTTAGGTTAGCAGAGGATAGATATAATCTATTGGAGCTCCAGCAAAAAGGTTGATAAGGCTCACTGCCATCTCATTTGGGATTGGGGTGCAGTCCATAACTAACCACCAAAAATACGCATTTCTTTACTTGATGATTGCTGCAATACAGTCACGGTTATGTTAGATGATTCCATATCATTCACACCTGCACCACACACCTGCATCACCACTTCATACACATTTCTCTTCACGTTTTGGATTGTTGTTCATTGAATTTATACGCACAGGTAGTTTAGGTTAATGCATTTTCGGTTTGGTGACAGTCATAAGCATTTGTTTCATTTACACTGCTCTCTCTCGTTCCATTACCTCATTCTCCATCTTGATCATGCATGCAAACACATCTTTGACCTCTGTTCCACTCTGTTTTCTCCCACAGTCTTTCACTCCTCACGTACTTCCATTCTCTAGCCCTTTTGTTGACCTAGCCCTCTATCTTCCAACCTACTTCCTACACTCATTTCCCATCCTATTCCTCCACTTCTGAGCCATCACCAGCCTTATTCCTACCTTACACATCTCCCCCTACCATTCCATCACTCACCCATCACTTCAAACACTCACGGTAGGTCATCCTGTAGCAATTCGTAGACATCCTCTAGAAATCTCTGCGTATCCTATAGGATCCCCTGCAGACATCCTGTAGGAGGCCACTCACTCGGTTGCTGAGCTTCTGAATGCAAGGAACCTCTGTGGATGGATGCTAAGGATCCCTAGGGACCTCTCCTAGCCTCCCCAACCTGTCCCACACTTTCCTTCCTTCTCCATCCCATCTGCACAACCAAACCCTAATTAGCACACAATCACAATCATTCCATACACTTAAAGGAAAAATACAAAAACATGTCTTTTATGATGCAAGCAGCTTAGATCCATGCATTTTCACTTATTATAGGTAACAACAGCATTGGTAGAAGTTTCATTCATATTCTTTGCATTATAGAGGTTAGACTAGTTAAATTAGGGTTTCCTAGGTTTACATGCTTTGATTCGCTTTCAGTTCATTTTTGTCAAGTAAAGTAGCTTCCCTTTGAGAATAGCTTTCGTCCATCAATTAGCAAGCTTCTTCTGAGAGCCTATAGAAGTTGGCTTGAGCCCTAGCGGACTTGTGCCAGCTGACCAAGTGACAGCTGCGACAAGAGCTAGTACTTGTGCATATAGCACCGTCGCTTCCAAGTTTGTACGAACTACCGGGTTGATAAAATGAGAGACAGGAAGCCCCAGGAGTTGTAGCATTCTTGCTACAATACTGGAGCTCACCATCTTTTTGGCGCCGTTGCCGGGGAAGCGTCAGAGTATTAGTAATTGTTGCTTTTCTTCTACTTTCGTACTCTTGCTTTCTGCTAATAGTTTACTTCATTTCCATTCTGCAAAAGTAGCATAGACATTTCCTGCTTTCATAGATTAGCATTTCCTGCTTTCACAGATTAGCATTTCCTGCTTTCACAGATTAGCATTTCCTGCTTTCATAGATTAGCATTTCCTGCTTTCATAGATTAGCATTTCCTGCTTTCATAGATTAGTATTTCTTGCTTTCCTAGATTAGCTTTCCAATTCCGCAATTTCATTTGAGCAAGATAGTTAGTTGTAGATCACTCTGTTTCAGTTTTGCAGGTACCAAAGAAAAAGCAAAAGCAATCAAAAAAGGAAAAGTCCTTTCCATTTCATGCCTCGTAGGAACCGAGATAGATCAGGCAAATTCCTACCAAACACCCCCACCACATCACTGAGTCACCCTTCTCTCTTCTTTGGTGACAGTGACCCAGAGGAACCTATAGGTGAACATCCTGAGATATACCAAGACCCTATAGAAGAAGAAGAGTTAGAGACCACTCCATCTGAAGCCATGGCTGATAATAGAAGAGAAGATGAGAGAATAGAAGGAGCTTTCCCCATCCGAGAGACCAATGGAGAGATGAAAATGAAGAACATTAGCCCCTCCGCCTTACCTCACTTCCATGGGTTGACCACTGAAGATCCAGATACCTTCCTGTTTGAATTTTCTGTCCTTTGTAGAACCTATGACTATACTGAAGATGAGCAAAAGCTGAAGCTTTTCCCTTCCACTCTTAAGGATGCAGCACTACGCTGGTTCATGGGATTACCTGGGAATAGTATCGCTACTTGGGCTCAGATGCAGCAAGCCTTCAATACCAAGTATAGGGATTACTGTAGGTCTAAGGAAACCAAGGGAGAGATCTTTCGGATGACCATGGGGAATGATGAGTCTTTAGAGGATTATGAGGAGAGGTTCCAACTTAGCTATAAGCGGGCCAGGTGCACACTTGACCCTGAATCCCTCAAGTTGGTTCTACTCCGAGGAGTCCCTGAAGATCTCTTAGACACCCTTCACATGTTAGCTGGGGGGGAAATTTACCAACTGCCTTACGAGGACATCAAGACTGTGTTTAGAAATCATTCCAGGGCAGCTAGGAAACGAGGTAGAGGAAATCTCCTCTCCACTGGTGTCCCTTTCTCCAAACATGAGTTTACAAACCAATTAGAAGATCTTAAGAGTGAGGTGAGACAGACCATTGCCATGCAGCTGGACACATTCAGGATCCAGCAGAGGAAAGAAGAAGCTGAGAGAGCCTTGGCTGTCTTCTGCCCTAGGTGCACCAGAAGACACCCTAAGAACGAATGTCCATTGCATTCGGTGGAAGTGTGTTTCGTTTGTGAGGAGGACCATCCCACAAATCAGTGTCCAACCTTACCTGGGTTTAAAGCCATGTACCAAGGGACCGAAGCTCCCACAGAGCCTCTCTATTACCTCAACCAAAGGAGGCCACAAGGATCTAGACCTTATCAGCAGGGGACGCAAGGGGCATCTCAAGCTTATTACAACCCCAACCAGTCAACTCCTATGCCTTCTTGGGGTCCCCCTGCTCATCCTTCTTGGTCCATGCCTCCTCCATGGTCTTATCCACCTCAGTACCCTACACAACCTACTTCTCATTCCTATCACTCACATGCCCAGCCGCAGCCTCAATGGAATGCACCTCAGTCGGGGTGGAGGCCCCAGTACAACACTCCACCCGCCATTTTGCCTCCACCACCAGTTCAACCACAACCATTACCTCCTGCTCCTCCAAGGCAACCTCAAATGCCTGCTCAACCGAACCCGAACCCCAACAATAGACAGGCTCAGCAGGTATATACTGGGGAAACCTCATGTCCTACCTATGCTGTGGAGATCCAGGAGATCAATCTTAGATCTGGAAAGACTCTTCCAGATCGCCAACCTCCTCCCCCAGAGGATGAGGAAGACCATCAGGAGAGTGAACCAAAGCCTATTCCACCCTTTCCTGAGAGACTAACAGCCACCACACAACCCAACCCAGAGGAGGATGAGCTTCTGGGAGAGCTCAAGCAGTTGTGTGTGAAGATACCCCTTCTCCAAGCTATCAAGGATGTGCCCATTTACAACAAACTGGTTAAGGAAAAGTGTTTCAAACACCCAGGCAGACGGAAGAAAGATGCCTCAACTATCAATGTCATAGGACAACTGTCTGACCTTATGCTAGGACAAGTCATCTGCCCAAAGTACCTAGATCCTGGAAGTCCTGTAGTAGATGTTCACATCAATGGCACCATTATCCCCCACACCTTGATTGATCTGGGGGCGGCCATCAATGTGATGACCAGGGATACCATGCTTAAACTCAATCTTCAGGGTTCCTTGAGGAAGACCTCGACAGTACTGCAATTAGCAGATCGCTCCACCGTGACTCCCGAAGGGATTGTGGAGGATGTCATGGTCTCCATCGATTCTTGGGAATACCCTACAGACTTCCTGGTTCTGCAACCAAAGGCCAAGCTTACTGGATATCCTCTCATTTTGGGAAGGCCTTGGTTAGCTACTGCAGATGCTTACATAAGTTGTCGGGCAGGAAACATGACCATCAAAAATGGTCCCATGTCCAAGCAGCTAGTCCTATACCCTCCTGCCCAACCTTCTTTAGAGCATGATTTACCACTCTGGTTGGAGGAAGGAGAAGAAGACGAGGTGTATTCAACACCTCTGTGTACCCTAGATACCACTAAAAGAAACCCCCCAACCGAGGATGACTTGATTGAGACTCTGATCCAGAATCCACCTTCCAGTGCACTACCCTTAGAGGAATTGGTGGAGAATGCCCAAGCTAGCACCTTGGTGGATCTCTGTACAACCAACCCTGTTACTCCCAGAGTCAAGAATGTGGAGTTCGGCCCTGAGAAAGCATTGAAGATCAGCTCCTCCTTATCTCCTTCTCAGGAAAAGGAGCTGTGTAGTCTGTTGGCCAACCACCTAGATGCTTTTGCTTGGAGCTATAAGGAAATGAAAGGAGTCCATCCCTCGGTCTGTACCCATCATATATACATCAAAGAAGATTGTAAACTGGTTAGGCAACCTCAGAGGAGAATGAATCCAGCCCTTAAAGACATTGTCAAGGAAGAATTGCAAAAACTGTTGGATGCTGGATTCATCTACCCCATCTCAGATAGTGAATGGGTGTCCCCTCTAGTGTTCGTTCCCAAGAAGAATGGAAAGTGGAGAATCTATGTGGATTACCGTGTGCTGAACAAAGCTACCAAGAAAGACCATTTCCCTCTACCTTTTATAGATCAAGTGTTGGATGGACTGGCAGGAAAGAAGTTCTTCTCTTTCCTGGATGGGTTTAGCGGGTACAATCAAATCCAAATCAGCCCGGAAGACCAAGATAAGACCACCTTCACTTGTCCTTGGGGTACCTTTGCCTACCGAGTCCTTCCCTTTGGGCTATGCAATGCTCCTGCTACTTTTCAGAGAGCTGTCTTGAGCATCTTCTCGGAGTTGGTCCATGATGCAGTGGAAATATACATGGATGACTTTACTCCTTATGGGGCCAACTTCCAGGAAGCATTGTCCAACTTGGGAAAAGTCCTAGCCAAATGTATTGAGATGAACCTGTCCCTCAGTCCTGAAAAATGTGAATTCCTGATGACTGAAGGGACCGTGCTAGGCCATACCATTTCTTCCCAAGGATTGCAGGTGGATCCTAACAAAATTGCTCTCATCAAGAGGGTTCCACCTCCTCAAAAAGTAAGGGATGTCCGGAGTTTCTTGGGATTAGCAGGATACTACCGGAGATTCATTAAGGACTTCAGCAAGTTAGCCTCACCATTGTTTGGCCTATTGGCAAAAGATGTGGAGTTTAAGTGGACTGACGATTGTCAGAAGAGTTTGAATGAGTTAAAGGACAAGTTGGTGTCAGCACCAATCCTGAGAGGTCCAAACTGGGCCCTACCTTTCCACATCCACACTGATGCCTCGAACAAAGCCATAGGTGCAGCCTTAGGACAAGTTGAGCAAAAGCTTCCATATGCCATTTACTTCGTTAGCAAAAACTTGTCCAAAGCAGAACTGAATTACACTGTAACCGAGAAAGAGTTCTTAGCTGTAGTCCATGCACTAAACAAGTTCCGTCATTATATCACTGGATATCAAACATTTGTACATACTAACCATGCTGCTATTAGATATTTGATGAATAAACCAGATGTGAATGCTCGTATTATTAGATGGTTACTTTTATTGCAGCAGTTTGATTTAACCATTGTTGATAAACCAGGTAGAGAAAATGTTGTTGCTGACTTTTTATCTAGATTGGATTTGTCTGCAGATGAAGATGGGACGGTGGATGACCAGATGCCTGATGAGCATCTGTTTTCTATCTCAGTACTCTCTCCATGGTTTGCTGATATAGCAAACTACCTTGTTTCAGCTCAGTTCCCTCCGCACCTCTCTTCAAAAGAGAAGAGCAGAATCATCAGAAAAAGTGCCTCATTTACTTGGATCGGGGGCAACCTGTTCAAGCTTGGCCCCGATCAGATCTTAAAGCGTTGTGTAAGGGAAGAGGAAGTCTTTGATATCCTCCTCACCTATCATGATGCGCCTTGTGGAGGACATTTTGCAGCAAAGAGAACTGCCTTCAAGATCCTGCAGGCAGGCTACTATTGGCCCACACTTCATCAAGATGTCAGAAGATATGTCAGCCAGTGTGACCAATGCCAAAGAATGGGGAAACCGACCCAAAGGGATGAGATGCCTCTCCAACCTCAAGTGACTCTTGAGCCATTTGAGAAGTGGGGCATGGAATTTGTGGGTCCAATCAATCCCTCTTCGAGGCAGAGATCCTACATCATTGTGTGTACTGACTACTTGACAAAGTGGGCAGAGACTAAAGCAATCAAAGCAGCAACAGAAGAGAAGGTGGTCGAGTCCTTAAGAGAGAACATCTTCTATAAGTTTGGCTATCCAAGGGAGCTGGTCACCGATCAAGGGAGCCAGTTCACCTCCAACATGGTCGAAGATCTACTAGCTCATCACAAGATCAAGCATAGGACTTCCACCCCCTATCATCCTCAAGCAAATGGGCAGGTGGAAGTCACCAATAGAGCATTAGAAGGGATCTTGACCAAAGTGGTGAGCAACAGCAGAAAAGATTGGGCAGATCGCCTGGTTGAGGCCACATGGGCTTACAACACCACTTGGAAGACCACCACCGGCTTCACACCTTATGAGCTGGTCTATGGGAAGAAAGCTTTGCTGTCCATTGAGTTTGAGTATAACACTTTGAGGATGGCAGCTCAGCTGGATCTAGATCTCAGCCATGCACAACAAGAAAGGCTATTGCAGCTGAATGGACTGGATGAGCACCGCATGCAGGCCCTCCTTCACTCAGAAGTGGTTCAACTTCAGAGGAAGGTGTGGCATGACCAACATCTCCATGACAAGCAATTTCAGCCGGGAGATTGGGCTTTGTTGTATGATTCCAGATACAAAGATTTCAAGGGGAAGTTGAGAACCAGATGGCTGGGACCATATTCAGTGGAAAAGTGTCATGACAATGGATCTGTCCTCATTCGAACCATTGATGAGGAAGCCATTCCCATGCTTGTCAATGGGCATCGATTGAAGATCTACAGGAAGCCTCCCTCAAGACAAGAGTTCATCAAAACAATGGAGAAGGCAGTATTGGTCATAGAGAAGGGTCCTGCCCCTGCTTTGGGCACACCCTGAAGAATCTAAAAAAAAAATAAAAAAAAATAATAATAAAGATCCTTGGGTGAAAACCTTTCTGAGGCGCCCAAGGCAGGTGGTAGGGGTGAAAACCTCATTGAGGCGCCCCTGCTATCTTTCAAAAAAAAAGAAAAAAGAGATAAAGATCCTTGAGTGAAAACCTCTCTGAGGCGCTTAAGGCAGGTGGTAGGGGTGAAAACCTCATTGAGGCGCCCCTGCTATCTTTCAAAAAAAAAAAAAAAAAAAAAACAAAAAGAAAAAAACAAGATCAATAAGTCATTATGTGAAATTTGCATGCAGATTGCAGGTGTTCTATGGAGGAGAGGAAGCCTCTCAACTCAAGGCCAAAAGTCCTTATCATGCAGCCAGGACACCTCACCAGCACCTCCTCCAAGAGTGCTTATGTTCTTCAAGGTATGTGCACTTTCAATTATAAATTGAGTCTCCTACAGGAAGACACAGATTTTCTACAGGAAGGTGCCAGTTTCTACAGGAAGGTGAAAATTTCTACAGGAAGAGCTGCCTGTCTACAGGAAGCTCTGTATTTCTACAGGAAACTTCCTGTAGAAGCTCAGAATGGCCCAGAAGGCGTTTCATGAACAGATCTGATGACCACGGGTTGGTGTGGACGCATGCAAGCCTCTTTTGGGCCCATGCACGACGCTGTTACCTTGCTCCACCACCCGTGTCGACATGCGGCCAAGTCCCTGCACCAACAAAGGAAACCGATGAGTTCTCGCGGGAAAGCCATTTGGAAAGGTAACAAATGACAAGATCTCATACCATATGCATCAAGAGCGCTGGGATCGTGATCGAGAAGCCAGAACCGCCATCGTGCAGCATGCACCCAAGGAGAAAGGACTGTGACGAGGCCCCTCGCGGGGATCCTGTAACAGTTCAACCTGCTCGAGTGAATACCGTCCACAGCACCGCCATCCGAGATGAAACGCGGGCGCATGCAAGCAAAACCATCCACTCCAGCGTTGGTAGCCTGTAACCCCGAGCTTCTGGGTCTGTGTAAGCCGCGTGCAGCAGGTAGATCCGTCGTCCAAAAACTGAAAATCGTGTGCAGACGCGCGCAGGTAAGTGTCTCAACCTTCCTTCCATCAAATCGCATGAGTATTACTTTGATTTGTTTGCATGGCGTAGAAATGAATGGTTGAGCGGCCGTAAGGCCAGTTGACTGGCCACGTCGGCTAGTTATGGTATAGTTGGATGATCGGGTGGCAGCCACGACACAGAAAACACGCAGCACGCACGTGAAGATAGTCCCGTCAACCGAGAACCGAGTTTAACCGAAAAGGGCGGCGGCAGATCTGTGGGAATGAATGCGGCAGCGAGTGAATATGCAGGCAAATGATGGGTGACGTCGCCCAACGGTCCGGCGGGGACAGCTCACCCCCCGCGCCACGAGCTGCGCCGATTCAAAATCTAATCGGCTAGATTATGCGCATGTATTCATCAACCTCCACTTCAAAACTCGAGTGGCTCTTCTGATTTCCTCGGCACGTTGATACGCCAAGCTTTCGGCTACCAGAACACCGGTGAAGCGCACCTCAACCGCAGTCCAATTGCAGTCCTCCCTGAAGTTTGCACACTGCTCCTACAGGAACAGTTTCTACAGGAACGCAGTCTTCTACAGGAACGCGGGTGTTCACGTAAAAAAAAGGTGGCCGAGTAGCGAGGTAACCCTGGACTCCTCATGCAATTGATCATTTAAGGTGGTAGGATTGTCAGTTACTGTCTGGGTAAATGAGGAAGTAGACAAATTGCTGTCTGTGTGCCCATACTGCAATTCTACAGGATTGTTGAGTGGTTAGACTGTGTTGTAAAATTTTTGTGGGTTATACGCATTGTTCTGCACTGTGTCACCGAAACTAAACTCTCTTCCACCATCACCACCTCCGGTTAAGAAAATTGTGCCATCATGCCGGGTGGATTTATCAGGCGAGAGCCCACTGATTCAACCACACTGAGGAGAAATCAGGCAGTGGTAGAGCTCTTTACACAAGCACAGTGGATGTCTTTTTGTGAAAAGTTGCAGGGGTACGATGAGGAAGTGGCCGAGGAATTCTTGCAGGCCCTGAGGCCAAAATCCAAGGTGCTGGCCACAGTCAATTTCAGAGGCCTAAGCCTCAAGATCACCCCGGAGTCTATCAGTAGAATCACTGAGCTTCCTATGGGTCTCCTGTGGGATAAAGAAGAACGAAAGCTAAGCCAGCAAGCCAAGAAAGAGTTCTTCCCACCTGAAGAATCATTCACAGAGGACAAAAATGGGGTGAGAAGGACAAGCCTGTTGCCACCATGGAACGAAGTCAGCTTGCAAATCATGAAATATGTCACCTGTGAGGGTCGTTACAGCATCGTGTATGCATATCATTTCAGGCTGCTCACCGAATTAAGACACCGGATCAATCTTCCTGTAGAGCAGAAATTAAGCATTCCTTATTTCCTGTTACAATCCTTGATTGAGTGCACTACAAAGTTCAAAGATGGTATACCAGATCAAGTCGCACACCATGGGCTGATCAAATTGCTTGTGGAGGATGCACTGCACTCATATAAAGTTCCCCTCTCCTGGGAGTCATTTAGGAATCTAACACGAGATGGGGACATAAAAATGCTAGTCGAAGCTAGTGGCTCCTCCAGCGGTGAAGAACAAGAAGCAGAGGCCGAGGAAAAGAAGGAAACTAGCCCAAGTACCCCGACTACCATGCAGGAGAAGCAGCACGAAGAAAAAGATGCTGAAGAAAAAGCTGACTCCCCCATCCTGTCAGCGAGGGAAATAAGGTCAAAGAGCAGAAGGGACAAAGTTGGGGCAGGCCACGTCAGCCCAATTACCTCTCCAGCACTCACAAGCAAACAAAAAGATAAAACCCCTGCAGCAAAGCGAGCGAAAGTGAAGACACCCGTCACTACAGGAAAGGAGAAGCAGGCTTCTACAGGAAGCCCGAAAACAGCTTCTACAGGAAGCACAAAAGCACAGAAACAGGCTTCTACAGGAAGCCATGCAAAATCAAAATCAAAGGAGCAGAGGGTGGATGTTTTGGCCAGGGAGGCAGCGGCTGTATTAGCTGGCCTCAGTACGCCACCTAAGCCAAAAGGAAAGAGGAAGAGGGACCCTCCTCTCTACTTCAAAGCCCGGAGAAGTGTTCGGATAAAAACAGGGAAACCACAGACACAGTCCAGCAGCCCAATTGTCATCGAAGACACCCCTGCTTCTCCCAAAGAAAAATCACCCTCAAAGATTACAGTTACCTACGAAAAGGGAAGTCCAAAGAAGAACACATGGCAAGAAAGGTTAGATCTGTTGGATGAAAAAACCCGGCTACAGGAAGCCGAAAATGTCCTACAGGATACTTTAGCTCAGCTACAGGAAACCGAACAAAGAGAAGGGGAAGGACCCTCGTCACCGAAGAAGGGTGAGCTAGCACCTCCTGGAGAGGAAGAAAGAGAACATATCCCTGAACCTAGCCCTTCACCGAATCTGAACTCCTACTACACCTTCTTGGAGGCGGGAAAGATCATACCGCAAAAATTTACTGTACCTCTATTTTTTGAACTAGAGAAAGAAAGAGTCCATTCCCACACATGGATGCAGATCGCTAAATCAAAGGGTGTGGTAGACATAGGCCCTTTACAAGATCAACTCAGGGAGGTCAGGAGTGAATTCACCATGGCAAAACATGTGGCTAGTTGCCAACATGCGCTTCTACAGGAAGAAAACCAGAAGTTGAAATTGCAGCTACAGGAGCTAAGGGCAGGGGTAGGAACCTCCTCCAAGGACACCACAAATGAGCAGCAAGGAAAACAAGAGCTGACCACCCATCTTGAGGGGCCAATTACACTTCTACAGGAAACAAGACAACAGGGCCAAATTGAAACACAAGCTCTGAAAGAGCAGCTGAAACAAAAGGAAACACAATTGGCCTGCATGGCCAGTTGGGCCATGGAAGCCCTGCAGTGCAGACATCCTGCAAAGTCTTATGGGTTGTACTTAAAGGATCAGTGGCTACAGTTCCAGATAAACACATTAGCACAAAGAGGTATTGCACAAGTCCATAACCCACAACAATTTGCCGAATTATGCAATACTAGCTCAGCAGAAGACAAAGCCAAGCTAGCAGAATTCTACATCCACAATCTGGTTTTGCCTAATGAAGTCTCTTGGGATCCCAATATCGCCTTGGGTGATATGTAGTTGATGGCCTTCGCTTCATGGCTAAATCATGAGGATCAGAGAGCAACTGAAGAAAAATCAGTCATGAGCCGAGAAGTGAGTGAGCCACTGTACATTCGAGCAGAACCAGAGGATCCGGTTGCTCTCATCTCAGCCCGCCAATAGTTGTCTAATGATCCCACAGCTTCCTTGAGATTTATGGACCAGCAGGCCCAAGCAATAGCCCACTTTGAAGACATGGAAAGATTATTGGGAGAAACTGCTGACCAGGCATGTGCACGCAGGTGGCATACTTCGGCACATAGTTTGAAGATCTGGGAATACCATACCCCAACCCAGATGAGGGAAGCATTAGCAAAAGTGAACCTTTACAATAAATCCATGCAAAGACTTCAGGCCAGCTGGATTGGCCTTAAACTCAGCCCCCCATTGCTGCTAGGATTGGTTGAAGGAAGTACAGAGAAAGATGACAATGCACAATGGGAAGAGGTGGACAAAACAGCCGGGTTTCATATCAACAAAGAAGACATCACCACAGAAGCTTGGGATGTAAGGGGAGTAGTGAAAGCCATGAAGGATGAGGATCTTGACTGAGTTGCTCAAGGATGAGCAAATGGTTCAGCTGGGGGGTGATGATGAGCCCCAATTTTGGTACAATTTGGGCTCATTTTGGCCTATTCTACCTGCTCAAACCATTCATTTTTTATTGCTTATGCATGCATTTCTTAGTTTATTCATGTTGTTTGTAGGAAGAAGGGTAGGCACTCTATCTATGTGACTAATGCATTATGATTCTAGGTTTTGGCATTAAAAGGGAGCAAAAGACAACGAAAAAGGAGACAAGGAGACAATGAGGTGGCACTGCTGGTTTTTATGAGAGGATGTCCACGATCTTGGGACATTCCTCGTGATTCCCACCAAGAACTCCGAGCTCCAATCCATCTCCCCTCCAAGCTTAGAAGCAGCCAGCTGTTCTACAGGAACAGCAGTTACAACTGTTCTACAGGAACAACAATTATGACTGTCCTGCAGGATCAGCAGTTAAACTCTAGTTGGACAGCTGAGCTCCTAAAATCAAGGACACTTGTTGGATCATTGTTTTGCATAAGTATAGAGGCCGTAGCCTTTGATAGGTTGTTGAAACTTTCGCATTACTATTGTAATTTTTGAGCACAGCTCGGTGTTAGTTCTTGTTGTAAGCCAGTTTTGGCATAACATCAGTTATGAATAAAGAAGGCAGATTTTGATCTAGCTCTGAGTTTTCTTAAGGAGACTATAGCTCTCAGGTTAGGGCCCAACCTGAGAGCCATAGATCCCCTCTGCTGTAGTGTTGTTTGCATTTCGTTTCAGCACTCTGAGTTTTCATTTTCACATGCAATTTGAATTACAGGTTGTTGAATTAGTCTTTTTCATGAGTTTAGATAGGATTTGCTTATGGTAAATTTGTTTCCAGTTGCTTAGGTTAGCAGAGGATAGATATAATCTATTGGAGCTCCAGCAAAAAGGTTGATAAGGCTCACTGCCATCTCATTTGGGATTGGGGTGCAGTCCATAACTAACCACCAAAAATACGCATTTCTTTACTTGATGATTGCTGCAATACAGTCACGGTTATGTTAGATGCTTCCATATCATTCACACCTGCACCACACACCTTCATCACCGCTTCATACACATTTCTCTTCACGTTTTGGATTGCTGTTCATTGAATTTATACGCACAGGTAGTTTAGGTTAATGCATTTTCGGTTTGGTGACAGTCATAAGCATTTGTTTCATTTACACTGCTCTCTCTCGTTCCATTACCTCATTCTCCATCTTGATCACGCATGCAAACACATCTTTGACCTCTGTTCCGCTCTGTTTTCTCCCACAGTCTTTCACTCCTCACGTACTTCCATTCTCTAGCCCTTTTGTTGACCTAGCCCTCTATCTTCCAACCTACTTCCTACACTCATTTCCCATCCTATTCCTCCACTTCTGAGCCATCACCAGCCTTATTCCTACCTTACACATCTCCCCCTACCATTCCATCACTCACCCATCACTTCAAACACTCACGGTAGGTCATCCTGTAGCAATTCGTAGACATCCTGTAGAAATCTCTGCGTATCCTGTAGGATCCCCTGTAGACATCCTGTAGGAGGCCACTCACTCGGTTGCTGAGCTTCTGAATGCGAGGAACCTCTGTGGATGGATGCTAAGGATCCCTAGGGACCTCTCCTAGCATCCCCAACCTGTCCCACGCTTTCCTTCCTTCTCCATCCCATCTGCACAACCAAACCCTAATTAGCACACAATCACAATCATTCCATACACTTAAAGGAAAAATACAAAAACATGTCTTTTATGATGCAAGCAGCTTAGATCCATGCATTTTCACTTATTAGAGGTAACAACAGCATTGGTAGAAGTTTCATTCATATTCTTTGCATTATAGAGGTTAGACTAGTTAAATTAGGGTTTCCTAGGTTTACATGCTTTGATTCGCTTTCAGTTCATTTTTGTCGAGTAAAGTAGCTTCCCTTTGAGAATAGCTTTCGTCCATCAATTAGCAAGCTTCTTCTGAGAGCCTATAGAAGTTGGCTTGAGCCCTAGCGGACTTGTGCCAGCTGACCAAGTGACAGCTGCGACAAGAGCTAGTACTTGTGCATATAGCACCGTCGCTTCCAAGTTTGTACGAACTACCGGGTTGATAAAATGAGAGACAGGAAGCCCCAGGAGTTGTAGCATTCTTGCTACAATACTGGAGCTCACCAGTACTGGCCATGGGTTAGCTCCCCCTACCTCTCTTTCTGGGTGCCCTAGAATGGTTTCTAAAGACAGTCTCCATGTCTGCATAAGGTAGATGGTAGATGTCTCCCCCAGCCAGTAAGTCGAAGGTGTCTAGAAGGTCTTCTGGAATTCCTTTGAGTAGGACCAACTTCAGAGATTCAAGGTAAAGTGTGTGCCTGGCCCTTTTATAACTGAGCTAGAATCTCTCTTCATAGTCCTCCAAGGATTCATCACTTCCCATGGTCATTTGGAAGATTTCTTCCTTGGTATCTTTTGACCTACAGTAGTCTCGATATTTGTTATTAAAGGCTTGCTACATCTGAGCCCAAGTTGTGATGCTATTGCTAGGTAACCCCATGAACCAGTGCAATGTTGCATCCTTGAGGGTAGAAGGAAACAGTTTCAACTTCTACTCGTCTTCTTCATAGTCATAGGTTCGACAGATAACAACAAACTCAAATAGGAAGGTGTCAGGATCTTCTGTAGTTAATCCATGGAAGTGAGGTAGGGTTGAAGGGCTTATGTTCTTCATTTTAGTGTCCCCATTGGTCTCTCGAATGGGAAAGGTACCCTCTACTCTTTCCCCATTTCCCATAGCATTTCTATTTTCAACCAATGTCTTAGGAGGGATGGTTTCTTCCTCTTCTTCTCCTATAGGTTCTTCAAATATTTTAGGTTCTTCTCCTAAAGGATCTTCTGGATCACTGCCACCGAAGAAGAGAGAAGGGTGGCTTTGTGATGTGGTGGGGGTGTTGTGTAGGAATTTCCCGGAATTATCTCTGTTCCTACGAGGCATGAAATGGAATCTCTTTTTTTTTTGGTTTTTTCACTACTTGTACCTGAAAAACTGAAATTGATTCAACAAACAAATTGTAACTACTGAAATGAGCTTGCTGAAATGAAAATTGCAGAATGGAAATGAAAGCAAGGAAATGAATAATCTACTTTTGCTGAAATGGAAATTGTGGAATTGAAAGGACTAATCTACTTTTTCCAAAATGAAAATTGCAGAATTGAAATGAAAGCAAGGAAATGTAGAAATGGAAAGAAATAACTACTCTACTTTTGCTGAAATAAACTACTTAGCAGAATGTTGTAGTAGAAAATAGAAGAAAGCAGTAATCACAAAATACTATGATGCTTCCCCGGCAGTGGTGCCAAAAAGTGGTTAGCACCAGTATTGCAGCAATAATGCTGCAACTTCTAGGGCTTCTTACTTTACTTTTATCAACTCGGTAGTTTGTAACAAACTTGGAAGCGATGGTGTTGTATGCACAAGTACTAGCTCTTACTGCAGGCTGTCACATGGCCAGCTGGCGTAAGATCACTAGGAGCTCAAGCCAACTTCTATGAGTTTCCAGAACAAGCTTTTAACTGTGATGAAAGAAAGCTAACTGTACAAAGACTATTCTACTTGCAGAAAGAGAAAGAAGACAAGAGTGTAAGGCAAACCCTAACTTTTCCAACTAACCCTACTTTTGCAGAAAAAGAGATGAAAACTGATGAAATGAGTTCCCTTGACTACTAAAAAAGGTAAATTACATCTATTCAAGCTATTCCTAGAAGAAAATGAGAAAAGAACATCTTTTTGCATTTTTATGTGTTTTATGTGAAATTGTTATGCATGTGATTTTGTCTGTTTGTGACTGTGGCAGAGGGTTGGTGGCGATGGAGGGTGGATTTGGTTTTTCCATAGGTGTAAGAAGGTGAGGAGGGGTCCTAAGAAGCCTTTGGTAACCTTCTAAAGACTTCTCCTGCAATCAGACTTCGAAAAATCACTCACAGGAAATTCTACAGGAGGCTGCAGGGGATCTACAGGAGGATCTACAGGAGGATGCTGAGAGCTATTTTTAGAGGTTTTAAGAGTGGAAAAATGGTGGGAAAGGGTAGCTAAAGACTAGAGGGATGTGTTGAGGTGTCTGGGGCTTAACAAGGAGGATCATGAAAGAAAATTATGGTTGGATTTGTTCAAATGATGAGAGGAAAGCTTATGGAAAAAGTGCATAAATTAGGGCAGATTCGTGAAGGACTGTGAATGACTTGTGAAACCTATCAGGAATGAGATGATGTTGGCTACTTTATTGATGTATTGTGAGCTAAGTTGTTTTGTAAGAGATCTGCACATCTAACTACTGAAACTGAGCAAGAAAAGGACTAGCTGCACCAAGAAAATAGAAACATATCTCTTGTTAACCTAATTTCTGACCTAGAAACATGAAGTGTTGAACAGTACCCCGTGAATAGAAAAGCTTGCAAAGAGATTTATTACAGAAACAGGAAATAATCTTGGCAAAACAAACCTGAAGCAACCCTTTAACTTTTCAAATCAAATCATCACACTAGAAATTGCATAGAAGAAGCAAAACTGTGTTTTTGGTGGCAGCAATGGTGCCTTGACCTCAAATCATGGTTCCAGGAAGGGAGAAAGGATATCAAGGACTATTTTTGGCCTTTTTGAATCTTAGCCTATCACTGTATTAACCAACTTCTGCAACTGAAACAAAAGCAATTATGCAAACCATCAAAATCAACCTAGTCTAAACAAGGTAAAATGAATCTATGTAACAGAAATTAACTCATGAACTGAAGTAAAAACATATAAGTACGAAGCAAGAGGTGCTAGGAAGATTGGGTTGGGCCCTAACCCAAGAGCTTCAGCCCTTTGAAAGAAATTAGTGTTGGCTCAGAAAATATGTCATCTCCATTATCACAATAAAAGTCACATTACATAAACTGTTCACAAAAATAAGCTTGAAAATGAGCTAAACAAGAGTTGCACAAAAGTGAAAAAATTATACTAATAACTAGATGAACTACTAAGGCTCTAAGCCCCCCTATTTATAAAAATGGATTCCCCCAAAAACCCTCCTAAAATCAAGGGGCTCGACTTCCCAGAACTAGAGATAGACATCAGTTCTTCTTGACTTACTCAACTGCCCCTTGGATGCATCGATGTGGTTGTTTGTGCTCTGAGTTTTTAATGGAGGATTTGAGGTAGGGTGTCATAAATGAGGGGGACACCCTCCTACAAATCCTCTTCCTTGTTTTCCTCGAATATTGGCTGCCAAATGCTCATTAATCCTTTGACTTTGTCCCAAAATTGACCAAAAATCTGCATAAAGCACACATTAGACTTCATGGCATAATGACTAACCCAATTCACTCTATTAGCATAAATATAATAAAAAACATGCAATAAACTAATGATAATGGTGGATTAAGATGAGTTAGAAGGCCAAATGAGCCCATATAATTACCCATTTTTGGGGCTCATCAATTACATCAAGAAAAGTATGTCTTATACATTCTCAATGGTATATGTTGTATCACTAAATGTTCGTGTGCGATCATAGTCATGCCTTACCAACGTTTACATATGTTTCACTGATCTCATGTTTAGCCAATTTCCCAAGCAGCATAGCCTCATCCAGCCTCCCGGAAATGGGCACTTTTCTTCTCGAACTATCAAGCTTCCTCCCTTTCTTGTTGAAACTTCATAGTGTGGAGAGACCTCAACATGCCTTGGCATCCAAAACTGTGCATTGGTTTCCTCCAGTGTCCTTACCCCTAGCCAGAACCCATTGTCATTAGAAACTAGACAGTATTGTCCCTCGGCTACTCAGTCTGCCTTGCAACCTAAAACTGCATAAATGTGTCCTCCCAGAACCCATCTCGCAATAGTGACTTGCATCTAGAAATTGCGCATTATTTCCTCTCAGCTGCCCAGGTTGCACTGCACTCATAAATTGTGTAGAGGTGTCCTCCTAGTAACCCCATCTTGCAACAGTGTGTTGGGCCTCAAAACTATGCATTGTTTTCCAATCTTCCCTATCTGTCTTGCATGAAGAAACCATGTAGTCGGGCCTCCCAAGGCCTCATTCTGGCAGCAGTCACTGCCCGCTGAAGCTCTGATGATCTACCTCTCAATGACTACAGGAAAATGAGACATGCTAAGATAACTCCCCAGAAGTTGAGGAAGGACCGAGAAACTAATTTATGACAAAAGATCAGCATCACATGCAAACTCCATTAGATGCATGATCATCTCAAGGGTAAGTATGGTATGTAAAGAACACCTTTGCAAGTACACCTCTTAGTTGAGTTTGCAGGACTACTTTCCATTGCATATCATCTTGTCTTTAGTAACATACATGTGTGCAAACACAAAAAAGGAATTTCATGTGATTCCTCTACATTTCTTGCTTTCTTTTTGCTTGTTTGAGGAACTATTGTCTTTGGAATGCTAATTGCTATGTCATGATTGCGACCTTGTTCTTGTGATGTTGAAGGTTTGTCTTTGTGTGCATGAGTTTTGTTCGCTATGTAAAAATCTATCGCACTCACACACAATGTTGTAAGCACTGTCATGCAAGTGTCGTCATGGTCAATCGAAGGTCAACCCCAAGTGTTGCACTTATCGCTTTTGCCATTAGTCAGTCCCATAGAGGGTTATGCTGAGACATGTTATCTTGTTGGTTTGAGGTGTATTATCATTGAGTTATGTTGAGTGTGTGTTCGGAAGGTCATGTATACATGAGTTCACTCACTCTCACACTTAGCCATTTTTCTGAAAATCTGTCAACCCGACCTCCACTGACCTACACTGCGTAGTCTCAGCCCTTGGTAACGATTTGACTATCACCTAGAACAATGCAAAAGTTTCCCAAGAAGCAATCTCAGTCTGCGCCTCCCGCAAGCCTATCCATCAAGCCTCCCGCTGGTCAACTGGAGAATTTGACTTTAGTAGTGACCCCCGGTTGCACTCATCCCAAAAACTGAGTAGAAGCTGTCAGCCTACTTGTTATCACTTCCTAAAGAAATTGTGCATACAAGAGGGACATGAACCCACTTCCTGTCACTATAGTGTCTCTATCATTGGCGTATTTTTTTCAGTCAGTGCCTTTTTCAGCCTTCTTGCCATTCCTCCTTAAAATTGCAGAGTTTTTGTGGGTAGTCCACCTGCTTCCTGACACCCTGCTCAACCTGGAAACTGTGCAAACATGTCCTGCATGATGCCTCCTAGATCTATGCATTTATGGCCAACAAGCTCCTACAACCCAATCCCGACCTCCTCTAGAAATTTACATAGTTTTCACTATTAGTGCCTCCTGCTACCTGCACTTCCTTCCCCAAAAATAATATGCAATTCTGCCTCCCAGCTATGGTAGATCCCACAGATGTCACTGTTGTCCTAGACTACTCAACCCAACCTCTCGATGACCTCTACATAGCTTTTCCCGAGAGTGTCCCGAAGCCTTGCATCTCGACCTGACATGTTATCTACATTGTTTGAGAGCCTTGTCCTCTCTCCCAATCACCTAAACCCAAAAACGAAACAAAATGCATCGTGGAAGACTAAGGGATTTATTGGTTTGATGTCATCTCGTCATGAGTGATTTTAGAAATGTGTACATGGATGAGACATGGTGCAATGATGAACGATATGAATAAGGAGAGCATGCTAGAAGACTTTCTCTTGGTTGGATGAATGCACGGAGCATACCAAGTAGCAAGCAAAGGAGACACATGCACATGCATGAACCATTAAGCGAACACCAAAACCATTAAAGACGCCACACACTTTTCCATGTGGAGATGAAGCTATGGTACACCACGAGCACACTCATCACTCAGCAACACAACATCTTGACATGAAAAACACAGCCAGCATGTGCATACTAGCAGTGTCATGTCGAGTTGTGTCATGATTCACCTCGGCCTCATCACTAATTTGGGTCATAACTATGTAATCAACGTAATGTAACGTGGAAGTCCAAGAGACCCATGAATGAAGTCAATGAGTCATGTAAGTCGAACAACCATGAGGGAAGTTAAAGAGTCACAAGGGCCGGTTTCACCCTTGGCTATATATACCACTCATTTGTACATGCAAAGGACTTTTCACCTTGGCTCGTCCCACATAGCGTTGAGATTATCAAATATTTTCTTTGAGGAGCAAGCAGTGGCTCCAACACTTCACTGATGGGGTTAGTGATGTATGGTGTATGAATGTGTCTTGGAACTTTCGCTTAATTCAAAAGCTTGTCACAGGCCAAAACGTTTTCATGCATGCGTTGTATTCATTTGTAAGGCTATTCTTTAAACATTTGTAATGCATGTTGCTTTAACTTGTACTAATTTAGTCGAACTATTTCCATTGTTTTAGTGCATATACTATTGAAGATGTGTTGTAATGGCTGCTATTGATGTCTCATCCATGTGGACTACTACGCTGGACACTAGACATATTCATTCATGTATATTTGTTATAATGACCATCATGCTCTTGTGGACTACTCCACTGGGTGTTGTACGTGCTATCTATTCACCTTTGTGTATGTGACTTCCTCATCCGTGTGGAATACTCCACCGGAAGCTACGCAAATCCTGTTGTGTGGTGTGTCTATACTTGAGCTGGGACTATTCCCTTTCGAATTGATACTTACTCTCACCCTCTCCATCTGTAATGAAAGAACTTTGACACAAGCGACACTAAGAACTCACCAAGCACACAAACCTCGTTGTTTGAAGACTAAGTATACCACTCTAATGTGCTGACAAGAAAGAGGTAAGGCATATCATTAAGATAATGGCAACTGGGCCATCATACCAGATGGGACTCCCATACCAATCGATGTGAGGTCTAGTTGGGACTTCATAACAAAGAGATCCCTTGAATGTTGGCAGGTCGAGCACCATCAACATGGATGCAATCAAATCCCTTATAATACCCTCCTTAGCACATAATTATTTTATGGCACTAAACACATACTCTCCTCCATTTTCATTTCTCGAGGATTTAATTTCTTTCCATTATCCTTTTCAACTAAGGCTTTAAATTCAACAAATTTTGAATAAACCTTGTCTTTCTTCACGAAATAGATCCAACATTTGTGAGAAAATTCATCTATGAGGATCACATAATACTTGTGCTTTTCAACTAATACTTTCGAAAATGTTCCACATACATCTGATTGAACTCACTCAAAGATGGCTTGACCTATACTATCTCAACCCTGGAAGGAGGATTTAACATGTTTTATAAGAGTGCATCCCTTCCGAATATCATGTTGATAAAGGGTACAATTTGGATGTCCAATGGTGATCTTCTGCATTATTTTCAAAGCTCCATGGTGTAGGTGCCCCATGCACCTATGCTATATCTCTCCAACATCTTGACCCTGAACATGTTCTACCTTGATACTTAATGCAACACATGCATCCACCTCTAGCTTGTAGATATTTTTAACATGAACACCAATTTGTTTTACTTGTCCAGTAGAAACATACTTCAAATAATCCTTCCCTTTACTCAATAACACAACATATCCTTTCTCTTCAAGTACAACTAAAGAAAACAATTTTTTCTTCATACCAGCCACATAAATTACATTCTTTAGGTGAAGATGGGAGCTTGACTCCCTCTCAAATGTGACAGTGCCAATCCCTTTGTTACTATACCTTCCATAATCTCCAAACTCTATGTGTAATTGAAGGGTCCTCCTCTAGGCTGCTAAAGAACTCCTTATTTCATATCATATGAAATGAAACTCAAGAGTTTAAGTAACATAGACTACCTCATAGAGTACTTTCCACGTAAGCAATGAGGGTGAAATCCAACTTGAATTGTGGTGTGAGAGCATCTCCTCCTATTTATCCTGCATGATTCTTACTGGATTTATTATGTGGACACTTGGTTACATAGTATCCATACTCATGGTAGTGAAAAGATTTAATTTTACAATGGTCTTTCTTCTTGCGATGTTTCTAGATGGATTTTGCCTTACATTGGGCCTTCTTACGTTTTCCTTTCTTTCCTTTCCCAACTAAATCAAAGATTTTTTCCTCATCAATTCTAGATGTGAAACCATCTATAATGTTTCTCCTAATCTCCGCTTGCACCAAATAATACCAAAGTATCTCCTGATCTAGGAGCTTGTATTTTCCATTAACTGAATCTTGATAGTTCTACCAAGATTTTGGAAGACCAAGCAGTGCTAAGCTCACAACTTAAGATGATGGCACATTTTCTCCAACTCCTCTAAGTTCATCTCTACCATGAGTGAATTTGGATAGGTATTTAACAACATTTTCCATTAGAGGAAACTTTAGCCTACAAGTGCCCATGAAAAGCTACTTTTTTACTTGTATTTTTTTATCTGATGTCCTTATTGGTTTACCCAAATTTCAAGTGTAGACACTCATTGGGTGTGAAATTAAATTCCACATCCAACGAGCACCCATTATGCATACTTTTGAAAAGATCCACATTGATAAAAATTGAAGACACATTAAAAAGTTATGCTCACCAATTTTTTTAATGTATCTTCAATTTTTATCAATGTGGGTCTTCTAAAAAGTATTCATAATGGGTGCTCGTTGGATGTGGAATTTAATTCCATGTCCAAAAAGTATCTACACTTGAAATTTAGGTAAATCGATAAGGAGATAATCCAAAAATACAAGTAAAAAAAGTAGTTTTACTCATTTCCCTCCTAAATTCATAACTCTTGTTTTATTATTTTAACTATTATTTTATTATTTTTCCTGAGAAGGCTGCTTTTAGGCTAAATTTTCCTCTAATGCATTTTTATCCATTCGAATGTTCCCGAGATTATCTTTCAATGCCAATTTCCTAACATCATTGTTGTTTGGAATAAATTTGTGAAGGTTTTCCACATAGCATAAGCAGTCTCGTTGCCATGCAAATTTGAAACCACGTGATCTCTCACTCTCTCTAGGATAATACTCCTAGATTTTGTAGTATGTTTCTTCCACTAAGCCATTTGTTGTACATATAATGTTTTTGGTTTTGGAATATCGATTCGTGTGTACTCCAATACTCCATTGTTATCTAGCACAACTTTCATTCTATCTTTCCAAGAAGAAAAATTCAAAGTTCCCTTCAATGCATACTCAAACTTTAATCTATTGAAAGACATTGTTCATGCACTGAAGAAATTCATGCACCACAAAATCTGTTGTTTGAAATTTGTGTGAGAGATGATTAGGAACCTGATTTCTATGTAGTTTTCAATAGCTCTGATACCATGTAGAAATAACTCAAAATTTGCAGTTGCTAATGAAATCAGACTGAAATCAATAGACACAAATTTCTTCTACTAAATCTATGGAAGGGAAAACATACAATAGAAGCATATGTAAACATTTAGTCACAATGAACACAATTTTTACTAAGGAATCCAACGGGAAAAACCCCTCCCCTATTTGTAATATATCAGATGGGAAAAATGATATATTATAATGAGAACTTCAATCCTTGAAGCTATTTCTGCACTACAATATTGCTATCCTTCTCATGAATCTACTCTTCCAAATACTTGGGAAAAATAGGCCTCCTACTTCCTCCTATTTCCTTGTGCAATTCTTCTCCTAAAGAATAGGAAGGTATCATATTTCCTTGCACAATTACCAAGAGAATTAGCTCACATGCTACATGAAAACATTGTACACTCCCTAATACACAACAATGGTTGCAATTATGCCTTTTTCCTACACTCAACTAGGCAATTTGAATTGCATGCATGACAAGGGCTATTTTTCGTAAATTGACTAGTTAATTGAGAGATCAGTGAGTTAATAATAGTTACAACTACTTAACTAAAATCATATTGACTCTATTATATACTAGGCCTTAGATAACATAGTTTTACTAAATATAGCTCCATTATATTACTAGATCTTAGCAATCAACTCATGCATAACCCTACTTCTTTCCCACAAACTCAAATTGACTAGCTTAATAGAGTGACTTGACCATGTCACTCATGCTAACTACAACAAAATTATCTTGTTAAAGTGGAAATTCAAATTTCTCCATTTGACTAAGGCACAAGTCAAATGAAGCCTTTTCTTGCTATAATTTCACACATAATACCTTAGTTCCATTTTATTTTCCTTATTTTTTTTCTTGAATTACATTCGTTTATATGGTTGTATTCTGACAATACCCATTCTACCACTTCAAAATCTATTTCACTATGATGTTGATCTATTTTTTGCCTTGTACTATTTTGTGCTATAACCAAGTTTTCCTTCAATAATTTGATAACCTCTTATTAGTTTCCTATGTGCTCGTCCACTAATTCAGCCTTTATAGTCCCTTTCAAGGTTGATGGGATGGCTGGAGGATGATATCCATAGAGTTCCATGAATGGGGACCATTTTTACGAACTATGGAAGGATGTGGCGTACCACAATTCTACTGTCACTACCACTTGAACCATTGTGTATGTTGATCAGATGTAAAGCAACATAAATATCCTTATAAACATTTACTCATACTCTCAGTTTACCCATTGGATTAAAAATGGTAAGATGAGTTGTGAGTCAATTGATTACCCAAAGAAGAAAATAATTTAGTCAAAAAGTTTTAGTGAAAATTAGATCTATATCATTTACAAGAATCTTTGGTATTCCATGTAACTTTTGGATTGACTCTATGAATGATCCTACCATATACTTTGTTTATAAGGATGATAAAGATAGAAAAAAGGGCATACTTTTTCATTCAATATATCACTACCATAAATTATTAAAATATTTTCTTTTTTTGTTAGATAAGCCTTTAATAAATCCCATTAAAACATTTTTCCCAAAGTTGAATTGGTATGGTCAATGGTTGTAGAATTCATGGGTATTTATTGTCTTTCCCCTATTCTATTGGCAAAACACAAATTCAGCCAAAAACAATTACACATACTTTAGTAGATTCCCCCCCAAAAAAATATTTATTAATCCTATAACATGGATTCAAGAACCTTGAATGCCCTCCTATAGTAGAAGTATGTAATTCCTAAGGGGAATTCTTTTTTAGTAAATTCTTACATAAGTATAAGTGATCTTGATACCACAACAGATCATTCTTGCACATGATTTTTTCTATTGCATTAGGATCGTCCTATATTTGTTGAATGATATTGTTTAACTTCTAATATGATTCCATTCTATCATTTCTTCTTCCACCACGTTAGATTGTTCAATGAAAATAGTGCTTATTAAGCCCTCTATGTCTACCTCTTTCCTTGGGAGTACATCTTCCACAATATTTTGTTTTATTTTTTTATAGATAGTTTGAATGTCATAACCTATAATCTTTTTAACACATTTTTGTTGCCGTTCTGAGGATAGTCTTTGTCCAAGAAGTACTTCAAACTATCATCATTTGTTGAAGTTTCTTCCTATTAGGAATCTATGCCATTTCTTAACTACATGTATTATGGCCAACATTTCCTTTCCATATATGGGTATGAGTAAGTTCTTTCCTTTTTGCTCATTAGTTTCAAAAGAAATGGGCTTCCCTTCTTTCATTAAACTAAACAAATGCTATGGTTTAAGGCATCACAGTATAAGGATAATTCTAAATATTTTTTTGAAGCCAGGTGTGGCTAGAATGTGATTTTTACGTATAGGATCTTTAAGCCTTTCAAAATATTTGGTTGCTTCTTTAGTTGAAGAAAATTATTCGTGCTTCAATAATTTTTTTAAAGGTGCTACTATTACACCATAATTCTTGACATCCTTGTGGACATATTCTATCAAATATAAGATTTTTCTAAGTTTCTTCAAGGTCTTGGGGATAGTAAATTCCCTTATAGCTTTGATTTTTCTAGGTATGCGTTGAAACTTTCATCATAAGGATTTACATATAATTTTTTCTCTTCTAATACTGTTAAATCTATATCAACATGTCGTGCGTTCTCTTCCCAATATTTGTTGTAGATTGGTATGTCACCAAAAAATAATAACATAAATTTTCTAAGAAAGAGTTTGAATGTAGGATTCATCAAGCTTTGAAATGTTTAAGGTGCATTAGTAAGTCAAAAGGGCATAAGAAAAAACTCATAATCACCTTCATGTATTCTAAAGGATATTTCAGAAAATTTTCTTTTCTCATTCTAATGCGATGATATCTATAACAAAGGTC
Source organism: Pinus tabuliformis (assembly GCA_031772625.1). Taxonomy (NCBI): domain Eukaryota; kingdom Viridiplantae; phylum Streptophyta; class Pinopsida; order Pinales; family Pinaceae; genus Pinus; species Pinus tabuliformis. Next base: position 854,281,983 of record CM062811.1, on the reverse strand, counting down.
CAACTTAGTAAAGAAAATTTCTCCATGAAATTAATCTAATAATTTTTCAATGATAGGAATAGGAAACTTATCTTGCATTTTCATTTTTTTGAGTTATCTATAATCTCGACAAATATGCCATGAACCATCCTTCATTATAACCATCACCATAAGTGAAGAGAAAGCACTTTGACTAGGTTCGTTGATGCCAACCTCTAGCATTTTCTAAATCATACACTTAATATCACTCTTTTATGCATATGGATATATGTAAGGCCTAATTATAGGTGGCACACTTCCAAGTTGCAGATGAATAACATGGTCATGATGTCAAAAAGGTGGTTGATTCTTAGGCATCTTTGTAAATACCTTGGAATGATTGTTGATAACCTTTTTGAGGTCCACTGGAGTAGAGGATATAGATATTTGAAAATCTAATGAACACAACTATGCAATTATACCATGATGTCCCTTTTTTAGCAATTTTGTTATGATATCAGAGCTTATCACTTTAGATGGTTTATCTTAAATACCTCCAAGCTCAATTTCATTCCTTTTGGAGAAAATATCATTAAAAGATGTTAAAAATAAAGGGCCAATGTTCCAAATGATTATAACCATTGGAAGTATTGGAGACCCTATATCCAGGAGGGCCACCAACAAGAAAAACAACAAATACTTGCAGAAATGGACACAATACATAGAGAACAAACTAGCAACAAATTCCCACACACACATTGTTGCACACGAACACTTATTCTTACAAATATACACATAACACTACAATTCAAATTCCTTTTTCATCAACACAATTTTTTTTTAGAGAATATAAATCCCTCCCTACCATGATGGGAGGAGGCTACAATGCCTCCAAGAATCTCATCTTAGGCACAAGACCCTCGTATGAAAAAGCCCTCAAGAGAGGAAACCCTAATGCACACTTCGCAACCCTAAAATTAATAAAAAAATTATAATAAAAATACATGGAATATTCTAGCATAAATATCTCCCATGTATTTTCCCTCCATTCATGTGCATTTCAATTTAATTCCATGTGCATTTACATTTATATGTCATCTTCATTTTATCATACATTTACAATTAAATTTTTTCTAATGGTTACATTTGACTCCCAACAGGCTCCCAACATAAATCATTGGCTCGTCCCGAGCTAGTTATAGGATTACCTCCACGCTCACTTGTGTGGTCACTGCATGTTCCCAAACCACCTCTAAATGATTAACTACAAGTTTCTCCCTAATCTTCTACTCTACTCTGCACTCCCTTCTTCCACACTTCATCTTTCTATGGGCATCCCAACATCCTACTCTCAAGACCCCATAACTTACTATTACAACCTCCATTAAGATATATTAATTTCTCCCTGTTCCAATGTCCATGTATGTAATACTTTCTTGGGCCCTTTATCTTCTCTCAGCTGTCAGTGTTGTTGGATATATTTGTGGATGTTGGGGATTTTATTTCTTGTTCTCGAGACTACATGGGTCTCCATGATCTAACTAGTGGAGAAACACAAAGATAAAAAAAAAACAAGATGAAAATAGGTTAGTAATGAAAAATTATTCAAAAATGTATTGTAAAATAGGCCATTGTACCAAAAATAAAAATTTTGAGTTCGACTCATTCTGAGTTGTGGATTCCTTGGCATAATTTGCAACAAATACTCTAGGTAAGAATAACTTTCCTTTCATGAGGAATATGTTCAAAGTGTGCCTCATCGTTTTTGTCGCCACTTTATTTTAGTGCATTGTCTCATTTTATGCAATGTATGCACTCACAAACTACACTGCCTTGTCAGAATTACATTCCTTCCTCATTTCAATATCTAGATAACTCCCAAAAATTATATTCATAATTTTTTTCAACGAATGACTATGTGATCCTAGTTCAATATGACCTCTCCATGATGCATTTTTAGCCGTAACTCCTAATCTTAGAGCACACGGCCACCAGTTGTGTTGCCTTGTTCTTCTTGAATTCTTTGATCATGTTTTAGCTCTTGCTGCACTCTTTTTAATCAAGTTGTTAAGACCATTAGAGTCCTATCCATCCTCATTTTTATAGCCCAATGACGCAAGCTCATTTTCATGTATGATGCTCATTTCACATTAGTGTCTAGCTAACATGATGTTCAACCTTAAGAGTCAAATAATTTGAACCCATTAAACATTTGAAAAAGCTCAAGTAGCATGGAAAAAATTCTGCAATAGAGTCATTTGAAATCATGCATGATTCACATAACTCTCCATTTTTGCTCTATCGGGTTAGCGAGCAGATCTCTGTGAGTTCGGGTGGGTCTTTTTCTCAGGGCTAAGACCTTAGCGAGTTATCATTGCCTGGTATACTTTCCATGCTCTTGCACATCACCTTCTTGGTGTTGAGTTGTTTTGTGCACTCCACACTCACGAAGGATGGTGAAGGAGATGACAACTTTGGTTGGCTTGAAACAAGAACTAATTACAAGGGAGCACTCGACTCCGTGACCCCACTATCTAATCTATTTGATGATAAAAAATTGACAGGTGATGGTATTTCTAGTGTCACAGTCCCCTTAGCTCCCATTTTCAAATCCCATAAGCTTATGTGGCCTTTAAATGTCAATCTTATCTCCACAATGCCTAATTGGCATAACTTGCAATCCTACATTCCTCTACAAGGTAAAATAATCACCACAAAAGCATAGGAATATATGGTTCCAAGATTGATTCCAAGAGTGGGTCCTTCTCCCTTAAGCCATTTAATAATAGAAAATTGTTGCATACTTAGAATATAGAAAATAGAATAGTTATCACAACAAAGACAACTACATAGTGTTAGAAGGAACTCGGAAAACAAAAAATAAAGAGGTGCTTCTATCTAAACTCCAGTGAGAATTGAAACCCACTGTATTAAAAAAAAAATGGTTGTATAAATCATGCTTTGGAGTCTTCAATTCATTAAATAAAATATGAACTTAGCAGATTATTAGTGTAGGTTGGTGTAAATGTTGGCAAATGATCCGTAAACTTCCATGGATATTCCATTGGACAGTTCGCCACAACAAATCTGATAATATTATATTAAAATATGAGATTCTATACGATTACAATTTTATTAAACTATAAGATTTGTAGATTTAATGGTAATATGTGCATGCATGTGAATGGAAATTATGTAGTAAAGTAGAGAACGACAAAATAATCTCAAACACACACCTAAGACACAATATATTCTCTCTTGAAAACCCTTTCGGGAGAAACTCCAGCTGGAAGGTGAGGCCACTGTGCTCTCTTTCTCTCTCTTAAATTATGGCTGTAGGTATAAAGAAGTAATGCTTGTGGCCCATGGGTTAGTACAGTGCATATATCCTCTCTATGTGCTCTACATCCTATCTCTCCTAGCTATCTTTACTCATTTATGGAACAAAATTCTCTCGAACGAATGCAATGCCTCTTCCTCCTAGTGGCTTGGTTATAACACAACCTGATAGTCTATTAGTGGTTAATTTAGACTACATCAACTCTTAAATAGAGTTAAAATATAGACTCTTCCAGATTATTTTACATAATAATCTAGTGGCTAGCCCCTTTTCCATGAATAATGGGGGTTGATGCGGCATCCTCTTGAACTATAAGTGTGAAAACAGGAAGGTTAACTTCTAGGTGGCATAACTTTTTCATACGGACTTTGATTGATGCGCTTCATTCTCTTGATTAGTGGTTTTCATTGATTTCAACCCAAGCAACACCAAGGGCTACCCCAATATTGCATGGTAGTTTTGACTTGATAACTTACTCTATTATGAGTCAAGGATATTCTAGACGGATTCTACTTGTCGAGATGTTTTTATTGATATATGGCATGCCATGTAATTCTTCATGGCTTGAGAGACATTCGTGTTTGAAGTTAGTAATCCCCGTTAGTGGGCTAAAACCCTATGGGGTTGTGTCATGGAACTCATAATTGGTTGTGGTAATTGAATAGTCAATAATTAATTTTTTTTTTATTTCTCCTAAAATCCCTCCAACAGTCACTTCTTGAGAACCCTCTCAACTCAATACATTCGTATAAATAGTGACCCTCATATCCTCCTCTAGTAAGGATTTTCTGGCTTCAAACATGTCATCGTTGAATTTTCGCTATAATTTTTTTTTATGTGAAGCTTCAAAAGTTGAAATTAAAACCCATTTGAGCCTAAATTAGTATGAACATCGTACATGGATTTTAGATCTTGGTTCGCTATATTTTCAGAGATATGATTTGAGGGAGTTAGGGTCTTTGCAAGCTCCCAAATTCCATGTCAAATAGGCAACGTTGGGAAAATTGTCATAACTTTCTCTTTGAGAATTGGATTCAAATTTCGTAAATAGTGACAGAAAATAGGATAGACTTTAGTTTGTTGGGTATTGTTTTCAAGGCCAAAGGTTGCAACAGTGACACGTGACACTTCGTACAAGTTCACTCTACTGAACTAGTCTATAATCAGGTCATTGTGGGAGATGAGGCATAACTCTTTCTTGAAGAATCAAATATTGATCTAACCTATGGGGTTGGAAAGAGGACTCAGAGTGCTACCATAGGACAAAATTTCATACCTTGGAGATCTGTAGTTACATAAATAAAATAGATTCAATATTGAGATCCTAGAAGGCAAGAAAAATCATTCATTCAAGGATCACTGTAGTAAGGACCACACATCAACAATCAAGGGTAAGTATCCTATAACAAGGTATGTATTATTAGTGTTTACATTTTAATTTTTAGTATCATCTCTGACATATGCAGCACAACGTAACTATATACAAGGTCTCGGTTATATATCTATGTCTCTATATGTCACAGTTAGTTTTGATACCACATTTCAGATGTCCCATTCTTGACACTACACATTTGATGCTACATATTCTTGATGCTACACCAAGTCTTTTAAATCTATATGATGTTGTAAGTTCATGTTACCTATCTTATCATAGTTGATAGAATGGTCTCTTTTGTTGTACTTAGAACTTGGTCCATCACAAGTCTAGGGTTTGTCATCAGTTTTTATTGTATATATCTTTAGGTCAGTTTTGGATATAGTATTGCATAGAGTCGAGGCCTATATCAAGAGTGGGAGTCTTTGTCTACTGCTACAACAAGTCAACAACAAAAGTGATAAGAACATTTTAGGTACGCATTGTAGTTTTAATTTGCTTCTATTCATTATTATGAACTTACATGTGTTTTGCAGGAAGAGTTAAGTTGAAGGGTATTTTGTTTTGTTTTGGGATTGGTTTTGCCGGAAAAATTTTGCATGCAGATGGAATAAGATTCAAGTACAACATCAAGCAAGAATTCAAGAGTAGAAGTATCAAATCAAAGGAAGCATTGCAGTGGGACATCCTTGAAGACATGACATCCATCCAGATATCATGAAGTATTGTTAAGGCCAAGAATCATCATTGTAAAGTTGTAAAAGAGTCATTTATAAAGAGTCATCATTGCAAAGTTGTAAAAGATTCATTTGTAAAAGAGTCATTTGTGAAAGAGTCATTCTGCCTACAATCGAAGAGGCAGTGTTGGCAAGTATAGGAGTCATTGTTGTGATGATGTCATGGTTGTGTTGTAGGTCATAGAGTGATTGGGTATTTGGTCAAGTGCACGAAAATTAGTGTACATCTTATTATATCATGGCTTGTTGTCCCTGTTTTGGGAATCCACAGCCTTGTCTTACTTCAGTCATTATAGGGTGACAGGGAGGTGCTAGGTAGGTGTATGAAATCGCCTATAGGTTGGGGCCTATGAACACTTTAGGGTGGTAGGGTGGTGCTAGGGAAAGTTGTGGCTCGCTAGGGTGTGGGGCATCCATTCAGTTGATCACTGAATAAACCAAGTCATTGGGGCATCCTTTCAGCGGGAGCTAGATAAAAATTATTTTCTAGAATTATAGGAAGTTGTTGCTTTCATTTCAGTTTTGGTTCAAGATTAAATAATTTATTATAAAAGCATTCATTGGTTTTTAACCCAAAGGGGATTTCCACCTAAAATTCTTGTGCCTATTGTGTTATTTTATTTACTATTATTACTGAATAAACATTAATGATAATTGAAGATTAGCTAATGCTCTGAAAATATTTAAAAGTGATAATTGCTAAGGAATACTGATTCACCCCCCCTCTTAGTATTTCCAACAATTGGTATTAGAGCTTGGTTCCTCCAATAGAATTCTTACAAATATAAGGAGATCATGGAGTATACTAAGACAATGGAAATAGCTATGCACTTTGGAGTGGAAGAATGTAGGTTCATTTGATGGTCCAAGGATACGAAGTATGGGAAATCATTGACAAAGACTTCACCCCGACCCAAGATGAACAAGGTAAGAAAAATATGGTATATGATGCAAAGTCTAAATATCTTATTATCAATGGGCTTATAGAATATATTTATGTTAAGGTATTGAGTTGCAAAACAACTAAAGAGGTATGGGACAAGCTTGAAAATATATATGCAGGTGACTCAAAGGTGAAAGAAGTAAAGCTTCAAATTTTCAAGGAAAAATTTGAGCAACTCAAAATGAGGGATGATGAAGATAGTGTTGCATACTTTCAACATGTTGATGAAACAAAAAATACATTGGAAGGTTTGGGAGAACATGTTGAAATGAAAATTGTTGTTTGAAAGATCCTCAAAACCTTGCCCGCAAGGTCTAACCCTAACGTATCTGTCTTGAAAGATAGATGGAATCTGACCAATCTCAGCATAGATGAATTGCATGGAATTCTTACGGCATATGAAATGAGGATTGAAGAAGAGGATGGAACATCTCACTTAGAAACAACATTCTCCACATATAAGAATAATGTTAGGGACAGGTAGACTCAGAAAGAAAAAACTTTCCATTGTAAGGATGAAGAAAAGGAAGAAGAGGAAGAATAACTCTCAGATAAATAATTCACCTACTTCACGAAGAAAATGAGAATAGGTAGGAGAAAATTCAAAGGTAAAATTCCATTAATATGTTTTTACTATGGTGAGGTTGGGCATTTTGTAGCCAAATTTCCTCACAAAAATGAGGCTATTACGAATGGAAAGAAAGGTCCTAGGAAGTTCAACAAGCAAGGCAAGAAGAAATGGTTTAAGAAACATTTCTTCACAAAAGAAGATAGTTCCTCATCTGAAGAAGACACTGATAATGATGAATAATTAAATGGAAGAGTATTGTTTATGGCCAAGAACAATAAGAAAGAGGCACCTGATGAAGAAGAATAAATCACTGAGGTTGAATTTAAAAACAAAGTGATCAGAGTTATCAAAAAGCCCAAAGATGAGAAGAATCATGTCAACACTCCGGAAGATAAATTGAAGAAAGAAAGAGAATAGGTCCTCGACCTTAAAATCAAGGTTGAAGAATACAAGCGAATTGAAGAATCTCCCAGGAAAGAACTAAAGGAAAACGACAAGGAAAGAGAAGCATTGGAAGCTGAAATAGTGGCTCTTCGAAAGGAAGTTAAAAAAAGAAAAATGTTTCAAAACTATGCCAAAAGTTCAAAGACTTTGGACAAAATCATCAACAACCAATGATTATATAGTGACAAGACTGGTCTTGGTTACGAAGAAAATTCGAAAAGAAGTAGAGTCCTTCTATGACAATTAAAGAAGATGGATATGCAAAATCTACCAAGAAGATAGATCTGTCAACAAAATCAAGAGATCATGACTCTTAGGAAGAACCTTGGAATAAAATTCCTCGAAGAATATTTCCTCCTAGGTACCAACCTATATTTTATGGTCATTGTTATTCATTTGGAAGGTTTGGACATAGAGCTGCAGAATGTCGCGTGTATGTTTGGAATGAATATAATTCCAGGAGATCCTTTAGAAATGGATATTACAGAACTCAGCATAATATCAACAAATTTTATCATTTGAGAGACGATGTTGAATGTTACAAATGTAACAATTTTCAAGATATGGCTAGGGATTGTGAAGTTCAAGACAGGTACAACTATTATCGTCAAAACCCTAGAACCAAATTTGCAGGATCATAAGATAGACACCAAACGAAATCTTCTATGAATAACATTGAATGTTACAAATGTCATAACTATGGACACATAGCTCGTAACTATAGATACAAGATAGAATAAACCATGAATCAAAACCTTGACGACGAGAATAAAAAGGTTTGGAAAGGAAAACAGGTACAGGCTGAATAAGTACAAGATGAGAAATAAAAGAAAGAAGACAATTAAGTCCCAACAATTATTCTTTCATGATTTGTAATGGATTGTGAGGAATCAAAAACTGCTTCGATTAATGACTCGAGTCAAGATGGTCCATTAAATGACACACTATTCTGAACAATTCAACTTATCAACTTCTGGAGATTTGAAGATGAGGAGTCTATACAACAGTATATGACTCAAGTCTACGATTGACACGCAAGTAGTTTGAACAAGATGGTAGTTTCATTACATGTCTAAGGGGAGAAGAATAGTTGAAGTATTACAGATTCAAGAAAGGAAGTGCTCACAAGCAATCTCTATGTGAAAGTGGAGCAAGACAATCTAACGATTATCAAGATACCTCAGCAGGATAAAGGAATATTCATATATCAAATCAAGTACATCAAGGAAATGCTGAATAAATTCAAGATGGAAGACTGCAAGCCTATCATTACCCACATGGTAATAGGGTTAAACAATATTCGTCAAGGTTATATAGATCCGTGATTGGTAGTATCCTATATGTGACAACCTCCCGACCATATGTGATGCAAGCAGTTGGACAAGTAGCACAATTCCAAGAAGCACCAAAATAATCTCATATCATTGTCGTCAAAATAATTATTCGATATCTTAAGGGCACAGTGGAATATGGTCTCTAGTATCCCAAAGGAAATGATCTGGTCATCCAAGATTATACATATGCAGATTGGGTAGGAAGTGTTGATGATTGTAAGAGTACTAGTGGAGCAACGTTCTACCTAGGTGGTTGCCTTGTGTCATGGTTAAGTAAAAAATAGTATTCAATCTCGTTAAGTAGAGTGGAAGTCGAATACATCACAGTAGCAACTCATTGTACTCAAGTTCTCTTGATGAAGCAAACCTTGCAAGATATTCAAGTTAAGTTTGATGAGCCTATTCCCATCCTCTGCGATAACACTGGTGCCATCAATATCTCCAAAAATCCTATGATGCATTCCAAAACAAAACACATTCTGATCAAATATCATTTTGTTAGAGAGAAGGTCACCAAAAATAATATCAAGCTCGAATATGTTGGAAAAAAAGGAAAAAAATTTCTGACATCTTTATCAAACCATTACCTCGTGAAGCATTTTAGTATCTTTGTCAAAATCTTGGGATTCTCCCAAGTTCTCATTAGAATCTTTCTCTTATCTAACTAAGTAGAAATGTGGAGTGGAGGTGTGTATAGGTCTGCTGGATGACATTTTTCAAGGGGAGTTACCCTTTTCCAGTGATGACAAAGGGGGAGAGAAGGCAATAGGAAGAGTTGTTATGATCGTAGGGGGAGTACTTGTGTTTCCATCAATTCTGAAGGGGGATATTGTTGATTAGTGGTTGTCATTGATGTCAATGCAAGCAACACTAGGGGCTACCGCGATATTTCATGGGAATTTTGACTTAAAAGCTTACCCTATTCTGAATCAAGGATATTCTAGATGGATTCTACTTGTCGAGGTGTTTCCGTTGATATATGGAACGCCACGTAATTCTTCTCGGTTTGATAGATATTCATGTTTTATATTAGTAACCCCAGTTAGTGGGATAAAACCCTATGGGGTTGTGGCATGGCACTCATAATTGGTTGTGGTCATTAAATAGTCAATAATTAATAATGATTTCTTTTCTCCTAAAATCCCTCCAATGTTCACTTGTTGAGGACCCTCTCAACTCAACACATTCATATAAATAGTGATCCTCATATCCTCTTCTAGTAGGGATTTTGTGGCTTCAAACAGTTCATCATGGAAATTTCGCTATAATTTTTTTTTTTCTAAAAAGATTAAGAAGAAGAAATTAAAACCCATTTGAGCTGGCATCATGATGATCTCAACCAAATTTCAGATGTTGCTTCTCTATATTTTCGAAGATATGATGTGAGGAGGTTAGGGTTTTTGCAAGCTCTCGAAGTCCACGTCAAATAGGTGACGTTGGGAAAATCATCATAACTTTCTCTCTAAGAATTGGATTCAAATTTAGTAAAGAGTGACAGAAATATGACAGCCTATAGTTTGTTGGGTTTCAATTTCAGGGCTGAAGTAAGGTTGCAACAGTGGCACATGGAACTTCGTACAAGTTCACTCTACTGAACCAATCTAAAATCAGGTCATCGTGGGAGATTGGGCATAACTATTTCTTGAAAAATCCAATATTGATCAAACCTATGGGGTTGGAAACAGGACTTAGAGGGCTACCACAGGACGAAATTTCAGACCCCATAGAACCTAAACTACATAGATAAAATAGATTCAATATCGAGCTCCTAAAAGGCAACAAAAAGCATGCATTCAAGGATCACTGTAGGAAGGACCACACATCAACAACCAAGAGTAAGTCTCCTACAACAAGGTATGTATGATTAGTGTTTACATTTCAATTTTGAGTATCATCTTTGACATATGTTTTGACAGGAAAACGTAAGTATATACAGGCTCTCGATTATATCTCTATGTCTCCATATGTCACAGTTATTTTGATACCACATTTCGGATGTCATATTCTTGATACTACACATTTGATTCTGCATATTCTTGATGCTACACTAAGTCTTTTAAATCTATGTGATGTTGTATGTTGATGTTACTTTTCTTGTCATAGTTGATAGAATGGTCTCTGTTGTTGTACTTAGAACTTTGTCCATAACAAGTCTAGGGTTTTTCATCAGTTTTTATTGTATATATCTTTAGGTCAGAATTGGATATAATCTTGCATAGAGTCCAGGCCTATATCAAGAGTGGGAGTTGTTGTCTACTATTGCAACAAGTCAACAACAAAAGTGACAAGCACACTTTAGGTATGCATTGTAATTTTAATTTGTATTTATTCATTATTATGTACTTACATGTGTTTTGCAGGAAGAGGTAAGTTGAAAGGTATTTTGTTTTGTTTTGGGATTGGTTTCACCAGGAAACTTTTGCATGCAGGTAGAAGAAGATTCAAGTACAACATCAAGAAAGAATTCAAGAACAGAAGTATCAAATCGAAGGAAGCATTGCAGCAGGACGTCCTTAAAGACATGACAACCATCCATATATTGTGAAGTATTGTTAAGGCCAAGAGTCATCATTGTAAAGTTGTAAAACACTCATCATTGTAAAAAGATTCATTTGTAAAAGATTTATCATTGTAGAGTTGTAAAAGAGTCATTTGTAAAAGAATCATTTGTGAAAGAGGCATTCTGCCTCGAGTCGAAGAGGCAGTGTTGGAAGGTATAAGAGTCACTGTTGGGATGATGTCATGGTTGGGTTGCAGGTCATAGAGTGATTGGGTATTTGGTAAAGTACACGAAAATTATTGTACATCTTATTGTATCATTGATTATTGTCCCTGGTTTGGGAATCCATAGAATTGGCTTATTTCAGTCACTATAGGGTGTCAAAGAGGTGCTAGGCAGGTGTATGAAGTCACCTACATGTTGGGGCCTCTGAACACTTCAGGGTAGTAGGGCGGTGCTAGGGCGAGTTACGGCTCTCTAGGGTGTTGGGGAATCCATTTAGTTGATTAGTGAAGAAACTAGGGAAATTAGCATCCTTCTAGTGGGAGCTGGAGAAGAATGCTTTTTTAGAATTCTAGGAAGTTGTTGCTTTCATTTCTATTGGGGATGAAGATTAAATAATTTCTTAGAAAAGTGTTCGATGGTTTTTTACCCAAAAGGGGTTTTCCACCTAAAATTATTGTGCCTACTGTGTTCTTTTATTTACTGTTATTACGGTGTAAACATTAATAATATTTGAAGATTAACTAATGCTCTAAAAAGATTTAAAAGTGTTAATTGCTAAGGAATACTAATTCACCCCCCTCTCAGTATTTCCAACACTTTCACCATTGGAAATATCTTTGTGCGTAGAATAACATGAAATGGTGTAGTGCTAAAGTGAAAAGGTTTTACACCAAAAAAAAATCATTTGATACATCAAAGTGCTCCCACAAGGTTTCATACCTTGTTTTTTTCCAAATTAGGTCTCGTTGGCAAAAATAGTCCTATGAGTTGATTCCTCCACTTTTTCCACTCCAAATGCATCAATATGGATGAAAAATATTATAAGTATCTAATCTAGATGACAACTCCCCATTTTTGGAGGATTTTGGTCCCCAAATGCTTATGCTAAATGGGGTGAGGAAATTTTCCTCCACCTTCTCTCTTGTGTAGCATTTAGCTTTGCTTCGAAGTTTTCCCTTCAATCCAATATTCCAAAGGTCATGTTGCCCCTATCTTGTAGTTCTGGGCCTCTTTTGTAAAATTGTATCTTTGATTAACGTTTCCTCAACATCTGGTGCCAAATCCTCCACAGAAGGTAGAACATGTTCCTCTTCCTGATCTAGCATGGAAAGCTCATATAATTTCAAATTCTCTACATTCACAACTCAGTAAATGTGCATATATGGTGGTAAACTAAGTTGATAGGCATTATCACCGACCTTTTCCAATATCTCAAAGGGACCATACCTCATAGCCTTGATTTTCATACCAGGCCCCTGCAACCTCTCCTTGTTCAACTGTAACCATACTCTCTCTCCCACCTTGAATGACTTCTCTGTTCTATGTTGATCATGCCTGGCCTTATACTTCTCCTGTGACTTTTGCATTCTTTCTTGTACCTGTAGATGGATCTGCCTGATCTTCTCTATAAATTTTTCAGCCCTCAAAGCATCTCCTGTAATGTCTTCCTTAACTCCATATGCAATATCCCACGGTGAAGGTGGAAAATATCCAAAACAAGTTTCAAATGGGGACTTTCCTATAGAAGTGTGGACTGCTCTGTTATACGAATGTTTTATATATATGCTATATTTTCATCCCAGGTCTTCAGATGTTTCTGGTTGTAACCCCTCAAAAGCTGCACCAAATTCCTATTGACTATTGTTGTCTTCCCATCTAGCTATGGATGGAATGTTGTAGATCTCTTCAACTTTGTTTTCATCTTCTCCCACAATGTAGTCCATAATGCACTAAGAAATCTTTTATCCCTGTCTCAAATGATGCTAATTGGTATCCCAAAGTGCACCCATAAATTTCTAAAGAACAAGTTTGTTGCTTCTTTTTTGTTGATGGTATTTTACAGGGCATCATAATACACATCTTATTGAACATTTCAACTACCACAAACAGGTAGTCATGTCCCTTCCTCATTTTTTGTAAACCTACCACAAAGTCCATGGAAATGCTTTCCCAAGGATGAGTAAGTACAGGTAAGCGATCATATAGACCCTGTTTTCTATTGCTAGGATTACTAGTACATCAAAGAATGCATCCTCTTATGAACCTCACTACCTGCTCTTGCATCTTGGACCAATACACATACCTTTGTAAGTTAACTGTGGTCTTCCCTACACCAAAGTACCTTGCAACCTTGGAGGTGTAAGCCTCTCTCATCAGCTACAATCGCTCACCATTAGGAACAAATACCTTATCTAGTATGTAGAGTAACCCATCCTGGAGATGGTAGTCAACCATGCTATCGCCATTGTTTAAATGACTCTGACTCTGCAACTTCTTATACACATCCTTCAAGTCCTCATCTTCTGAATATGCATCTCTATATGCATCCTGGGTGAATTAATACATGTGCATAAGAGTCCCCAAAGATGTGATCTTTGATGTGGGTGGCCTCGAAAGCATGTCGGTTAACTTGTTCCTTCTTCTCTTCTTATACTTGATCACCAAATGAAACTGCTGTAAAAACCCCATCCACTTGTAATGCATGGTCTATTGTAGCTTACTCTAGGCCTACAAGTACTGTAATGACCGGTAACATAGTTACCGATCAAATGAGAAAATTACTAATTACCCATTTTTTTGAGGTAGCAAAAAAACAACGGAATTTGAAAAGTGGTTATTTATAATAACCATTTTTTATTTATGGAGCATCTTTTTGCACTTTAAATTTTCTTATGCAACATTTTTTTAAAATATTATTTATTTTCATGTTGATTTTGAAAAATGTTGATGCAATATCAACCCATTTTTTTAAAGGGCTTATTTTTGACACTTTAATTTTTTTTATGTATCAAGTATGAACATTTGTTTTAAAATGTTAGTAATTTTCATGCTAATTTTGAAAAGTATTGATGCAACATCAACCCCTTTTGTTTAGAGGGCTTATTTTTTACACTTTAAATTTTCTAATGTATTAAGTGTGGATAATTTTTTTTAAATGTTGGTGATTTTCATGTTGGTAATAAAACATAAAAAAGGACATTATATATATATATATATATATATATATATATATATATATATATATACATTAAAAAAATAAAACAAAACCATAAAAATGTAAGAAAAAAGGCCAAAATTGTCTTGTAAAAATAAAAAATTTAAACAAAAATTAAAAATAAAAAACCTAAAGAAAATATGAAGGAAAAAAAATTTCAAAAAAACACATAATTTAAAGAGAAAAAATAATAACCAAAAAAAGCATCAAAAACATATTTTTTTAAAGTTTATATATATATAATTGATTAAAAAAAAAAAAAAAAATTGTTATAATAAAAAAAAAAATTAATTAAATAAAAAACATTAAAAATAACATTTTAACAAAAATTAAGAAAATAAAAACATTATGAAAAAACCAATAAATAAATAAATAAATAACTAAATAAATAAATATATAAATATAAATATATATATATATATATATATATATATATATATATATATATATATATATATATATATATATATATATATATATTAAAAACAAAAATCCTGCCCCGCTGGCCACGACTGTTGGGACCAGGGTGAGCGGGAGGTTGCGCACAGCTCCCCGCTCGCCTAAGGCCTAGCCCCCTGCGACAACCTAGGCACGGGTGGTCAATTTTCAGAATCAACCTCCCCCCTCCCAGGTGGTCACGGTGACTTAACCCTGGGCAGGGGGGAGGTCTGAGCAGCTCCCCACCTGCTGAAGGCCCAACCCCCTTAGCCACCTCATCAACAGGTCTATTTTAATTAATATATATATATATATATATATATATATATATATATATATATATATATATATATATATATATATACTATTTTTTTAATGTTTTCTTTTAATGTTTCTTAATTAATTATTATTTTATTTCTTTTTTATAATTATTTTAAATTATTTTTTTAAAATTTATATTTTAATTCTTTCAAACAAGTTTTTTTTTGTATTATATTAAAAAAATTGTCTACATTTTTATTTTTTTATTTATTTTTATTATGTGGTTTTTTTTTCTCACCTTAAAAAACAAAAACAAAAAATAAAAATGTGTTCCTTTTTGTTTTTTTTTTTACTTCAAATTATGAGTTTTTTCGAATTTTTCTTTTTTTATTGGTTTTTATGGTTTTTATTTTTTTAATTTTTAATTTTATCTTAATTTTTATTTTTTATTTTTTTACATTTTTTTTCTTTTTTTATATATATTTTTATATTGTATTTCTTTTTTGGGTCATGTTTTTTTATTTTTGTATGTTTTAATATATATTTTTATTTACTTGTTATTAGTTTTTTTTTTTTTTTAATTATGCTTTTTATTGTTTTAGTTTTTTATTTTTTCAATATTTTCATATTCTCAATATATTTGAATGGATATATATGTCAAAATAAAAAATATGTAAAAGTAATAAGCCTAGGAGAACAATTTTTTGTTGGTGGTGTACTTGATTAGCGGGTCAATAGGATTCTGGAAACGACATTTTTTTTTATATAATCTTTAATGTGTTTATTAGTTTCGATTTATTAAATTAAAAAATATATATATATATATAATTTTAATATTGAATCTAAATTATTATTATATATGAAAATAAAATTAAAATATATATATTTCTTAATAATGAAATATAGTTTTTAAAAAACAATTTGCAAATTTCAAAATCTTAGAATTATTTAGAAATAAGATATTTATGGAAATTTCCAAAAAAAATAAATGTTTTAATGCAGAGAGTATCAAAAACTACAAAATCACATATAAATTCATTTATTTTGTAAAATTGTTCATTCATCATCACTGAAGTGTTTCCTATGCAGTGACTTCAATACATTATATAAAAAAGACATTATATTTAATAAATTGTTAATAATATGATAATCTTAAAACAAAAATAAATTAAATGGTAATAATTTTTTAAAATAATGTTAACAACATGGCTAAAAGTTGTTGGATTTTTAAAGCTTTTCATAGAAGTGATATTTATCTTTAATGCCATCATTGGAATTTTAAGGCTTTTCACAGACATGATATTTTATCTTTAATACAATGCCTAAAAATCATTGGAATTTTGAGAAGTGATATTTTATTTTTAATGCCATGCCTATAGTAGGAATTTTAAGGTTTCTGAGAGTCATGATATTTTATCTTTAACGTCATTATTAAAAAATGTTGACAATTTACCCCCAAAAAAAGACGGTATTCCAGCATCAACAATTTTCATTTTCAAGGTATTTTGTACACAAAAAATATGGCTTTTTTACTTCCATCTTTAAAAAATGTTGAAAATTTATCCCGATAAAAAAAATAATGTTCAAGCATCAGTTCTTTTTGTTTTTAGGTTGTTTAAACATGTTTTTTGGTGTTTTTGGTTAGAGTTCTCATTTTGAGGTAATATTTCTCATTTGAACGGTAACTTTCTTTGGTAATTTGTTTGGCTTATTGTCTCCTTTCACATCAGATAGTCCTTCCACTTCTTCACAACTTGTATCGTGGCATAGAGCTCCTTATTGTGGGTAGGGTAGTTAAGGGTTGCTCCATGATATAATTTAGAATGGTACCATACAAACATTCCTATCTGTCTCCACTTCAAAGGGTCACTGCAAGTTTGGTAATACCAGAATTGGGGCTTGGTTGATATTCTTCTTTAGCTCTTTGAAATCCCTTTGCTAACCTTTTCCCCATTGGAAACTCTTGCCACTTGTTGTTATGGCATGGAGCGGTGCTGCTATCACTGAAAATGAGGCTATGAAATTCCTTACGTACTTTGCAACCCCAATGAAACTCCTGACCTCAGAAACATTAGTAGGAACTGACCATTTCATAATGGCCTCCATATTGGAAGGATCTATCTTCAGTTATCCTCCATTGATCACATACCCCTGATACACCAAAGGCTGCTACATACACTCACACTTCTTGAGATTTGCTAGCAAATGGTGCTTCTTCAATGTTTCCAACACCTGCATCAAATGTGACATATGCTCCTCCCAGGTAACACTCTATACCAATATATCATCCAAGTAGACAATAATAAATGAATCTATAAAAGGGCACAATACATCATTCATTAATCTCATAAATGTAGTTGGTGCATTACATAGGCCAAATGGCATGACTAACCACTCATATAAACCTTGACTGGTTTTGAAGCCGGTCTTCCATGTATCTTCTTCTTTAACTTGAACCTAGTGATATCTAGTCTTCAAGTCCAACTTGGTGAAGTACTTATCTTGCTCCAACTGATCTTGTAGATCATCTATCTCGGGCAAGGGTATATGTTCTTGAGCGTGACTTTGTTCAACACCCTGTAATCTATAAATATCCACCAAGTCCCATCCTTTTTCGGCATAATGATCTTGGGTGACCCACATGGTGATGTAAACAGTCAAATGACACCCTATTCCAGTAGCTGTCGTAACTTTTTCTTCACCTTAGTTGCTTTTATAACAGACTGCATGTATAGCCTAATATTTGGCAATGGGGGGTCAGGCAATAGCTGGATATCATTCTCCACTTCTGTCTTAGGTAGTAATTCTTTAGGCTGTCAAAACACATATGTGTATGTATGTAACAACTCCTCCAATTGTTTTTTTTGTTTCTTAGTACACCCCTCCAGGGATTCCTTTCCTCTTATTGACTCCTCTTCAAACTCTCTTTCTCTTAGAAATAATAAAACATACTTCTTGTTGGAAATGATCAATTTCTTAGCTTGGTTGGAACTTACCAGTGATATTTTCAACTTGCTTTTGTACACGTTGATGATGAACTGTTTTCCATCATTGACAAGTCGATACTAGTTAGCTCTCCTCATGGATATTCCACCATGCATGTACATGTATATACTCCCAAACACGAATCCATATACATCAAGGGGGACCACAGCAAGGTATACTTCATTAATAAAATCAGCACTAATAGCAAATCTAATTTTACACTATTTCTTTACCTTCAACTTTGTATCCTTATTTACTCATCCCACTGAATATCTGTTTGGATGATCATGAAATTCCAACCCCAACTTATTTACCAGCTCTGCTGTAATGAGATTCACTTGTGTCCTTGAGTCAAATAGAGCATTAATCTCTGTCTACTTGACCTATATATTTGTATGGAAGAGTTTGGTCATTTATTTCTCTTCTTGTTGCTAAAGGCTACTTAGATTCACCTCCTTCTATGCTAACATACAAAATATCTTCTCATCCACATCCAAGCTTCTTTCAACTTGGTTGCTCGAATTGGTGGCCATGAGATTCTTCTTCTTGTTATCTTTCTTCTTGTTCTCCTGGTTTATCTCTGGTTGCAACTTCCCAAAAATTTCCTCTTTATGCCCATTGATGTTGCAATGATTGCAGTGGTTGCTAGGATCTTTTAACTAGTTTGTTGTGGCTATCATCTTCTTATTGTTTCCTCTATATGTGAGTGAAGTGGTTCACTGCCTTTATTTGATTCATTTGATAGTTGGTGGGTGAAGGTGGTGTAGCCTTAGAACGCCCTGTTTCAGTTGATATCATAGGTTGTTACATTAAAATCAATCTGCCTCAATCTCTAGAATCTAGCTTTGGGATGACAACTATAAGAAATATTTGGTTGCAGCTTATCGAGGTTCGGGTGGAGAGTTAGAGTCCCAATCTCAATTGCTAGATTTCTTATTATAATATAAGTGTTTCTTATGCCTTATGTGCCAGAGATTGCTACATCAATATTATTAGAATATTTTAATACCATTTTGAATTCATGGAATGTTATTTCCATAAGATTGGTAATGTTGGCCTTCTGAGTATTCTCTGAGGAATGAGTTGAATTCCTATGTTTTCTCAACACCTATGTTATGCTAAGGAATATTAAATTCATTGTAAATACCTAATGCTAACCTCTATGAAATTGATGAGCAACGATTAATTCTTGTATGGTTTGAGCTCATTGTTTAGTTTAATTCTCATCTTAGATTGAGGATTCGACTGATTGCTCTAATCGAGGTAAGTCGACTAGTTTTGGAAGTTTCGATCGATCTTGTCTAATCAAGGTAAGTAAATCGATATGGGTCATTTGATTGGTAATTTTACTCAAGGCAAGTTGACCAGTTTAGGTCATTCGACTAGCCTTATTAGTAGAGGTAAGTAGTCTTGGTCAAGTTGATTTGATTAATATTATCTAGTCAAAGTATGTTGACTAGTTTGAGTCATCTGACTGGTCTTGCCTTCACGAGGTGAGTCGACTAGGTTGATTTGATCCGACTATTCTTATTCTGTCAAGGCAAGTCAATTAGTTTGAGTCACTTCACCTAGTCTTGTCTAGTTGAGGTAAGTCAACTAGTGGGGTTGTCTTCGACTGACCCTTCCTAGTTATGCTATGTCCATAGATATGGCATTAGTATAAGAGATAGGTGAATCTTTGTTCTTATTTAATTAAATTGATGGATATAATTTACTGCAATGAATTGTTGTTAATTCCATTGTATGTTTTGTTTGTGTGAGGAGTGGTGATTGGAAAGGAATGCCTATTTATGTTCTGATTGGGAGTAGGTTAAGTTCCCTATGAATTTGTGAAGTGCACTTAGATTCACTTCCTATATATTTTATTGGGAAAGGTAACAACCTGAGTCTTTATTGTTATCCCAATGGATTTTGGGAACAATATTATGTATGCATCAACATCATGTAACTGGTAACACGAGCACATCGATCTACGAATTTCATGGCCAAGGTGCACTTGAAAAGTATGCAATAGCTTAGAGTCCAATTCTTGATCTTGTCAAAATCATGTTCAATTAACATGTGATTTGAATATGAAAGGTTCCAGTCAATTCACTCAATCATTACTAAGTCAAAAATTTAACTACATAGACTAAGTTCATCAATGGGGCCTGTCAGGTCAAGGTTTAGATCAGTTAGTCAAGTGATGGACTTTGGGTTGAGTTTGTGCTCGAAAAAAGGAAGAATATTGAGCTATTTGGGGTAAGAGCCACCAGTTGAGCATTGGGATAGTCGGGGATCAATGAGGAGTTATGACCCGATGATGAGTTGGGGTCAGTATTGTAGTTGGTGGGGTCTGTTAGTCAAGGGTCGAGTAGGTCAAGACACAGTGGGAAAGTTAGGTAGTTACTGTAGTGAGGTTGGGTTAGAGAGGTCAAGGTTAGGACTCTAGTTCAATTCATGTTTTGTGTTTTTCCTTGAGCAAGAAAACTTCCAACTATGTGAAGGGTGCACTTATTCTACAAGGATTCTTCCATGGTGGTAGAGTATCCATATAGGGGACAATAATAAAGTCATGTGGGTGCCATGTAGGAGCCACTAGTGATGTGGTAGGATTAAATGGACCTAATTTAAAATGTTCATAACTCCTTATCCATAAGTCAAATTAAGGAAATTTTTACATCACCAGAAAATTCTCGACAAGACGAATGTAGAAGTGGTATTGGTTTATTATTTTGAAGAAGTTGTGAAATTGATAAATTTTAGACCCTATTTACATGATTGAACTTTAGAGGTTGGGTTAACACAATAACCACCTCCTTCTACCTCGATTATGTTAGGGTGGTAAGGGGGTTTGTTGTATACATAAATCTTAGTTAGTAGGGAAACAATATTCTTCTGTAGAGGTAACTGACTTTGGCAAGATTAATTTTCATGTTTCCAAGTTAACTTGTATAAATTTATTCTATATATTACTACCACTTTTTCTTTTGAAGTGTAATAAATGGACATGAAGACAACCTTACTACATGGGGATCAAAAAGAACAAATCTACGTGAAGTAGACATAAGGATTTATAGTGAAGGGTGTTAGAAACCAGGAACATATTGAGGGAGTGTGATTCATTGTTTTAAAAGCTTTTAACAATTATTCAGTCTAATAAATACATTCAATAATGTAATAGGGAACCAATCACATAAAACTAAACTAATATGGGAAAAACCACAAACTCTTTTTTATTATGATGCAAATGCAAGCAGCAACTCCAAATTACATCAAATTATCTAGGTTCAACCTACAAGAGGCTCCAACCCCCTTTGCTTTGCAATTACCCACTTGTTAGAAGCATCAACGCCTTAATGTTTATAAGACCTGCCCTGAAGGAGACTCCAATCCATTGATATGAAAGGACCTACTTAATCAACTTATTATATCCCTTCATACATTTTCATAGTTATATATGAAGCTATTTTATGAAAGTATTACACTCACAAAAAGGTCAATTCTTAAATATGCTTCTCCTTGCTCTATATAGACCTATTGTCCTCTGATTCTTTCAATTTATTAAATCCAAACACCATCACTACTTCTCCCTCTTTGATATTCTCTCATTTAAATTTATTTTAAGAAAATTAATTCTCAATAGATTAGATTTTCAGTTAACAAACTCATAGGTAGCTTGAGGATTGATCCAAATTTGACTAGGCCTAAGACGAATAGGTCAAGGTTTTTCTTGGTTAAAATTTGAGGCCCCCAAGCCATCTAAGATGTTGACTATTATTTTGGAATATGGAGTTAGTGGATGAATTTCACATAAGACAAAAAAAAAAACACCTCCCCCTCTCATTAAACTTTGAATAGTTGGGGGGGGGGGGGGGGGGGGGAGAGGAATGGTTAGCAGGGGGGTTGATGTGACTTCTCCACTATTAGTTTTTAGCAAATCATGGCCTCACTAGACATGCTTTAATAAATCGGTGAATATTTAATTGTGTATATAACAAAACGTTGAGCCCCCCCCCGCCCCCTTTTGTTAAAGTTCAAGCAGTCTGGGAGTGTAGTGACTTCTCTGTCATCGATTTGACCGGGTTGTTGGGCACATTTTAGATGTTGGTAGATATTTAACATTGGGTGAAATTGATTTGCACACACTATAAGGAAAATACCCTCTAGCATAGGTCTTTGCGAAAGCCCCTATAAAAATAGCCCAAAAACATGTTTATAGAATAGGTCACTAGCAAAGTTGGGTGGGTGGATCTTTAGCAGATGTTTTTTAATGGTGCATCTATAATACACTAACACATCAGTGCATTATTATAACTAGATGTGTTGATGCTTAATAGCATATGGTGCATCGTGGTAGATTTATTTTTTATAACAATAAAAAAATAATTGTGCACTATGTACATAAAGCACACTACTGCTTATACTACTCGATAGCACTAGAAAAGAGTTAAATTTAAAATAATGTCAGTCATAAAATTCATTCTTCCCATTCTGGTGCTATACTCTCATGATGCCCCAGTGCTAAACATATATACGAATTTCCGAATGCATAAACAATATGGTGCACCGTTGTGGGGTTTTTAATTTAAAAATAGTGGTGCACTTCTTATATTATATGCACTAATGTCATTAATTGAATTAAAGGACTCAATGCTTAATAGAAAATGGTGCACCATTGTAGGCTTATTTTTTATACAAATAAAAACAATGGTGAACTACATATATAAGGTGAACTGGTGCGTATACTATTTGATAGCACTAGAAAAGGGTAAAATTTTAAAAAAATGTTGGCCATAAAATTGATTTGCACCATTTTGGTGCTATACTCACATAAATCATCGATGCTTCCCTTTTTTTATGAAATTCTCAATGCTTAAAAACATGGTGCACTGTAGCAAGGATTTTAATTTACAAACAATTCGTACGCTACTCATATAATAAGCATATGTTCCATTAATAGAACTATACATCTTGGTGCTTAATAGACAATGGTGCACCATTCAAGGGTTATTTTAAAAAAGATAAAAAGTAACATCGCACTAAGCAACTC
The DNA here is from genome assembly GCA_031772625.1 of Pinus tabuliformis. Classification (NCBI taxonomy): domain Eukaryota; kingdom Viridiplantae; phylum Streptophyta; class Pinopsida; order Pinales; family Pinaceae; genus Pinus; species Pinus tabuliformis. The sequence continues at coordinate 854,258,845 of CM062811.1, read as the reverse complement.
TAGAGCACTAGTGTGTATACTACTCGATAACACTAGACTAATGTTAAGTTTCACAAATGTTGGTTGTAAAATTTATTTTCAACATTCTGGTGCTATACTCTAGAAAATCCTAAGCGATATGACCTTTTCTGAATGCCCCAGTGTGTATATAACATGGTGCACCATTGTAGGGTTTTTAATTTAAAAATATCTGTGCACTACGTGAATTTGGAGCACTAGTGTGTATATGTTAGGTCCCTATACTACTAGTGTAAGCCCTTATTGTTATTTGTGCGACCCCATTATTATATTTTTGTGCCCATGTAGTCCCCATATAGTTATTATTGTGCCCCATAGAATCCCACTATTGTTATTGTTGTGCCCTTACATTATCATTGTTATGTCTGCTCTGATTATATTATGACCCCTTAGACTCCTATATATAGAAAGGAGGTCTTTTCATTTGTATAATCCAAGAATTGTTCATTTGTGTAATGGAAAGGAGGTATTCCCCTTGAAGAGGCTAATTTTAAGTCATTGATCTATCTTTTGTATCTTTTTGTGAGCTAGTTTCATAACATTTGGTATTAGAGTTATGGATTCTAGGGTTTCGCTGCTCCAAATAGCTCATCGTGGAATTTTTTATATAACTTTTTTTCTACAAAGTGGAAGAAGCTAAAAATAAAACCCATTTGAGATGAAATCATTCTGAACCTTGGGTCCAAATTTCAGATCTTGTTTCACTACATTTTCGGAGATACATTCCAAGACATTTAGGGTTTCGGCAAGCTCCCTAATTACATCCCAAATAGGTGACCTGGGGAAAATCGTCATAACTTTCTCTCTGAGCATCAGATCGAAATTTCGTAAGAAGCTACAGAAATAGGATAGACTGTAATTTTTGGTATATTGTTTTTAGGTCTAGAGATCGAAACAATAACACGTGGTACTTCGTACAAGTTCACTCTACTAAAAAGGTATATAAGAAGGTCACCTTGGGAGATTGGGCGTACCTCTTTCTTGGAGAATCCAATTTCGATCATACTGGTGGAATCTGAAAGAGGATGAAGAGAGCTACTGCAAGTCACAATTTTGGACCTTGGAGAAATAAAATTTTAGATATAAAACAGATTCAAGATTGAGCTGCTAAAAGGAAGAAAAAGAATGGCAAGAATCAAGAAAATAAAAACATCTAGTAAGCAAAATTGGATGGAGGATTTGAAGAATGTGATCAAAGCTAAGATAAATAGTTTCATATGTGCCATGGAAGCTAATATCTATGGAAGGGAAGCATATTTTATGAAATGCATGGAATATTTGAAGAAAGACATGGAATGTTTGAAGAAAGGTGGGACACAGCTGCTACAAGAAAGGCCTCCTAATGAAGAAAAGGTAGTACAGGAAATTAATGATGAGAAAAAAATAAATGTTAATCATGATTTCATAGAATCTAACATTGGATTGAAGACCCACCATATTCCAAAGATTGATATGAGGAAGTTTGATGGCAAGGATCCCATAACATGGATACTACAGATGGAGAAATATTTTGATCTACATGATGTGCAACTGTTACAAAAGGTATGTATTGCATCTTTATATTTAGAACCGAATCAATTTTTATGGTATAAAGGGATTTTTTCTCATAAACCACTTGTCACCTAGTCAATTTTCATGGAGGAAATGATAGAACATTATGAGGATACACAAAGCAAAACCTTCTTTAGCCAATTGATAAATCTCAAAGAAAACGGTTCAATGGAAGCACACATTAAGGACTTCCAAAAATTGAATATAAGGTTAAATGATATTTTAGAGAAGTAGAGGATTGATGTCTTCATAGGGACTTTAAAGGATAACATTCAACATGAAGTTCTCCTTTGGGAACCTGATTCATTGGAGAAGGCATACAGGTCAACAGGAAGAGTTGAAAGCAAAATTATGGCAACAAGGAAGCCTACCACTCATAACTATAAAGATGGAAGTGTTGTTTCTCCTAGCCTTTCACCACCTACAAGGTTGAGACCACAAAAATTGGAAGAAAAGAGAGCAAAAGGGCTTTGCTACAATTGTGATACAAAATACACTAAAGGTCATAAGTGTTCTTTGAAGAAATCAATTTACATAGATGGGGAAGAGGAGAAAAAAAAGGAACAAGAAACGTCAAAAAAAGAGGACATACGCCAGGAACCAATCCCATAGAAAGAAGATGAATCTAACCATATCTTGCAATGCATTGACAAGAATTACCACTCCTCAAACTCTCAAGATAAAATTTCATTTCAAGAATAAAAAGGTAATGGTGTTGATTGATTCATGTAGTACCCATAATTTTATTCATTGTAAGATAACCAAGGAATTGAATTTCTTCCTATATCTAGCACCAGAGTGTCAAACAATGGTTGCAAATGGAGGAACCATAAATTGCTCTAGAAAGTGCCATAATATCAAGATATCCATGGGAGAATATGTCTTGAATAGTCCAATTCTTTCCATTCCAATGGGTGGTGAAGATATTATACTAGGAGTTTAATGGCTACAATCTTTGGGTGCGATAGCTTATAATTTTCGTAGAACTTTTCTTGAAATTTGTTTGGGAAGGAAAGGAGGTTGAATTGAGGGGTATCAGAGGGAAACCAATAAATATAATCATCTCTAATAGGATGACAAAGCTTCTAAATAAATAATAACATGGTGAAATTGCACAATTATGTTCACTGGAGGTACCCACATCGAAATCATCTATTTCTCCAGATCTCCAAAAAGTTCTGGACAATCATTCCAAGGTATATGAGACTCCCAAAGGCCTCCCAACTATTTGTGATCATGATCATGTTATTCATTTGATTCCAAGAGTGTTCCCCCAAATACCAGGCCTTACAGAAATCCATATGCCCAAAATAGTGAAATTGAATGTATGGTTGTAGAAATGCTAGAGGTTGGTATAATTCAACCTAGTCAAAGTTCTTTCTCTGCTCTAGTGGTATTGGTACACAAGAAGGATGGATCATGGAACATGTGTCTGAATTATAGGGAGCTCATCAAGCTTACTATTAAAGATAAATTTCCCAGTGCTGTCATCGATGAATTATTGGATGAATAACATGGAGAAATTTTCTTCACCAAGTGGGATCTTCATTCCGAATATCATCAAATCAGAATGAATATTGAATACATTCCAAAAACAACATTTAGAACTCACGAGGGTCACTATGAATTTTTGGTCATGCCTTTTGGCCTTACCAATTCACCTTCTACATTTCAAGATTTGATGAATTCCATTTTCAAACCCTAAGAAAATTTGTGTTAGTATTTTTTGATAATATACTAATCTACATCAAGTTTTCGAAGGATCATGTTCAACATGTCAACAGGGTGTTCAAACTATTGGAGGAGAAACAATTATATGCGAAAAGATCCAAATGTTTCTTTAGAGTAAAAGAGGTGGAATATTTGGGTACTCACTTAGCTCATGGCTCATCTTATCATCTTGAATCTGATGGGAAAACTATGATAGTGAAAAAATGTTTGGAAGGATATCTTCGTTGCTTTTTATCTGACAAATAGACACAATGGGTCAAGTGGTTTCCTTTGGCTGAATGGTGGTATAACACTTCCTTCCATACTGCAGAAAAAATTAACCCATTTATGGAACTTTATGGATATCATCCACCGTCCATCACATCATCTTTAAAAGAAAATTCTAAGGTTCAAGTAGTGGAGGATCACATCGAGCATCAATAACAAGTTCTCGAACTCTTAAAGGATAACCTCACTTTGGCATAGAATAGAATGAAACAACATGCAGATCAACATCGCAGCGAAAGAAGTTTCGATGTAGGTGACTGGATATTTCTACAACTACAAACATTAAAACAAATTTCCCTCAAGCAAGCTAACAAAGATAATAAATTATCACGAAAGTATTATGGTCCGTACAAGGTGTTATAAAAGATGGGTACTATGGCATATAAATAAGCGCTTCCTACAACTTCCCGAGTGAACCCAATTTTCCATGTTTCATGCTTAAAGAAGGTTATAGGTGAGAAGCTCCCAGTTCAAATAATATTTTTGGAACTTGACGAGGAAGGAAAAACCATATTGGAACCTAAAGCAGTCACGGAAATAAGAACCCGAAAACTATGAAATTGATCAATTTTAGAGTATCTCATCAAGTGGAAGAACTTACCCACTGAAGATTCCAAATGGGAGGATGTGAATTTTATACAGAATCATCCAGAACTACTCAAGCGTTGAGGACAACACTTTTATAAGGAGAGGGGCATGTTAGGTCCCTATACTACTAGTGTAACCCCTTATTGTTATTAGTGCAACCCCCTTATTATATTTTTGTTCCCATGTAGTCCCCATACTATTATTATTGTGCCCCATAGAAGCCCACTATTGTTATTTTTGTGCCCTTACATTATTATTGTTATGTCAACTCTAATTATATTATGACCCCTTACACTCATATATATAGAAAGGAGGTCTTGTCATTTGTATTATCCAAGTATTGTTCATTTGTGCAATGTAAACGAGGTTACCTCCTTGAAGAGGTTGATTTTGAAGTCGTTAATCTATCTCTTTTATCTTTTTGTAAGTTGGTTTCATAACAATATACTACTCTATAGCACTAGAGAAGGGTTAAATTTTAAAAAATGTCGGTGATAAAATTCATTTTCACAATTACATGTTATACTCCCATGAAGCATCAATGTTATTCTTATTTTGAAATATCTTGGTGCATAAATAAAATGGTGCACCATGATAGGGATTTTAATTTAAAAATTGGTGTTGTGCTTCATACATAATTCACACTGGTGCGTCCAGTACTCAAGTGCACTGGAACGGGATTAAATAGAAAAGAAATTATCGACCGTAAAATTCAGTTTTACCATTTTCACTATTGTAGATCTCTTAAGGACTGGTGCTACTTTTTGCTCAATGAAGATCCCTTCCATTGATGCTTCCTTTGCTTCTCATCCTTTAGTGCATTGATCACAACATGCCTTTTGAATTTTGTAAAATGGTGGTCAAATTTGTTTTTTTCGATTACATGGAAACCATGCCTCCCCGACGAGAAAATGTCCAAGTAATGTCTATGTTTCTCACTAACTTAAATTTTTAGCAAAGTAGAATTAAAAATTATGTAAAGAAATTCATATTTTATTTTATTTTATTTTTTCACGCACTGTGTTCGAGAGGTTTTGCTCTCACCATTCATGGTGCACCCTATAAATTTACACAGTGAACTGCAAATAAATGTGTAAATTTAATGCAATCTAATTTTTTAATATTATGTGTTGTGTTTGGTAAATGAAAATCCATCGAGTCGTGAAGTTCCATGACACACTACTTTAAAAAATTTAATTTTTACGGCAGTGCGTCGATTAACAAATTGAAAACATCTCTAACTAGTGTGTAAGAACAACACACTAGGAAGTTACATTCAAGGATGCAATGCTGTAAAAATTATTATTTCTTTTTTGGCAGTGCATCTGGAAAAAGTAACTTCCCGGTGCATTTATTTTTATCAAATGCACTGCATAATATTAAAAACTTATAGCTCAGTGTGTTCGTTAACCTGAATGATCTGATTCAGTGCGTTGTCGTAAAATTAACACACCAGTGTCAAATGTTATGTCAACAAAAAACATTCAAAGATAAAAATAAGTAATGCTATGTATGCATGCAAACCAAAAGCAGTTAGTCAAGTCAATGTATGAACCATGTCTAGTGCATTCATGTCTTTTTGGCACACCATAGTTGAAATTTTTTCTTTTAATTGAAAGTTATATGTTCATATTTATAAACAAATTTTTTATTTAATAAAAAATAATCTTTTATGTATGAAGCTAATATAATTTATATGTCAATCATGTAGATACATCAACGGAGAGAGGAGTGACAACAACAGGAGCAAAGTGTTGACCAATACAATGTGGTACAATAGTGGGAGGCATAGGAGAAGGAGAGATATTTGTACCCTCACCTTATTATAGCAGTGACCCAAGGCCTCTTGAAGAATGTAGGCATCCTTAAGTATTATGAGAAGGCTACATCCCTGAAGGGGAACTCTGGGTTGTTGGTGCAACTGATCTATCAGTGGAATGTCTATTGATAGGCTTTCCATGCCAGTTCTGACATGTGGTACTATCCCACTAAGGAGGACATATATCTTATCACTGGCATATCAAGCAGAGGGAAGAATTTTCCCCAGTTCCCTAATGTCACCCTCAGTGTTGCAGTAGAGATTCAACTTATCTACTCTCACAGATATGTTGGGGATCACATAGTTTCTCTAGTTGATTTTTAGGTGTCAGGTGGGAAGCTATGAATCTCTACTTTTGGTGCAGAGGAGGTAGGGTGTCTCTTGCTATTAGTGGATACCATTACACTCTCTATCAATGATGGGTAGAACATTAGTTGCCCTATTTTGTTTTATGTTGATTCTTTGGTGTAGATGCCACGATGTATCAGATGGCCTGTCATTTTTTTTGTGGCTGCTTTGTATAGCTTTAGTTATATGTTATGACATGATACATGGGAGGTCGAAGTTCACATTTCCTTTAGAGTTGTTTTGTTTATTTTTTGGGAGGTTTCTGAAGATAGGGCCTACTTTTGACTATTGCCCTACTAGGTCAATGATTGAGCTACGACTGCACATGTGGGGTGAGATGATACCCAAGAGGGGTCATCTGAAGTATCCAGTCAGGACTTCCACTGACGCACAGGGGCTACTAGCCAGTGAGGTTGAACACATGTTCATCATGGTGTCATGTCCTTAAGTACAGATGGATTGGTGACAGTTTCCCAACATCCTCTTCACACATGATGAACCAACAAATGATATAGGTAATATTAGTGTATTCTTTAAATTAATCTAGTTTCATTTTATTGTCTTAATTAATTAGAATAAAATTTAGTCTAGAACATTCTTTAACTTGTTTTAATAAATTTTTTAATTATTGTTGTGTACTATATACATTTTTTTGATATTGGCACATTCATTGGAGATGTGCCTCCTCCCCCACCTGTTGCAGATGTGGAGATTGTCAAGGTCATAGCAGGTGAGGTACATCCTTAGAAGAAGATACCCATGGAGATGTCACCATGTATGATTGATATTAGATTCAGGATGGAGTTGGGTGACCGACTCTCTACACTTTTGGATGAGGAGGGAATCCACTCTCCGACGGCTCTAAACATCAGGGAAGATCCTAGACTCTTGGTGCTGTAGAGGGACTTGCCACATGATATGGTGAGTCTTGTGTGTAATATCAGTAGTGCTACAAGGCTACTGGCAAAGAGGAGGGATGGCCATGCAGATACATAATCTTCACCGAGTACTACCCCATCGAATGATGATCAAGGTGGTGAGCTTTATGGTAGTACTACACCTCCTCCTCTTTCAACTCACCCACTACCTATTTATCCTTAGACAGTAGACTAGCCACCTTCTCCTCCACCTCCTAGTTCGACTCTTGAGGTAGTTAGTCATCCATCATTTTTTGCTACATACCAAGTCTCCACTAGTATTGTTGTACCATATATTTTATGGCAGTTATTTAACTTGTTTGTTTGTGTGTGTGTGTGTGTGTGTGTGTGTGTATATCTGTGTGTTGGTGTGTGTGTATTGAATTTTTTCTATTCATGTTGATGTACTTAATTTATATGTTGGTGTTGATGTGAATATTGTTACGTCATGTTAGATATGTTCATTTAATGTGCTTGTAGATAAATGTTTACATTATAGAAATTATTTGACAAGAGATTTATATTTTAGGATGTGTGTGGTGATGAAATTATAAAATGCCTGTGCTTTGTTAGATGTGATCATGATAATGATGCCTTGTTATATTATTAGATTTGTGTGCTAGCTAATGACATTTAAATGTGCTAGAGGTGTATATAATTAGATGATGCTAGTGAATTTGAATGTGTATTTTAGATGATGTTGATATTTGTTAGATGGTTATCAGAGCGATGTTTATTTTTATGAAATGATGTTTATTATAGATCATGTATTGGTGAACTTATGTGAAATTTTATCTATGGAATTACATGCAAAATGACTTACTTTGAATAAAAAATGCAAATATATTTTTATAATTTACAAAGTTTAATATGGTTGAAACTATAACAGTAAAATTACCATAAATATTTTTTTATTGCATAGATAGTACATATATATTCATTCTAACTAAATTCTTATTCAAACAAATGTTGCGAGAAACATAGTCCTTACCTATAGAAAACATAGAAGAAAAAAACCGTTTATAAAACATGTCTAAAAAGTAGTCATTACAAAACAAAATCAATTTTACACATAATTTAATTGTACAAACCTCTAAACAAAACTACCTTTCTAGTCATAGTCTAGCATAGAAATTAGAAAGTTGTGACCTATAATTATAATACAAGGGTTAGATAATATCTTGTTAATCTTTGCAATTATTTTTCAAAATGTATATTGGCACATCTAATCATTAAATAAAAGAATTTAAATATTTATAATAAAATTAAATTATATAACTAATTGGTCTATAAAATCAACTATAATTAAAAAAATGTGTTCATAAAATATTGGATTATAAAAATAACATTAACCCTTGCATAACAAAGAATGTAGTACAAAACATTTAAGCAATTGGATCAGAAGATTGAAGTATATTGCCATATTTAGTAGATTGAAGAAGATGAGGCCAAGGTCTAGTTATCATCTCTTTGGCTAAGTGGCATCACTCTCATTTGGTGGGGAAGAAAAATTAAGAAAGTTAGTAAACATGTTTGTAAACTACTTCCTCCTGGTCTAAATTTGTTTCTGCGTTGAAAGATCAATTCTATCCTTTAGCCTATCAGAAAAATGTCATGATGGAATGGCCATATTTGAGCCATGGAAAGGGACAAATTGTGTAAAGTTTCACAGAAGAATTTAGGAAACAAACTTTAACATTGGTCATTCCTTTAGATTCACGTGAGAGTATAACGAAGTATATTGGTGCATTACATAGTTATATAGAGTATTCTTTATTATTGTTTGAACCTACTATTATTGATGCATCCACTGTGAAGTCCATCCATCTTGAAAAAAGGGCTAAACATGACTAGGAGTATCATCCTACGAAATCATCATCCAAACCTCATAACAAAAAATTCAAACGAAAAGGCAAGGGAAAGGATAAGAAATCAAGTACAAGACAGAAAGAAGAATGAGGAAATCCATATTGTACACATTGAAAAAAGGAAGGCCACAGTGATGAACATTATTGTAAGTTGCATCCAGAGTTGAAGCCAACGAAATTTGGTGGAAAGGGCAAGCAAATGATGGTGGAAACTATGAAATAGGACCTTGGATATGACTCTAGTGATGAAATGTAGATTACATTTGTTGGCATACAAGATAACAATTTTCTTCATGTTAATGCAAATTCTGAAATTCATGCAAGTTCAAGTTCTTCAAATGACTCTCTTGTTGATGAATGGAAGAGGAGTGAATCGTTAAATATTTGGGTTGTGGTTAAACATACTAAAGTGGAAACATTATTTGACTTGAGCTGTCAAGTAAACTTGAATTTTGAATCCTTAATTAAAAAGTTGTGATTGGAGACCAAGCCTCATCCAAAACCCTACCCTCTTAGTTGGATATGTGACAAAGAAAAACTTGATGTTACCAAGCAATGTAGGGTTGGGATTTCATTGCAATAAAAACTTTTATATGAGGTTGATTTGGATGTTATACCATTTTATACATGTGGCATTGTTTTGGGATTTCATATTTGTATGATAGGAAAGCAGTCTTCTTTTCACATGAAAGCAAATACCATCTCATGATGTATGAGGTGGAGTATATTGTTAAATCCCATCATGTGAAGATCAGTGTAAATATTGTTACTACAGTTCAAATGGAGAGGCTTATTAACTCCAACATAGGTTGCATGCTAATGGTTGTTAGAGAAAAGGATGCAGAAGAATCTAAATCTTTCCAAGGTTGTGATCATGCTCACAAGAAAGAATTGAATGAGATTGTTTCTAACTATGGTGGGGTTTTTTGGGAACTAAGTGGTTTGCCTCCAAAAAGAGGGATCAAACATGAAAGTCATCCACATCCACGTCTGAGCTTCTTTCAACATGGTTGCTCGAATCAATGGCCATGAGAATGTTCTTATTATTATCTTTCTTCTTGTTCTTCAGGTTTACCTCTGGATGCAACTTCCAATACTTATCCTCTGTGTGGCTATCAATGATCCAGTGCTTATAGTGGTTGCTAGGATCTTTGCACTGGTGTTTTGTGCCTATCATCTTTTTATCGTTTCCCCATTTTTGCTTCTTCTTCCCCTCCTTAGAAGCGTCTTGTTTCTTGTTTTTCATAAATCCACTTGATTACACTCTTTTGAGGCCTATGTTCTCCAAGTATAGTGCTTGTACACAAGCCTCATCCACTGTTTTGGGCTTGAACAACATCATTTCTCACATAGATGGTGATGCACACCCCCCAAATACTTGAGGAGTACATATGGGTTATTTGGAGATATACCCAACATTATAGCCATTTTTCTAAATTTTGTGGTGTACTCCTGCACGCTTTGGTCCGAATTTTTCCTGAAGTAATGCCACCATATCCATTGGTCTTCCACGTACCCAATGGGATAAAACTATGACTTAATGAGGGTTTTGAAATCCTCCCACTTAGTAACTAGAGGTTCTTCCTCCAACCATTGGGTTTTTGCATGTCTCTCCCACCAAGTTAGGGCATGTCCTTACAATTTCAGTCATGTGAATGAGATCTTCTTCTTTTCCTCGATCTGATGGACATTGAAATAAACTTCTAGTTGTTGCAACCAATGGTTCAGTGTCAAAGCATCGATCTCATCGTGGTATGCCTTGATATTGACTTTTTCCTCCAACGACGGGAAGAAGAAGCAAAAAGGGGGAAAGATAAAAAGATGGAAACCATAGCACACCAATGTAAATATCTCAGCAATCACTGCGACATTGATGGCCATAGAGGAGAAGTGTTAGAACTTGCATCTAGAGCTAAACCCGAAGAACAAGATGAAAGATAATATGAAGAATAATCTCATGGCGACTGATTTGAGCAACCATGTTGAAATAAGCTCGGATGTGGATGAGAATATCGTATGTACGTCACTACAAAAGGAGGTGAATCTGAGTAGCCTTCAGCAATAGGGAGAGAAAGAATTGACCAAACTCTTCCATGTAAAGATATAGGTCAAGAAGACAAATATTGATGCTTTGTTTGACTCAGGATTGGCATATATGGTTAAGAAGTTGGGGTTGGAAGTTTGTGATCATCTAAACCCATATCCACTACGATGGGTACAAAAAGATGCAGAGTTGAAGGTAACAAAATAGTGTAAAATTAATTTTTTTATTAGTGTTGACTTTACTGTTGAAGTCAACCTGGATGTGGTTCCCCTTGATGTATGTGGAGTCGTGTCTAGGAGTCCATACATTTACATGTGTGATGCAATATTCATGGGGAGAGCTAACCAGTACTGACTCATTAAGGATGGAAAATCATTCATCATAAACATGCACAAAGGAAAGTCAGTAAGTGCCAACCAAGCCAAGAAATTGATCAGTTCTTGCAAGAAGTATGTTTTATTATTTTAAAGAGAAAATAAATCTGTAGAGGAGTTAATAAGAGGAAAGGCATCCCTAGAGGGGTGTACTAAGAAACAAAAACAACAATTAGAGGAGTTGTTACAGGCATACAAGCATGTGTTCCAAGAGCCTAAAGGGCTACCCCGTAAGAGAGAAGTGGAGCATGAGATCCAGCTATTACCAGACTCCCCATTGCCAAATATTGGATTGTAATGACATGTCTATCATAGAAGCAAGTGAGGTGAAGAAACAGTTGTAGCAGCTGCTAGAACAGGGTGTCATTAGATAGCGTACATCACCATGTGGGTCACCCATCATCATTGTGCCAAAGAAGAATGGGACTTGGCGGATGTGTATAGATTATAGGGAATTGAATAAAATCATGCTCAAGAACAGATACCCCCTACCCAAGATAGAAAATCCGCTAGATAAATTGGAGCAAGAAAAATATTTCACCAAGCTAAACTTGAAGTCTAGATATCACTAGGTTTGAGTCAAATAAGAAGATACATGGGATACCACCTTCAAAACCATGCAAGGTTTGTATGAGTGGTTAGTTATGCCATTTGGCCTATGTAATGCACCAGCTACATTTATGAGATTAATGAATGATGTACTATGCCATTTTATAGATTCATTTGTTATTTTCTATTTAGATGATATATTGGTATATAGTGCTACCTGGGAGGAGCATATTTCAAATTTGACAGAGCTACTAGAAACATTGAAGAAGCACCAACTGCTAGCAAATCTCAATAAGTGCGAGTTTGCACAGAAGTCCTTGGTGTATTTGGGAAATGTAATTGGTCGAGGAGAATTGAAGATAGATTCTTCCAATATGGAGGCCGTCATGAAATGGCATTTTCTTACTAATGTTACTGAGGTTAGGAGTTTCATTGGATCAACATAGCACCAAAGGAAATTCATAAACTCATTTTCAGTTGTAGCATCACTGCTCCATTCCATAACAACAAGTGGCAAGAGTTTCCAGTGGGGAAAGGGAAGTAGAAGGCTTTCAATGAGTTAAAGAAGAAGATGAGTCAAGAACCATTTTTGGCATTAACAAACTTGCAACGACCCTTTGAAGTGGAGACAGATGCGAGTGGGTATGCTATGGGAGTTTTCTTGGTGCAAGGAGGAAGGCTCATTTGCTACCATTCTAAAGTATTTCAAGAGGTAGTTCTTAACTACCCTACCTATGATAAGGAGCTTGTTGAAGGAAATGTAACTAGGTTTGGTCTTCATAAATGTACTTTTGATATTTGTACTTATTCAAGAAAATAAACATTATTATCATAATATATGTCAATGAGTTTCTTTCTCATTGAAATAGGTCTAACACTAGTTAAAGTGTTATAGGTGAGTCAAATAGTCAAAAGGAAATGTTGAAGGCCTTAAAGGCATGTTACATCTTGTATGTGTATGTATTATGGTCAAGAGAATACCTCCAGGAAAATTCACAAGCATCCTCCAAGCAACGAAATCCTAAAAAGAAGAAATCTAAAGCATGAAAGTTAGGTCGGCCTCAAGTCATCTAGTTGGCATCAAGTCGGTATAAAATAAGGAGCAGACACCTATATATTACGGTCATTACACCAGTCAAATATAACACATTCATAGCTCTAAAATTAGCAAAAAAAACGAGGAAGAAAAAGGGTGATCAAGTGACAAGAAAAGGAGCCTCTAGTGCAGCGTACAAGGAGGAGTCTAGGCCGAAGTTGAGAGGAATGCTTTCTAGGGTGGAAAACAGTCACACGTGTGAGAAATAGGTGCTCTTCTTATGGTCATTGTAGCACTATCACCACAGTCACATAACATCATTGGTTGGGAAATATAAGTAGGCCTATAAGGCCCCTCACTCAAGCATAGAAGGATCCCTCTCAAGTGAAGAAGGAAGAGCTCTAAATCAAAAAGAAAATAGCCACACGTGTGAAGGTAAAGAGGTTGCCCCTCCTATCATAACAGCCCTTCCATTATAGTCATACAAGTTCATTTATTGGTGAAGATAAAAAAGGAATCATCATAGGAGAATGATCTCATCAAAGGTATCTCCTCTAGAACAAGTGCAATAAGGTTTACTAAAATGTTGAAAGAAGAACGAAGTGTTGGAAGGAGGAGGATGAAGTGCTAGGGAAAAAAGTGCCAAAAGAAGGAAGCCTATGCACCAGGGAACAAAGTGCAGAAAGGAGAAAATACTTGACTTGTACTTAGAGGATATTCTAGTCAAGGATCTTAGGTTTTGCATTGATCAATAGAAGCTTCAATAAGCGAAATTCACTAAAGGGTTTTCCTCTCAAGAGGAGAGGTTTTAGCCCTGGCAGAGAGCCAACATCTTGTGTTCATATTTTTATGTTTTGGTAATAGTTTGATGAAGTACACACATATCCAATAATAATAAGAAGAAGAATAATAAGCTAATAAGGAAAAGTAAAAATATTCCACAAATTGTTATCAAGTAACGAAGAATCACACTACACTACTTTGCCCTAAGATTCTTCAACATAGCTCTATGCCATGGTGCAAACTGTGAATAAGTGTAAGCACTATCTTATGGGAAAGGGGACAATAATCCATAGAGATCACCAATAATTATAGTACCTATAGGCCTAGAATAAGCTACAACATACAAGGCATTACAAGTGGATGGGGTTTTAACGACAATTTCATTTGGCAATCGAGTATAAGAAGGGCAGCACAAACAAGTTGGCCGATATGATTTCAAGGCCACACACATCAAAGATTATAGATTTGGGGACTCTTATGCACATGGATCCATTCACCCATGATGCATACATAGAGTCATATTCAAAATATGAGGACTTCAAGGACGTGTATCAGCAGTTGTAAAGTCGGAGTCATGTGCACGATGGTGACAACACCATTGACTACCATCTCCATGATGGGTCACTCTACATGCTTGATAAGTTATGTGTTCCTAAAAGTAAGTGTTTTCAGCTGATTAGAAAGGCTCACACCTCCAAGGTTGCATGGCACTTTGGTGTAGGGAAGACCGCGGCTAACCTACAAAGGTATGTGTATTGGCCTAGGATGCAAGAAAAAGTAACTAGGTTCATATAAGGATGCATGATTTGTTGTACCAGCAAGCCTAGCAATAGGAAATAGGGTATGTATCATCCCTTACCTATACCTACTCATCCTTGAGAAATAATTTCCATGGACTTTGTGGGAGGTTTACCGACAACAAGGAAGGGACATGACTACTTGTTCGTGGTAGTTTACAAGTTCAACAAGATGTTTGTTCTGATGCCCTATAAAAAGACCATCAACGGAAAAGAAGTAGAAAACTTGTTCTTTCGATAGGTTTGGGTACACCTTGAGATGCCAGGGAGCATAATTTCATACATGGATACAATATTTCTCAGTACATTCTAGACTACATTGTGGGAGAAGATACACACAAAGTTGAAGAGATCTACAAAATTTCATCCACAAATAGATGGGCAGACAAAAGTAGTCAACAAGACTTTGGTGTAGCTTCTAAGGGGTTACAACCAGAAGCATCCGAAGACTTGGGATGAAAATCTGGTATATATAAAACATTCTTATAACAAAGTAGTCCACACTTCTACATGAAAGCCCCCATTTGAAACTTGTTTTGGATATTTTCCACCCTCAACTTTGGATATTTCATATGGGTAGCAAGAAAGAGTGAAGGAATACATTATAGGAGATGCTTTGAGGGCTAAAAACTTTATAGAGAAGATCAAGAAAATCCATCTACAGGTACACGAAACATTTCCGAAGTCACAGGTGAGGTATAAGGCTAAGCATGATCAACACATAACAGAGAAATCATTCAATGTCGGAGACAAAGTATGGATATAGTTTAACAAGGAGAGGCTGCAGAGGTCTGGTAAGAAAATCAAGGCTCTAAGGTATGGCCCCTTTGAGATACTAGAAAAGATGGGTGATAATTCCTATCAACTTAGTTTACCAAAACATATGCGCATTTACTTAGTTGTAAATGTAGAGAATTTGAAACTCTATGAGGCTTCCATGCTAGACAAGGAAGAGGAACATGTCCTACCTTCTGTGGAGGATTTGGCACTAGACGCTTAGGCAGAGTTAATAAAAGATGCAGTTTTGCGGAAGAGGTCCAAAACTACAAGACAAGGGAAACAATACCTTTGGCAAATTGGGTTGAAGGGACAACTTCCAGGCAAAGATAAATGATACACTGAAGAGAAGGTGGAGGAAACATTTCCTCACCTCATTCAGTAAAATATTTTGGGGAGTCAAATCCTCCCAAAATGGGGAGATGTGATCTGAATTGGATCATTATATTGTTTTTCATCCATCTCGATGTATTTCAAGTGGAAAAAGTGGAGTAATTGGCTCACGGGACCATTTTTACTGGTGAGACCGAGTTTGGTGAAACAGGGTCCGAAACATTTTGGGAGCATTCAAATGACATTTTTTGTGGGTAAACATTTTCCCTTAAAAAGGGCATATTTTCATGCTATAATACACAAAGACAAATTTCCAATGATATAAGAATCGCGTCAATCAGAGTGTTGAGAAATGGAAACAAGAAATTCCAGTTTGATTTGTCCTTGAATTAAACTATGAATTAAATTCGAATTTTGTTCCCATAGCAACTTAAAATATTTAAATTAATTTTATTAAACTTACTTAACTTAGGAAATTCGAGTTTGAAGTCTTTTGGAAGTCATGTATATGTTCTCCCTAATTTTTAGGAGTCCAATGTGAGTTAATTGTGAGTTGTAAAATAGAAGACTCGGTTTCATGAGTCATGTTGGCTTGTTGGGGCCTAACCCAGGTTCAGAAGTGATTTAGCCAAACAAATCCTGAAACTACCGGCCCTTTCGGCAATAGTCCGTGGTGTGCGGACTAAGGTCTCACTTGAGGTAGTATGGGAGGGTGTTGGAACCAGGTTTCCACACCCTAGGGATGTCTTTATGAAATCTACGAAGTTCGTGAACTGAACTTGCATGCTTGCCCTACTCTGTGCAGTCGTTTGTCCTTTACAACTTGTGCAACTGCTTCCACGCAGCTCTGTAAAGAGTGCGAAGAGGTGTTGTCTAGATGCTTTATCCTTATTGTGCTATTATAGATCGTAACTTAATTGTGTAGGTCCAATATTCTCATTATCATTCAACATTCATAACAAGTGCGCAGAATCATAAAACTGTAAAGAGATGCATAAATATAACAGAAGCATAGACACACAATGTTTCAGAATCAACTTATCTTTTATTAATTCTTCATCCAAGTACAATCCCAACTCCGTCTTGCACACTCAGCTGTAGGGGTCTGTGCACTCAGCTGCGAACTCTACTAGGCCTCTATGCACTCAGCTGTAGAGCCTCTACCTATCACTACAACCCAATACCTTCTAATCTACTTCTAACTTCTAACCATGCCTTCGCATCTATCTGTTACTTGTTGAAAACTAAGACTCCCTTTTACACTTAGAGCCTCGCTCTATTTATACAATCCCATGGTCTGTGGACCATGGGTAGGCTGACACACTTTACATTAAATTACATTATCTTAGGGCAGACAACCCTAGACTCTTGCGCTCCGCGCCCGCATTTTGCAGGGTCTTTACATTCCACTTGACCAAAATTCAGGTTTCAAGCCCCAAAAACATGCTATGGGGGGGATCTGCTGCCCAATAGGCCCACAATACAATCATTGTGACTCACCTCGAGTCACTCTATTGGTGCAGTGATATTTGTGCGAAGTCCATGCAGCAGGTCTTGCACAGCTTGGGTGTCCATAGCACACTGTTCTGCCGCCTGTTGTACTTGTTGCACACGTATCTCTGAACTTTCATGAGCAGGATCACATTCCTATCCAACCGTATACAGTTCCTTATCTGTGCCGTCTTCCCTTCAATGGTAGCTGTGATTGTGAACGCTTCATCGATCCATGGATGGATGTGTGCTTTAAGCAAAGCTTCCTTTTGGTGTGTGGCATCTAATCAATCCTTCAGTGCCCTTTCCTACTATAGTTGTTCGAGTCATTGAGTAAGGGAAACTATCTGCACAGTGCCAAGGACACTATCATACTCTTGTTGCAACTCGCGTGCCTCTGTCTCTAGGTGTTGTAGGTTTCGGTCTTCCTGCAAGTGTGTAAGTATGGTTAGTGCTTGCTCCAACATCATAGTGCGCCCCTCTGTCGCCTAGCCAATTTGTTCCAACCCCATCTGAATAGCATAGGCATGCTTCTCTTTGACTTCTGGAGGTGTGGAGGGTTGCGCCTTCAATTGCAGCTCAGCGATTTGCAGGTTCAACTCCAACTGAACCTTTGTTGTTTCCTCCTGGGCCTCATGGACTCTGGCTACCAATCTATGGACCCACTCTACTACTCGTAGCTCTTCCGGCATGGCCAACTCTGGAACGATCCTGCATGCATCCTCTACAGCGTGTTCTAATCCGCTAGCCTGTGTAACCAGCACATCCCTCTGGATGTTGAGCTAGTCCATGTTGATTTTCTGCTCATGTAGGACCTAGATCACTTAGCCTTCTCGAGCCCAGAGTTCAGTGATGACCCCATCCTACAGTTGGTACAGTATTTCGAGAGGCATGGCAGCCAAGTTCAAGCCGACACATTTCATGCTGCTCATCACAGCCCGGTCATCCTCGCTTGCTACTGCTAGCGCACCTTTGGGAAGATGAAGGTGTTACCCATATGGGCACGCAACGACAGTTCGGCCTTAATAGTTCCTACTGCGACATACTAGGCCATCATGCCTGTTTGGGGGTGTTGTACCTATAAACCTTGTAGCTGTGCACTGAGCACCCCCAGCACAGTGTTCTTCTCCATCCGCAATCCCTGGAGCGTGCCCTCTGCGACTTCCCAAATCGTTTTGCTAATACCAAATAGATCACCTTCTGTGAGTGTGATCAGGTCGTTGGACGTCTTTGTGGCTTTCCCTTTCTTCCTGGGGATAGTTTTCTCCAGGTTACGTGGCTTCTTGAGTTATGTTGATGTCGTACTAGGGTCCGCGCGGTCCTCCTGCCTATCCATTTCCCTGGTCTGCTGCCCCGAGGACGTTTCTTGACCTTCCTCGGCCTCTCTGGTTGGCACAGTTGTGGTCTCTGCCGTCTGTGCTACTGTTGTTGCATTGATTGCCTTCTGCCGTGTGGCTGCTTCTTGTTCCTCGCACTTCCTCTCAGCCAGCTGCGCGAGGCATGACTTGGTGTCCTTCTTTCGTTCCTGAGATATGACCTTTTCCAATTCTGCCAAGTCTTGGGTGCGTCACTCGAGAGGCAATGACTCCATCACTGCAAAGATCGCATTTTCTGTTGCAATGAACGGAAGCTTCACCCATTTTCGTATTGGATCGTTGCGCCCGGATGTACAATTTATGCATATCCGCCTTGAATTCTGTCGTGCTGTGCAAGATGTTATGAATGGTATGGGACAAGTGCAGCCTACAATTGATCCATGTTTGGATGCTTACCTCTATGAACACCCATAACACCTTTATCTCGCGAATCTTGTTTGCGTCTTTTGTAGCCCAGAGCGACGTGTACCTCACGGCTTCGGGAAGGTCACCCTCAGTAGTGGGAAATTGGCTGTTTACCGGCAGCTCCCCTGCAACCAACAAGATGGATAAGAGAAACCACACATAGTGGAAGGTCTTACCCTACTCCTGGGCCTCCCTACAGTTTGTCAAGAACTCGTCACAGAGGAACTGCACCTAGTTGAACTGGACCCCCTCTACGCATTGCTCTACCAACATAATCAGAGATGCTGGTACTTTGTCGGCATGACATTTCCTCATTAGCTTGTTGGCCAGTAGCTAGGTGGCTACACGCACCCCTTGGTCTTTAATACTTTCTATTGCATACCCCCGCTTTCTCTTTTCTAGTTTATACTTGGCCTTCATAGCTTCTGCGAGGGCCAAGTTGTTGCTTTTTCTTGCTATGGCTGCAAGGTCATTTCCTTTGACTGGTAGTTGAGAAATTTGATGAATCAGATCAGACGTGATGGGAATTGTCTCCTCTAGCCAGAGATACCCATCATGCACCAGGCACAACAGCTGCCTGATGAAAAAAATGGTGATGGGTGCATGGTGGTAGTGGGGTATCCATCGCAGATGGAGTAGCCCAACCTTCTCCACACCGCATGACCATTTCTACTTTTTTAACTTCTCCGCGGCCAACTGTGGGAACTTCTCACTGTCCACGAGGTCCCAATATTCAAACTTCATAGTGGCTATTCATCCCAATGATGGAGCTTCGAACCTTATATCATCAAGGAGGAGCAGGGTTTGGAGCACACTCTTCATGGCCTCCAGGTCTTTCGATACCTTGGATTTCCCCTTCCACGGGGGGATGTAGGGAGGTAACTTTGTCACGAAATTCTTTTGGGAGACCTCCTCTACCTCATCATCTTGCGCCTCAATTTGGGAGATTAGGGCCTGCAGGTCTTCCTCCTTCTCCACTGTTTCAATGGTGAAAACTTTTCCCTTCTCCGCCATTGACAATTTGCCAAACCGTGGGTTTCTTGGGGATACCTAGACTGGCCCCATCATTTGCTTATATTTCTGTGGTTGCGGCATGCATGGTGATTTTGGAACTTCGAGCACAGCTACCGCCTCTCCAGGCTCCTCACGAGCCATGCCGAGTTCCGTCATAACTTTGGCGAATCGAACTCTTGTTCTAGCAGTTGTCATTGTGCCTACACTTGAGGATGGTAAGAGTACGCAGTGCTCAATGCTCTGTACTTGCTCAATTCTGAAGCAACCAAGTGTTGCCTTGGAGCTAGCCCTAGGGATTTTATAGTGTCCTTTGAATTTGAATTCGACCCTTCCCCCCACTTTTGCATCATTAATGCCTTCTTGGCGACATATCGCCCCAAATCTCGTTCTTAACTTGTGTCTTAATTGCCTACTGCCTGCTTCATTTTGCCTTAAATTAGACCTCTTGTCATGAACAATGACACCAACGGTCATCTCCCAGCCTACCTACGTAGTAGCACAGCCCTTATGCATGGCTGCAACCCCTATGACGACCCGACCCTATGTACAACCTCTGTCTTGGGGCATCTCCCATACAGACTCCTTTATAGTCCCACACTCTCTTTCAACTGCTTGGAGTGCTGAGACTGTGCTCCTTACGGATATTCAGGTGGTCGCACCACCAGTGCGAGGCTTCAATTTTCCTTCTTTAGTTACCCTCGCACCAATCAGTGCCTTACATTCCTCCTTATGCGGTGCACTGCCCTATTTACTTTGTCTAGTAAGGTGCAGTTGCAGCCATGGTAGTAGGGCCACAAATTCTTCTAACGCAGTAGTATGGTTGGCTATACCCTATTCCATCATGCTCAGTTTCTCGGCGTAGCAAGCTTGCGTGACTTCAGTTTTTAGTTTGTTGATTTCTTCATCCAATATCACGCTTTTCTTTCTCAGTTGTACCCAATCATCTTCGAGTTCATGAAGTTTCATGTTCCCTTGCAGAATGGCTTCCTATAACTGCATAATTCCTTTACCCGAGTCCTCACATACTGTCCCAACTGTGGCAGTTGTTTTAGGGGGATTCTCCTCTGTTCTTATGGTTTCGCCTCTTCTCGTCAGTGTTGGGATCACTTCTGCGCTCTAATTTTTTCTTATGGCCCTATAGGCCCCTCACACCGCTGGTATGCATAGGTCCCAGTTAGTTTGTCTCGCCTGGTGAACTTTGTTCATGATTCCGCATAGCTTTTTGAATGCTTCGATGTGGAATATTTATGGAGTGCGTTGCTTTTCCTGCTGCCATGTTTGGTTCTAATTTTCGATCCTTAGTCTAGGATGTGCTTGCACAACACACATCTACACCCATCGACCTAGGTTGGCGTGCAAGCTGATTTGTCCTGGCTGCCTGACTCTCGTTCGATGGTGGGTGTTATAGACATTTTTGTGCCTTACAGCATTGAGCATGAGATGTCCATAATCCAAGGGATCCAAAGTCCCTAAAAGAGTTGTTCCTACCCCTAAAGGAACAAGGTCAACCAATGACAACTTCTCCCAGAAGTTCTCCACCAAAAACAACTCAGAAATGGTCAAATCAGGATCAATTCAGTGGCTCCACTAGCTGCCTGCATTGAAATGCAGAGGTTACACTGGCTAAGTGCACTGCAACGCAGGTAGAATCACTACCAGGGTGCGTTGAGCGGGAAAATGACAAATGACAAGTTCATTCAACGAGGTGGAAAGACCCTGGAAGCTTCCAGAATCTTCCTCAATGACACTTGCCTCAATGAATTCGACCAAATGATGAGTAAGAGGTTCTGAACCTCCAATTGGAAGCAAGAACTGATAGAGAGAAGCCACAAGTCAAAACATAAGCTGACTCATCCTCTCTGCTTACATCTATATATGGATCTCTCACCCAGAGGTCAGGAGGCTGGAATTTTGTACTTTGCAGAGAATTACTGTTGGTTTGAGATTGAGATTAGTACATTGGGTGGTTTATGCTTTGTTGGAGTAGAGGAAGGGATTCCTTTGCTGGGAGGTAGATGCTGGATCGGGACTCATTTGGTTGTATCTCCTCTTGAACCTTGTTATCATATCAATAAAGCTATTTGAGTTTCTCCTATATGCTTGTATTTCAATGATGTTTTGTTATATTTGCATATTTAGTTTACATCTGATCCTAAACTAGTTATGAATGTGAATCTATGTCTTTTGTGTAGTTTTCCTCTCTTGTGATCTTGCAGGAACTGGGTGAAGCTGGACCAGTGAAAGAGCAGGCAGCGGGAAGCGAACAAGAGAGAGAGTGATTGGATCGACAAACTAGCGGAAGACACCGGTTAGTTACATCCTTCTTTCTCTATCTACATCTCATAAAGAAGAATACTCAGATAGTTTTCATTGTTTGTTGCTAAGGCACTATCACCTCTTAGAGTGGGATAGGGGCATTCCGAATTGGATACTTTTCCCAACAACAAATTGGCAACTCCGCTGGGGAGAGTATCTTGTTAGTTTACTTGTGTTTCTATTGCTATTCATTTCATAAACTCAAGAGTGCCGAATCGAACTGCATTTGCCATCTACAAATGCAAAGTAGAGATCAGCTACTCTAGTCCACTCACTGGGCCTGTTTATGATCTGAACAGCTGATCCACAAGTGCTCTAACAGCCCTTTGTGATAGATCTTAGTCCTCCTATAAATCATCCTTCTAATTGTACCTAATTGATAGCTTTTATCCGGCCAAAAACTGTAGATTAAACTGCAAACCGTAACCCAGAACCCAGAAACAACTCTCGTTTCTGCTTCAGCGCAGACCCTGTGAAGAGGTTCTGCATTTCAACGCAGGTCCCGTGAAGGCTACCTGCGCTGAAGTTCAGTTTCTCTGTGTTGAGGGTGCGCTGATCAGTCTTTGCCTTGTGCAGCTGTGGTTCCCTGCTTCCTTTTGCTCAGTTTTATCTCTGTTTTTTGCAGCCTGTTATCAGTCAGTGTACCTA
The DNA here is from genome assembly GCA_031772625.1 of Pinus tabuliformis. Lineage (NCBI taxonomy): Eukaryota > Viridiplantae > Streptophyta > Pinopsida > Pinales > Pinaceae > Pinus > Pinus tabuliformis. Next base: position 854,235,795 of record CM062811.1, on the reverse strand, counting down.
TCTGAAACCCCTTTTCTTTGCCTCAATTCCGCCTCAGTTGTATAAAGAAACTATATTTGTTCTTTGTGTATTTGTTACATCATTTGCAGTTTCCCATTACAAAAGTAAACTAGTCATACTGTCGCCCTTAGATCTAGACCTGTCATAAGTGTCGTTTTGATCTTAGGAGTGAGTTTGTTTGCTGTTCACAGTTGATTTAGCTTCTACTTTTGTCTTTTGGTTTGAATTTATGCATTTCAAGTGTCGAAACAAGTAAATCATAAAGTGTCGTAATTGTCTTTTTGATTTCGAAAAAGGAACTTGTTTGTGTTTTTCACTTGAAATCGAATTCGAATTTGTACAACAGCTTTCTTTTTAGGCATCAATATTAAGAAAGTGAAAACAAATACACGCATATGTGCATTTGCATTTTGACAGTTTGTATGTTGATTTAGGAAAAAGTGCATTACAGTGTGCTCTATGCTCTTTGAGAAAAGATGGTGTCTTTCTTTTCCCCTTGTAGCTAGGATTTTCATTGTTGAAAAGATATAAAAGCTTGCTTATCATCTTTAGACTGCATTTAGGAATTGTATCATACATCTCGTTGTGATCCAAAAAGGCAAACTTCTAAGAAATATCAACCTAAAATAAATTGAATGAACTTAACAACACTTTGTAACATAACGCACAACATAGAGGTCTAGGCTAGAGACGTGTTCCAGCGTCGTAAAACCTGGTCACTGGTCGCCTCACTGATGGTTGGGTGATTCCTCCTGAGAGACGATAAGTGCCAGTACGGATTGTGCTCCCATGTACCTTCGCGTCTATATTGGGAGACCCCTATAGGAATATGACCTTTATCCATAGAAAGCCGTGTCGGCTGCCCTACTGATCGCAATGCACTGAACACAGCATTCAGGAAGATTGACCGCTCGTACCTTAAAAAGTATTCTGCGGTTTTGCGAAAAGTTTGGCACACCCTCTACCAAGAACTCCAGAGCAGTTCCTTTTGGCCTTTTTCAGACTCTATAATGGAAAAAGTCCACCCGAGCATTTGTCACTTCGGGCTCGTTAAAACATCGAAGGAGACTAGAGTCATCTTTAGCTTTTTCTCGACTCTTTAAAATTGAAAAAGCAAGTTGTGTCTAAGCATCGTTAAAATTTATTTTAAACGGAACAATCACCCCTTTTTTCCTGCGTTGGTCTTTAGGTTGAGAAAATGGAGCCCACCAACCAAGGAATTCCCCTTGGTGGAAATCCTAGTCCCTTCTCCTCTTGGGTAGATGTTCGTGCGCCCCATATGGCCACATTGTCGCTTCCAGGACTGACAATTGGCCTGCCAGTCTGGCTCTTCTCAACCAATGTCGTTCAGAACAACACTACTCCTGAACAATCGAATCAAAAATTAGACGAGTCCAGAATTTCCCACCAACCTTCTGCTTCCTATAATTCTTCCTCTCTTCCTTCCTCTTTGCGTGACGGAACTGGTAAATCTAAAAACCAAGTTCCTAAGGAGAAGAAGGAAAAGAAGAAGAAAGAGAAAAAGAAGAAGGAGCCAAAGGCAAATAAGGGAAAACAAGTGTCGTCTGATGAAAATCCACACACAGCACTGACCAGGCCTAAATCGCCATGTGTCATCTGCAAGGGAGACCACTTTCACAGAGATTGTCCTTGTATCCCTCGGATACTAAGGGACTGGTCTCCCCATTTGCACAATTCGCTGTCGTCAACCTCTGATAGCCATGTTGAAAGTACACTGTCAACTAGCGAAAGTGAAGTTCTAGGACAGAAAGGGAGGGCTAGACCTCCTTGTAGACTGTGCGAAGGCAACCATGCCCTCCACCGTTGTCCCTTCTTAGACGAGGCTAAAAGAGTCTTGGAAGATCGTCCGGTTTTGCCGTTACGACTTCCTCTTGGATATCAAAAACTCTTGCCAAGTCCTTCGTTAGTTGAGAATCTAGCTGGCCCGCTCAAGTGGTCAGCTGAAGCGTCTATCATTGAGGATAAACCGACTGAATCCATACCAGACGAAAGTCAAAAGGTCGAGGCGGCAGTTGACCCGGTCTTGCCTTCAGAGGATTTATCTTCGAATGATATAGTCACTGAAGAGGATAAGGATGACACCATCCAGATTCTTTTCATCAACACAGACTCCGACGAACACGGGGGCAATGCACCCATTCCTTTATCGCAGGAAGGAAGTTCGTCAGAGCGATATCCGGCCGTCTACTCGGTCCCACCACCAAGCAACCTAGTTGTATCCTTTGACTGGAACCAACTAGGCAGACCCCTGTTGCCAGCCAGCATACCATTCAGAATTATCGTTCAAATATACAGAATGGTAATGGCTGGCACCAACATTGATGAGGGGGCATCTGTGAGTATCCTTTCCTCTATTGCTTGGAAAGCGCTTGGTTCACTAGTGCTTTTGCCTGAAATGAGGAATCTATCAGGCTTCGATAAAGGAACCAGTCGACCTTTAGGGATCCTCCCCAATGTGCCTATCACATTGAAAGGGAATACCGTTCAAATGAACGTGATGGTCGTTCAAGGACCCTTGGATTATAACCTACTCCTTGGACGAGACTATATATATTGCATGGGAGCCATCGTCTCCTCACTCTTTAGAGTAATGTGTTTTCCGCACGAAGGAAGAGTGGTCAAGCTCGTGGACCAGCTTTCATTTCCTGGATCACGCATCGTAAATAGTCATATACCATCCCTAAATGGTCTCTTCACGCAAGAAATGTCTCAACCCACGGTCCATCCTCCCGATGAGCGCGAGTGATTCGGAAGGATATGACTGGAACCCAGGGGGCATGCATCCTGGTCTGCTTCGGCAGGAAAACTTTGGGTATAGGGTAGGTTTCCACGGGAGAATATGACTAGTCTGTACCCCACCCGTGCTGGAAGAGGGTTATTCTAGAATAAGATTCTTTTGTCAAAGTTATGTGTTTGGCGCTCGTTGTCACTCACCTTTGTCTATCTCGGTAGACATCGCCAAAGAAGTGTTTTGTTTGCTGCGCAAATGAGACAATCTTTGGTAACCTGAAAGAGGTAGGCCTCTCCCGGTTAAACAAATGTTTTTCCTGCAAATTGAGGGGTAACCTTGAAACTCTACTTTATACCTGGGGGCATGCAAACCTTTCGGAGTGCAAGCAAGGGGCGACTATTTATTTTTTAAATTTTTAGGTCCTCCCTTTAAACCTGAAGGTCTAACCCTTTAAACTCATAGGATTAGTCGTTTCCGAACTTGCATAACGAAAGGATTCGGGGCAAAGCTTTGTAAGGTGCAAGCTCCATAAAAAATGGCATCTTAAATGAGACTTTCTTATCATATGACTGGAATCGAGCAGTTTTAGCGCATAGTTCATGCTCGTTAAAAAATAAACATAAAATCGAGCAAGGGTTTCAATCCGCGTTTAAGCTCATTAAAAAATGAACTACCCTCCGGTAAATAACCACCATGAATGTAACATTATCAGCCATTAAATCCTTGGTCGTGTTTGCACCATCACCTCCACTTTTCCATTGGCCGATCATTGACCTCCATTTGATTGTTTACCCATTTTGAGGAACAGCTGCGAAGAGTGATTTCACTTAGCCATCCTTGTAACACTGCCGTGATTGGAAGATTCCAACCCTTACTTGGAATCAGCTGCTACCTGTTTTATCACTCGTTCCTCAAAAGACGAGTCTTCTTTAAGCTCTTTTCATCTGACTCGTAAAATATGAAAAGATTGCCGAGTTTTGGCCTTCCAGCTCGTTAAAGCGACCGGAAGTGCTATCCCTCCTCTAGATTTTAATCTTTTTGGACCTGAGGGATTATTGCACAAAAAGATCGAGCGCTTGTTTTGTTCGGCTCGTTAAAACTATCGAAAACTCATCCCTTCTGTATTGTTTTATACTTTTTCGGACTTAAGGGATTAGATGATGAAAAAGGAACTTTGGAGTTATCTTTACGTACCTTTTTAGACTCTCTAAAAATGAAAAGGGACCGAGTTATATTTGTCGTTAAACTCGTTAAAAAACATTAATAGCGACAAACTTGTCTTTAGATGAGAACGAGTTTCACTATCGCTAGGCTCGTTAAAACATAGCGATGGGTTTGCCCGAAGGGCAAATTATAGAACAAGCATATGTTATCCTCCTCAAGTTTGACAAAAATAAAGAGGTACTGGTCAGAAATGACTGGGGAAAAATTGGGAAGAAACTCAAAGAACTTTTATTGGTAGCAAGTCGCTCTTGAACATGACACTTCCACTCCGTGCCTGAGTCGGGTTGGGTTGTTTCATTCACCGGTCACATCACCATGGTCTCACCAATACCATCCACCTTTGGGGTAAATGCTACCAATCCATCACACAAGTGTCGCCAATATGTTCAAGAGAAGTCATCCAGAGAAGTCAACCGTGTCCCATCCACTACCATACATTATCCTTCATCCTTTCATGACCGCCACCCTGAACCATATATCATCAGATCGTTTTCACCTCCATCAAAATCATTTGCTCCGTTCCGTGTCACTGATGTGGGATACATTAAGGCCCTCGTTTGACGGATCGCTTCTTGTCGACATCAGCTCATTATCCAAGAAGTTGATCTAGGAACACCCCCTTCAGTACTTTGAAGCTTGCATGCCTCAATGGCAAGTTTCTCACTTCCGGTGATAGGTATACATCAATGACCTTCGACCGAAAGATTTTGTGTGGTGTTCGACGCCAAGTCCTTTATTCACACCATGTGAATTGTACTGCAGTACCTTGAGGGTCATTATCATTATCGGTGGTTCCTCTCGCGCTTGTTAACAGTTTACATTATTGACTAGTAATCAAGCGATGTCTTTCCATGTTCGACTTCAGAACATTTCTCACATGGATCGACTTGTACTTAGAGTGAAGATCGAACGAGATTGAAGACCCCGGATCTAGTTTCATCCATCCGGGCTGCGATATATATTCAGGAAAAATAAAGACATTGACATGTACAGCATTACAGCAGATAATCATCCTACCAAAAGGATGGTGATTTCATCAAAATCATCAGTCTACCATCAGACGATTGTCTGTTATATGTACAGAAAAATGAATTTATAAAGTTGAGCATGGGAATGCCCGCCTCAGCTAGATCATGAAAGCAGTATGAAAAATAATGTATTGTATTGTATCATATTACAGGTCTCCTCCCAGCATTGGAAGAACTTCGTATCCTCCTAATAAAGCATTTCACCTGATAAACGGCCTCATACTTTAGGGGGCAACTGTTATAGACATTTTTGTGCCTTACAGCATTGAGCATGAGATGTCCATAATCCAAGGGATCCAAAGTCCCTAAAAGAGTTGTTCCTACCCCTAAAGGAACAAGGTCAACCAATGACAGCTTCTCCCAGAAGTTCTCCACCAAAAACAACTCATAAATGGTCAAATCAGGATCAATTCAGTGGCTCCACTAGCTGCCTGCATTGAAATGCAGAGGTTACACTGGCTAGGTGCACTGCAATGCAGGTAGAAGCACTACCAGGGTGCGCTGAGCGGGAAAATGACAAATGGCAAGTTCATTCAACGAGATGGAAAGACCCCGGAAGCTTCCAGAATCTTCCTCAATGACACTTGCCTCAATGAATTCGACCAAATGATGAGTAAGAGGTTCTCAACCTCCAAGTGGAAGCAAGAACTGACAGAGAGAAGCCACAAGTCAAAACATAAGCTGACTCATCCTCTCTGCTTACATCTATATATGGATCTCTCACCCAAAGGTTCAGGAGGCTGGAATTTTGTACTTTGCAGAGAATTGCTGTTGGTTTGAGATTGAGATTAGTACATTGGGTGGTTTATGCTTTGTTGGAGGAGAGGAAGGGATTCCTTTGCTGGGAGGTAGATGCTAGATCGGGACTCATTTGGTTGTATCTCCTCTTGAACCTTGTTATCATATCAATAAAGCTATTTGAGTTTCTCCTATATGCTTGTATTTCAATGATGTTTTGTTATATTTGCATATTTAGTTTACATCTGATCCTAAACTAGTTATGAATGTGAATCTATGTCTTTTGTGTAGTTTTCCTCTCTTGTGATCTTGCAGGAACTGGGTGAAGCTGGACCAGTGAAAGAGCAGGCAGCGGGAAGCGAACAAAAGAGAGAGCGATTGGATCGACAAACTAGCGGAAGACACCGGTTAGTTACATCCTTCTTTCTCTATCTACATCTCATAAAGAAGAATACTCAGATAGTTTTCCTTGTTTGTTGCTAAGGCACTATCACCTCTTAGAGTGGGATAGGGGCATTCCGAATTGGATACTTTTCCCAAAAACAGTGGGGGCTTCTAAATCGTAAGCACATCTGTCTTCTACATTCGCACCAGTCTACAATGGTCTTCTGATGTGTACTCCACCATCGTGAGGGTGTTGCATGCAGTGCCCATTCCAGTGCACCGTACCGCTACTGTTCTGGTACTGCACTTTCAAATTTTTCCAGGAATTCATCCACCGTCATCACCCCATCATAGGTTGGAAGCTCCCTTGCCTCTGTCGTCATGCACCGCAATGATCTAATCATCATGTTGCAATTCAGCGTTGTCACTTTGTGCAACCAGTTCTGTTAGCATTCTACTTCTTCATCTGAATCCGAAGTGCAGGAGCTATCGCGCTCCCATGAGATTCTCCCATCTGTAGTCGGGTTCACTCGCTCCTGGTCTTGCGTGGTTATCTGGTAAATACAATCTAGCTCTTCGTTTCTTTCATCGTCGTGCATTGGTTTAGTGTATCGCGCTCCTTCGGCTGGGTCTAGTGGGACTACTACACGTAAGGAATTTTTCTCGAATACCATCTTCCACTTTTTCAGGTTGACGACTCCATTCATATTAGTGGCCCAGTCTATTCCTGGCAAGGCGGGATAAGGATTGTTGTCATAGACAATCTCTATTACTTCAAAGTCCGTCTGTGTGCTCGCGCCTTTGATATCGACTATTACCCCTTGCAACCTCCCCATGGTCAAAATCTTATGTCAGTTCGCCATTCATAACTGAATAGGGGACCACTACAATGCGGGCCTACCCATGCATTCCCATGTTTGCTTCGGTGACACATTCGCATCTGATCCTAGATCTAGGATGACCTAATCCATTTCATACTCACCAATCTGTGTAGTCAACCTCATATCTCTTCCAGTGCGCAATGTATGCTTCCCCAATTTCCGGACTATGCGTGGTTGTCCTGACCCTGTGCACCTGGTGATGAATTCTTGTAGTCCCTTAGCTACCTTATTGTCATGCAACAGCTTCATGCACATATCGAAAAAGGTAGTAAGCAGAGAAGGATCCATCCCTGGCTCTGGTTGATCCTTACTACCTGAAGTAGAGGCCTCCGAAAAGCTCTTCTTAGCTTCCATGAATGTCTCCTTTGCGCGTTCTAGGTTAAACTCAAGTTCCTTTGTAGGAGCCTTGCAAACCCATGTATCTTCCTCGGGTCACTTCCCCTTATCCTCCCTTGTGTTCACACCGCTTCTGAGCATCATGTTCACATTTTGGTCTTCTTCACATAGTTTAGACCTCATCATTTGGATATTTTGAGTCAGAGGAGGCTGGAGTACCCCTTTCTCGCGCATCTGTGTGATCAACGTAGGACAATCTATCATTTCATGATCAAACTGAGAACAGTATGAATAAGATATTCTCATCGAGTTGGTAAAATCATGGCCATAGTGCCCTGGTCCCCCATAATTGTAGCAAATTAACTGTCTGTGGCCGCTTCCTGGTCCCATTCCTCCTCATCCTCGACCTCACCCGTGATATCCAGCGCACTCCATCCCTGCAGCTGGGTCGATGACTTACATTTCTGTCTACATCCTATAGGTTGGGTTTTGATCCATCATTAACTCATAGCTGTGACAATTATGCTCGCCATGGCTCACCGAGCTATAGAAATTACAAAACAGTTGCTGGGGTGCCAGTGTATACTTCTGCAACAAATGACAATTATCCATCATTTGTTTTCCACCTATTTGACAACTCGCACACCATAATGTGGGTGTCACTCTCGGCCCTGCTTATGCCTCCGGTCTCAATGGCATTGGGCCCCCTCCTGCCAAGTAGTTCGTGAATACTAGACAGTGGTCCTTGTAATGGCCCTAGCCTTTGCATTTTATGCACCACACTTCCTCATGTGCCTCTAGCCATGGTGCCCTATCTTGCTTCAAGAACTGCCTTTCCAGGTAGAAATTTTGTAGTTGCACGTGGATTTGTTGAACTACCAGCCCCAGATCCTATATCGGTGTCTCATGCAACCTCATCGCCATTTCCAACGCTTTGACCTGGGTAGAAATTTTTTGTTGCGACAGTGCCATCATCAGGTGCGGTGTTAGAGATGCCACAAACCATGCGCAATGTTGTGCATCTGTGAGCATCATATTCACAGATTGTACTCTTCAACCGTTGATCCAGATCCCAGGGGCTCTCACCTAGAAGCATCGCGATCTCTTTGAACCCAATGATTGATTGTGTCTCTGATTTCGGCAGGCTAAATTCTCTGTTCAATGTATTCTGGATCTTTGCTATCCCTGCATTTGGGTGGTCATTAGAGTGCTTGATATACCATGTCAACGCGCGATCCTACAGCGCACTCACCAATGTAGCCTTATTAATGTTGTCATCCATGACCCCTTGTGCTTGCCACACTGCTCTTACCAAGAACTAGAACTGGTTCGAATCCTCATTCCCTACTCCTATGAATACGGGTAGCTTGATCGCGCTTGCCATGCTGAACTATGAGGTTGGTGGGGGTGGAGTGGGTGGAGATGGTGGTGAAGGAGGTGAAGCAGGTGGTGGCATGGGTGGAGGTGGTAACTGTGGAATGTGTTGTCTTATCAAAGTGGGGGCATGGGTGGAGGTGGTAACTGTGGAATGTGTTGTCTTATCAAATTGACTGCACTTCTTGGAGAGACCCGAGTGAGCTCCTCCTTGCTCTCTGACGAAGGTGAAATTAAGGAACTACTTCCTAATTCCCCACTACCTTTGTAGATCTTTCCACTCCACATTGTTCCAAACATTAATGTATTTGCATAACTCACTTTTCACATAACAACATCTTAATCCAAGTATTCAGAGATTTAATGTACTTACCACGGGGTCCCTTGAGAAAACTTCATTCTACTTTGCTGTAGCTTACGATCGTGCCTATGGAAAGCTCAATGATAAATCCCCCTATTATCCAGTCAATCCAATGGTCCATAGCTCGCGTGATCTTATATTCTGATGCCTCGAGTCTGCGTACCAATTCCGGAGTCCACACTATCGGTTGGTCGAGTTTACACCTTCCTTGGCTATCGGCTAACCTCGCAATCCACTCATACAGTTCTGAAGGAAAGGATGAGAAGAGGATCTTATGGATTTCTATATACACGTAGCGATCCAGTCACCTTTTCTCAGATACCTGCAGAGTTATGTTTTCTTGTGTCTCGAACTTGTGAATCTTCTTATCCAACCACTCTTCAATTTTCTTTTTTGTTGGGTTCTAATGGCACGACATTAGACATCCCTTAGGTAGATCCCGGTCCCGCCAACGGAACCATTTGTTGGCTTGTTGGGGCCCGACCCAGGTTCAGAAGTGATTTAGCCAAACAAATCTCAAAACTACCGGCCCTTTCGGTAGCATTCCACGGTGCGCGAATTGAGGTCTCACCCGAGGTAGTATGGGAGGGTGCTGGAACCAGGTTTCCACACCCTAGTGATGTCTTGATGAAATCTAGGAAGTTCGCGAATCTAACCTGCATGCTTGCGCTGCTCCATGCAACTATCTGTCCTTCGCAGCTTGTGCAACTGCTTCTGCGCAACTCTGTAAAGAGCATGAAGAGGTGTTGTCTAGATCCTTTATCCTTACTGTGCTATTATTATAGATCTTAACTTAATTGTGTGGGTCCAATATTCTCATTATCATTCAACATTCATAACAAGTGCGTGCAATCATAAAACTGTAAAGAGATGCATAAATATAATAGAAGCATATACACACAATGTTTCAGAATCAACTTATCTTTTATTAATTCTTCATCCATGTACAATCCCAACTCCGCCCTGCGCAGTCAGCTATAGAGTCTACTAGGCCTCTGCGCATTTAGCTGCAGAGCCTCTACCTATCACTGTGACCCAATACCTTCTGATCTACTTCTAACTTCTAACCATGCCTTCACATCTATATGTTACTTGTCAAAAACTAGGACTCCCTTTTACACTTAGAGCCTCGCTCTATTTATACAATCCCATGGTCCGCGGACCATGGGTAGGTCGACACACTTTACATTAAATTACATTTTCTTAGGGTGGAAAACCCTAGACTCTTGCGCTCCACAGCCACATTTCATGGGGTCTTTACATTATACTTGACCAAAATTCAAGCTTCAAGCCCCAAAAACATGTTATGGGGGGATCCGTTGCCCAACAAGTTAGTTCAATTAAATTAGCTCTGAAACTGATTGAGAGAAATAATAGTGAGATATCAGTCAGTGGTGACACTAACGAACTCCACTAGTGCTACTCTAGTTAACTGAATATTTACTCATCAGAAACTTATGCATGTTGATTCTAAGAAACACCCAGTTGAGACTAGAGTGCAAGGACAATGTACTATTTGTTTTAGATTTTTCTGAGTTGCAATGATAGTGCATGAAATCGGGAACTGATCCTTAAGGGATTGCACTATGTTTATAATATTTATTTCCCTTTAAATACAAGTTATCCTTCATAAGAATTACACATTGGAATAGGGACTTGGAGAGCTTCTAAAGAGGCTAAACTTTGGCCTTGAGATTGCTTATGAGTTGGAGATTGAATTTGCTGAGAGTGCTGGGATTGTTCTAGAGAGAACAAGCATTGTAATTTCATCTTGAGTTTCCAGATTAATACAAGACAGATAGTCAGGTTTTGAGCTATGATTTCCCCGGATATTTATTGTGTTATGTGACCTTGATTCTCTTCCTCTATTGATTACTATTTGCTTGATTTTTATGGGCTTCCGTTGTAAATAGTAGAAGTATATTCTTGTCTCTTGCTTTAGCAAATTACATTAGCTTGTGAATCTATCGGATTTTCTACATGGTATCAGAGCAAGATTGCTTTTTGGGCCGAGATTTTGTAAATCTGATATGAGAATTTTTGTGAAAACTTTTCAGAAACAAATTACGGATCTAGATTCCTTGAGAAAATATACCCATAGTCAAAAAACAAATCGGCTGAATCGGAGTACAGATGAGGGAGATATAGCTAATTTAATACAAGTGAATGTCGAATTTGCAATACAAAATTCAGGATTGGTAGATGGCGTTCCATGGGTTTAGGCTTGAATATGCCTTGGAAGGAAACTCAAATTTCATAGCCTGGAGGGATGGGAGGGATTTTGTGTTGGAGGACAAAGGGTTGAGTTAATTTGTTGAAAAATCAATTCCTAAGCCAGCAGCGACTGATGCACAGAACTTGGTCGAGTGGAAGAAGTCTATGGCGAAGGACAGGCAGATAATCCTTGAGGGAGTTCGAGATCATATTGTCTCGAGTCTCCATGGAAAGGAAACCAAACATGCTCTGTGGAAAACATTGACGAACTTGTATCAGAATAAAAATAATCAAAGGAAGTTGGCACAGAAGGATAATCTTTGTATAATCAAGATGGAGAAAGGTGAGACAATTCCAAAGTACTTAACCAAGTTGAATCAATGTCGAGATGAACTTGGAAGTGTTGGAATCACGGTTTCCAAGGAGGATAGAGTGAGCCTTGCTCTTCTTGGACTCCCAAAGAGTTGGCATAGTTATCAGGACTCTGTCAATGGTCAGGAGAAGCTGCCAGATTGGGAATGACTATGGTCGGATTTGATGCAAGATGGTATCAGGAGGAACACTAGGGATGGCTCTTCATCAAAGACTGATGATGAAAAGAATTGTGGCATAGCGACTAAGGTGAGGAAGGGGAAAGGTAAAATTTCCCATTCCAAATTAGATTCTTATCATGGAGGTAAGAAGGACATGATGAAAGTTAAATGCTTTCATTGTCATAAGATGGGACACTTTGCTACAAATTGTCCATTGAATAAGTCCAAGGAGAAGTCCTCAGGAGGAGTGGCAAGTGAGGCTTTGGCCTCCAAATTTGAATTGGAAATTTCCCTCATTGTATGCTTGGTGTCTTTGAAGATGGGAAGTGTCTGGTACTCAGACAGTGGAGCTTCCTTCCACATGACTAGCGACAAAGAGTTATTTAGTGAATTGGAGGAGAAAGATCTCAAGATGCATATCGAGATGGGTGATGACGGTAAGTATAGTGTTACTAGTGTGAGCACTATTACTTTTGAGAGGTGTTGGGGTCCTATTATAATAGGATTCATAATTTTGAATTAGCTATGGTTAGTCTTGTAATATTGTACATACTTTTTCTTTCTGAAAAATGTTTTCCCATATTAAAAATAAAAAATGTAAAGAGGGTAAGTCCTAAAAGAATAATCAAAGGACTAAAAGAAAGAAAAATATCAAAAATGTATAAGATATGAACCCCAAAAAACAAAAAGAGATAAGAATAGATCATTAAAGTGTGCAAATTCAAATGGCACTCTTTTTACTTTACCTTGCAAAATAATATTGTGTGTAGCTTGCCAAAAAATGCCACAATCCATGATGATCAAATAGTTTAAACTTGATTCATTCATGCTTTAAATTTCATCTTGATAGATAGAGAATAAAGTTCTAACCAAACTGTTTAATCTTGGAATATCTATAGTTAGGTAGAGAATAATAATGAGCTCATCAGTTTAATTTGAGCCATTGGAAGTTATAAGGGTAGAATTAGATAGTTTACTTATCAAAGAAAAATAAATGAAGGGTCAGCAAACTAAAATGCACCCAATCAATGAAGAGAAAATTATAGGATAAATAAAGGGGAGGTAGAAGAAGTTTTGTAAGTGCACAAGGTTGCTAAGTCAAAAGCACCTTCATCATGCTTAATCCTATGTTTCATGTGCAAGAGGAATTGTCAAAGAGAAAGGACATTCACTAAAGCTTATTTACTAATTTCCCCTCATTTCACTAGACCCCCATATACTTAGTTTATTAATTTCCCCTCTTTATCCCTTCATTACCTTTCATCCCATAATCTTGTCCCCTTGTGGGTTCCAAAGCACATCTTCCCCCTTCATTCCCCCTTGTAAAAAACCTTTCCCTAGTATGAAAACCATTCCCATCACAAATAATACCCCCCCCCCCCCGCCTTTATTCATTTCCCTTTTTCCTTAAAAACCCATTAAATCCCTTTATCCTAAGTTATTTCATAAACTATACTCCCGCTTTATGATTTTAATGTCCCCCACGTTATAATTCCCTGACACCCTTTTAACTCACCATGTAGGTTTTAACCCTATACAGAAATTACCTGCATACGAATTCTAAAACACAAAACATAAACAATGTGAGAGCATAACATATAAAACACATATACATAGAGATTTTCCCCTGGATCCCAAAACTGGGACTACCATCTTGATTTTTCATTATGTTCCTTTCAATGTTATAATACATATTTATACATGATGAAGCATCCAATACCATGGAACGAAAACCATCACGTCCAAAAAACATGTGTGAAAATGATGCACAAAACCATAGGTGGGTCCGCCCAACCTGACATAGGGTCCAAAACCTAAATTTTCCGGGATGCTGCCTCGAACCCCATAAAGTGGGGTTACGGGTATAGCTAAAACCGCCTGTGACCCCCCTCCCACTACACAATCGGCACAACGAAAGGGGGCCCCACCTCCCTTCTAACCCCCCTCTTAACTACGTGGGCTAGTCGTGGAAAGAATATAACACAACCCAACATTGTCCCACTTGTTGTTTTCTTTCCACAGGTGGCCATAAGAGAGCTTAGTCATTTTTCCAGCCCTGAAATGCCCATTGTCTCTCTACACGAAGAGAACTTCTCAGAGCTCACAGATTTTGTCAATGCATCTGCAGTATTCTTCAAAGTGTCTAGTTTTACCAGCAACACCTTTTTGTCTTCTATCATATCCCTTACAAAGTGATACTGAACATCAATGTTCTTTGTCTTTGAATGATATGCAGGGTTCTTTGCCAAGAAAATTGCACTTTGGCTGTCACAATCTATCCTTATAGCTCCCTGTACTAACCCCATACTTGAACACAATCTCTACAACCAAACTGCTTCCTTGCTTGCATGAGTGGCTGCCATGTATTCTGCCTTTGTAGTTGATAGTGCCACTACAGATTGTTTCTTACTCATCCAACTTACTGCACCTCCAAATAGGTTAAACACATACCCACTTGTAGATCTTCTCTGATCTAAATCTCCAACCCAGTTTGCATCAACAAAGCCATGAATATCCAACATTTTGTCCAATCCTGATCTTCCTAGGTAGCACAAACCATAATCACTAGTGCCATGCAGATACCTGAAAACCCACTTCACTACTGTCCAGTGCTCCTTCACTGGTTTTGACATAAACCTGCTCAATACTCCCACTACATGTGCAATGTTTGGTCTAGTACAGGCCATTGCATACATCAAGCTACTGACTGCACTTGCATATGGAACACGGGACATGTCCTCTTCCTCTTCTTGTGTCTTGGGACACCGTTCAACAGATAACCTCACACCTATAGGAATAGGAACCTTCATCAGTTTACTATCCTGCATATTAAACCTCTGCAGTATTTTCTCGACATACTTCCTATGGTTTAACCAGAGCTTCCTCTTTGCCTGATCTCTTTTAATTTCCATGCCCAAAATATAGTTTGCAACGCCAAGATGTTTCATGTCGAATTTGGAGGACAATTGGGTCTTCAAATCTTGGATAATTTCTTTGTCATTTCCAACCAGCAACATATCATCCACATACAAGACCAGATAAATAACATGGTCACCAATTAATTTAAAATACACACAGTGATCTGCTTTGCTTCTGGTGTGTTATCGGGAAAACTATTGTCCATTTAGAGCTGCTAGTCCCACTAAGATGGGTAGCTATCTTAGAAACAAACAATTTAAAGTCACTTGTGTTTTCCTTTATGAGAGATAGATGAGAGAGAAGCAAAGAGTACCAACCTCAGTCTTTCGCTAGTCTTCTTGCTTGTTTCCTCCCTCCTTTGACAGAACTTGCACCACTCTTTTCTCACTTGTCCTGCTTCAAAGAACACCTGTAAAGTCAAAGCAACATAATACCATCAAAGCATAGAGATCTATAAGCATAAACAATATAGGATCAGATTTATATTGACCATACAAATGCATACACCAATACAAGATTCAAAAATATACAAGTATATGGAGGAAAACTCAAATAGCTTTATTGATAGAAGTAGTAGAAGAGAGGATTACAACCAAGCTATCTGATCCAGCACCATCCTCCCAGCATGAAAGCCCTCTTCACCTCATGAAAAGCTAGATCACCCAACAATACAATGTTGCACAGCACTTCCTTACAAAATACAAAACTCTAGCCTCTGGATATCTAAGATGAGGGATCCATATATAGATATTTGCAGGTGGGTGAGTCAGCTTCTGGGATTTTGATTAGTGTCATTTCACTGATAATTCTTGGTTCAACTTGGAGATTTCATGATCTCTTACTCATCCCTGGGCGAATTCAGAGAGGAAAGTGTCACAGGGGAAGTTTCTAGAAGATTCCCCGGGTTTCCACTTAGCAAACTGCCTCCGCCATTTGTCTACTCTTTCTCATAGCACTCTACAGAAGGGCTTTTCAGTATGCATTTCACCCTTTGTGTGCTGCAAGTGAGATTCATCGCACTCTTAGCATGGAGTAGTCTGTATGGTCTAGTTTTGACCAGTTCTGAGCAGTTTTTGAGGGAGAACTTCTGGGAAATGATGTAATCAGCTGACCTTGTTCCTTTAGGGTATGAAACAACACTTTTAGGGGTTTATAAGCCCTAGGTTTTGTACATATGTGATTGGGGTTGCAGTTCCCAAGTATGTCTATAACAGTTTCCCCCTAAAGCATGAGGTTGTAAATCTTCTGATGTCAGGTGAAATGCTTTATCATGAGGATCCGAGGTTTTTCAAACTGGAAGGTGACCTATAATAAGATACAATGCAATACATTATCTTCATAATATTTTCATGATCTAGCTGAGGTGGTCATTCCCATGCTCAGCTTTATAAATTCATTTTCACGTACATAGGACAGACAAACGTCTATGTGGCAGAATGATGATTCTGGTAGAGCCATCATCCCTTAGCCTGGATGATTATCTATGTAGCTATGATGTACATTTAATGTCTTTATTTTCCTGAATATATCATAGCCCGGATGGATGAAACTAGATCCGGGATCTTCAAACTCGTTCAATCTTCGCCTGAAGTACAAGTCGATCCATGTGAAAAGATGTTCTGATGTCGAACATGGAAAGACATCGCCTGATTACCAACCAATAATGTAAGCTGTTAATAGGAGTGAGAGGAATCACCAATAATGATGATGACCCTCAAGGTACTGCAGTACAATTCACGTGGTGTGAATACATGAGTCGATGTCGAACACCATGCAAAATCTTTTGGTCAAAATCCATTGATGTAAACCTGTCGCTGGAAGTGAGAAACTTGCCATTGAGGCATGTAAGCTTCAAAGTACTGAAAGGGTTGTTCCTAAGTAAACTTCTTGGATAACGAGTTGATGTCGACAATAAGTGACTCGTCATAGGAGGGCCTTAAGGAATCCCACATCTACAACACAGAACGGAGCAAATAATTTTGTGGAGATGAAAACGATCTGATGCTACAAGGTTCAGGGTGGCAGTCATGAAAGAATGAAGAGTGAAGGTATTGCATTAGATGAGGTGTTTGCTAGGTTGGTGAATTCTCTAAGCAACTTATCTTGAACATATCGGTGACACTTGAAATGGATTGGTAGCATTAACCCCAAAAATGGATGGTACGAAGGACCAATGGTGATATGACCGGTGAATGGAATAACCCGACCCAACTCAATCATGGTGATGGAGTGAAAGTGTCATGTTCAAGAGCGACCTGCTACCAATGAAGTTATCCAAGTTTTCTTCCCCTTTTTCCCCAGTCATTGCTGACCAATACCTCTTTATTTTTGTCAAGCTTGAGGAGGATAACATATGCTTGTTCTATAATTTTCCCTTCTGGCAAACCTGTCGCTATGTTTTAGCGAGCCTAGCGACAGTGAAACTCCCTCTTGTCTATATTGGACAAGTTTTTCGTTGTTGATTTAACGAAATTAATGACAAAGATAACTCAGTCCTTTTCAACTTTAGAGAGTTTGAAAAGAGACGGAAAGGAAACTCCAGTAATCCTTTTTCATAGTGTAATCCCTTATGTTCAAAAAATTATAAAATAATACGAAAGGGATGACTTTTCCGATCACTTTAACGAGCCGAAAAAGACAAGCGATCGATCTTTTTCTGTAACAATCCCTCAGGTCCAAAAGGATTAAAATTTAGAGGAGGGATGGCACTTCGAATCACTTTAACGAGCTAGAGAGGCCAATTACTCAGAAATCTTTTTATATTTTACGAGTCTAAAAGGAGCTTAAAAGAGACTCATCTTTGATGAACGAGTGATATTTTTGGGTAGCAGCTGGTTCCAAGTAAGGTTTGGAACTTTTCCATCATGGCAGTGTAAAGAATGTGGCTAACATAATCACTCATCGTAGCTGTTCCTCAAAAGGGTAAACAATCAAGTGGAGGCGAATGATGGCTAAAAAATGGAGGTGATGGTAAGAACATGACCCAGGCTCAAAATATGATAGCGATGCAATCACAAAGGTTATTTACCGAAAGATGGGTTCATTTTTTAATGAGCTTAAACTCTAGGGGAACATATGCTCATTGCTAGGTTTATTTTTTAACGCGCTTGAACTTTGCGTAAACCTGCTCGTGCCAGTCATATAATAAGGATGTTTCTCATCAGTAGGTTCATTTTTTAGGGAGCTTGCCCCATGCACAACTTTGCTCTGGAGCCTTTTGTATGCAAGCTAGGAACGACCAACCTATGAGTTTAAAGGGTTGAGAGCCTACAAAATAAGAAAATAGAAGGTCGATTTTCAATTGCAAGCAAAAGGTTTGCATGCCCCTAGGTATAAAGTAGAGTTTCCAAGTTACCATATGGAAGTTCTTGCATTTGCAAGATTTTTTTGTCCGCATTTGCAGACAAAACACTTCCTTGGCTCTGTCCATCGAAATAGACAAAGGTGAAAGGCTGAATCCACTTCCAATAACATAACCTTTGACGAGGGAATCCTATTCGAGTCTAATCCCATTTTCCTAAATGGATGGGTGTTTCAGACTAGTCATATATCCTACGTGGAAACCTACCTTATATCTGGGGTTTTCCTGCCGAAGCAGACCAGGGCACATGCCCCCTGGGTTTAGTCACATTCACCGAATCACTCGTGCTCATCAGGTGGATTGACTAGAGGTTAATGAGACATTCCTTGTGCAAAACGACCACTTAGCGATGGCACTCGACTAGTAGCTGTGTTTGAACCGGGGAATGAAAACTGGTCTACGAGCTAGACCATTTGGCCTTCATGTGGGAAACACATCACTCGAAAGAGTGAGGAAAAAATAGGTCCCATGCTATGAATGTAGTCACGCCGAAGGAGTAGATTGTAATCTAATGGCCCTTGGACTACCATCACATTCAGATAAATGGTTTTCCTTCTCAAAGTTATAGGCAAATTTGGAAGGATCCCTAACAATTGACTGGTTCCTTTGTTGAAGACTGACAGATTTCAAATGTCAGGCAGAAGTGATGGCGAACCAAGTGCTTTCCAAGCAGTTGAGGAAAGGATACTCATGGAAGCCCCTTCATCTATGACAGTACCAGCCACGATCATTCTGTAAGCTTGTACTATGATTCAGAATGGTACATTAGATGGTAGGTGTGGTATCCCTAGTAGATTCCAATCGAAGGAAACGACTAGATTGCTTGGAGGTGGGACTGAATAGACAGCCAGATGAATCTCTGACGAACTTCCTTCCTACGCTAAAGGAACGAGCAGATTGCCCCCATGTTCATTGGATTCTATGTTAACAAAAAGAATTTGAATGGTGTCGTTCTCATTCTCCCTGGTGACTGTATCATCTGAAGGTGGACCTTTTGAAGACAAGACTGGGTCAGCTGCCATCTCGACCTATTGACTTTGGTCTGGTGTGGACTCAGAGGGATTATCTTTAATGATAGGTGTTTTTACTGAAAACAAAGGTGTGTCAGTCGGATTTTCAACTAGCAATGGACTCGGCAAGAGCTTCTTGTATCCAGGAGGAAGTCGTTGCGATGAAGCACGACGATTATCCAAGACTCTTTTAGCTTCATCCAAGAAAGGACAATGGTGGAGGGCATGATCGCCTTCACACAGTCTACAAGGAAATTTAGATCTTCCTTTCTATCCATTGACTTCGTTTTCACTAGTTGATGGTGTGCTCTCAACATGATCGTCAGAGGTTGAAGACACCAGATTGTGCAAGTGGGGAGACCAGTCTCTTAAGATCCATGGGATGCAAGGACAATCTCGATGATAGTGGTGTCCTTTGCAAATGACACATGGAGATTTAGGTTTGGATGGTGCAGTGTGTGGATTTTCACCAAATGATGCATGGTTTCCCCCTTTCACCGTTGGCTTCTTCTTCTTCTTCTCCTTTCCTTTCTTCTTCTTCTCAGTTACTTGGTTTTTAGTGTTACTAGCTTCACCAAGCAAAGAGGAGGAAGGAGAGGGAGAAACAAACAAAGTAGAATGTGGGGGGCCAACTCTAGTATCATCTGGTTGCTGATTCGATTGCTCAGGAATTACGGTGTTTTGAACAATAGAGTTCAAGAAAAGCCATACTAGCAGGCCAATTGTAAGTCCTGGAAGGGACAATGTATCCATATGTGGAGCACCAACATCTCCCCAAGAAGAGAAAGGACCAGGATTTCCCCCAAGGGGAAATCCTTGATTGGTGGACTCCATTTTCTCAACCTAAGAACAATGAGGGAACAATGATGTTATTCTGATTAAAATTGATTTTATGCCGCTTTGACACAACTTGTCTTTTTCAATTTTTAAGAGTCGAGAAAAAGCTAAAGATGACTCTAGTCGCCTTCGATTTTTAATGAGCCTGAAGTGACAAGTTCTCAGATGGACCTTTTCTTTTAAGGAGTTTGAAAAGGAATGAAAGTGACTACTCTGGAAATCTAGATAGATGGATTACCAAACCAATCACAAAACTGCAGAATACTTTTTACGTACGGCAGTCAATCTTCCCGAATGCTATGTTCAGTGCATTGCGATCGATAGGGTGACAGACACTGCTTCCTAAGGATAAAGGATCTAGCCTATTGTGGTCTCCCAATATATACTCGACGGTATGTGGGAGCACAAGTACATACTGGCACTTGTCATATCAAAGAGGAGGAATCACCCAACCTACAATGAAAATGATAGTTACCAGGCTTTACGACGCCGGAATACGTCTCTAGCCTAGACTTCTAGATGTTGTGTGTTAGGTTCCAAAGCATTTTTATGTTCATTGAGGTTTATTTTATAGTTGATCTCTCTTAAGAAGTTTCCCTTTAAGTTTCACCGCGTGATGTAGATATGCAATTCCTAAATATGCAATCTAAGATGATAAACGGTCGTTTACTTTCTTTTAGCAATGAAAATCCTAGCTACTAAGGAAAGAGAAGTAAAATTCTTTCAACATAGAGCAGAGAGCACACACTAAAATGCACTTTTCATAAATCAAATTCCGCATGTAGTCTAAATGTAAATGCACATGTATGTATTTGTTTTTTCAGTTTCCTTAATGTGAGAATGACAAAAAGAAACTAAGTACAGATCTGAACTATCTTTCCTCAAGGTGACACTTTAGCAATTTCTTTTCAAAAACGAAAGGAAGATTTGGACGACACTTTCAATTTCAACTTGAAAAATGCTTTCGACACTTCAAATAATTGATGATTCTAATCAAATACAATGGCAAAAGTGTAATCAACTATCTAAAAGAGGAAGACTTTATGAAACTCTTTTTCTTGACTGAAAACGATAGTTGCGACACTTTCAAATCAAAAGATGATAGTTCGATTAAGATACTTTTTTGCAAAGGAAGACTGTAAATGATGAAAAATACATAAAAAAAATTCACAATTCCTTATCAATGGAGGCTGAATAATGCAAAGTAAGAAGGTTTCAACAATGATATACTGATCATAGACAACAAAAATACTGAATAAAACTAAAGACAATGAAGAAAAAACCAAACTCTGGAGGCAGAAATAGTCTCACTAAATCATCGCACCTGTAATACAAGGAAACAAGGATGCATCTCACCTACAGCACATGGGAGGTGTGATGCATCCAAGTTGCCAATGGGAGAGAGTGCGATGGTCCAGGGACGAGACTGAGCTTGGTTTTCACTCACAGTTTGCAGCTAAGTTCAGGAATTTAGGTTGATCTAATGATAGACAGTAAACACAAAGTATAGGGGCTGATCTAACGAGGTTATTTGAGCTACCACCAGGGAACTTAGGATGTTTACAAGTCAGATGTTCAGTTCATAAACCAACCCAGATATTGACTGAAGAAGCATTGATCTACTTTGCACTTGCATAGCAAATGCAGTTCGAAGGCTAGCTAGCTTAACTTCAGGCTTCATCTGTAGTTTATAAGGCAAACAACAATAACTAACAATCAAACTATTTCATCCCCAGCGGAGTCACCATTTTGTTATCGGGAAAACTAGTGTCCATTTAGATCTGCGAGTCCCACTAAGATGGGTAGCTATCTTAGAAACAAACAATTTAAAGTCACTTGTGTTTTCCTTTATGAGAGATAGATGAGAGAGAAGTAGAGAGCACCAACCTCAATCTTTCACTAGCCTCCTTGCTTGTTTCCTCCCTCCTTTGACAGAACTTGTGCCACTCTTTTCTCACTTGTGTTGCTTCAAAGAACACCTGTAGAGTCAAAGTAGCATAATACCATCAAAGCATAGAGATCTATAACCATAAACAATAGAGGATCAGATGTATATTGACCATACAAATGCATACACCAATACAAGATTCAGAAATATAC
Source organism: Pinus tabuliformis (assembly GCA_031772625.1). NCBI lineage: Eukaryota > Viridiplantae > Streptophyta > Pinopsida > Pinales > Pinaceae > Pinus > Pinus tabuliformis. The sequence continues at coordinate 854,213,743 of CM062811.1, read as the reverse complement.
AAGTATATGGAGGAAAACTCAAATAGCTTTATTGATAGAAGTAGTAGAAGAGAGGATTACAACCAAGTTGTTTGATCCAGTGCCATCCTCCCAGCATGAAAGCCCTCTTCACCTCATGAAAAGCTAGATCACCCAACAATACAATGTTGCACAACACTTCCTTACAGAATACAAAACTCTAGCCTCTGGATCTCCAGGATGAGGGATCCATATATAGATATCTGCAGGTGGGTGAGTCAGCTTATGGGATTTTGATTACTTTCATTTCATTGATAGTTCTTGGTTCCACTTGGAGATTTCATGATCTCTTACTCATCCTTGGGCGAATTTAGAGAGGCAAGTGTCACAGGGGAAGTTTCTAGAAGATTCCCTGGGTTTCCACTTAGCAAACTGCCTCTGCCATTTGTCTACTCTCACTCATCACACCCTACAAAATGGATTTTCAGTATGCATTGCACCCTTTGTGTGCTGCAAGTGAGATGCATCGCACCTTTAGCATGGAGCAGTCTGTATGGTTCAATTTTGACCAATTCTGAGCAGTTTTTCAAGGAGAACTTATGGGAAATGATGTAATCAGCTGACCTTGTTCCTTTAGGGTATGAAACAACACTTTTAAAGGTTTAGAAGCCCTTGGTTTATGGACATATGTGATTGGGTTGCAGTGCCCAAATATGTCTATAACATGGTGAAGCCAAGTCCCCGTATAAATGTATCAAATTTCTGATACCACATCCTTGGTGACTGTTTTAACCCATACAGAGACTTCTTTAACTTGCATACCAGTTCTTTCTTACCCTTCACCGCAAAGCCTTCAGGTTGGTTTATGTATATTTCCTCTTCTAGATCCCCATGAAGAAATGTTGTCCTCACATCCATTTGTTCTACCTCAAAATTAAAAGCAGCAGCAACAGATAAAAGTAATCTAATAGAAGTTGCCTTGGCAACAGGGGAAAAAATATCACCAAAATCAATTCCCGGCACTTGGGAATAACCTTTTTCTACCAACCGAGCTTTGTATTTCTCCACCTTTCCTTCTGCATTTGTCTTCTTCTTGAACACCCATTTGCTGGCAACGAGTTTCCTTCAGGCAACTCCACGAGATCCCAAGCCTCATTTTTGTGCAAAGATGCCATTTCATCAACCATGGCCTCTTTCCAGAGTTTGTCATCCTTTGAATCTACTGCTTCCTTCACAGTTCTGGGATCATCGTCAGTAATAGATAAAGCAAAATTTGAACAGAAAGCAGATGGGCTATACCTTTCTGGCTGCCTTCTTTCTCGAACTGATCTTCTCACACCCGGAGTTTGTGGCTCTTCATCTTCTGATTCCTCCTCTTCTGTAGAGTTTGATTCTTTCTCCTTTAGCTCAAACTCTATCTTCTTAGGTTACTTTGGTTGGACTTCATGTTTAATAACATCTTTCACCTCTCTGAGCACCACATCTCAGCTATACACAACCTTCCTTGTTACTGGGTTCCTAAGCTTATAACCCTTTAAACCATCCTTATACCCAATAAAGATGCCTCTTCAGATTTACTATCCAACTTGGTTCGTTTCTCCTTTGAAACATGTACATATGCATCACATCCAAATACCCTTAGATGTGAAAGAGAGGGTTTCTTACTAGTCCATACCTCTTGTGGAGTCTTATCCTCCAACGCTGATGAAGGTGACCTATTGACCAAGTAACACATAGTATCCACTGCCTTTGCCCAGAATTCCTATCCTAACCCAGCACCACTGAGCATGCTTCTTGCCCTTTCCATCAACGTCTTGTTCATTCATTCTACAACTCCATTTTGTTGAGGTGTATATGGAGTAGTCTTCTACCGTGCTATACCATACTTATTGTAGAATTTTTCAAATTCCTTACTGCAAAACTCTCCACCATTATCTTTCCTCAACACCTTTATCTTCTTCTCTGTCTGGTTTCCCACTAGAGCCTTAAATTCTTTAAACCTCTCAAAGACTTCAGATTTCATCTTAAGGAAATATATCCATGTATTCCTTGAGAAGTCATCTATAAATGATACATAGTACACAAACTTACCCAGTGATGGAACCTTCACAGGTCCAAACACATCATTGTGCATAAGCTCTAATATATGTTTCGCCCTCTTACCACCAGAGGGGAAACTCACCTGATTCTGCTTCCCGTATACACACTTTTCATAGAAATCAAAAATACAGAGAGCTATTACTCATACCTTATACCATACCTTTACCATGAAGTATTCGAAGGCCCTTCTCTCCAATATGTCCAAGCCTTTGATGCCAGAGCATGGTCTTTTCTCTAGAGACCACAAGATTTTTTGCTCCACTTTCAAGAACCATAGAATTGTTGCACCCATCAACAAAGTGCTACCTTACAGCTTGTACAGAGTTCCAATCCGAACTCCCCGCGTCAATACCAGTGCTCCCTGAACCATCTTGGAAGTATCATTCTCGAACACTATTTTTACACCTGCATTATCCAACTTGCTAACAGAAATCATATTTCTATCTAATGCAGGAATATGCAGAACAGACGGAAGTGTTCTAACCCTTCCACCTTGCAGCTTCATCTTTACTTTTCCATGACCAATGATTCTAGCCTTCCTGTCATCCCCCAAGAAGACATCACCACCATCATATTTCTCATACTCACAGAACCACTCTCTATGGGGAGTGAAGTGAAAGGATGCACCTGAGTCAATCAACCATGCCTCATGATCTACATGTGTACTTGAAGAAGCAAAGTACACATCCCCACCTTCATCTGAGTTGGTTTTTGCCTCTGCAGAAGGAGCCTCATCAAATCCCTTTCCTTTGTTAGGAGCTTTAGATTTACAGTCCCTTTTGAAGTGGCCTTCCTTTCCACATTTCCAGCACACCACCTTTACAGGTTTTCCTAGAGATTTAGATCTCGCTCTAGATTTAGATCTCCCACTCGATGACTTATTTTTGTTTCTATTCTGGGACCATCCTTGTACAGGTAAGGCATCACCATTTTGGCTCTCCATATTTTTCCATCTCATCTTCTTCGTCAGCAAGGCTGAGACTATTTCATCAAACTACAAGGCAGTTGCATTGATACCTATTGCAATAACCAAACTATCCCACGAATCTGGTAGAGAACACAACAAACTGATGCACTTATCTTCATTTAAAATTTTAATATCAACAGATGCTAACTGACTTACCATAGTATTAAATGTGTTCAGATGCTCTATTACTAAGTCTCCATCTTTCATCCTCAGGTTATACAGCTTTTTCCGTAGGAATAGTTTATTCACTAGAGACTTAGATTGGTACAAAGTCCCTAATTTGTTCCACAAAGCCTTTGTTGTAGCTTCGCCTGACACATTAAACAATACTGAATCTGAGACACACAATTGTATTGTGCTCTTTGCCTTTCGATCCAACTTCTTACATTCTTCATCGGACACTCCCATTGGTTTAGTACCCGAATCTACCGCGATCCACTGATATTTATCCACCAACAGATCCTCCATCTTGAGTTTCCACAACTCAAAACTCTGACCATTAAATTTCTTGATCTCTATCTTTCCATTGCTCGTTGTCTTCTTTCACCACCGAAATCAATCTCACGGATCTCCCACTGAACAGGGTCTAACACACCCCCGAGCAAAACCCCTCAGCAACAAAGGCATCCCCTTGAAGCCAAATATGCTCTAATACCAAATGTAGGTTATAACCCTATACAGAAATTACCTGCATATGAATTCCAAAACACAGAAAATAAACAATGCGAGAGCATAACATGTAAAACACATATACACATAGATTTTCCCCTGGAACCCAAAACCGAGACTACCAGCTTGATTTCTCATTATGTTCCTTTCAATGTTATAATACATATTTATACATGCTGAAGCATCCAATACTATGGACCAAAAACCATCGTGTCCAATACCATGGACTAAAAGCCATCACATCCAAAAAACATGTGCGAAAATCATGCACAAAACCATGGGTGGGTTCGCCCAACCTAACATAGGGTCCAAAACCAAAATTTTCCAGGGCGCTGCCCCAGACCCCATAAAGTGGGGTTACAGGTACACCTAAAACGCCCTGTGACACCAACCCCCCCCCCCCCACTACATAATCGGCGTAACGAAAGGGGGCCCCGCCCCCCCTCTAACCCCCCGGTTAACTATGTGGGCTAGTCGTGGAAATAATATAACACAACCCAACACACCAAACCTTGGTGTATAGTTAAAACCTCCACCTTATAACCCATGGTCCCTACCTTATACTAACCCATTGCTTATATTAAAATCCCGTGATTACTTTTTAATTAATTACATTTCATTGTAATTAAAACCCGACCCCATTCCCTAGCTCTGTCTATGCAACTTCACCACATAATAGCCCTCCGATCTCCCACCTCCAGATCCAACAATGCATATCCATATCACGCAGTTTCATCATCCGACAATTAAAAGTCCAAAAGCACACGAGATTCGTGGTTTTGGCCGAGCACTATTTCACTATGTGGCAGCACCAGGTTATATCACGTGCTCGCAAAAATACCACCCTCCACCCAAAAGCAGTGCGATATGGCATAAAACTGCCTCCCCACATAAAGAAAAACTACCCACTGTTCATTTACCAAATCTCGTGCCAAAATGTAACCGTTGTTGGTTAAAAATCCGAAAAATCCCCCTTTCACTCTTTTCACTCATTTTCGCTTAAAACCTCTATTAACCAATTCTGAAACCTTGAGCCTCTGTGCAACCATTTTAACCACCTTTTGCAACTAGAAGATGCTGCAGACACCAAATTGAAGTAGCAAATAGACAATTGAAGCCTCAGAAACCTCTGTTGCTACCATAGAAGCCTGTCTGCACACCAAATCATCATTTTCTAGGTATTCTTAAAAGAACCAGAACGACCCTATAATTTAAGCTATGCACAGTAATTATCAAATGGTTAATTAATTAAATTAATTTAAAAACCTTGCTATACTGAAGAAAACCTTACTGTGCATCCAAAAACCCTTTTTTACAGACTGTAATTTCCCTCCCCACTGTTCTAGAGCTTCTAACCTTACTCCTAAAGTTAGAGAAAAGGTAATTTATTTGAATAAACCAAATAATGAGTTCCCAAAGCTCTTTGGATGTAATCCCCATGCAAACTCCTCACCTGGATATTGACCACCTCCCATTGGCTGACATATATTTTCAAATTAAAGACATTGTTTCTCCTAGCTATCTACTGAAACTCCACTACTAGAGTAAAGATAAATTCCTGAACCAGAATTATGGCATTCACCTATCGGAATCAAATTTTCTGAGCTACTTGTTCCCATAGGTATAGCTATTCCCAGAATCCTTCACTTCTGCCAAGCTTGCTATTTCCCAAGTCAAAGAGCCATAGTCTCTCCTGACCAATAGATTTTATTCACCATTACTGCAGAATCAATAAATCAAATGTTGCAGATCTAGCCAAGCCCAAATGAGACCCCACTTTCCATTGAAGCCTTACTTGAACTCTACACAAAGCTAGACCTTCCCAAGAAAGCTCAAATCTTCCATACTTTCATCATAGAAGAGTCTCATACCCCCACAGATAGTCCTCCATATGTTGCCACCATTTTCTCTGAGAGAGCAAGACAAATTATAACCATTCTCTCTTGTATTCTAGGATACACCACTGATGAGCATGTAGATGAGGTTATGCTTGCTTTCCTATCTATTTTTTTCCCAAGAAATCCTCCAGCTATAGTTTTTAACTTTGCTCAGTTCTTAGTAGATAGAATTCGTGAGCAGTTTACCAGATTGCCAAATGAAAGAGTATACAAATAATCTTCAGTTTTGTTTCACATGTTTCTATTTTTTCAGTCAAACAGGTTTCCAGTCATCATCCAAAAGTTAGACACTAAGGGCCATCCAAGATCTGTCATCTTTTGGACACCATTAATGCAAAGATATTCCATTGTTTTTAGTTATAAAGAGTTCATTGATTGCTTTGTTCATCCAGTTGTAAACATGCTAACCAGTAGCATTCAACCTAGTATCAATGATGATATTAAGAGAGTTTTAAAGTTGTCTTAAAATAGTAGAGTGGGAGACTGGTATTTATACTAGGACTACACTAAAATCAAGATATATGGATGCCAACTCACTCCCTACAAGCTGCCAAAATACCTCCCTATGAGGATATTTTCATTCGAGTATTTCAGGCATATCATAAACTCAGATGAGGTCAGTTTTCTGTCAGCTAGGAAGAAAACTCAGTTCAAGATTAAAAAACAAATTGGGACCTTTTATTTGTAATAATAAGGAAGTTGGACAAGAAGCAGAGAAAATTTTACAGCAAATGAACTTCAATAGCAGTTTTATGTGGCAGTATGACCCTAATGGAGTCACAAACAAACTAAGGCTCAAACTCAAATTAAGTCCTTTCATACATGAGCCCAGGCCAGACATTGAAAGATATGCTAACCACTCAGAATGGTTGGAAAATAATTTAATAGATGTGGAAAAAACCTTAATAGATGTGGAAAAGCAGATAGATACTAGTTCCTTTATGCAGTTTCCAACCCAACAAGAACAGATGAGTATTAGTCCCATTCTACAAACTCTGGCCATGCAGGAAAGAAATGTAAAGAGAACCAGGGAAGAAGGATCTAGCTCTGGAATGGATACTACAGATGACATGTTTGAAGTCAGTTACAGGAAGAAGCCCAAGCTTAATCCTGTAACTGAGAAAGAAGACACCATTGAGACAGTTGAAATCACTGATACTGACACAATGGTTGGAAAGCATAAAGGTCCAACAATTTTAGAGGAAAATCATCAACCTTTTACCTTAAATACTCAAATCATTGAAAAACAACTTAGCATTGAAGTCTCTTCATCCAGTAAACTAGTGGATAAAGGGAAAGATATAAAATAGAAGTACAAGGAAATCAAGTTGAGGAATGAGGCATTAAAGGCTGAAACATATTCCCAGTACTTCAAACAGACACCTGCCAATCAAAATATATTAATGCTAGCCTTTGACATTAAAACTAGTAAAATGCAAATGACATTTAAGTAGCCTAGATCATCAGCAGACTACAGGAAAACAGAGTTTGAAGTTTTTCCCAGGGATGTTCACCCTATTGACAAAATAGAATTCCATAAGTAGGGAGGTGAAATGATTTACTCCACAATGACTAACAAAGCAATGACTTTGCAGAAACTTCAGAGCTCTCTGGACAACATCACATCACAGTTTAAGCTAGAAAAGGCATCCTCACAGGCCAAGGATAATAGAATTAAGTCACTGGAAGACTTGGCAATTGAAATTGGATATAATCCAAATGATATCAAAGCTGCAGAGAAACTAATAAAGAAGAAAAATGAGGATATTGCTGCTGTAATGTCCCTCAATAATAAATAATAAATAATAAAAATATTAAATAAATAATAAACAATAAATAAGATATTAAATAATAATAAATAGATAAATAATAAATTAATTACATGCTGTAAATAAATATAAATAAGAATAAACAGAAAAATAGTAAAAATCAGTAAAAGTAAAAGAATAAAACAAGAAAGCAGTAAAGTTGCATGTTGACACATGGAGTGGGTGCATGTGGTTTCCCTTCTAATGTTTGCTCTATTTAATAGATGGTGAGGAAGATGAGAGGCATTCCATTATTCCAAGATTCTATCATTCTTTCTCTTGGGAGAATAGTGTTCTAAGAGAAAGGATTCCCTGGCAGTAGTATGTTGATTGAGGGCTCGGGGGTGGCCAGTTGTAGCAATATTTTGTGCAATTGAGCCTATGGTTGGGTGGAGAGTTGTCCCCAAAACCTTGTTGTAGTTATCAAACTTCAACTGAAATCACAGGTAACTGTCTCTACTTATAGTTTGAACTTTGATGTTAATCAGTTGATAATTGCATGTTGATTATAAATTACATGATTAATCTAATTAATTACATGTTTATTTTGGGCTGTTACATATGGTATCAGATCGGGTTTCAACTTTGTGTGACCTCTAAGTAAAATTTTTGAGAAAAATACTAAATTACTTTTTTTCCAATTATTTTCTTTGTGATGATCAAGAAAAATTTAGTCGAACTAAATTTTAGGGGGGCTCCATTACTTTCTCAACTCTGGTATTTTTAAAATCGTAAACCTAGCATCGTTCCTAGAATTTTCGCAAAAAATCCACCGATGGGTATCAGTTTAAATTTAGGTTATTTCTCTGCTGTTCATTTTACTCATTTGACCCGAATGTACATATTTTGTTGTGTTTGAATGGCTTTGTCAATTATTTTCCGTTTGAATTGACGCCTCTCTGGACCCGGTTCACTTCATTGTGTGTGGATAATATCAAACTTTGACCTACTCATTTACAAAAGCCGAGGGTGCTTTAATGAGAGTTGAATGATTTGAACTCATGACATCAATCAATTCCTTCTTCTGAATTCTGGATGATTATTGTTTTTAGTCTCTGGGCTGGGCACAAAATTTCATCATTTTAACATTAATGTCCTCATTTGACATATCTAAATTCTGGTCATAGTTTACAGCCTTTGAAATGCCTATCTTGGAAATGAAAGGATTCCTATATAATTTAAGGAGTTATAAGTAGTTAGCCTCTTCATCATTGCTAGCCCTAAAGTGACCCAAGGTACCTGCAAATGAAATATATATTTCATAGGCAAATATAAACTGAACATAATATGTCATGTATTCCTAAAGGGGTTGTCTCACTGAGCTCTTTGACCACGAGATCTTGTATACAAAAAACCATTCATTCATAATTGCTCACACAAAAAGTTTCAATTCTGCAATTTTTCTTTGGCTGCTATCATACACATTCAAAACCCTATCTCCACCAACCGGTTTCATCTCGAAACAGAGTTTTGTTTGGGGCACCCTTGGTCCTATATCGTTGTTCTACTTTTGGGACTCTTTGGTCACATTGATAAACCAATTATTATTTTTTAAACTTTCAAAGAAAGAATGGAGACATTAAGCACACTTGCTATCTAGAGAATTCTTTATAAACCTAGTCGTGTATTTCCTGTGGAATGGAGAAAGGGAAACATTGCCTTTTCTAGCAATTACATCATTTGCCTCTGCTTGCTTCAAGCGACAGATTTCGCTTGAAATGTTTTTTAATTAGTTAGGAACCACCATTTGTATTGCGTAGGCTCCACAGTCTTTCTCCATCATTATTTACGAGAAACCTCTCGATCTCAATCCCTTTCGTGAATGCTCAAAAGTTGAACTTAGCATAGTTTGTGTTCTAGCTATCTGGATGCCAACTACGCTTCGAATTTCATGTGCAATTTGTTAATGGTGTATAGGTTCTCGATCTCTCGGAGAGTTTAGTCTTCTACACTTGAGGAAGTGGGCCTATCATTAACCTTATGATCGCTGGGTTTGTAGGATGACTCAGATAGTATTGAGGATAAACCACACTAGCTCGATAATGTGATTGGGCAGTTGGTTTAAGGATCAATGGCCTTTGATAATGGATTTGACCCTATTTGAAGGCATACTGGTGCCATTGAATTCTGAGTGAGTGACCTTGTTGCTTCTGTTAACCTTGGCATCAGGGATCTGATTTATCACGAGCTCACGTTGTGCAGTAATAAATCCTTCTTGAGTATCATCTTTCTGCTGATGATAACTGTGCATAATATGTAACTGTTCTCTGTAAATCCGAACATGTAAGGGACTTGCCCTTTGCCTTAGTTTCGAAATCGACTATGAGTGAAAAGATCTGTTTGCCTGTATCCAACATCCACAGTGTCAACATACTAGTCAAAAATAGGTAACCCATCGGCCCACGTGAAGTATGATCTACACCTATCACTGTTGTGTTCAAACTCCAGCAAAGATTCTGAACTTTTACGTATGTATCACATTAGGGCCTATGATTTTATCAAACTTTATTAGAATTACATCAATGCAGTATGGATAACCCCCTTTTACATCATAATTCTGACCAGGGTTTCCATTATCGCCCAGGGTTTCTTGATCTATAAGGACAATGCTATTCTGTCTCAATTCTGGTTGTAGATCATGATCGCAGATGTGGATACCAAGGTTTGAAACAAAGATCGATTTTTCCTTTGGGTTTATAGAATCTTCTTCAATCACTGCGCTATTATCTTCATCATATTTTCCCTTTGATTGCTCTTCGATAGGAATGCTAAGTTCTTCATGCCAACATTTTTTCATCTAAAACCTCCCAAGGATTGAAATATATGGCCAGATGTTGTACAGGGTTATTGAGCTTGCATCATTTTCTAGAATTACAATAGTTTGCTACATATAGTCATTTCCATGACTAAGGCTGGAAATTCTCTCCTCTGGTTTCCTCTTGAAACCCAAGCCTACAAGGATACTCTTCAAAGCTTGGATCTAAAACTGGCAACTAATCGTTTAAACTTGAGCTAGAAATGATTTTTTTTTCCTTCATTACAGGAGCTCAAAACTATGTCATATTTCTTGTTCCCATCCATCCTGAAAGAAACATCAAACCATACTATTTTGTCTTCAAAAATAGGGCACCAAAAAGTTCTTCAAGACTAAAGTAGAATTTTCAACAACATGATCATAGTTGGCCTGTTCTTCAAAATCTGGAAAAATATTTTCCTCATCAGGATTGCAAAACTTTTCTTCAAGGGCTACCTGTTCTACACTTTTAAGGCTAGAATTTTCTTTTTTACTAGGTGGACTAGGGCCCTATTCAATGACGTTCTGAGCAACAAACAATTTCGTGATTTTCTCAACCATAGGCTGCCATTCAAAACCATCATTCCGCGGCTAACATAATGCCCCTAGAAAAATTGCAAAAGACATGAATGTTCCCTAGCCAAAGCTGATAATTAGTCTCTTAGCGCATTTTTTTTCAAGCTTAGGCAAAAAAAAAAAATCAATCACTATGTCTTCATGGGATATACATGGAGGAAGCTCCATTTTTCTTCACTTTAAAGTAAGGCTGAAAATCGGAAATCTACCTTTATACAATATAATGAAAGTCCGTAATCTCATCTCAATTATAATAGCTAACGATTATGAAACTTAATACAATTTAAGAGAAAAAAAATAAAAAATTAGAAAATGAAATTTGCATTTAGCATTCTGAAATAAAAATGGAGAAATATTAAGAATTATCCTTATACATTTATATATATATATATATATATATATATATATATATATATATATATATATATATATATATATATATATATATATATATATATATATATATATATATATTGTATAGTATAAAAGTTTTTATTAAAAAGTTTGAAGTATAACTGAATTCAAAATATCATTTTGAAAATATCGATTTATTTTTTTATAATGATTTACAATGAAAGTAACATTGGTTATTATTGTATTTTCTTAAATTCCACATATTTCAGTGTTGAAATTAAAATATACAAATACAAATAATCAAAAATGACAAATCAAAATAATCATATCCACATCCATGAAATGATATTCTCGGACGAGATCATTCCCAAAAAGCTCGGCTCAAATCTACCTTCGTATTATTCCCTCTTGGAAATGGCTCAATAAACGCACTGTAATTTCTGAGTTTTGTTGAGTTTTTCAGTGAGATGTTTTGTCAAATAGCTTATAGATGCATTGCTGTAGGTATATTTTTCTTGCCATTTACTTGAACACAGTTATACAATGACCATAGCATCAACGTAGAGTATTTAAATCACAAGCATGAAACATATATTGTGCCCAGAAATGGTTCAGACCCAAAAATACTCATTTATATCAGTGATAGTCATAAGATACCCACTTAGAATATCTTAGAAATTTCCACAAAGAAATCTAAGTTTACTTGTTTGGGTCACTGTGGTATTATATCAAAACAATTGGTAGATAGTGTATTGTAGGTGTTTCTCTTCCAAATTGTGATTAAAATAACATGCACAGTACTAAGCATACATAAAAGAGATATTTGAGAACAGTTGATATACACCTTGCATTAAATTTAAAAGCACACACACCACTGAAAGTATATAGTCCAACAATAGTATGATTTCTGAGGTTCGAAATGATGATTGCGTATCAAATTTATCCAACCTAAAAATCGTAGGTTCAGTTGCTCACATTGTTGTCACTAAATGTTCCTGTAATTAGCATTTGAAGTTCTATATTTTTGTTTCATTCATCGCATATAGTCATTTTATTTCGAATTATTAAGTCAAAGGGTTCAATTCTAGCATGTTGTGGTGGCTCAATAAAATCTTATCTGATCATTATCCACTCAGTGTACAATTGCTCAAATTGGAGTTAATTATAAGGTGGACAGAAGTTGGAGTTTAATAAGGGATGCTTGGAGTTGCACGAGATTTGTCATTATAGTATGGGTTTATTGTGCAAGCTGTTAGGTTTTCTTTAATATCTTTAATATCACTGTCTATTTTCTTTAATATGTTGTCTTTTGTTTTTGTTGCATGTTCAGAATTTTGTTACTTTTTAATTGGAAATGGTCAATCATGGAAATATGTTCATGATTTTTACATTACTTTTAATTTAGCCTCTACACTACTTTATCTTATGCCTGGTAGATCATACTCTTCAAAATTTATATTGAAGGATGTTAATGAGTAAATTGATTGCTTACTTAGCTAAGACATACTTTTCTGGAACATCTAAAGTATGTTTTATTGTTTAAACTTTATGATACATCTAAATCATACACTATGAATTCAGTTTAGTTTAATTAACTATTATGATGTTGAGTATAATGTTACATGAGGTTTCATGATTCAAGGTTAACTGCATATATTGGATAAAGTTGTCTAAGGAGAAATAGAAAGGAGAAACTTGCAAATTTTCTAATGATGATAATTAACGATGGCTCATGTGATTATGGCCAACTTGGATCAGATGAACAAAAAAAAAAAAAAGGTGCTAGATAGATACTTAAGGTGGTTGAGAGGAAGTGTCACAACAAGGGTAAGAAATCAATAAGAAGAGGCAACCTATTTTAGAACATAATGGAAGAGTTTTGTATAATCATAACTTGGTACTCTAAAGGTATCACTATAAGGTTTATCTAAGGATGATGCACATAAAGAAGAAAATATTGGCAATCAACTAATGAAGTTGAATAATCATGGTAATAATGAAGGTCAGTTTGAAGGAACCTTGAAGGTATGATGACATAGATTAAAGAAGTAAATTCGTAATAAAATTGATCAATTGGAGGAGATAAGTTGTGTGCATGACAACATCTATAATAGTTTTTCCCTCTAAAGGGAGAGCCACATTGTGAAGTTTTGCATAGGTGACTAACTATATGCATGAATTATGGATAACAAGATGTATGATCAGGCAATTTTATTATGTTTATGTTTTAAAATAGGAAATGATAAGTGGATTACATTTGGTAGCCATATTAATGAATTTATTTATAGGGTATTACCCAAGTTGGGGAATAGTAACAACATTTCCAAAGTGTATCAATGTTATGCTTTTAAGAGAGGAAGAAAAGAAACCACAATGACTGGAGGTGAGAAATTAACATCAATTTAATAAAATAGAATGAAGTGAAGAAGTTTCCATTTTTGAAGCTAGTAGACATGGAATATTAGGAAATTAAGACTAGGAGAAAAAATAAAAATATATCTATGAATATCTGGTAGGAGGAAATGAAGGAATGTTCTATCAGGAAGAAAGTTCTTTTAAGGGTATTGATGAGTGGAATGAGAAACATGATTGGTAATGGTCATAGTGATGATCTACATAGTTTAAAGGTGTGAAGAAATGAAGTTGAGAATTTTCATAATGACCAGTGATGATGATGGTAGTAGTGTTTCCAACTGTTTCAAAATCTAAAATAAAGATACTATTTAATGAGCAAGAATCTCTTGTCCAACTTAAAGAAGGGTGAATTTACGATAAAGCAATCAAGTGGTATTGAGATAGGAACTTGACGAGATAAGAAAGTATTTTGTGTGGATGAAAATGATAATTGTTAAGTGATGTATGTATAAGTCAACATGGATCAGCAAACCCTCATGCAAGTAAATTAAGCATGATATAAAATTAAATCATGATGACCTAGTGTTTATATGAAATTGCCTATAGGGGTATTAGAATCAGTAAGCCTAAGGGTAAATGGATGTAAAACCAAGGGATTTTAATTGTGAGATAGATGATTTAAAAAAAAAATGATTATATAACTGGTAATATATTAACAATGAATTTCACCAGAATTTCCTTGGGGAAGGAAGAATATATGACGAGAGATTAAGACTCAAGATGATGAGGATAATGTGAAATTTAATAATGTACTTAGATGATTATACCTATGGTGTAAATGGTCAACTTCCTAGTTGAAAGAAGGGGAAATGATTATTGAAAAAGTAATTGGTATTTTGATGAAAGCATAACACTAATAACACTGATGAGATAACATAGATCCTAGATGGATGGGGAATAATATTAGTTCATAGTTGAATGTTTGTAAAGTAAATGAAATTGATTTTTCTAATGAATCAGGATAAGAATGCTTATAGATTATTACTCTATATTTGATAACTATTGAGATGTTTCTCATATTGATGATGTTTCATGATATGATGTATGAGGGTGATCATGCACATGTGGTTCATATTTATATAATTGTTACAATAGTGATGATGTATCCTTATGATGATGATGATATGCATAGTCATTATGATGTTATGTCAATGTATATTGACATATTCATTTACTATGTGATGATAGGTATTTAATGTTGAATACTCATGATGGATATGATATTCATAACGTGGCATAGGAATTATGATGCTATAATATGAGGTTTATTGACATGTGGTTCATTTATTATGTGAAGTCATGATATGTCTTTGATGCAAATATGTTGATGTTATAACTTATGATGGTATTTCATGTGGTGAAGCATGTGATAGTTGCGTACAAATTTATGACATGCATGAGCATGCAGTTCGTTATTATTCATAATGTTGCGATTAACAATGATGAATGTTACATAATGACATGCAAGACTTGGCATGTGCATTATTTTCTATGATACTATGATGGTATAGCTAATGCATTAGTTGCATGTTGAGGTGTGATGATTCACAAGACTCCTCAAATGGGCCGAGAGGTCCGGTTTATTTGATGATCTCGTGCGAGCCCATATGCATGAGGGAGAATAAGTAACACCATATGGGCTGGGGAAAAACTCAATCAACACTACATATGCCAGTGGTTCCTTTGTCTTGTGTAGCTCTTGATGGATAGCTCTTGAAGGGCTATGGGACCATCCTAAGGAGGCCAAGTGCCTGATGTTCTAGGCTAGGTGCCTAGTATTGTATTGGGATGCTGAAGTCTGGTAGGGGTGTAAGGACTTTGATGCCTAGGGTTGTGCACCTTAGTGAGTTGTGGAGGGAGTGGGCCAACCATGAGAGATGTTGGTGACATTGAGAACTGTACCAGATGTCTGCCTTGGGGCAGATCAGGTCTAAGTCAGGTGTGAGCCTTGGCACCAGCCTTGGACTAGGATACAGACCGAGGAGGCCAACCTTGGATTGGGATACAAACCAAGGAGGCTTATGCCTGATTCCGAACATGGGAAAAAGGACAGAGATTCCTTGGGATTTCCCGGGTGTTGTGAAACTTTCGATGCCTACTAGTTATACTAGTTCAGCAGAGGGTGTCAGGACTGTTACATGAAGTAATAAATAACCAAATAAATGTAATGTCCCTTAAAAAAAAAAAAACTTAACTTCAGGACGAAGTTCCTTAAAGTGGGGGAGTATGTAATGTCCCTTAATAATAAATAATAAATAATAAATATTAAATAAATAATAAACAATAAATAAAATAATAGATAATAATAAATAAATAATAAATAATAATACATCAATAAAGTTATCAAAAAGTATAAACAAAAGAAATAAAACAAGAATAATAGTAAAAATTAGTAAAAGTAAAAGAATAAAACAAGAACGCAGTAAAGTTGCATGTTGATAGATGGAGTGGGTGCATGTGGTTCCCCTTCTAACGTTTTCTCTATTTAATAGATGGTGAGGAAGATGAGAGGCATTCCATCATTCCAAGATTATATCATTCATTCTCTTGGGAGTATAGTGTTCTAAGACAAAGGATTCCCTGGTAGTAGTATGTTGATTGAGGGCTCGGAGGTGGCCAGTTGTAGCAAGATTTTGTGCAATTGAGCCTACAGTTGGGTGGAGAGTCGTCCCCAAAACCTTGTTGTAGTTAGGAGACTTCAACTGAAATCACAAGTAAGTGTTTCTAATTATAGTTTGAACTTTGATGTTAATTAGTTGATAATTTCATGTTGATTATAAATTACTTGATTAATCTAATTAATTACATGTTTATTTTGGGCTGTTACAGTTGCTTTAAATAAACAATTGAAGTTGCCTCCTTTTGAACATCCATGGGCCAAGGAGGTCCTAGAGAACCAAACCCAGCAGGAAGAAATGATGGATCTCATTCTTCAATTAAATTCTCAGTTAAAAGAAATGGAGAAGGAATTAGATGAGTTAATACAACTAAAAAAAACCAGCCTTGAAATAGCTACTGCCACTACTATCGCTATAGTTACTACAATAGTTCCTTCAACTTGGGTAGCCACATTGACCCTAATAGCTCCACTAGCGACAACACTTCTAGCTACAATAGAAACTACATCAGCAATAGGTTCAAAAACAGTAGCAACTCATCCAAGTGATGAAGCAAGTAAATTGGTCAAAGCCATGGAGGACATGTCCATCCAGACTACTGAAATAAACAAACTTAAAGAATAGATAACATGTCTAGAGGATGAGAAACAATTGGCTCAGATTATGCATAAAAATGAAGTACAGAGGTCAAACAGGTTGACTGAGAGGATAAAGAACTTGGAAAAAGAATTAACATTGAAGGAGCCACTTGCCCAAGAAAAAGAACAGCTATGGGCCAATAACATTGACTTTGTTAATGATATTTGGCCATCTATACAAGTTATCTTTGAACAAAATGATTTAGTCAAAGAGGCTAGTGAAGAAATTCAAAGAGTTAAGGCCGAACTTGGAAATATGCCAGAAGAAGCCTCAAGAATAATCCAATTCCTTAACTCAAAGAATAAATATGAATTACAGGAACTTGACATAGATGATAGGAATAGAACTATATTAGAGGTGAAGAAAGTACTCAACAAGAGGAACTTAATGATGCGGCTTGAGTACAAATGCCAAACCATGGAGCTAGCTATAGGCAGGTTCATGGTTAAATTTGATGCTTCAATGCAGAAAGGTCTGCCAAATCCATTCGTAATAAATGACACGTTAATGCCACATGAAGACTATAACAAGAAGATTAGAGAAGTGGCAAGGGAGCAAGCCAATAATTCCTCTATGAAAGGGATGCCTACAGGAAATGTTCTTTGCCAGACTTTTGAGAACCTATTTTACCTCCAGCATGAGGTAAAACATCTTTTTGTAAATAAGCCCACCTTTTCAAAATACACAGAAGCTGATGAAGTCTATAGGAGAATGGTAAATATTAAATTACTAGATACAAAGACTTGGGAAAAATTAAATGATTTACTATGAAAATGCAAGGTAAAATTGAATATAGAGCAATGAAAGAAAAGAAGGAGTCGGCTTAGTCAAAGAGTATCAGATGGAAGAGTATCCGTCAATGGGAAAAGTAAAAAGATAGTCAGCATGGAAGACAAATAGCAAAGGAGAAAAAGTAGCAAAAGATCTAACAACAGAGCCAAATAAACAGGGACAACTTGCAACAGTTACATATATGTCTCTATCTTCTTGCATGAAGATTTTTCTTTTTCCTTAATAATTCCCAAAACAACTTGGGATATTTTGTAATAAGTTTTTGTATAAATACTTCATAGTTCGAGGTATAGAGGTGTGGATTTCTTGACATTTCTATAGTTGTATTGTTCAGAAACCTAAGGGTTCATTGTACCATTCTTTCAGTCAGCAGACTGGACTGAGTAATAAAGACATTGCATTATAGGATTCATGTGTTGGGCCACTTCAGTGAAGTATTTTCTATTTGTCAAATTTGTTATCTTCTTAAGTGTTTCACATACTTGCATGTTATCTAAATTGAATGAAATAATTGGAATATTATTACAAAATTTGTTTAAGTACACTTTGTCTTGAACAGTTAATCATTTTAATGTTTTCTTCTGATATCCAGATTAGGGAATCCTTCATTGCTCCCTAGTTTCGATTGACCTCTACCATTTCCCTCATTATCCAGTTTGAGGAACCCTTAACTGCTTCTTGACCCCGATTGAAAACCACTTCACCATCCAGCCTAAAAGATTTGAATTTACTCAGCTACCTTGCCCTGTAAACACTATCTTTAGAACTTGATTCAGTCTTGTTTTCTTGACACTTGACCCCATAGCCCAATGGTAAAGGACATCCCTCTATCCATCTAAGTCAATAATTCCACCACCAAATCAAAATAAAAACCCAATCAAAATCTCAAATAACTATCCTAAAATCAATTAACTCAAAAAAGTTAAATCATAAAGAGAGAGCCCTCTTTGAGCATTAGGAAGGCTAGATCCTGATCTCAAAAGTAGGTTTGTGGTTACCTCTAATATTTCTTTTGACACAAGACAACAACTCTAGGGAAATTTTATTGTGATAACATAGTGGCGACCATACTGGGGATAGTCCTCAATTTAATAAAACTTTAAGGAAATCTTAGATCTCATTTTTTGCACCTTAAGGTCATTTTAGAGTTGTTAAAAAAGTTTCATTAAAAAAAAAAAAAATTAAAATTCTGGCTTCCAAAAGAACACACTATACCAGGGCACATCCAGATCCAAACCCTGCTACAATAGTTGATGATCTTGACAAAATTTTAAGAAAACCAAAAAATGTAGAAACTTAAGGAAGTAGTAGTCAGTTAATTAAAGCAAATTCACTTCCTAAAGAGTTATCAAGTTTAGAGAATATTCAATTTGACTTATCATGTGAGCTTTCTTTGTTTCGTACCAAATCTAAAAATTCAATTCATGATACTGTAATAGAACCTAATTTTATTCAATTTATTGAATTAAAAAAGGTTCCTATACATTTTGATTTAGATCAACATGTTTTGGATACTTTTGATAAACTATTTAAGCTTTAACCTCAACTTTAATAAGGCATATAGACAAAGCCTATCTTCAACAATCAGTTGAATTAGCTGCCCTAACTACTACTACCCCTGAAATTTCTACAGAGTCTTCAAGACCTGTAAATACAGCTTCATTTACTACCATCTCACCTATAATATCCACCACACTTCATTCCCATAAACCATTCATAACTCAACTTCCTCTCCAACCAAACATCTCAAGTTCATCTAGTTTATCTATAGCCATCTCAAGTTCTTCTCCAAGCACCACTACTTTACCCCCGAGTCAAACCAAAGCCTTAGCCAGACAAATATGCACCTTTGATCTTACCAGCTCAACTACATGCCATGACCCAAGACTACCAAAGTAAAATATTTATGTTTGACGCTATTGGTCAGTACACTGCCCAACACCATGTGAATAAAATGACTGATTATTTTGAGTTACATGAGATTGATGAGTCTGGTGTGAAAATGAGGTTATTTTCGCAAACACTAGGAGGTGATGTCAAAAAATGGTTTAAAGGTTTACCTGCTAATCATATTTCTTATTTAACTTCTTTCCATATATTGTTTATTAATAAATGGGAAAGAAAGAAAAACCCTTTACAAATATTGTCTAAATATGAAAATATTAGAAGAGCTCCTAATGAATTTTTTCAGGACTATTGTACTAGGTTCAACAGTATCTATAATGCAATCCCTGCAAATATTAAGCCTCCACTAGGCTTGGCACTAATCAAATTTCCTAATGGTTTTGACACTAATATGTCTTACTAATTGAGAGAAGGAAACCCTGAAACATTGGAACAGATGCAAAGTAATGATGTTAGTGTAGAAGAAAATTTATTAGCTAAGAAGGCTAGGATGAGAAATGGGAAAAGAGTTACCATTAAAGAGGAACCATCCACTTCAAATGGTAAGATAGACAGTTTAGCTAAAAGTCTAGAAAATATAATGGATAGATTAGAAAATATGGAAAGAAAATCTCAGTGGGAAAATCAACAAGGACCCCCAATTAGAGACCCAAACTTTAGGAAAAATCTTAATACTGGAAAAATAAGAGATGCTATACTTGATCAACAAGTTAGACCACCTTTCCAGGAAAATTATTCTGAAGGTTCACAAAACCATGAAGAAGAGGAGGATACCCAGATAAACCTTTTGGGGATTGAAAACGAAGATGTTGTTTTTCTTACTCAGGAAGAACAGGAATTGTACATGCTACAACAATTACAATTAGGATCTAGAGAATCCTTTGACTACAAACAAGGTTATGAATCTACTATCTATGAAGTTCACAAACAGTATAGCCTTAGAAGGAAAAAGAATACTGACATTCCCACTAAGAAATCAGTCCAAACCCAAACTAAAAAAATAGCAGGAGCTCTTGTGACCAAAGTTCTACAAATTCTCCCTAGAGGAATTTAGGAGATTGCTAACCCAAAAATTGTAGACATAACTTCAGCTGAAACTCAAACTTCAACTGTTACTCAAACTATTCCAATAAGAAAATTCATAGCAAAACTGCTCGTACACAAACTGAGTTGCCAAGTGCTGATAAAGAAGATAAAAGTACACAGACCACAATCGCTAAG
This sequence comes from Pinus tabuliformis, assembly GCA_031772625.1. NCBI lineage: Eukaryota > Viridiplantae > Streptophyta > Pinopsida > Pinales > Pinaceae > Pinus > Pinus tabuliformis. Next base: position 854,193,029 of record CM062811.1, on the reverse strand, counting down.
GAAGATCTCATACAATCAGGCAAAACTCAATTTCCATTCCACATTAAGACTGAGATAGCCAAATTGAAAATATTAGTTTCTTTTGACAGATCTAGTGAAAAATGAATCATACAAAGCACAAATCACTGAAACACTAAGCATAGGGGAAGACGAAGATGTCGTAAACCTTAATGATGATCAGCCTGAGTTATTATTTGGTCTAGAAGTGAATGGAAAACATCAACAAGGGGGTATCCCTCCATTCTACATTAGCTTAAATGTTAATGATAAAATCTTACATAATGCTATGCTAGATTTAGGGGCATCCCATAACCTAATGCCTAAGGCAATCATGGAAATTAAACTTAGATATCACCAGACCCTACAAGGACCTATTTTCGTTTAACTCTAACCAAGTCAAATGCCTTGGCCTGATTAAATATTTGTGTGTGACTCTAGTCCAGTGCCTAGCGAAGAGTATTTTTATGGACATAGTAGTTGCTGATATCCCACCCAAGTATGGAATTCTGTTATCTTGCTCATGGGGAGCAAAATTGTAGGGATCTCTACAATTAGACATGTCATATGCTACCATCTCTATATTTGGTCAGAAAAGAAAGCTTTACAGAGAGACCGTGATGAAATACATGGTAAGTAGTGCAAAAAAACCACAGAATTACCCTATATAATTCATGCATTCTTATATGGACTCATTTATCTTGTATAATTTAGACAATGGCAAAAGTGAAATCACAGTTGTAGAAGGAAAATACAAAGCACCTGATAGTGAAAACATAACACATGAGTCTCTATGGCATTTAGATTTTGATGGCTTTGTAAATATAGTAGGGGTAGGTGCAGAGGTTTGGATTCATAACATGGAAAATTATCATTCTGAAGGTCATGCCTTTAGATTAAACTTTACATGCACAAACAACATGGTAGAGTATGAAGCTTTAATCTTAGGACTACAAATTGTAAGAAAACTTGGAGCCAAAAGAGTTTCTATCATGGGAGATTCATAATTTATCATAAAACAAATTAAAGGAGAATATTTTGTGAATAATCCTAGACTTAGCCAATACATAGAAACTGTTATAGATATTATTAAGGAACTTCTTGAAATTGATTTTGCTGCTATTCCTAGGAAATAGAACATGCAAGCTCATAGTTTGGCTATTTTTGCTAGCACTTGCAAATTACCTTTTTAGCCCAACCACTAGTACACTGCTGAAGTAAGACACAAACCTATTATACCTGATAATCTGAAATATTGGCAGATTTTTTCACAAGATTCTCAAATCTATGATTTCATGAATGTTGAGGGAGAATTTCAAAATTGTAACATAGATACTGATTGTACAGTAGATAACATCATAAATAGTGACATAGATATAAATGCTTTAGATGTAGATAAACCCACTAAATTCACTAAAGTAGAAATAGGTAACTTAGAAATGGTAGAAATAGAAGAAATAATCAATGATGATTCTGAGATTTTAAACCTTAAAAATAACTTTTTGTCTAAGGGATTAGTCCCATTAGAAGATTTGTTTGATTCAAATGATGTAGCCAGAAAACTAAAAATGGAGCCTTTAAGATCAAACATAGAAGAATGTAACATAGGAACAGAAAAAAAACCCAAGCTTATCAAAATATCCAAATCATTACCTCTAGATGAAAAGTTGAAATACATAAGTTTGTTCAAAGAGTTTCAAGATGTCTTTGTCTAGAGTTATGAAGACATTAAGTCTTATCATACCATCATTATTCAATGTAAGGTACCCATCAAAGAAGATCAGAAACCCTTTAAATAAAAGCTTAGGAGAATTAATCCAGTGCTTATGCCATTAATTGAAAAAGAAGTAAAAAGGATGTATGATGCACAAATCATAGCACCAATTAGATATTCAGATTGGGTCTCTAATTTAGTCACTACTAGAAAGAAAATAGGAGAAATCAGGCTCTCTGTTGATTTCAGAAACTTGAGCAAAGTATCACTAAAAGATAACTATCCCCTCCCTACAATGGACCACATTCTCCAGAGGGTAGTAGAGTCATCCAGAATTTCATTGCTAGATGGATTCTCTGGATACAACCAAATCTTATTTCAACTAGAGGATCAAGCAAAGACTGCATTTACCACTCCTTGGGGTACTTTCATGTATTTGAAGATGCTTTTTGGATTGATGAATTTTGGAGCAACATTCCAAAGGGAAATGGACATAGCTTTTGCAAAATAAATCCATGCCTTTCTACTGGTTTACCAAGATGACATCACAATGTTTTCCAAATCAAATAATGAACATCTAGATCACCTAAGAAGAGTTTTTATTGAATGTAGAAAATTTGGCATTTCCTTGAATCTCAGAAAGACACTCTTTGGTCTAGAAGAAGGTAAAATCTAAGGGCACATAATATCAAAATATGGAATTAGAATAGATCCAGCTAGAATAGAGGAAATCCTAAACATCACTTATCCTAGAAACAACAAAGAATTACAATCATTCTTAGGTAAAATAATTTTTCTTAGAAGATTCATTTCTAACTTGGTAGAATTAATCAGAGAATTAAATAACATGCTAAAGAAAGATTCAACACTTAAGTGGATAGTATAGGCTAAATAGTCTTTTGAGGCAATCAATGAAGCCCTTACTAAAACTCCAGTCCTCATAAGTCCTGATTTCAAAAAAAAAAAAAAAAATCTTTTGCTCCAGAACATACTATTGCAGCAGTGTTATTGCAAAAGAGTGATCAAAGTTATGAGCAGCCTATTGCATTTTTCAGCAAATCTTTGAGATATTCTATAGTGAAAGATATTAAATATTTTAGAGTGTACGTATTATACTCACACATCATTGCATATGTTCCAAATTTAGTAGTAAAGGATATCTTAATACATAATGGGCTTGAAGGAAAGAGAGGCAAATGGATTGCCACCATTTTGGAATATGACATAGAAATAAAGCCTACAAAAATTATCAAAGGCCAAGGTTTAGCTAAACTCATGGCTGAATCAAACTGTTAGGCCTTAGATATAAATTTCACTCGTGCCCTAGATGATCAAGAAGAGATGATGACTCCATAGATCAGCGAACCTTTCATAGATTCACCTTGGTATGCAGATATCATATTTGTTTTACTAAACCTACAAGCTCCTCCTGGTTTATCTAGAACTAAAGGTAGATTTTTGAAAATGAAATCAATGAAATATTATATCATAGACAATGCTTTATTTTGGAAAGATAATGGTGCCATTTTATTGAATTGCTTATTAAAAGATGAAGCTGACAAAGTTATGAAAGAATTCCATGTAGGAGATTGTGGAGGACAACTATACTGGAAAACAACTGCTAATAAGATTTTAAAGGCAGGTTTTTACTGGCTCGCCCTTTTTGCAGATGTCAAGAAATATGTGACCTCCTGTCACAAGTGCCAACTATTTGAAGGAAAAAATAAACTCTTACCTTTACCTCTCAAACCCATCTCCACAGAAATTCCTTTTCAACAATGGGGTTTGGACTTCATTGGGGAAATTCACCCATCCTCCTCAGCCTAGCATAAATGGATTTTGATAGCCACTCACTACTTTTCTAAATGGATAGAATCCACCCCTTCTAGAGAAGCCACAAACTCTGTCATCATTTCATTCCCTGAGAACGACATCCTTTCTAGGTTTGGATGCCCAGAAAAGATCATTAATGATAATGCAGCTACTTTCAAATCCAAGAAAGTGGTAGACTTTTGTAACAGATATTACATTACCCTTTTCCATTCCACTACCTATAACCCTTAAGGTAATGGACTTACAGAATCCTAAAACAAAAGCCTTGTTAATATCATCAAGAAAATATTAGAAGACAGTAAGAAGACATGGAACAAAAAGTTGGTTAATGCCTTATGAGCAGACATACTAACTACCAAAAAATCCATTGGTACATCTCCTTAGCAGCTAGTATATGGAATGGATGTTGTTTTTCCATCCTCTTTACGAGTACCAGTGATGAAAATGATTCAAGAATTGTAGGTAGAGTCCAATGATATCCAAAGGAGGATAAATCAGATAATACATTTGTAGCAACCCAGAGAAGAAGTCTATGACAAATCACAAGTGATCTAGGATAAAATCAAAAATATTTTTGACAAGAAAACCAAAGCTGATGATTTTTACATAGGTGATAAAGTACTCAAATGGGATTCTAGAAGAGAAGAAAAGCGTAAACATAGTAAATTTGATTTCCTATGGCAAGGCCCTTATATCATTTATGGTTACATAGGTAACAATGCATTTTTCTTGAGACAATTAGATGGAACAGATCTACCAGGAGGACCAATCAATGGTAGAATGTTAAAGCATTACTTTTCCACAGATTAATATTAGTTCATTTGGTTACTTTTCTCATTGTATATAACATTGCAAAGTTTATATTGGATTGGATGGTAATATTTAAGGTTGAAGCCTGAAGAGAAGGCCCTGATCTTTGAAAGGTGTACCATCATATGTATGAATAAAGTAGATCATAGAGGATCAGTTACAAGGAAACCATAGTTAAAGCTTCAAAGCTTATTGATCTTAAAGTTCTTGACATTTCACCAAGAAATGCCATCCCCATGTGGAGCCACTGTTAGGGTCCTATAATAATAGGATTCATAATTTTGAATTGGCTATGGTTAGTCTTGTAATATTGTACATACTTTTTCTTTCTACAAAATGTTTTCCCATATTAAAAATAAAAAATGTAGACAGGGTAAGTCCTAAAATAATAATAAAAGGACTAAAAGAAAGAAAAAGATCAAAAAAGTATAAGATATGAACCCAAAAAAACAAATATATATATATATATATCATGAAAGTGTACAAATTAAAATGCCACTCCTTTTACTTTACCTTGCAAAATAACATTGTGTGCAGCTAGTAAAAAAATGGCACAATCCATGATGATCAAAAAGTTTAAACTTGATTCATTCATGCTTTAAATTTCATGTTGATAGATAGAGAATAAAGATCTAGCCAAACTATTTAATCTTGGCAGATCAGTAGTTAGGTAGAGAATAATAATGAGCTCATCAGTTTAATCTGAGCCATTGGAAGTTATAAGGTTAGAATTAGATAGTTTACTTATCAAAGAAAAAGAAATGAAGGGTCAACAAGCTCAAATGCACCCAATTAATGAAGAGAAAATGCTAGGATAAATAAAGGGGATGTAGAAGAAGTTTTGCAAGTGCACCAGGTTGTTAAGTCAAAAGCACCTTCATTATGCTTAATCCTATGTTTCATGTGCAAGAGGAATTGTCAAAGAGAAAGGACATTCACTAAAGCTTATTTACTAATTTCCCCTAATTTCACTAGACCCTCACATACTTATTTTATTAATTTCCCCTCTTTATCCCTTCATTACTTTCATCCCCTAATATTGTCCCCTTATGGGTTCCAAAGCACCCCTTCCCTCTTCATTCCCCCTTGTAAAAACCCTTTCCCTTCAGTTTGACCTTTTTTCCCTTGGTTTCACACATTTCCCTAGACATTACCCTTTAAAAATAATTCCCCCTTCCCAAAACCCCTTTCCCTAGTGTGAAAACCCTTCCCATCACTAATAATACAACCCCCCTCCTTTATTCATTTCCCTTTTTCCTTAAAAACCCATTAAGCCCCTTTATCCTAAGTTATTTCATAAACTATACTCTCGCTTTATGTATTTAAAGTCCCCCACATCATAACTCCCCAACCACCTTTTAACTCACCAAACCTTGGTGTATAGTTAAAACCTCCGTCATATCACCCATGGTGTTATAGACATTTTTGTGCCTTACAGCATTGAGCATGAAATTTCCATAATCTAAGGGATCCAAAGTCCCTAAACATGTTGTTCCTACCCCTAGAGGAACAAGGCTAACAAACCACAGCAATTCACAGAAGTTCTCCACCTGAAACTGCTCAAAAACAAGTCAATTCAGGATCATGTCAACTGCTCCACTGAGCATCTGCGCTGAATGTCAACTGCTCCACTGTCTACCTGTGTTGAACGTCAACTCCAACAAAGACTACCTGTTCTGAGCGAGATTGGACAAGTGGCAGGCTCATTCCTCAATGTGTCAATGCCCAGGAAGCTTCCAAAATGACACTTGCCTCAGGGAATTCGACTGGTGATGAGTAAGAGGTTCCAAATCTCCAAGTGGAAGCAAGAACCTCCAAGTGGACTCAAGAACTGATAGAGGGAGAGGACACTAGTCAGATCTCAAGCTGACTCATCCTCTCTCCAAAATAACTATATATAGATCTCTCCTCCATGAGATCTAGAGGCTGGAATTTGGTATTTACAGAGAATTGTTGTTGGTTTGAGATTGAGATTAGTACATTGGGTGATTTATGCTTTGTTGGAGGAGAGGAAGGGATTCTTTTGCTGGGAGGTAGATGCTGGATCAGGACTCACTTGGTTGTATCTCCTCTTGAACCTTGTTTATCATATCAATAAAGCTACTTGAGTTTCTCCTATATGCTTGTATTTCAATGATGTTTTGTTATATTTGCATATTTAGTTTATATCTGATCCTAAACTAGTTATGAATGTGAATCTATATCTTTCGTGTAGTCTTCTGCTCTTGTGATCTTGCAGGAACCGTGTGAAGCTGGACCAGTGAAAGAGCAGGCAGCGGGAAGCGAACGAAAGAGAGAGAACGATTGGATCGACAAACTAGCAGAAGACACCGGTTAGTTACATCCTTCTTTCTCTATTTGCATCTCATAAAGAAGAATACTCAGATAGCTTTCCTTGTTTGTTGCTAAGGCACTATCACCTCTTGGAGTGGGATAGGGGCATTCCGAATTGGATACTTTTCCCAACAACAAATTGGCGACTCCGCTGGGGAGATCTGTTTTAGTCATTTTATTTGTGTTTACATCATTGTTTGTTTCATAGACACAACAACAACGATCGAACTGCTTCTACAAAGTAGACAGTTGCTGCCTTGATCCTTCACTGGATTTTGTCTATGATCTGAACAATGGACTCACAAATGATTTGATGATCCTTTGTGATAGATCTTAGTACCCTTTCAAAGCATCCCTTTGATTATACCTTGCTTGTGTTTCTGATTTGGCCTGAAACAGTTGATTTTTGAGCATTTTGTGACCCAGAACCCAGGGGAAACGAGAGTTTCTCCTTCAGCGCAAACACTGTGAAGGCAGTCTGCATTTCAACGCAGGTCCCGTGAAGGCTACCTGCGCTGAATGTCAAACCCACAGTGTTGGACTTGCGCTAAACCAGTTTAGCCTTGTGCAGCTGGGGTTCTCTGCTGTCTGTTGCCCTGTTTTGATCTTTGTTTTTTGCAGCCTTTAACCGGCATAGGTACCAGTCTGATAACTCCTTTTCTTTGCTTAGATTCTACCTCCTTTTGTACAAAAAGACTGTAAGTGTTTTTATGTGTTTGTGGCATCATTTACAGTTTTCCTTTGCATGAGTGAAATAATCATCCTGTAGCCCTTGATTCAAATCTGTTGATTGTGATCTTAGGAGAGAGTTCATTGGCTGTTTACAGTTGATTATACATTTACTTTTGCTTATTGGTTTGAATTTGTCTCTTTTAAGTGTCGAAACAAAAGTTTATTTCGAAAATCGTTAAGTGTTGTAATCTCTTCTACCCTTTCTGATTTCGAAAAAGTAAACTTGTTTGTATCTGTCATTTAAAAGCAAATTCAAAGTTGTACAAAAAGCTTTCTTTGTAGGCATCAATACTAAGAAAGCGGAAAACAAACACCTGCATTGTGCATTTGCATTTTGATAAGTTTGCATGCTTGATTTAGAAACAGTGCATTAGAGTGTGCTGATTGCTCTTTGAGAAAAGATGGTGTCTTTCTTTTCCCTTAGTAGCTAGGATTTTCAAAGTTGAAAAGATATAAATCTTGCTTATCATCTTTAGACTGCATTTAGGAATTTGTATCATACATCTCGTGGTGAACCTTGAAAGGCAAACTTCTAAAAAGATCAACTTAAAATAAACTGAATGAACCTAACAACGCTTTGCAACATAACGCACAACATAGAGGTCTAGGCTAGAGACGTGTTCCGGCGTCGTTAAGCCTAGTGACTGTCGATCTCGTGGAAGGTGGGTGATTCCTCCTGAGGGACAATAGCGCTAGTACGGATTGTGCTCCCACGTACCGTCGCGTATATATTGGGAGACCCCTATAGGCATATATCCTTTATCCTTAGGAAGCCGTGTCGGCCGCCCTACTGATCGCAATGTAGTGAACACATCATTCACGAAGATCGACCGCCCGTACCTTAAAAAGTATTCTGCAGTTTTGCTAAAGGTTTGGCACACCCTCTGCCTAGAACTCCAGAGCAGTTTCTTTTGGCCTTTTTTAGACTCTATAACAGAAAAAGTCCATCCGAGCATTTGTCACTTCGGGCTCGTTAAAACATCGAAGGAGACTAGAGTCATCTTTAGCTTTTTCTTGACTCTTTAAAACTGAAAAAGCAAGTTGTGTCTAAAGCATCGTTAAAAAATTTATTTTAAACGGAACAATCACCCTTTACTCCCGCGTTGATCTTTGGGTTGAAAAGATGGAGCACACCAACCAAGGAATTCCCCTTGGTGAAAATCCTAGTCCCTTCTCCTCTTGGGGAGATGTTGGTGCGCCCCACATGGCCACATTGTCACTTCCAGGACTGACAATTGGCCTACCAGTCTGGCTCTTTTCAACCAATGTCGTTTAGAACACCACCATTCTTGAACAGTCGAGTCAACAGTTAGACCAGACCAGAGTTTCCCACTAGCCTTCTACTTCATCTTCCTCTCCTCCTTCCTCTTCGCTTGACGGAACTGGTAAAGCAAAAAACCGAGTTCCTAAGGAGAAGAAGGAGAAGAAGAAGAAAGAAAAGAAGGAGAAGGAGCCAAAGGCGACTGGAGGCAAACAAGTGTCGTCTAACAAAAATCCACACACAGCACTGGCAAGGCCTAAATCGCCATGCGTCATATGCAAGGGAGACCACTTCCATAGAGATTGTCCCTGTATCCCTCGGATACTAAGGGACTGGTCTCCCCGTTTGCACAATTCGGTAGCGTCGACCTCTGATAGCCATGTTGACTGCTCACCGTCAACTAGTGGAAGTGAAGCCACAGGACAAAGAGGGAACGCTAGATTTCCCTGCAAACTGTGTGAAGGCGATCACGCCATCCACCGTTGTCCCTTCTTAGACGAGGCAAAAAGAGTTCTGGAAGATCGCCCGATTTTACGAGCGCAACTTCCTCCTGGATATCAAAAACTCCTGCCAAGTCCTTTGCTAGTTGAGAACCCGGCTGACCCGCCCAGGTGGTCAGCCGAAGCACCTGTCATTGAAGATGAACCATCTGAATCCACACCTGACGAAAATCTAAAGGTTGAAATGGTAGTTGACCCGGTTTTGCCTTCAGTGGCTCTATCTTCGAATGACACCATCACCGAGGAGAATAAAGATGACACCGTCCAAATTCTCTTCATCAGCACTAACTCTGATGATCAAGGGGGCAGTGCCACCATTCCTTTATCGCAGGAAGGAAGTTCATCAAAGCAATATCCAGCCATCTATTTGGTCCCACCACCAAGCAACCTGGTTGTGTCCTTTGACTGGAACCAACTAGGCAGACCCCACTTGCTAGCTAGCATACCATTCAGAATTATTGTCCAAATATACAGAATGGTAATGGCTGGCACAGTTATTGATGAAGGGGCATCTGTGAGTATCCTTTCCTCTATTGCTTGGAAAGTGCTTGGTTCGCCAGCACTTTTGCCTGAAATGAGAAATCTATCAGCCTTTGATAAAGGAACCAGTCGACCTTTAGGGATCCTCCCCAATGTGCCCATAACATTGAAAGGGAAGACCGTTCAAATGAATGTGATGGTCATTCAAGGACCCTTGGATTATAACCTACTCCTTGGATGAGACTATATATATTGCATGGGAGCCATCGTCTCATCACTCTTTAGAGTAATGTGTTTTCCGCATGAAGGAAGAATGGTCAAGCTCGTGGACCAACTTTCATTCCCCGGATCACGCATCGCAAGTAGTCATGAACCATCCCTAAATGGTCTATTCACGCAAGAAGTGTCTCAACCCACGGTCCGTCCTCCTGATGAGCGCGAGTAATCCGGGAGGATATGACTGGAACCCAGGGGGCATGCGTCCTGGTCTGCTTCGACAGAGAACTTTGGGTATAGGGTAGGTTTCCGTGGGAGAATATGACTAGTCCGTACCCCGTCCGTCTAGGAAAGAGGGTTGTTCTAGAATAAGATTCTTTTGTCAAAGTTATGTGAGAGGACGGAACCCGTCGCTCACCTTTGTCTATTTCGGTAGACATTGCTGAGGAAGTGTTTTGTTTGAAAGATTAACGAGACAATCTTCGGGTAACCTGAAAGAGGTAAGCCTCTCTCGTTAAAACAAATGTTTTGGCGAAAGAGAAGTAGAGGTAACCTTGAAATTCTGTTTTATACTTGGGGGCATGCAAACCTTTTGGAGTGCAAGCAAGGGGCGACTATTTATTTTTTAAATTTTTAGGACCTCTAACCCTTTAAACTCATAGGATTAGTCGTTTCCGAACTTGCATAACGAAAGGATCCGGGGCAAAGCTTACGTGAGGTGAAGCTCCATAAAAAATAGCATCTCCAATGAGACACTCTTATCATATGACTGGTATAATCGAGCAGTTTTAGCACAAAGTTCATGCTCATTTAAAAAATAAACGCAAGGTCCGAGCACTTTTAGCGCATAGTTCATGCTCGTTAAAAAATAAACATAAGTTTGAGCAGTTTTAACGCGGAATTCATGCTCATTAGAAAATAAACATAAGCACCACCCGGTAAATAACCACTGTGAATGTTAACCTTATCAGCCATTAAAGCCTTGGTCGTGTTTGCACCATCACCTCCACTTTTCATTTGGCCGATCGTTCACCTCCATATGATTGTTTACCCATTTTGAGGAACAGTTGCGAAGAGTGATTCCACCTAGCCATCCTTGTGACACTGCCGTGATTGGAAAATTCCAACCTGTACCTGGAATCAGCTGCTAACCCTGTTTATCACTCGTTCCTCAAAAGACGAGTCTTCTTTAAGCTCTTTTCAACTGACTCGTAAAATATGAAAAGATTGTCGAGTTTTGGCCTTCCAGCTCGTTAAAGCGACCGGAAGTGCTATCCCTCCTCTAGATTTTAATATTTTTTGACCTAAGGGATTATTGCACAAAAAGATCAAGCGCTTGTTTTATTTGGCTCGTTAAAACAATCGAAAACTCATCCCTTCTGTATTGTTTTATACTTTTTCGGACTTAAGGGATTAGATGACGAAAAAGGAATTTCGGAGTTAACTTTATGTACCTTTTCAGACTCTCTAAAAATGAAAAGGACCGAGTTATCCTTGTCATTAGACTCGTTAAAATCATTAAATAGCGACAAACTTGTCTTTAGACGAGAACGAGTTTCACTGTCGCTAGGCTCGTTAAAACATAGCGATGGGCTTGCCCGAAGGGCCGGTTATAGAACAAGCATATGTTATCCTCCTCAAGCTTGGCAAAAATAAAGAGGTACTGGTCAGCAATGACTGGGGAAAAATTGGGAGAAACTAAAGAAAAATTTGATGGTAGCAGGTCGCTCTTGAACATGACACTTTTCCTTCGTACCACAATCGGGTTGGGTTGTTTCATTCACTGGTCACATCACCATGGTCTCGCCATACCATCCATATTTGGGGTAATGCTACCAATCGATCACATCAGTGTCGCCATATGTTGAAGAGAAGTCGTTCAGAAAGACTCAACCGGGTCCCATCCACTGCCATACATTATCCTTCATCCATTCATGACCGCCACCCTGAATCATATGTCACAGATCGTTTTCACCTCCATCAAAATCATTAGCTCCGTTCCGTGTCACTGATGTGGGATTCATTAAGGCCCTCCTTTGATGGATTGCTTCTTGTCGACATCAGCTCATTATCCAAGAAGTTGATCTAGGAACAAACCCTTCAGTACTTTGAAGCTTGCATGCCTCAATGGCAAGTTTCTCACTTCCGGCGACAGGTATACATCAATGACCTTCGACCAGAAGATTTTGCGTGGTGTTCGACGCCAAGTCCTTTATTCACACCACGTGAATTGTACTGCAGTACCTTGAGGGTCATTATCATTATCGGTGATTCCTCTCGCACTTGTTAACGGTTTACATCATTGACCGGTAATCAAGCGATGTCTTTCCATGTTCGACTTCAGCGCAATTCTCACATGGATAGACTTGTACTTAGAGTGAAGATCGAATGAGTTTGAAGACCCCGGATCTAGTTTCATCCATCCAGGCTGCGATATATATTCAGGAAAGATAAAAACATTTAACATGTACATCATTGCAGCAGATGATCATCCTACTCAAAGGATGATAATTTCACCAAAATTATCAGTCTACCATCAGACGATCGTCTATTCTATGTACAAAAAATGAATTTATAAAGCTGAGCATGGGAATGCCTGCCTCAGCTAGATCATGAAAGCAGTATGAAAAATAATGTATTGTATTGTATCTTATTACAGGTCTCCTCCCAGCAAATGGATGAACTTCGGACCCTCCTGGATAAAGCATTTCACCCGATAAATGGCCTCATACTTTAGGGGGCAACTGTTATAGACATTTTTGTGCCTTACAGCATTGAGCATGAAATGTCCATAATCTAAGGGATCCAAAGTCCCTAAACATGTTGTTCCTACCCCTAGAGGAACAAGGCTAACAAACCACAGCAATTCACAGAAGTTCTCCACCTGAAACTGCTCAAAAACAAGTCAATTCAGGATCATGTCAACTGCTCCACTGAGCATCTGCGCTGAATGTCAACTGCTCCACTGTCTACCTACGTTGAATGTCAACTCCAACAAAGGCTACCTGCGCTGAGCAAGATTGGACAAGTGGCAGGCTCATTCCTCAATGTGTCAATGCCCAGGAAGCTTCCAAAATGACACTTGCCTCAGGGAATTCGACTGGTGTTGAGTAAGACGTTCCAAATCTCCAAGTGGAAGCAAGAACCTCCAAGTGGACTCAAGAACTGATAGAGGGAGAGGACACTAGTCAGATCTCAAGCTGACTCATCCTCTCTCCAAAATAACTATATATAGATCTCTCCTCCATGAGATCTAGAGGCTGGAATTTGGTATTTGCAGAGAATTGCTGTTGGTTTGAGATTGAGATTAGTACATTGGGTGATTTATGCTTTGTTGGAGGAGAGGAAGGGATTCTTTTGCTGGGAGGTAGATGCTGGATCGGGACTCACTTGGTTGTATCTCCTCTTGAACCTTGTTTATCGTATCAATAAAGCTACTTGAGTTTCTCATATATGCTTGTATTTCAATGATGTTTTGTTATATTTGCATATTTAGTTTATATCTGATCTTAAACTAGTTATGAATGTGAATCTATATCTTTCGTGTAGTCTTCTGCTCTTGTGATCTTGCAGGAACTGTGTGAAGCTGGACCAGTGAAAGAGCAGGCAGCGGGAAGCAAACGAAAGAGAGAGAACGATTGGATCGACAAACTAGCGGAAGACACCGGTTAGTTACATCCTTCTTTCTCTATTTGCATCTCATAAAGAAGAATACTCAGATAGCTTTCCTTGTTTGTTGCTAAGGCACTATCACCTCTTAGAGTGGGATAGGGGCATTCCGAATTGGATAATTTTCCCAACAACACATGGTCCCCACCCTATATTAACCCATTGCTTATATTAAAATCCCGTGATTACTTTTTAATTAATTACATTTCATTGTAATTAAAACCTGACCCCACTCCCCAGCTGTATCTGTGCATCTTCGCCATGTGATAGCCCTCTGATCTCCCACCTCCAAATACAATGGTGCATATCCATATCGCACAGTTTCATCATCCAACCGTTAAAGGTCCAAAAGCAAGTGAGATTCGCGGTTTTGGCTGAGCATTATTTCGCTACATGGCGGCACCAGGTTATATTGCGTGCTCGTGAAAAATACCACCCTCCACCCAAAAGCGGTGTGATATGGCATAACACCGCCTCCCCTAAAGCAAAACTACTCACTGTTCATTTACCAAATCTCACGCCAAAAGCTAACCGTTGTTGGTTAAAAAGCCTAAAAATCCACCTTTCACTCTTTTCACTCATTTTCACTTAAAATCTCTGTTAACCAATTCTGAAAACTTGAAGCTCTGCGCAACCATTTTAACCACTATTTGTAAATAGAAGATGCTGCAGACGCCAAACTGAAGCATCAAATAGACAATTGAAGCCTCAGAAACCTTGGATGCTACCACAAAACCCTGTCTGCACACCAAACCCTCATTTTCTAGGTATTCTTGAAAGAACCAGAACGGCCCTGTAATTTAAGCTATGCACAGTAATTATCAAACGGTTAATTAATTAAATTAATTGAAAAACCTTTCTAGACTAAAGAAAACCTTACTGTGCATCCAAAAGCCCTTTTTTATAAACTGTAATTGCCCTCCCCACTGTTCCAGAGCTTCTAACCTTATTCCTAAAGCCATATAAAAGGTAATTTAATTGAATAAACCAAATTATGGGTTCCCAAAGATCTTTGGATGTAAGACCCCTGCAAACACCTCACTTGGATATTGACCACCTCCCATTGGCCGACAGAGATTTTCAAATTAAAGACACTCTTTCCTCTAGCTATCTACTGAAACTCCAATGCTGGAGTAAAGATAAATTCCTGAACCAAAATGATGAAATTCACCTATGGGAATCAAATTTTCCTAATTATTTGTTCCCACAGGTATACCTATTACCATAAATCATCCACTTCTACCAAGCTTGCTATGTCCCAAGTCAAAGAGCCATGGTCTCTCCTGACCAACAAATGTTATTCACCATTACTGCAGAATCAATAAATCAAATGCTACAGATCCAGCCAAGCCCAAATGAGACCCCACTTTCCATTGAAGCCTTACATGAACTCTACAAAAATCTGGACCTTCCCAAGAAAGCTCAAATCTTTCAAACTTTCATCATAGAAGAGTTTCATACCCCCACAGATAGTCCTCCATGTGCTGCCACCATTTTCTTTGAGAGAGCAAGACAAATTATAACCATGCTCTCTTGTATTCTAGGATACACCACCGACGAGCATGTAGATGAGGTTATGCTTGCTTTCCTATCTATTTTTTGCCCAGGCAAGACTCCAGCTATAGTTTTTAACTTTGCTTAGTTCTTAGCAGATAGAATCCATGAGCATTTTATCAGATTTCGAAATGAAAGAGTATTCAAATACTCTTCAATTTTGTTTCACATGTTTATATATTTTTAGTCAAACAGGTTTCCAGTTAGCATCCAAAAGTTAGACACTAAGGGCATCCATGATCTTTCATCTTTTGGACACCATTAATCCAAAGATATTCCATTGTTTTTAGTTATAAAGAGTTCATTGATTCCTTTGTTCATCCAGTTGTAAACATGCTAACCAGTAGCATTCAACCTAGGATCAATGATGATATTAAGAGAATTTTATAGTTGTCTAAGAATAGTAGAGTGGGAGACTGGTATTTATACTAGGACTACATTGAAATCAGGATATATGGATGCCAACTCACTCCCTACAAGCTGCCAAAATACCTCCCTATGAGGATATTTTCATTAGAGTATTTCAGGAAAATCATAAACTTAGATGAGGTCAATTTTCTATAATCTAGGAAGAAAACTCAGTTCAAGATCAAAAACTAATTGGGCCCTTTTATCTGTAATAAAAGGGAAGCTAGACAAGAAGCGGAGAAAATTTTACAGCAAATGAACTTCAATAGCAGTTTTATGTGGGCGTATGACCCTAATGGAGTCATAAACAAGCTAAGACTCAAATTCAAATTAATTCCTTTCATACATGAGCCTAGGCTAGACATTGAAAGATATGCCAACTAGTTAGAATGGTTGGAAAATACTTTAATAGGTGTGCAAAAAACCTTATAGATTGGGAAAAGTAGATAGATACTAGTTCCTTTTTGTAGTTTCCAACCCAGCAGGAACAGATGGGTATTACTCCCATTCTACAGACTCCAACCACGCAACATAGAAATGTAAAGAGAGCCAAGGAAGAAGGTTCTTGTTCTGGAATGGATACTGTAGATGACGAGTTTGAAATCAGTTAGAGGAAGAAGCCCAAGCTTAATCCTGTAACTGAGCAAGAAGACACCATTGAGAAAGTTGAAATCCCTGATACTGACACAACGGTTGGAAAGAGTAAAGGTCTAGTAGTTTTAGAGGAAACTCATTAACCTTCTACCTCAAGTACTCAAATCATTGAAAAACGGCTTAGTATTGAAGTCTCTTCATCTAGTAAACCAGTGGATAAAGAGAAATATATAAAAAATAAGTACAAAGAAATCAAGTTGAGGAATGAGGCATTTGTTATAGATCCACTTGGGCACATCAATCCTATCATCCATATCAGTGTTTTAGGGCTCATCAAACCCTAATTTCAATTGCTACATGCCCTAAACAATTCACCCCTTTGGATGCCTCCTTCCTAGAAAGTTTCATGACTTGAACACGTCCAAAAATGGTCTCTAAAGGGACCAGCATAGGTAGATACATTACCAGGGTGCTCTGCAGCACAGGTAGATACATTATCGAGGTGCTCTGCAAAGCACCTAAGCCCTCTTTATGCTGCGCTGGGAAAATTTGAGTGAAATTCAATTGGGGTTTGGGGAATATTCTTATCTCTTGGAGTCATCTAGAAGCTTCCCTCAATTATCTACTCCTATGAGCTTGAAAATGGATGAGGAATGAGTTAAGGTGCATCCTATCCTCTCATCCATTCCTCCATGGAACTAATTCTAAGTATGGAAGGCCATTCAATGTCACCATTTATTGACCACTCATCTAAGTGATCAGGGGCTGACAGGCTGGCTAGACTATGTTGAATTGTAAGGAGATAATGTTGCTATGAGAATTGGCTTCGAAGCAAGTATTGTAATGCTACAAGTTTGTCATGCTTCTGATGTGATGTGGATGGGATCCAAGCTGGAGGAATGACTTTGAATCAGACACAATGGTTGTAATTCCTTCTTCTATTCAATAAAGTATTTTAACCTTTCTCCCATACGTTTGTATTGTTTTATGATGCTTATATTTGTGAAATGAATTTGATTTCATTTTCTTGTATTCAATAGATCTTTTGTTTTGATAGGTCCTTTGTCTTCTGTTGATGTTTACAGGTACTTCTCAAGCATGTTAAGTATGGGAAGGAGCAACATAATCAATACAAAGGAGACAAGAGGAAAGTGAAACTACAAGTAGGTTTTCTAATCCTCTTTGTCTTATCTATTGCTTATAGGAAAAGGTTAAAGTGCTTTAAACTGTTGTTCTAGATATGGCTAGTTATCTAGGGAATTAGTGTTTATCCATAGGTACTAAATTCTCCAAAACAAATTGGCGACTCCGCTGGGGAAGAATCACCTTTCCTAGTAGCTTATTCACCTCCTAAGATATTATTGTAGACCCTACTTGTGTTCAGTGACTGTATTTCAGCTCTGTTGCATTGAATTTTGGTCAAAAATTGAGGTTAGATGACCCTTGAGTGGCCTCTCATGAATCAGCACAGGCTTGGCCAGGGGATAGTGCTCTACAGTGCAATTAGGCCCTATTTGACCTATGTTGATCCACCTTAGGGAAAATTTTCACTTTTGGAATGTGTTTTTGCCAACTTTTCTCTGATTGTTTGCTTGTTGATTGATCAATGAATGTCATGTCTCAGAAAACAAGTTTTTATCTCCTTTGCTAGCCCTACTTTGATTTGATTGATTAATGTTTCATTAATGTTTTCTTTATCATTACCGATCAATAGTCAAAGTTAGAATATAGTTGATTAATCTTCATTTGAAAGAAAGTGTCGTAAAGTCTTCTTTTCCTTTGAATCAGAACTGTTGTAAAAGTCTTCGTTCTTATGAAAGATTGATTGATTGTATGTGCATATTTCCTTTTGTTCATATTCACATTAAGGAAATTGAAAAGAAAAACTTGCATTGTTCATATTGTAGTTTGTGAATGCTTGAAAGGAATATCTAGGGAAATTGCATTAGGTGTGCTCTTTTCTCTTTGTCAAAAATCTGATTGCTCTATCCCTAGTAGCTAGGATTTTCATCGTTGAATTGAATGGAAAGAATGCTTATCATGATAGTTGAATTCCTAGGAATTTCAGAATACATCACGTGGTGAACTTCAAAGGAAAATTCTAAAGAAGATCATTTTAAATTTATCTGAATTTACCTAATGGAGCATTGTCACCTAACGAAAAACATTTAGTGGTTCTAGGCTAGAGACGTGTTCCGACGTCGTAAAACAAAGCAGTTGTCACTAACTTGTCTACAATACATCTCGATTGTGATACATCATTCCACGTACGTGAGTATATTGTAGCTTGTCCAGGTACCTTCAGGTATATAGGGTAGTGTTACAGTATGTAAAGTATATGGGAATGCGCTCACTATGTGGTTTTGCATTAGATAGCGCTTATATGGACTGAGCCTCCATGTACCTTCGAGTATATATGGGAGGACAACACTAGGTTGATATCCATCCTTAGGTAACCGAGTCGGCCACCTTGTACACTGTGATACACCGAACACAACATTCGTGGAGATTGCCTTTCCATACTTCTTGGTTCGCCAGGAGGTATTCTGTAGTTCACAGTTGCTTGCTAAATCTTTTGCCTAGATTATCCCTCTTTTGTTTTGTTATGTTACTTTGATTAAAATAAAATTAATTGATCGTGGATAACATCCTCCACACTTACTCCTTAGTTGATCTTAGGTTGAAACATATGGCAACAAATCCGGAGTCCACTAATCAAGGAATTCCTTTTGATGGTATTCCTAGTCCTTTTCCTCCTTTCATAAATATTGGTGCTCCTTATATGGCTACATTATCCCTACCGGGATTTACTAATGGCTTGCCAGTATGGTTGTTTTCAACTTCCTTGGTTCAAAATGTCATGATTTCTTCGCAATCAAGTACACATCCAACTGGAAAAAATCAACCTCCAATTGATCCTAAAGTTGACCCTTTGCCTTCTTCCTTGACTGTTTCTTCCCCCCCTTCTTCCTCTTCGCCTGGTGAAATTATTCGTATTAGTAACTAGGTGGCTAAGAAGAAGAAGAAATGGAAGAAGAAGAACCAAATTCAGCAAAGGGGCAACCAAGCAACCATTTCTTTGAATGCAACATCTAATGAGAAACCATCCGTCAAACCTCACAAAGTTCGATATCCATGCAAACTTTGTACGGGAGACCATCTTCTTCAAAATTGTCCTGATATTCCTCATGTCTTAGAAGAATGGTCTTCTCGTTCACATCATCCTATGCCATCAACTTCTCGAGATCGTGCTGGTGACACACCATCAACTAGTGGTAGTAAAGTTCATGGAAAGAAGGGTAAAGTTAAGTTTCCCTGTAGGTTATGTGAAGGGAATCACCCCATTCACCTTTGTCCCTATCTAGATGAAGCCAAAAATGTGTTGGATAACCATGCTGCTTCATCGCAGCGACTTCCATCTGGTTACAGGAGACTATCCCTTAATCCTTCATTAGTTGATGAATTGACTGACTCAAATCAATTGTCGGTCAAACCCAATCTCTCTGAAAGTGAATCCTATGAGTCTATACCTGACCCAAATCAACAAGTTGAGGTAACAGTTGACCTGATTTCACCTTCAGCTAATCGTACCTTTCCTGAAGAGAGTGAATATGATACCACTCAAGTTCTTTTTTTTTCTTCAGATTCAAATGAGCTTGGGGGAAATCCTCCTATTCCATCAAGACAGGAGGAAAATCCTCTCGTTCTCATAACTCAAGGGGTTAATCTTCCTGTTTCTATGGTACCCCCTCCAAGTAGTCTGGTCACTTCCTTTGATTGGAATCAACTGGAAGGATCATGTCTTCCTTCTTATGTTCCTTTCCAGATCATAGTACAGGGTTGTGATATGATTGTATCAGGCACTATTATAGATGAAGGTGCATCTGTGAGTATCCTTTCCTCAACTTCTTGGAAAGCACTCAGTTCGCCACCACTTGTGCCTGTTACCCAAAATCTATTGGATTTTAACAGAGGAACCAGTCAATCATTAGGGATCCTTCCTCATTTGCCTATTACTTTGGGAGGAAAAATCATTTTTCTGAATGTGATGGTAGTCCCAGGCCCTTTAGATTTCAATTTACTTCTTGGGCACGACTATGTTTATGACATGGGATCCATTGTTTCAACACTCTTTTGAGTGATTTGTTTCCCACAGGAAGGCCGAATTGTCATTGTTGACCAGCTTTCATTTCCCAGTCCAAATATGGTTTCCATTCAACCATCTTCCCTAAATGGTCTTTTTGTACCAATGGTATCATCCCTGCCATGGGTTAATTATGTGGCAACCTGTTCCATACCTACATCAACTAACTTTCATTTCAGTGATGTTGTACTTCATGTACTAGGGACACTAGAACCAAATCTCTCCTTCATGACCTCTTATGAGTCGTGATCCAAGAATATGAGGATAGTTTGTTATCTTGTGTCAACCTCGTTAAAAAGATAAACAAGGAATATGAGGATAGTTCTTTTACTGTGTCAACCTCATTAAAAAATGAAACAAGTCCATGAGGATAGTTCCTTGTCTTGTGTCAACCTCGTTTAAAAAATGAAACAAGGAATATGAGGATAGTTCCTGGTCTTGTGTCAACCTTGTTAAAAAATGAAACAAGGAGTATGAGAATAGTTCCTAGTCTTGTGTTAACCTTGTTAAAAAATTAAACACGGATTATGAGGATAGTTATTCTATTGTGTCAACCTCTTTAAAATATGAAACAAGTCCATGAGGATAGTTCTTGGTCTTGTGTCAACCTCGTTAAAAAATGAAACAAGGAGTGTGAGGATAGTTCCTAGTCTTGTGTCAACCTCGTTAAAAAATGAAATCAAGGATATGAGGATAGTTCATTGTCTTACGTCAACCTCGTTAAAAAATGAAACAAGGAATATGAGGATAGTTCTTTTATTCTGTCAACCTCATTAAAAAAATGAAACAACTCCCATGAGCATAGTGCCTTGTCTTATGTCAAGCTCGTTAAAAAATGAAACAAAGACCCCTGGAGAAAAGTTCTAATTCGAGTCTTTGATTAGATCTTGTAAAATCCCAGTTGAGTCTTTCACTTGATCTCATAAATGAACCTTCATTCCATCCATCTGATAGCCACGAGTAGTCTACTTAGGTGAATGTAATGAAGCTTGGGGGCATGCACCTAATGGTAAAGTTAAGTTTCCCTATAGGTTATGCGAAGGGAATCAACCCATTCACCTTTTTCCCTATCTGGAAAATGCCAGGAAGGTGTTGGATAACTATCCTGCTTCACCGCAGCAACTTCCATTTGGTTACAGGAGACTCTCCCTTTCATCGTGCTGGGGGCATGTAAACAAATCTCAAGCATAGTTCTTCATTTCAAGATTTTGTAAAAATGAAACTGAATTCAAGCATATTTCTTCGTTTTAAGCTTGTATAAAAATGAAATTGAATCCAAGCATAGTTTTTTCGTTTCGAGCCTATGTAAAAATGAAACTAAATCCAAGCATAGTTCGTCGTTTCAAGCTTATGTAAACATGAAATTGAATCCAAACATAGTTCCCTATGGTTCAATCTTGTGTAAAAATGAACCCATTTCCATTTTTAACCCTCGTTATTTCCATTCTATCAACCTTTTCCATCAGATGAGCCATGATTTTTCTCCTTCCATCGTCACTATCTGCTTTGTTGATCATACGCTTTCACTTGGTTGTTTTACCCTTTTTTGAGGAACAATTGCAATGAGTGGTGTTATTAGAAAGCCTCTTCACATAAATCAACATGTTTTGAGAAGTTCCAACATCACCAGAACCAGTTGCTATCCTAGACACCACTCGTTCCTCAAATTGGAGTCCTCTTTAAGCTTTTTTCAGACTCTCTAAACATGAAAAGATTTCGAGCGCTTGTCCTTTCCAGCTTGTTAATGGATTGGAAACGATATCTCTCTAGTATTATTTTATGCTTCTTCGGACTTGAGAGATTAATTTACGAAAAAGAACTTGTGGAGTTTTCTTTTTGTCCCTTTTCAAACTCTCTAAACATGAAAAGGACCGATTTATCTTTGTCGTTAAACTCGTTAAAACATCACATAGCGACAAACTTTTCCATCTAGACAAGACCAAGTTTCATCTTCGCTAGACTCGTTAAAACATAAAATAGTGATGGATTCACCCAAAGGGTGAAATTATACAACAAGCATATCTTATCCTCCTCAAGAATGATAAAAATAAATAGGTATTGGTCAACAATGATTGGGGAAAAATGGGAAAACCACTTTATGGTAGTAGGTCGCTCTTGAACATGACACTTTCACTTCATCTCCGTGACTATTTGGGTTAGGTTATCTACTTGATGGTTATCATACCTATGGTCTATCACACCATCCACCACTTTTGTTTGGGGTCAATGCTGCCAATTCATTCAGAATATTTGGGTTGGGTTATCTGCTTGATGGTTATCATACCTATGGTCTATCACACCATCCATTACTTTGGTTTTGGGTAAATGTTGCCAATTAATTCAGTGTCACTGATATGTTCAAGATATGTTCAAGAGAAGTCATTCAGTGCAATACCATAATCCTCCATTTTCATGACCACCATTCTTGAACCTTGTGTCATCAGTCAAATTCCATCACCAAAATCACTGCACTTGTTTTGTGTCGTTGATGTGGGATACATCAAGGTCCTCTTGCGATGAGTCACTTCTTATCGACATCAACACATTATCCAAGAAGTTGACTTAGAAACACCCTTCCAGTACCTTGAGTCTTACATACATCAATGGCAGGTTTCTCTCTTCCAGCGATAGGCATACATCAATGGCCTTCGATCGAAAGACTTTGTATGGTGTTCGACACCAAATCATCCATTCACACCATGCAAAATGTATTGTAGTACCTTGAGGATTATTATCATTATCAATGATCCCGCTGGCATTTGTTAACAACTTAAATCATTGGTTGGTAATCAGATGGTGTCTTCCCATGTTCGACTTCAAATCATTTATTCACATGGTTAGACTCGTACTTGACTGAATGATTGAACAAGATAAAAGACCCTGGATCTTGTTTCATCCATCCGGGCTGCGATTTTAGGAGTACTAAATCATATGTACGATGGCTTTACATTGATGGTCATTCTGATCATGGGTTTATATCTGTAGACGACTGTTTATGTACATGTAATGAAAGCTTATAAGCTGAGCATGGGTATGCCTTCCCTCAGTGATTCATGTGAAATCAAATACCATGATATATGTATTGTAATTGATGCAGGTCAACTTCCACTTTGATACCTCCTCATCACATCGTAAAGCATTTCATTTGACATTGGCATATTTCTGACTTCATGCTTTAAGGGGCAGTTGTTACAAATCCATTTGGGCACATCAATCCCACCATCTAGATCAGTGTTTTAGGGTTCATCAAACCCTAATTTTAGTTGCTACATGTCCTAAACAAGTCACCCCTTTGGATGCCTCCTTCCCATAAAGTTTCATGACTTGAAGACATCCAGAAATGGTCTCTAAAGGGACCAGCGTAGGTAGATACACTACCAGGGTGCTCTACAGCGTAGGTAGATATACTAATAGGGTGATTTGTAGAGCACCTAAGCCCTCTTTAGGCTGAGCTAGGTGAATTTGAGTGAAATTCAATTGGGGTTTGAGGAATATTCTTATCTCTTGGAGTCATCTAGAAGCTTCCCTCATTGATCTATTCCTATGAGCTCGAAAATGGATGAGGAATGAGTTAAGGTGCATCCTATCCTCTCATCCCTTCCTCCATGGAACTAATTCTAAGTATGGAAGGCCATTCAATGCCACCATTTATGACAAAACCTCCTTCTTCTTCCCATAAATTGACCACTCATCTAACTGATTAGGGGCTAGCAGGCTAGCTAGACTATGTTGAATTGTAAGGAGATAATGTTGTTAAGAGAATTGGCTTTGAAGCAAGTATTATGATGCTACAAGTTTGTCATGCTTTTTATGTGATGTGGATGGGATCCAAGCTAGAGGAATGACTTTAAATCAGACACAATGGTTCTAATTCCTTCTTCTATTCAATAAAGTATTTGAACCTTTCTCCCATATGTTTGTATTTTTTTATGATGCTTATATGTGTGAAATGAATCTAATTCCATTTACTTGTATTCAATAGATCTTTTGCTTTGATCAGTCCTTTGTCTTCTGTTGATGTTTATAGGTACTTCTCAAGTGTGTTAAGTACGGGAAGGAGCGACAGAATCGATACAAAGGAGACAAGAGGAAAGAGAAATTACAAGTAGGTTTTCTAATCCTCTTTGTCTTATCTATTGCTTATAGGAAAAGGTTAAAGTGCTTTAAACTGTTGTTCTAGATATGGCTAATTATCTAGGGAATTAATGTTTATCCATAGATACTAAATTCTCTAAACATCAATATAGGCTGAAACATATGTCCAGTACTTCAAATAGAAACCTGCCAATCGGAATAGATTAATGTCAGCCTTTGACATTAAAACTGGTAAAATGAAAATGACATTTATGCAACCTACAGTCGAGCATCCTAGATTGTCAGCAGACTATAGGAAAACAAAGTTTGATGTTTTGGCTAGGGATGTTCACCCTATTGACCAAATAGAATTCCATAAGTAGGTAGGTGAAATGATTTACTCCATAATGACTAAAAAAGCAATGAATGTGCATAAAATTCAAAGCTCTCTGGACAACATCACAACACAGTTTAAGCTAGAAAAGGCATCCTCACAGGGCAAGGATAATAGAATCAAGTCACTGGAAGACTTGGTAATTGAAATTGGATGTAATCCAAATAATATCAAACCTACAGAGAAACTAATAAAGAATAAAAATGAGGATATTGTTGCTTTAAAGAAATAACTGAAGTTGCCTCCTTCTGAACATCCACAGGCCAAGGAGGTCCTAGAGAACCAAACCCAACAGGAAGAAATGATGGATCTCATTCTTCAATTAAATGCTCAATTAAAAGAGATGGAGAAGGAATTAGATGAGTTAATACAACCCAAACAAACCAGCCTTGAAAAATGGGTCTCTCCTTTGGTGCTAGTGCCAAAGAAAAATGGTAAGTGGAGAATCTGTGTCGATTATCGGGAACTGAACAAGGCCACTAAAAAGGACCATTTTCCTTTGCCTTTCATAGATCAAGTGTTAGATGTTCTGGCAACGAAAAAGTTTTTCTCCTTCCTAGATGGGTTTAGCGGGTACAACCAGATTCAAATCAGCCCAAAAGTCCAAGATAAGACCACTTTCACTTCTCCTTGGGGTACCTTAGCATATCGGGTCCTTCCTTTTGGTTTGTTCAATGCTCCAGCCACTTTCCAGAGAGCAGTATTGAGTATATTTTCTGAAATGGTTCATGATGCAGTGGAAATATATATGGATGATTTTACTCCTTATGGTTCTAAATTTCAGGAAACTTTATCTAACCTAGGAAAAGTTTTGGACAAGTGTATTGAAATGAACCTGTCCCACAGTCCGGAAAAATGTGAATTTTTGATGATTGAATGGATCGTGCTAGGTCATGCAATCTCTCAACAAGGATTATAGGTGGACCCCAACAAAATTGCCATCATCTAAAGGGTCCCACCTCCTCAAAAGGTGAGAGATGTCTAAAGTTTCCTAGCCTTAGCAGGATATTAGAGAAGATTCATTAAAGATTTCAGTAAGTTAGCCTCTCCGTTGTTTGGTCTTTTGGGAAAAAATGTCGAGTTCATATGGACGGAAAACTGTCAAGAAGCCCTAGATACCTTGAAAAGCAAACTTGTGACTGCCCCAATTTTGAGAGGCCCAAACTTGACCCTACCTTTCCACATTCACACAGATGCCTCAAACAAAGAAATAGGAGCAGCTTTTGGAAAAATTGATGAAAATCTACCTTATTCCATATACTTTATAAGTAAAAACTTGTCAAAGACAAAGTTAAACTACACAGTAACCAAGAAAGAACTCCTCGCTGTAGTGCATTCCTTAAATAAATTCAGACATTACACCACAGGCTATCAAACCTTTGTACACACTAATCATGTTGCAATTAGATATTTAATGAATAAACCAGATGTAAATGCTTGCATTATTAGATGGTTTCCTTTACTACAACAGTTTGATTTAACCATTGTCGATAAGCCTCGTAAAGAAAATGTTGTTGCTGACTTTTTGTCTAGAGTAAATTTGCCTGCAGGTGAGGAAGGAATGGTGGATGATCAAATGCCAGATGAGAACCTATTTTCTATCTCGGTACTCTCTCCATGGTTTGCTAATATACCAAATTACTTGGTTTCAGCACAGTTCCCACCACACCTGTCCTGAAAAGAGAAGAGCAAGATCATGAGGAAAAGTGCTCGTTTCACTTGGATTGGGGGAAATCTCTTCAAACTTGGCCTAGATCATATCTTGAGAAGACTCAGGGAGGAGGAGATTTTTGACATTCTCCTGACCTGTCATGACGGGCCCTCTGGAGGCCATTTTACAACAAAGAGGATTGCCTTCAAAATCTTGCAAGCAGGCTACTATTGGCCCACTCTTCATCAAGATGTAAAAAGATATACCATCCAATGTGATTGGTGCCAAAGGATGGGGAAACCTACTCCAAAGGATGAGATGCCCATGCAACCTCAAGTGACCTTTGAGCCATTTGAGGAGTGGGGCATGGACTTTGTGGGCCCTATCAACCCTCCTTCAAAACAGAGGCAATATATCATTGTGTGCACCGATTATTTGAAAAAATGGACAAAGACAAAAGCAATCAAGGTAGCAACAGAGGAAAAAGTAGTTGACCTTTTAAGAGAAAACATATTCTATAAGTTTAGGTATCTAATAGAACTGGTTACAGATTAAGGCAGTCAGTTCACTTCCAATTTGATTGAAGACCTACTCACACATCATAAAATCAAGCACAGGACTTCCACTCCTTACAATCCACAAGCCAATGGATAGGTGGAAGTCACTAATAGAGCTTTGGAAGGAATTCTAACCAAGGTAGTGAGCAGCAACAGAAAAGATTGGGCGGAGAGACTAGTTGAGGCCACCTAGGCTTACAACACAACATGGAAGACCACCACAGGGTTCACACCCTATGAAATGGTCTATGGGAAGAAGGCTTTGCCGTCAATAGAATTTGAATACAATACACTAAGGATGGCAGCTCAGCTGTACCTCGACCTCAGCCATGCACAGAGGGAAAGGCTACTCCAGCTCAATGGATTGGATGAACAAAGATTGTAGGCCTTTCTCCACACAAAGGTAGTCCAGTTTCAAGGGAAAATATCGCATGATAAAAATATCAAGGAGAAGAAATTCCAAGAGGGATATTGGGCACTTCTCTATGACTGAAGATATAAAGACTTCAAAGGCAAGCTGAGGACAAGATGGCTGGGACCCTACACTGTGGAAAAATACAATGCCAATGGTTCAGTTCTAATCATTGAGGAAGCCATCCCCATGCTTGTCAATGGACATAGGTTGAAAATTTACAAGAAGCCCCTCTCCAAGTGAGAGTTCACTGAAGATCTGAATAAGACAGTGTTGGTAGCGGAGCAGGTTTCAGCCTCCACTCCACCCACTCACTAAAGAAGCAAAAAAAAGAAAAATAATAAGGACTCAAGTGAAAACCTCCATGAGGCGCTTGAGTCCCATCATTGGGTTGAAAACCTCTTTTGAGGCGGCCCAGTGATGACAAAAAAAAAAAAATAAGAGAGAAAAAGATCCCTGGGTGAAAACCTCCCTTGGAGGCACCCAGGGCAGGCAATTAGGGTGAAAACCTCCTTGAGGCACCCTAGTTGTCTTTCAAAAAAAAAAGAAGGGAAAAAAATAGAGAAAGAAAGAAGAGAAAATTGACTTTTAAAATGCATTGCAGGTTACAGGTGGACCACAAGAAGCAAGAGAAGATGCCACAAAGCCTATTTAACCTCATCCACACTCTTCTCCATCATTTCTAACCTTTCTTCCACCTCACTGTGTGTTTTTTCCGAACATTGTATATCCTACAAGAGGCCCTGTGTGTTCTATAGGAGGCTCCTGTAGAAATCACAAAGAGCTCGAAATGGATTTTAAAAATAGTTTGAGGAGCTAGGAAGTTTCATGAAGAGCATGTAGGCCCTCCTACAGCTATCCACCCTCCTAGCTATCCATCCCACACCTGCACCACCTCATCATCATTGATTTCTTTCCTTCCTGCTAAAAAACACAGAAACCAGTTTTTAGAAAAAAACAAAAAAACAAAAGGCAAAAGGAAAAACACCTCCAAATCTCACCTGCAGCTTACCAAATACCTCTCCATCACTATTAGCATCTCCGGTAGCATCCTCATAGCTCCCAGCACAAGAACCAACTAAAAATTTTAAAGGGAGAAGTAGCTACAAGAGCTCCTGTAGGATTTCCTGTAGCAGCTGATCCCCTTAACATCAAGCCACAACAGCAAAATAGGTGCAGCTATAGGATTGAAGATAATGTCTGAAGCTAGATCGAGCCAGAGGGTACCTACACAAAGCAAACAAACCACACATCAGGGAGCAGAAAGCATATAGCAGAGGAGATACAGGCATGCAACAACTAAAATACGAGCATGCAGCAGCAAAGGAACCAAGATGCACCACAGCACGAACACTCGACTTGCAGGTAAGTGTCTAACCCTCTCCTTTGTTGCATCTATGTAATTCAAAAATATGCATAAGCAAAATGAGATGGTTATAGTTGAACAAGAAAAGGTGGCCAGTTAACTGCCCACCCTCGTCTAGTTGACTGCGCTCATCCGGAGATGCCACTACACGTGTGCCTAGTCAACTCACAGAAAATCCAAAGGACAAGTAGTGGAGGGTATACAAACTCTGATTCAATGATGGGGAAGTGATTGTGGGAAGGAGTCATGAGGAGTCATGATGACAAGGCAGTGGGGACCAATGGTCCAAATATGGCAACATGCCTTTTTGCTACCTCACCCCATCACCGGAAATATCTAAAAGAAGACATAAGTACTCCTCCTCGAAACACCTTCACCACCTTTTCTTCCATTTCATCCTCGTCCACTTAGCTGCACCAAGCTCTATACCACCTCCATAACCTCGAAACCATCATTCTATATCGTTTTCATCCATCCTTCTGCTATTGGTGTTCTACAGGAGAAGGAATAGGTTCTACAGGAGCACCTACAACAAGTTCTATAGGAGGGGTAGTAAGTAGTTTTTAAGGAGGAAACATGAGTTTTTTTCCAAATTATGGCTTGAAGAGGTAGGTTCTGTATAGACCCACCTTGATTATTAATGTCTGCAAGGAAAGATACAATTTTAAGGGTGAATTGAGCCTGTAGAAGGAGAGGAATTTCATAAAAACATATCTGGTTGTTTTCTTAAAAAAACACACATTTTTTCTCTGTTTCTTGTTTCTTCAAAAATTTTGTCTCCATCTCTACCTGGGGTGTTCCAAATGGGCATAAGAAAAATGACACTGGGATTCATGAGGAAGGAACCCACAAATTCAGTTAGGCTCCATGAACATCCCAAGGTGGTAGCAATTTTCACCAGAGCAAATTGGATGCCATTTTTCGAAAATTTTCAAGGGTTTGATGAAGAAGTGGCTCAGGAGTTTTCCCTTTCTTTAGTACCTCACTCAAAGACCCATGCCACTATTAATTTTAGAGGTATCACCATGGAAATCACCCGAGAATTTATTAGTAGGGTTACCAGCCTTCCCCTTGGATTACCTTGGAGAAAACATGAAAAGCCAGTGGAACAAGTTGCCAAGAAAACCTTCTTCCAACCAAATGAACATCCTATAGAAGACAAAAATGGCATTAGAAGAACAAGCATACCTTAGCCTTGGGATGAGGTCAGTTACCAAATCATCAAGTATATTTCCTGTGAAGGGTGGTATAACATAGTTTATGGCTACCATTTTAGACTTGTCCATCAGCTGAGATATGAAATGGACACTCCCACACCACAAAAACTCAGCATCCCCTATTTTCTCCTGCAGTCCCTCATAGAGTCCAGTATTAAGTTGAAGGCAGGAGGTCCAGATCAATTGGCTCACCATGGGTTAATTAAATTATTAGTGGAAGAAGCCCTACACACCTTCACAATCCCCATAGCATGGGAAATATTCAGAAATATGACAGGAGAAGATGATATAAAGGCCCTCACATATGAACACAATCCTTATGAAAGTGAGGGGGAAGAATAGCAAGGGGACGAAGGGGAGGAAATTGAAGACACCAAGATAGAGAAGGAAGACACCAAGACAGAGGAGGAAGAAACCAAAACAGAGCAAGAGGAAACAAAACCAGCAGAGACAGAGAAGACAAAAGGAGAGGAAAAAGGGATAGAAAAGACAAAAGTGTCTCCTGAGACCCTACAAAGGGAGGCAGCAACTGCTCTTGCTGCCCTCAACACCCCAGTTAAACCCAAACAAAAGAGGAAGAGGTGAACATCAATGTATTTCAGGGCTCAGAAAAGCACAAGGATAAAAATAGGGAAACCACAACCATCTTCAACAGTGCCTATTATAATTGAAGATTCACCCACTATCAAAGGGGAAGAATCTCCCTCTAAAACCCCCATCACATATGAAAGAGGAAGTCCCAAATCTTCCACCTCGAAGGAAAGAGTGCAACTATAGGACTCAAAAACAACTATACAGGAGGCACAGACTGTTCTATAGGAGACCCTAACAAAGCTACAAGAGACCGAGAAACTCGAGAAAAGGGTAGAAGAAAAGCCAAAGGGGAAGGAGGGGACAACAGAGGCACAAGAACCTGACCCCTAGCCTAGTTTAGGCTCTTAATACAATCTTCTTGAGGGGCGAAAATCATTCCACAGAAATTTGCAGTCCCACTTTTCTTTGAGTTCGAGAAAGAAAGGACGAGGAGCCATAGATGGATGCAAATTTCCAAATCCAAGGGGGTAGAGGATATTGGCCACATGGAGAACCAGCTTAGAGAGATGGGAAGGGAGCTAAGTGTTGTAAGAAATAGAGAGGCAATCACAAGAACTCACTTGGAAACATAAAATGAGTTGCTAAGAAGACAGCTGCAAGAAAAGGAAACACAATTGGCATGCATGGCCAGCTAGTCTATGGAGGCACTATAGTGTAGAACACGAGAAAAATCATATGGCATATACCTCAAAGACCAATGGCTACAGTTTCAGATCAAGACTTTGGCACAGAGAGGCACAATGCCTTTTTAGGATTACAGACAATTCATGGATCTATGTGACCAAAGTTCAGTAGAAGACAAGGCAAAGATAGTAGAGTTCTATTTGCATAACATGGTCCTCACCGATATAAACCTACAGGATCCCAATGTTAGGCTAGGGGACCTATAGCTAATGGCCATGGCCTCATGGATGAATCATGAGGAGAAAAGGGCAACAGAAATCAAAAAGTTGATGGAAAAAGAGAAAAATGATCCCCTAATGATTAGAGTTGAGCCATCAGACCCCATGGTTCTCATCAGTACACACCAAATGCTTGCAAATAATCCTCAAAGTGCCCCTAGGTATATCAATGATCAGGCCTAGGCCATCGCACATTTTGAGGACATGGAAAGATTACTTGGAGATGATTGTATTCATGCTTGTATGAGGAGGTGGAATACACTACCACACAGCTTGCAGATAAGGGAGTATCACTCCCTAACAAGGATGAAAGAAGCATTATGGAGAGTGCCACTATACAAGCACTCTATGGAGAGTTTGAAGGTCAATTGGATTGGACTCAAACTAAGTCCCCCACTGCTGCTAGGACTGCTAGAGGGCAGAAAAGATGAAGAAGAACAACAGCAGTGGGAAGAAGTAGACAGAAAGGCAGGATTCCATGATAAAGAAGAGGATCTCACATCAGAAGCATGGGATGTCAGGGAGGCCATCTGGGCCATCAAATATGAGGAGATGGACTAGTTGCTCAGAGGATGAGTGACACATTCAGTAGGGGGTGATGATGAGCCCCATAAATGGGTAATTATATGGGTTCATTGTGCCTCCTAACTTAGCTTAATCCACCATTCTCATTATTTTATTACATATTTTTTATTATATTTATGATACTAGAGTGAGTTGGGTTGGTCATTATGCCATGGAGTCTAATGTGTGCTTAATGCGGATTTTTGGTCAATTTTGTAGACAAAGTCAAAGGTTTAACGGACATTTGGTAGCAAATATTCGAAGAAAACAAAGGAGAGGATTTATAGGAGGGTGTCCCCCTCATTTATGACTCCCTACTTCAAATTCTCCTTCAGGAAGCTTGGAGCACAAGCAGCCACATCAATGCACCAAGGAGACAGCTGAGCAAGTGGAGGATAACTTCTGTCTATCTCAAGTTTTGGGAGCCAAGCCTCCCTGATTTTAAGGAAGCTATTGGGAGCTTTAGTTGTATAAGTATAGAGGCCTAGGGCCTCATTAGGTTGTTGGATTTTAGTCAAATTTTTGAACTTTTGTTGCAGTTTTGCTCTGCTCAACTTCGAGCTTACTTTTGTGGACAGTTTCATGTAATCTTACTGTTATTTTGATAATGAAGATGAGATTGTTTCTGAGCTAGCACTGAGTTACCTCAGAGGGCTGAAGCTCTTGGGTTAGGGCCCAATCCAAGTAGCCAAGCACCTCTTGTCTTTTATTTATATGTTTTGTTTCAGTTTATGAATTAATTGCTGTTAGATAGATTTCTTTCTTTGTTAAGGATAGGTTGCTTTTGGTGATTTAAAAGGTTGTTTCCATTTCTGTTTTTTGTAGCAATTTGAGTAGTGATTGGAAAAGGATACAAAAATGCTATCAACAAAGCCTTGGCCTCCTTTCCTCCCTTTGGGACCATGAACTAAGGCCAAGACCCTCTTGCTGCCACAAAAAACACAGATTTTCCTTCTCCATAGGATTTCTAGTGTTGCAGTTTGTTAGAAGGTTAATTCTTTGCTGTAGATCTATTTCACCATGCTCATTTCTATCTTTGCAATAAATTTCCTTCCATGCTTCCTTTCCATATAGCATCTTTCAACATTTACTTTCCTAGATCAGAATTTGTCTTAGCTTCATGCAAAGTTTTGTTTTTTGGTGTAGCTAGTTTCTTTACTTTCTTAATCACAATGTTTGATTTTTAGTTCTATGGCAGTACATCTCCGCTCACAATAAGTCAGCCAATCAACCATCACCATCTCTCTTTGATCTATTTTCCACAGGTCATCCAAAGTCCCTCACAAATCTGCCTTAATTTTTTGCACTTTTCTCATAAACTTTCCTCTCTTTCTTTGAACAAGTCCAACCATATTTCTCTTCCCTAATCCTTCTTGATGAACCCTAGACACCTTCACACATCCTCCTAGCCATCAAATACCATTTCCACCCATTTTCCTACCTTCAAAACCTCTAAAACAGCTCTTGGCATCCTCCTGAAGACCTCCTGTAGACCTCCTGTAGATCCCCTGCAACCTCCTGTAGATTTTCCTGTAGGTGTCTTTTTGAAGTCCGATTGCAAGGAAAGCTTCCAGAAGGCCACCTGGGACCTCATAGGACCCCTCCACACCTTCTCACACCTCTGAAAACTCCAAATTCGCCCTCCATCGCCACCTAATCACTGCCACATTCACAAACAAATGAATTACATGCATGACAATTTCACCAAAAAATACATAACAATCCAAAAAGATGTTTTTTTCTCATTTCCTTGTAGAAATAGCTTAAGTAGATGATGTTTACTTCCTAAGTAGGTAATAGCATTCATTTCATGGTTTTTCATCTCTCTTTCTACAAAAATAGGATTAGTTGGTTAATTAGGGTTTGCTAGGTTTACTTTGCATTTTAGTCTTCTTTCTCCTTCTGAAAATAAAGTAGCCTCTATAGAGTAAGCTTTCCTTTCTTTCATGACATAAAAAGCTTCTTATGGAATTCATAGAAGTTGGCTTGAGCTCCTAGTGATCTTGTGCCAGCTGAACAACTGACAGCCTGCAGTAAGAACTAGTACTTATTCATATAGCACTGTCGCTTCCAAGTTTGTTACAAACTATAGAGTTGATAAAAGTAAATTAGAAAGCCTAGGAGTTGCAACATTATTGCTGCAATACTGGTGCTCACCACTTTTTGGCGCCGTTTCCGGGGAAGCATCAGAGTATTTTGTGATTACTACTTTTCTTCTATTTTCTACTGCAACATTCTGCTAAGTAGTTTATTTCAACAAAAGTAGAGTAGTTGTCTCTTTCAATTTCCGCATTTCCTTGCTTTCATTTCAATTCTGCAATTTCCATTCCAACAAAAGTAGATTAGCCATTTCCTTGCTTTCATTTCAATTCTGCAATTTCCATTTAAGCAAAACTTGATTAGCCATTTCCTTGCCTTCATTTCAATTCTACAATTTCCATTTCAGCAAAAGTAGATTAGTCATTTCCTTTCTTTCATTTCAATTCTGCAATTTCCATTTCAACAAGTTCATTTCAGTTAGTTGCAATTTGTTTGTTCAATCAATTTCAGTTTTGCAGGTACAAGCAGAAAAAAGAAAAAACCACCCAAAAAGAGATTTCCTTTCATGCCTCGTAGGAAAAGAGATAATTCAGGAAAATTCTTGCCCAACACCCCCACCACATCACATAGCCACCCTTCTCTCTTCTTTGGTGGCAGTGATCAAGAAGAACTTGTAGGTCAACAACCAGAGACATTTGAAGAACCTATAGGGGAAGAAGAAGAAGAAAACATTCCTCCTCAGACAATGGCTGAAAACAGAAATGCTAGGGGTAATGGAGAAAGAGTAGAAGGTACCTTTCCCATCCAAGAAACCAATGGGGACACTAAAATGAAGAACATAAGCCCTTCAGCCCTACCTCACTTTCATGGATTGACTACAGAAGATCCTGACACCTTTTTGTTTGAATTTTCTATTATCTTTCGAACCTATGACTATGCAGAAGGTGAGCAAAATTTGAAACTATTTCCTTCTACCCTCAAGGATGCAGCATTACACTGGTTCATGAGGTTACCTAGCAATAACATCACAACTTGGGCCCAGATGCAGTAGGCCTTTAATAAAAAATATCGAGACTAATGTATGTCAAAAGACACCAAGGAAGAAATCTTCCGAATGACCATGGGAAGTGATGAATCATTGGAAGATTATGAAGAGAGGTTCCAGCTCAGTTATAAAAGCACCAGGTGCACACTTGACCTCGAATCACTAAAGTTGGTCCTGCTAAGGGGAATTCCAGAAGACCTTCTAGGCACCCTCCATTTACTCGCTGGGGAAGACATCTAAAAACTACCTTATGAAGACATAAAGTCTATTTTTAGAAACCATTCTAGGGCAGCTAGGAAGAGAGGGAGGGGGAGTCAACCCATAGCCAGTACCTCCTCATCTAGTTCATCCCTCAAAGGTGAACTTGGAAACATGCTGGAAGACTTCAAGAGTGAGATGTTGCAGTCTCTTGCCATGCAAATGGATACCTTGCATATCAAAAGGAAACAAGAAGAAGCAGAGAGGGCTTTGGCCATTTTTTGTCCTAGGTGCATCAGAAGGCATCCTAGGAACGAATGTTCATTGAACTCTATAGAGGCTTGTTCAGTCTATGAAGAAGATCATTCTACAGATAAGTGCCCTTCCTTGCCCAGACTTAAAGCTGTATACTAAGGGGCCAAAGGAGCCATTGAACCACTCTATTTCATGAACCAAAGGAGACCACATGGACCTAGACCATACCAGCAGGGAATGCAGGGGACATCTCAGGCATACTACAACCCCAACCAAGCCACTTCCATAACTTCTTAGGGCCCTCCTGCTCATCCTTCCTGGTCCACACCTCCTCCTTGGTCTTATCCATCTCAATATCATTCTCAACCAGCCACTCATTCATTTCACTCCTATGCTCAATGACAACCTTAGTGGAATGCATCTCATTAGGGGTGGAGGCCCCAGTACAAATCTCCTCCCACTCTTTTTCCTCCACCACCTACTCAACTACAACCATTGCCTCCTGCTCCACCAAGGCAAACCCAAATGCTTGCTTAATTGAACCCGAACTCGAACAACAGACAGGCCCACCAAGTTTATAGTGGGGAACCATCATGCCCAACTTATGTTGTGGAGATTCAGGAGATTAACCTATGATCTAGGAAGGTTCTCCCAAATAGCCAGCCTCCCCCTCAAGAGGTTGAGGAAGATAAAGGGGAAAGTGAACCGAAAGCAATTCCACCCTTTCCTAAGAGATTATATGGGACAACGCAACCCACCCCGAAAGAAATTGAACTTCTGGGAGAATTGAAAAAGTTATGTGTAAATATACCACTTCTCCAAGCCATAAAGGATGTACCTATATACAATAACATGATCAAAGAGAAGTGCTTCAGGCATCCAGGCAGGTGCAAGAGAGATGCCCCGACCATCAATGTCATAGGACAACTGTCCGACTTGATGTTGGGGCAGGTAATCTGTCTGAAATATCTAGACCCTGGAAGCCCAGTAGTTGATGTCCACATCAATGGCACCATGATACCACATACCTTGATTGATCTGCGAGCTGCCATAATGTGATGACAAAGGAAACCATGCTCAAACTCAACCTTTAGAGCTCCTTGAGAAAGACCACGACAGTACTGTAGCTAGTAGACCGCTCCACCATGACCCCTGAAAGGATTGTGGAGGATGTGATGGTATCCATTGATTCTTGGGAGTACCCTGCTGATTTCTTAGTTCTCCAGCTGAAGGCAAAGCTCACTAGGTATCCTCTCATCCTGGGAAGACCCTGGTTGGCCACTACCGATGCTTACATCAGTTGTCGGCCTGGAAACATGACCATCAAGAACGAGCATATGTCCAAGCAGCTAATCCTATACCCTCCTACCCAACCCTTACTAGAACATGATCTACCTCTTTGGTTGGAGGAGGAAGATGAGGATGAAGTCTATTCTACACCACTGTGTGTAGTAGAAACTGTCATGGGGGGAAACCGAAAAATGAGGATGATATCATTGAAAATTTAATTCAAAATCCACCCTCCAATATTTTGCCATTAGAAGATCTAGTGAAAGAAACCTAAGACAATCCCTCAACTGATCTCTGTGTGGCTGACCCAACCTCTCTCCATGTTAAGAACATAGAGTTTGGCCTAGAAAGAACCTTGCAAATCAACTCATCCCTATCCACTTCCAGGAGAAGGAACTGTGCAGCTTATTGAGAAAAAATTTAGATGCCTTCACCTGGAGTTATAAGGTGATAAAGGGAGTGCACCCTTCAATCTTTACTCATCACATATACATTAAGGAAGATTGCAAACTAGTCAGGCAGCCACCAAGGAGGATGAATCCAACCCTTAAATACATTGTTAGGGAAGAATTGCAAAAATTACTTGATGGAGGATTCATCTACCCCATCTCTAATAGTGAATGGGTCTCTCCTTTGGTGCTAGTGCCAAAGAAAAATGGAAAGTGGAGAATTTGTGTCGATTATCGAGAATTGAATAAGGCCATTAAAAAGGACCATTTTCCTTTGCCTTTCACAAATCAAGTGTTAGATGGTCTAGTAGGGAAAAAGTTTTTCTCCTTCCTAGATGGGTTTAGCGGGTACAACCAGATTCAAATCATCCCAAAAGACCAAGATAAGACCACTTTCACTTGTCCTTGGGGTACCTTTGCATATCGGGTCCTTCCTTTTGGTTTGTGCGACGCTCCAGCCACTTTCCAGAGAGCAGTATTGAGCATATTTTTTGAACTGGTTCATGATGCAGTGGAAATATACATGGATGATTTTACTCCTTATCGTTCTAACTTTCAGGAATCTTTATCTAACCTAGGAAAAGTTTCGGACAAGTGTATTGAAATGAACTTGTCCCTCAGTCCAGAAAAATGTGAATTTTTTATGACTAAAGGGACAGTGCTAGGTCATGCAATCTCTCAACAAGGATTGCAGGTGGACCCCAACAAAATTTCCATCATCCAAAGGGTCCCACCTCCTTAAAAGGTAAGAGATGTCTGAATTTTCTTAGGCTTAGCAGGATATTATAGAAGATTCATTAAATATTTCAGTAAGCTAGCCTCTCCGTTGTTTGGTCTTTTTGGAAAAGATGTCAAGTTCATATGGACTGAAAACTGTTAAGAAGCCCTAGATACCTTGAAAAGTAAAATTGTGACTGCCCCAATTTTGAGAGGCCCAAATTGGGCCCTACCTTTCCACATTCACATAGATGCCTCGAACAAAGCAATAGGAGTAGCCTTGGGACAAATTGATGAAAAGTTACCTTATGCCATATACTTTATAAGTAAAAACTTGTCAAAGGCATAGCTAAACTACAAAGTAATTGAGAAGGAACTCCTAGTTGTAGTGCATTCCTTAAATAAATTCAAACATTACATCACAGGCTATCAAACCTTTGTACACATTGATCATGCTGCAATTAGGTATTTAATGAATAAACGAGATGTAAATTCTCGCATTATTAGATGGTTTCTTTTACTACAGCAGTTTGATTTAACCATTGTCGATAAGCCTCGTAAAGAAAATGTTATTATTGACTTTTTGTCTAGAGTAAATTTGCCTGCAAGTGAGGAAGGAATGGTGGATAATCAAATCCTAGATGAGCAACTATTTGCTATCTCAGTACTCTCTCTATGGTTTGTTGATATAGCAAATTACTTGGTTTCAGCATAGTTCCCACCACACCTGTCCTCAAAAGAGAAGAGCAAGATCATGAGGAAAAGCACCTCTTTCACTTGGATTGGGGGCAATCTCTTCAAAATTGGCCCAAATTATTTCTTGAGATGTGTTAGGGTGGAGGAGGTTTTTGACATTCTCCTAACTTGTCGTGATGGGCCATGTGGAGGCCATTTTGCAGCAAAGAGGACTGCCTTCAAAATCTTGCAAGCAGACTACTATTGGCCCACTCTTCATTAAGATGTAAAGAGATATACCAGCCAATGTGATCGGTGCCAAAGGACGGAGAAACTTACTCCAAAGGATGAGATGCCCATGCAATCTTAAGTGACCTTTGAGCCATTTGAGAAGTGGGGCATGGAATTTGTAGTTCCTATCAACCCTCCTTCAAAACAGAGGCAATACATCATTGTGTGCACTGATTATCTGACAAAATGGGCAGAGACAAAAGCAATCAAGGAAGCAATAGAGGAAATAGTAGCTGAGTTTTTAAGAGAAAACATATTCCATAAGTTCAAGTATCCAAGAGAACTAGTTACAGATCAAGGCAGTTAGTTCACTTCCAATTTGATTGAAGACCTACTCACACATCATAAAATCAAGCACATGACTTCCACCCCTTACCATCCACAAGCCAATGGACAGGTGGAAGTCACTAATAGAGCTTTGGAAGGAATTTTAACCAAAGTAATGAGCAACAACAGAAAAGATTGGGTGGCTAGACTAGTTGAGGCCACTTGGGCCTACAACACAACATGGAAGACCACCACAGGGTTCACACCCTATGAATTAGTCTATGGGAAGAAGGCTTTGCTGTCAATAGAATTTGAATACAATACACTAAGGATTGAAGCTCAGCTGGACCTAGACCTCAACCATGCACAGAGGGAAAGGATACTCCAGCTCAATGGATTGGATGAACAAAGATTGCAGGCCCTTCTCCACACAGAGGTAGTCCAGCTTCAAAAGAAAATATGGCATGATAAAAATATCAAGGAGAAGAAATTCCAAGAGGAAGAATGGGCACTGCTCTATGACTCAAGATATAAAGACTTCAAAGGCACACTAAGGACAAGATGGCTGGGACCCTACACTGTGGAAAAATGCAATGCCAATGGTTCAATTCTGATTAGAACCATTGATGGGGAAGCCATCCCCATGCTTGTCAATGGACATAGGTTGAAAATTTACAAGAAGCCCCTCTCCAAATGAGAGTTCATTGAAGATATGAATAAGACAGTGTTGGTAGTAGAGCAGGTTTCAGCCTCTACTCCACCCACTCACTGAAGAAGCAGAAGAAATAGAAAAATAATAAGGACTCAAGTGAAAACCTCCATGAGGTGCTTAAGTCCCATCATTGGGTTGAAAACCTCTTTCGAGGCGGCCCAGTGATCACAAAAAGAAAAAAAAAAGAAAAAAGAGAGAATAAGATCCCTAGGTGAAAACCTCCCTTGGAGGCACCCAGGGCAGGCAATTAGGGTGAAAACCTCCTTGAGGCACCCTAGTTGTCTTTCACAAAAAAAAAAAAAGAGAAAGAAAGATGAGAAAATTGACTTCTAAAATACATTGCAGGATACAAGTTGACCACAAGAAGCAATAGAAGATGCCACAAAGCCTATTTTACCTCCTCCACACTCCTCTCCATCATTTATGACCTTTCTTCCACCTCACTGTGTGTTTTTTCTGAACACTATGTATCCTGCAATAGGCCCTGTGTGTTCTACAAGAGGCTCCTGTAGAAATCACAGAGAGCTCGAAATGGATTTTAAAAATAGCTTGAGGAGCTAGGAAGTTTCATGAAGAGCATGTAGGCCCTCCTACAGCTATCCACCCTCCTGGCTATCCATCCCACACCTGCACCACCTCATGATCATTGATTTCTTTCCTTCCTGCTAAAAAACATAGAAACCATTTTTTAGAAAAAAAAAGAAAAAAATAAAAGGAACAACACCTCCAAATCTCACCTGCAGCTTACCAAATACCTCTCCATCACCATCAGCATCTCTGGTAGCATCCTCACAGCTCCCAGCACAAGAATCAGCTAAAAATTTTAAAGGGAGAAGCAGCTACAGGAGCTCCTGTAGGATTTCCTGTAGCAGCTGATCCCCTTAACATCAAGCCACAGTAGCAAAATAGGTGCAGCCATAGCATTGAAGAGGATGTCTGAAGCCGGATCCAGCCAGGGGGTATTGATGAGCCCCAAAAATGGATAATTATATGGCCTCATTCAACCTCCTAATTCGACTTAATCCACCATTTTCATTAGTTATTGCATGTTTTTGATTATATTTATGCCAATAGAGTGAATTGGGTTAGTCATTATGCCAACAAGTCTAATGTGTGCTTTATGCAGTCTTTTTGGTCAATTTGGAGACAAAATCAAAGGTTT
Source organism: Pinus tabuliformis (assembly GCA_031772625.1). Classification (NCBI taxonomy): domain Eukaryota; kingdom Viridiplantae; phylum Streptophyta; class Pinopsida; order Pinales; family Pinaceae; genus Pinus; species Pinus tabuliformis. Next base: position 854,151,951 of record CM062811.1, on the reverse strand, counting down.
AAATGAGCACTTGGAAGCCAAATTCATGGAGAGGATTTTTAGGAAGGTGTCCCCTTCATTTATGGGCCCTTACCTCGAATTCTCCACCATCAGCTAAGAGTTCAAGGGCCACCAAATCGATTATCACAAGGGCAGCCGAGCAAGTGCTAGTAAAAGTGCTGTTAACTACAAGTTTTGGCAGCCGAGTTCCTAAAGTTTAGGAGGGTTGTTGGGGTCCTCAATTTGTATAAATAAGAGGGCTTAGGGCCTCATTTCAGTTAGTCACTTTGTAGGTAGAAGTTAGCTAGTTTGTAGTTCGATTTTAGTCAGTAGATTAGCTTTGCATTTCAGCACATTTTCAAGCTCTCCCTTGTGGACAGTTTTTGATGTAACTCTTCTTTTCTTGCTCAATAAAGATGAATCCAACTTTGCACCAGCTCTAAATCTCTCTTAGGAGGCTGTAGCTCTTGGGGTTGGGCCCATATCAAGTGCCCAGTACCTCCTTTGTTTACTTTTATGTGGTTTTGCTACATTCTTAGAATAAAATCTGCTATTTAGATTTAAATCTTGTTTTGTTGTTTATGTTAGTTTTGATGATTAAAAAGGATTTTGATGTTCAGATTGAGTTGATAGGTTGTTAACAGGGAAAAGCTTCAAAAAAGGGCCATCAAATACCTCTGATTTCACCTCTCCCTTAGTGGGATCAGGAGCTGGGATCAAGGTGACCTTGCTACCCACAAAAATGTTGTTTTGCTTTGTCATGCAATTCTTAGTGTTGGAAGCCTCATTTGCAGATGCTGATATTAGTAGTGTTTAAATGCTTCAGTTGATGACTGCTTAGTTTCATAAGTTATTTCACGCATTTCATTTCGAATAAACTACTGTTCATTTCCTTTTGCTGTTACTTAGGTCAGAATAGAGTAACGTAACTAGGTGATAGATTTTATAAGTGTTTTTTTATTCAGTTTGAAAAACCACTTGTAGAGTACCTGTTACCCTTCTTTATCTACCCATACTCCATCCAACCTACCTGCTTCATCCTTCACTTAGAACCCTTACCTTACATTTGCCTCATTCGCTTACTTTGCCATGATTCTCATCTTCTTGTGCAACATCGTTTCATCCCTCCTTGAACAAATCTCACCATCTGCGCCGCTCCTCAACTCCATCCTCCAAGTCTTGAACTCCCCTACACCCCTATTTCACCTCCATACTCATTCCTCCACCTTTTTCCCTCCATCCATGCTCCAAAATTCCATTTCTGAACATCCTGTAGAAAATCACAGAACATCCTGTAGAAATTCCAGAACATCCTGTAGAACCCCTGCAGACTTCCTGTAGAAGCTCACGAATGAGGTTTCTTGATAGCAAAACTCTATGAAACTCTTTGGAAGGGTGTTAGGGACCCCTTAGGCCCTCTTTGAACCTTCCCGACCTCTTCCAAGCATTTCCTCTCACCAATCCACCTCTGCACAGTAAAAAACAGTTAAATTGCATGCATGATAATTGTGACAACTTATTCAAAAATACAAAAAGATGGTTCTTGCAGATTCTGCTGTAGACATAGCTTAGATACATGCATTTCATCTTCTTAGAAGTCAATGGCATCTCATTCAGTAGCTTGCATCTTCCTTCTTGCATCAGTAGGACTAGCTGGTAGAATTAGGGTTTGCTAGGGTTTGCGTTTCTTTTTGGCTTTCAGTTTCTTTCCGCAAGTAGATTAGCTTCCTTTGAGTTAGCTTTCATCCATCAGTTAAAAAGATTCTTCTAAGAGCTCATAGAAGTTGGCTTAAGCTCCTAGTGGACTTGTGCCAGCTAACCAAGTGACAACTGCGGCAAGAACTAGTACTTGTGCATATAGCACCGTCGCTTCCAAGTTTGTTACGAACTACCGGGTTGATAAAATTAAAGAAGGGAGTTCCAGGAGTTGCAGCATTATTGCTGCAATACTGGGGCTCACCAGGTACCTACAAAAAGCAAACAAGCCACACATCAGGGAGCAGAAAGCATACAACAGAGGAGATATAGGCATGCAACAACTAAAATACGAGCATGCAGCAGCAAAGGAACCAGGATGCACCACAACACGAACATTCGACTTGTAGGTAAGTGTCTAACCCTCTCCTCTGTTGCATCTGTGTAATTCAAAAATATGCATAAGAAAATGAGATGGTTAGAGTTGAATGAGAAAAGGTGGCTAGTTAATTGGTCACCCTCATCTAGTTGACTGCGCTCATCTGGAGATGCTAGCACACGTGTGCCTAGTCAACTCACAAAAAATCCAAAGGACAGGTAGTGGAGGGTATACAAACTTCGATGCAATGATGGGGAAGTTATTGTGGGAAGGAGTCATGAGGAGTCATGATGAAAAGGTAGTGGGGACGAACGGTCCAAATATGGCAACATACCTTTTTTCCAGCTCACCCTATCACCGGAAATATCTCAAAGAAGACATAAGTACTCTTCCTCGAAACTCCTTCACCACTTTTTCTTCCATTTCATCCTCGTCCACTTAGCTGCACCAATCTCTATACCACCTCCATGTTGGAAGTAATACTGAGAGGGGGTGGTGAATCAGTATTATCAAATTCTTTTCAATATATCTTCCTGAATTATACTTTAATTTATTCTGCTGCAATATGTCTCTATCTTCCTTGAATTAGAAACTTCTTTTACAATGATTTTGTACTGGTGCAGACCTTTACCAGTACGCAGGCTACAACCTGTAGAGAGCTACAACTCTCTCTCATTTTCTAGTCTCTCCTGGAAGGGAGCTACAACCCCCTACTTCATTCAAGGACCACGTTTCATTAATTTTCAGACTGGATCCTAGAAGATCAAACGGTCATCAAGCATATCAGATCAGCATATATTTTCCTTTTACAGCAGATCTTTCAAAATCACCCAAGCGCCAACCCAAGCACTAGATCAAAATATAAATAAATATCCGATCTGGTCACCCATTAAAAATAGAGGTTGTTTTTAGAGGATATACATATAACAGTGCACTCGGAGGCTAGACACAACACAAACCCAATATGCGCACCCAGAACCCTTTAGCGAACAGCAGAGGAGGCTATATCAGTGTTAAAGAATGACCTCTGCTTAAAAGAAACCCTGCGGTTGGCTGCTCTTATACTACTTACTGAACTGCAATACACCCGAAGCAATGCAATTTCTCTCGAAGAAATGTCTGAACTTCAAGCCTACAATCCTTTGCTCTGTTTTGCGCGCATTCTCCTTGATTTAGGTTCAGTAATTGCTCCTTAACCGATCACAAGAATGCCAATCAATTATCCCTTAAGATCTTAAATTCATAATCGATCCATTGCAAAAGGATCTCTTTTCTTCTTATATAGTCATGCTTTTGATAAAACCATGTATCGAAACCAGAGGATCCAAAATCCTGTGGCTCGCTTGCTCTGACTGATGATTTAAGTGATAAAAATAGCGGGAAAATGAAAAACAAGTCCAAACAACAAAAGGCGGACTTTAAACTTAATGCATCCATAACAATAATATATTAGGTCCACTCCTTATCGCTGTATAACATCGTCTATTTGCGGATGGCCGATCCGATGGATCGGATGCGACATGCCCTATTAACCAGCCTATATATATATATATATATATATATATATATATATATATATATATATATATATATATATATATATATATATATATATCGGGTCCACTCCTCATCGCTAACAATGCATGCCCGTATCATGGCTTATTCCCGACTTCCGATCCGATGGATCGGATGCGACATGCCTATTAACCATGTTATATATATATATATATATATATATATATATATATATATATATATATATATATATATATATATATATATATATATATATATATATATATCGAGTCCGCTCCTTTTATCGCTATCGGTGATTAGATGTGGGAAGCCTTTATAAAATGGGCGATTATTGTGGATGCGATGTTAATATATGCTGCCTTTAATGCTTCCATCGGGTCCGCCACCTCTTATCGCAATTGGAGGATTGGGGTGGGCAACCCTTTATGCATTGCAATATACTGCGGATGCGATATTATTATAAACCAAAAGCGATATGCCGTCGGGTCCAATGCAGTCGGAGGTTTCAATGGTGTTACATACCCAAACCATCGATGCGCATATATGCCGAAATACATGTATTAACACATATAACTGTGTTTATCCGCCGAAAGGGGGAAATGCATCCATGCTATTGTTTATTATGTAATACATATATATATGGGTTTTAAGTGCCCAAACACCTCCCGATAGTATTAATGAATGCATATGTGGGATTTGATCGCCTGAACAACTCCCGATAGAGTTAAAGCATGCATATATGGCCAGATGACTCCCGATAATGAGTAAGCATGCATCCAAGGGTTATATAGGCCCGATTCCGCCTGATAAGCTCTTTATATATGAGAATTCACCTCTATTGCTCCGATAAGCTCCCAATGGCTCAATGGCTCCCGATAACTGCTTCTTTGGCATATATAAGTGAGATGTTGGTCTATGAGAGTGTTGCCATCAAGTACAATACATGCATCATAATGCCAACAATCTCCTCCTTTGGACTTGATGGCAACAATACCAAAACCACTCTCCCCCTTTGACATCAAGGGAAAAGCGTGGATCAAGACATACTCTGTCCCTGATATATATATTTGGCTGCCCAGACCTGCGCCTCCTGACTATATCTCCCCCTGAGAATCTGCTCCTCCTGATTATGAACCAGATCATAAAAGCAATATCAACTTCAGATTTTTCCGGTAACCATTCCACTCCACAGCTATTCTGGCTACTGGCTTCTTATAATACAGAGACCGCTTTGTTTTCCCTTCTGCATGTGCCGCTAATCGAACTCGGCACCTTTAAAACCAAGAACTTACCGAGGACTGCCATCCGCTATGGTGCAATACTATAATGCCAACAATGGATTAGATATGCTCCCCCTGAGCCTTGTACATGTATACCCCATAAGAACCTCGCGTACAAGCACCAATGTGAGAATTAACAATAGGATGATGCATCGAAAACCCCCAGCTTTTGCCTGAGGTATTCAAAAGTCTCCTTGGGCAATGGTTTGGTAAATATATCAGCCACTTGTTCCTTAGAAGAAACATATTCCAACTTGACCTTTTGTTCAAGCACTTGTTCTCTGAGAAAATGATACTTGATCGGTATGTGCTTGGTTTTTGAATGCATGACTGGGTTCTTTGAAATGCTGATTGCACTTGTATTATCACATAAGATGGAGATAGGTGGAGTACAAGTGATTTTAAAATCCTGCAAGGTCTGCATCATCCAAAGATGTTGAGTGCAACAAGATGCAGCAGCCACATATTCTGCTTCAGCTATAGAATATGCAATTGAACTCTGTTTCTTGTTGAACCATGATACTAGTCTGGAACCCATAAAGAAAGCACCACCACTTGTGCTTTTCCTATCATCCACACTTCCGGCCCAATCTACATCTGTGTAAGCATGAAGTGTGAGATCTGTGTTTCTAGGATACCATAAGCCATAGTTTTGAGTACCTTGAAGATATTTGAAGATTCTCTTAACTGCCTGAAGATGAGTTTCCTTAGGATTGGCCTGAAATCTTCCAACTATTCCTACTGCATGCATGATGTCTGGTCGGGTACCTGTCAAATAAAGTAGACTTCCAATCATAGATCTGTAGGTTGGTTGATGAACTGCTGCTGATTCATCATTCGCACTAAGACTGCATCCTGTAACCATAGGGGTACATACTGGTTTTGAATCTTCCATGCCATACTTCTTCAAAATCTGCTTGAGGTACTTTGTTTGAGACAAGAAGATACTGTCTTCATTTTGTTGGATTTGCAATCCAAGAAAGTATGTCAGTTCTCCTAGCAGGGACATTTCGAATTCTTTCTGCATTACCAAGGCAAAGCTTTGACTCATAGCTTCTTCATTGCTGCCAAAGATAATATCATCTACATACACAACAAGTATTAGCAGCTTGTCATTTTCAATTTTTATATAAAGATTGCTATCTACTGATCCTTTTGAAAAACCTTGTTGATGAAGATATTTGTCCAAACGGTAGTACCAAGCCCTTGGAGCCTGTTTAAGACCATAGAGAGCCTTTTTCAATCTGCACACAAGATTTGGATCATTCCCAAGAATGAAACCATCTGGCTGCTCAATGTATACTTCTTCTTCTAAGTCTCCATTCAGAAAAGCTGATTTCACATCCATTTGAAATACTTTGAACTTCTGAAAGCTTGAGAGAGCAAGGAACATTCGGATGGCCTCAAGTCTTGCAACAGGAGCAAAAGTTTCTTCAAAATCTATTCCTTCTTGTTGGGCATACCCTTTACACACCAGTCTTGCCTTGTTTCTAATTACCTCCCCATTTTCGTTCAACTTATTTTTGAAAATCCATTTTGTTCCTATAACATTCTTATCCTTTGGTCTAGGAACCAACTCCCAAGTGTTGTTCTTTTCAATCTATTCAAGTTCTTCATCCATTGCCTTGACCCAACATTCATCCTTGCATGCCTCTCTTACATTTTGTGGTTCAGTGGAGGAGAGTAATGCCAAATAGCTTGAAGCTTCTGCAGTTGATCTTCTTGTTTGTACGCCTGCCTCTTTTTGTCCCAAAATTTGAGATTCTGGATGATTCTTCTGTACATACCTGGATGGAGTCTTTTCTTCTATCATTATCTGTTCTTCGGGTGCCTCTTGAGGTTCTTTTTCTTCATCATTGGTCTGATTTGGAGGGTAGTCTTCATCTTCTTCGATATTTTCATACGTTACTTGCCTAGGAATGTATCCCTTTTCATCAACCACTACATCAATGCCGTCAACAATTCTTCCAAGTCTTTTATTGTAACACTTATATGCTTTTCTGTGGGGAGAATATCCAAGGAGAATGCCTTCGTCTGCTCTAGGCTCAAGTTTGCCAAGCTGTTCATCAGTATTCTTAATATAGCATTCGCTCCCAAAAATTTTGAAGTGCTTTACTGAAGGAGTCTCACCATACCAGAGCTCATGCGGAGTTTGAGTGCTATTCACTCAGACATTTGTTTTGTTGAGAATAACAACCGCAGCAAATGAAGCTTCACCCCAGAAGGTTGTGGGAGTTCCAGACTCATCAAGCATAGCACGAGCCATTTGTTGGATTGTTCTGTTCATCCATTCCACAACTCCATTCTGCTGAGGAGTCCTAGCTGTAGAGAATTCCCTTCTTATTCGATGTTCTTCACGGAAATCGAAAAATTCATTTGAGGTAAATTCCCCACCTCTGTCAGACCTGAGGCACTTAATTTTGTAATCTGATTCATTTTCAACCAAGGTTTGAAAGACTTGAACTTTTGGAATGCTTTGTCTTTGTGCTTCATAAGTCCTAACCAAACCATCCTAGAGAAGTCATCAATGAATAATATAAAATATTCTTCTCCTCGAGGTGACCTTGTCCTAAATGGACCACATACATCTGTATGTACCAGCTCAAGAGGCCTGCTAGCTAATCCTTCCTTTTCAAGAAAGTTAGTTCTAGTTTGCTTACCAAACTGACATGATTTGCATATTGTGTTGTCTGGAATTTTGATGTCTGGAAGACCATGGACTGGCTGGTATTTGCATGCTTTCCTTATTTGTGAAAAGCTTAGGTGCCCCAACCTCCGGTGCCATAACCAATGTTCATTGTCCTTGCTCAAATATCATTGTTGTTGTCCTTCTTCAAATATGTATAAATTATTTGGAGTTCTTCTGCCTTTGATCACTGTTTTTCCTGTATCGAGATCATGAACACTACATCCATTTGATCGAAATATTGCCTCTGTTCCTTGATCGCACATCTAACTGACACTCAATAGATTATGCTTCAAGCCATCAACATACAAAACATTTCTAGCCTTGACCTTTTCTTTCAACTGAGCAATGCCTTTTCCTTTTATGGCCGCAGGAGTATCATTTCCAAAAGAAACCTTCTTTCCCTTTTCTAGAGTAGTATATGATTCAAGTTTTTCTTTATCACCTGTCATATGCTTCGAACATCCGCTGTCGATAAACCATAAATTTTCCTGTCCTTCTGCATAAAAAGCTATTCCACATCTTTCTGGTTGTGGTTCCTTCATTCTCCATGTTCTGGCATTCGGGCTTTGTTCCTTCTGAGTTGTCTTCCGAAACCTGCTCCTGCATTCAGATTCTTCATGACCGAAGTTATTACAAATAGAACATTCAATTTCACTTTCAAGGGCGGAAAAATTGTTATAGGTCCTTTTCTTGATTCCAGACATACTTCTTTGTTTTTGAGCTTCTCTAGTCATGATTGTCTTATAGGCAACACATTGAGCTGCTTTGTGACCAAAGTTATGGCAAGAGAAACATTGCCCATTGATGAAACTTCTACGATTATCAAATCTATCATTCAACCAATTGTAGTTTCTACCAACATCAATTCTTGAGGCAAATTGGGAAGATTTTACCTATGGCTGGTTGTAGCTTCTGTTTGTAGCTTGCCTCCAATTTTCTTGATAGTTTTTGTTCGTTCTTGAGATAAATTGTCCCCGATTTACTTGATGATTTCTATTAGGCCTTTGCTCGCTCCTTCTTGCTGCATCAAGATAACTTTTGGAGGTGGATTGTTGAGATGCTTCTCCATTATATCCCAGACCTGTCTTGATTAATGGAGAACGCTGCACATTGATGATCTCATCCAGAGTTTCAGATCCTTTAATAAATTTAAGATTAAGAGCTTTTGTCTTCTCAATCTCTTTTCTCAGACCAACAATTTCACATTCCAATTTTTCAAGATGTTTTTCTCTTTCAGCTAGTTGACATTGCAGAGATTCAATAATCACATTTTTCTCTTCTAAGCAAATTTTGAGATTAGTCATTTCTTCATAAAAACCTTCTTCATCTATAGCATCCATGTAGTCATCATCCTCAAAAGCCATTAAGAGTTTATAGTCATTACCTCGTTCATCTTCGTCACTATTTGAGAGTCCATCACTATCTTCATGAGTGTAATAGCTTTTCCTGTTAGCATTTTGTTTCTTGTTCCATCTAATAGGTTCCTTTCCCTTGTCATTCTTTTCTTTATGAGGACATTTGGCAGCATAGTGACCCACTCTTCCACATGCAAAGCATTTGAAAGGTAACTTACCTCGGAATCACCCAGCACCCCGTTGGAGATTTTTGACAAAATTTGATTCTTCTTCTTCTTCTGACACGTGTCCTGATTCATAGTATTCTCCTTTGCCTGAAGCCTTGAAGGCAGCTTCTCTCCTGTCTGATGGACCTCCTTTCCTCATTTCATAAGCAGTAAGAATTCCGTGCAGCTGTGACATTTTAAGACTTTGTAGATTCTCCTTTTCTTCTATTGCAGAAACTTTAGATTCAAACCTAGGTGACAAAGATCTTAGAACTTTTTCAACCACAACATCCTCTTTTATTTCTTCTCCCAAGTTTTTCATACAATTAACAATCTCATCTACACGAAGAAAATAGTTAGCCACACTTTCATCATTATACATCTTGAGATTTTCATATTGAATCTTGAGGGTTTGAAGTTTTTCTCATTTTACCTGATCATCTCCTTCATAGCTTAGGACAATCTTGTCCCATATTTATTTTGCTGATTTTAACTGCATAACTTTCACGAATTCTGACTGAGATAGACAACCTAGAAGAGTATTGACCGCCTTTGCATTTGTTTCATATTTCTTCTTCTCAGCTGGATCTGTAGGAGTAGCTGATGGAAAAGTATACCCTGTTTCTATGATGTCCCAGACTTCTGTTCCCAGAGATTGAAGATAGGCAGTAACTCTTACCTTCCAATATACAAAGTTTGTCCCATCAAAAATTGGTGGCCTGATTGATGCTTCCCTCTCGTAGTTGCTCATGATGAACGATCTCCTTCAAGCGATCAAGCTTCTTCAGAAGGACCTTCTCCGATACCAATTGTTGGAAATAATACTGAGAAGGGGGGGTGAATCAGTATTATCAAATTCTTTTCAATATATCTTCTTGAATTATACTTTAATTTATTCTGCTGCAATATGTCTCTATCTTCCTTCAATTAGAAACTTCTTTTACAATGATTTTGTACTGGTGTAGACCTTTACCAGTACACAGGCTACAACCTGCAGAGAGCTACAACTCTTTCTCGTTTTCCAGTCTCTCCTGGAAGGGAGCTACAACCCCCTACTTCATTCAAGGACCACGTTTCATTAATTTTCAAACTGGATCCTAGAAGATCAAACGGTCATCAAGCATATCAAATCGGCATATATTTTCTTTATACAGCAGATCTTTCAAAATCACCCAAGCGCCAACCCAAGCACTAGATTAAAATATAAATAAATATCCGGTCTGGTCACCCATTAAAAACAGAGGTTGTTTTTAGAGGATATACATATAACAGTGCTCCCGGAGGCTAGACACAAGACAAACCCAATATGCGCACCCAGAACCCTTTAGCAAACAGTAGAGGAGGCTATATCAGTGTTAAAGAATGACCACTTCTTAAAAGAAACCCTGCTGTTGGCTACTCTTATACTACTTACTGAACTGCAATACACTCGAAGCAATGCGATTTCTCTTGAAGAAATGTCTGAACTTCAAGCCTGCGATCCTTTGCTTTGTTTTGCGCGCATTCTCCTTGATTTAGGTTCAATAATTGCTCCTTAACCGATCACAAGAATGCCAATCAATTCTCCCTTAAGATCTTCAATTCATAATCGATCCATTGCCAAAGGATCTCTTTTCTTCTTACATAGTCATTCTTTTGATAAAACCATGAGTCGAAACCAGAGGATCCGAAATCCTGTGGCTCGCTTGCTCTGACCGATGATTTAAGTGATAAAAATAGCGGGAAAACAAAAAACAAGTCTGAACAACAAAAGGTGGACTTTAAACTTAATGCATCCATAAAAATAATATATCGGGTCCGCTCGTTATCGCTGTATAACATCATCTATTTGCCGATGGCCGATCCGATGGATCGGATGCGACATGCCCTATTAACCAGCCTGTATATATATATATATATATATATATATATATATATATATATATATATATATATAGATATCGGGTCTGCTCCTCATCGCTAACAATGCATGCCCGTATCATGGCTTATTCCCGACTTCCGATCCGATGGATCGGATGCGACATGCCCATTAACCATGTTTTATATATATATATATATATATATATATATATCGTGTCCGCTCCTTTTATCGCTATCGGTGATTAGATGTGGGAAGCCTTTATAAAATGGGCGCTTACCGCGGATGCGATGTTAATATATGCTGCCTTTAATGCTTCCATCGGGTCCACCACCTCTTATCGCAATCGGAGGATTTGGGTGGGCAACCCTTTATGCATTGCAATATACTGTGGATGTGATATTATTATAAACCAAAAGCGATATGCCGTCGGGTCCAATGCAGTCGGAGGTTTCAACGGTGTTACATACCCGAACCACCGATGCGCATATATGCTGAAATACATGTATTAACACATATAATTGTGTTTATCCGCCGAAAGGGGGAAATGCATCCATGCCATTGTTTATTATGTAATACATATATATATATATATATATATATATATATATATGGGTTTTAAGTGCCCAAACATCTCCCGATAGTATTAATGAATGCATATGTGGGATTTGATCGCCCGAACAACTCCCGATAGAGTTAAAGCATGCATATATGGCCTGATGACTCCCGATAATGAGTAAGCATGCATCCAAGGGTTATATAGGCCTGATTCCACCCGATAGGCTCTTTATATATGAGAATGCGCCTCTATTGCTCCGATAAGCTCCCAATGGCTCAATGGCTCCCGATAACTGCTTCTTTGGCATATACAAGTGAGATGTTCGTCTATGAGAGTGTTGCCATCAAGTACAATGCATGCATCACAATGCCAGCACTCCATAACCTCGAAACCCTCATTCTCTATCATTTTTAGCCATCCTTCTACTATCAACATTCTACAGGAGCAGGAACAGGTTCTACAAGAGCACCTACAGCCAGTTCTACAGAAGGGGTAGTAAGCCGTTTTTAAGGAGGAAACACGGGGTTTTTACTCAAATTCTGGCTTGAAAGAGTAAGTTTTGTACAGACGCACCTTGATTATTAATATGTGCAAGGAATGATACAATTTTAAGGGGGAATTGAGCCTATAGAAGGAGAGGAATTCCATAAAAACATATATGCTTGTTTTCTTAAAAAAAACGTAGTTTTTCTCTCTTTCCTGTTTCTTCAAAAATTTTGTCTCCATCTCTACCTGGGGTGTTCCAAAGGGGTATAAGAAAAATGACAGGGGGATTCATGAGGAAGGAACCCACAAATTTAGTTAGGCTCCATGAACATCCCGAGGTGGTAGCCATTTTCACCAGAGCAAATTGGATGCCATTTTTTGAAAAATTTCAAGGGTTTGATGAAGAAGGGGCTCAGGAGCTTTCCCTTTCTTTAGTACCTCACTCAAAGACCCATGCCACTATAAATTTCAGAGGTCTCACCATGGAAATCACCCTAGAATTTATCAGTAGGGTTACCATCCCTCCCCTTAGATTACCTTGGAGCAAACATGAAAAGCCAATGGAACAAGTTGCCAGGAAAACCTTCTTCCAACCAAATGAACATCCTGTAGAAGACAAAAATGGCATTAGAAGAACAAGCATACCTTACCCTTGGGATGAGGTTAGTCACCAAAAAATCAAGTATATTTCCTATGAAGGGAGGTATAGCATAGTTTATGGCTACCATTTTAGACTTCTCCATGAGCTGAGATATGGCATGGACACTCCCATACCACAAAAACTCAGCACCCCCTATTTTCTCTTGTAGTCCCTCGTAGACTCCAGCATTAAGTTGAAGGCAGCAGGTCCAGATCAGTTGGCTCACCATGGGTTAATTAAACTATTAGTGGAAGAAGCCCTCCACACCTTCACAATCCCCATAGCATGGGAATCTTCAACTTTGAGCTTACTTTTGTGAACAGTTTCATGTAATCTTACTGTTATTTTGATAATGAAGATGAGATTTTTTTTGAGCTAGCGTTGAGTTACCTCAGAGGGCTAAAGCTCTTGGGTTAGGGCCCAATCCAAGCAGCCAAGCACCTCTTGTCTTGTATTTATATTTTTTCTTTCAGCTTATGAATTAATTGCTGTTAGATAGATTTATTTCTTAGTTAAGGATAGGTTGCTTTTGGTGATTTAAAAGGTTGTTTCCATTTCAGTTTGTTGTAGCAGGTTGAAAAGTGATAATAAAAAGATACAAATAGGCCATCAACAGAGCCTTGGCCTCCTTTCCTCCCTATGGGACCATGAACAGAGGCCAAGACCCTCTTGCTGCCACAAAAAACACAGATTTGCCTTCTCCATAGGATTTCTAGTGTTGCAGTTTGTTAGAAGGTTAAAGCTTTTCTATAGATCTATTTCACCATGCTCATTTCTGTCTTTGCAATAAATTTCCTTCCATGCTTCCTTTCCATATAGCATCATTCAACATTTACTTTCCTAGATTAGAATTTAGCTTAGCTTGATGCAAAGTTTTGTTTTTTGATGTAGCTAGTTTCTTTGCTTGATTAATCTCAGTATTTGATTTTCAGTTCTATGGCAGTACATCTCCACTCACAATAAGTCAGCCAACCAGCCATCACCATCTCTCTTTGATCTATGTTCCATAGGTCGTCCAAAGTCCCTCATAAATCTACCTTAATTTTCTGCACTTTTTTCATAAACTTTCCTCTCTTTCTTTGAACAAGTCTAACCATGTTTCTCTTCCCTAATCCTTCTTCATGAACCCTAGACACCTCCACACATCCTCCTAGCTATCAGCTACCCTTCCCACCCATTTTACTACCTTCAAACCCTCTAAAACAGCTCTCAACATCCTCTTGTAGACCTCCTGTAGTTCCCCTGCAGCCTCCTGTATATTTTCTTGTAGGTGTCTTTTTGAAGTCCGATTACAGGGAAAGCCTCCAGAAGGTCACCTAGGACACCCTAAGACCCCTCCACACCTTCTCATACCTCTGCAAACTCTAAAGTCACCCTCCATCATCACCTAATCGCTGCCACATTCACAAACAAATAAATTACACGCATGACAATTTCACTGGAAAACACATAAAAATCCAAAAAGATGTTTTTTTCTCATTTCCTTGTAAAAATAGCTTGAGTAGATGATGTTTACTTCATAAGTAGGTAATAGCATTCATTTCATGGTTTTTCATCTCTCTTTCTACAAAAATAGGTTTAGTTGGTTAATTAGGGTTTACTAGGTTTACTTTGCATTTCAGTCTTCTTTCTCCTTCTGCAAGTAGAGTAGCCTCTGTAGGGTAAGCTTTACTTTCTTTCATCACATATGAAGCTTCTTCTGGAATTCATAGAAGTTGGCTTGAGCTCCTAGTGATCTTGCACCAGCTGACCAATTGACAACCTATAGTAAGAACTAGTACTTGTGCATACCACACCGTTGCTTCCGAGTTTGTTACGAACTACCGGGTTGATAAAAGTAAAGTAGGAAGCCCAGGAGTTGCCACATTATTGCTACAATACTAGTTCTCATCAATGGTCCCCACCATATATTAACCCATTGCTTATATTAAAATCTCGTGATTACTTTTTAATTAATTAAATTTCATTGTAATTAAAACCTAACCCCATTCCCCAGCTCCGTCCGTGCAACTTCGCCACACGATAGCCCTTCGATCTCCCACCTATAGATCCAACAACACATATCCATATTGCACAATTTCATCATCCGACAATTAAAATTCCAAAAGAACATGATATTCATGGTTTTGGTCAAGCACTGTTTCGCTAAGTGGCAGCACAAGGTTATATCGCGTGCTCGCAAAAAATACCACCCTCCACCCAAAAGCGGTGCGATATGGCATAAAACTACCTCCCTGCATAAAGAAAAACTACCCACTGTTCATTTAACAAATCTCATGCCAAAATGTAACAGTTGTGGTTAAAAATCCGAAAAAAACCCCTTTTCACTCTTTTCACTCATTTTCTCTTAAAACCTTTGTTAACCAATTCTGAAACCTTGAACCTCTATGCAACCATTTTAACCACCTTTTGCAACTAGAAGACACTGAAGACACCAAATTGAAGCAGCAAATAGACAATTGAAGCCTCAAAAACCTATGTTGCTACCACATAACCCTGTCTACACACCAAATCATCATTTTCCAAGTATTCTTGAAAGAACCAGAATGACCCTATAATTTAAGCTATGCACAGTAATTATCAAACGGTTAATTAATGAAATTAATTTAAAAACCTTGTTAGACTGAAGAAAACCTTACTATGCATCCAAAAGCCCTTTTTACAGACTGTAATTTCCCTCCCCGCTATTCCAGAGCTTCTAACCTTACTCCTAAAGCCAGAGAAAAGGTAATTTAGTTGAATAAACCAAATTATGTGTTCCCAAAGCTCTTTGGATGTAAGACCCCTACAAACCCCTCACCTAGATATTGACCACCTCCCATTGGCTGACAAATATTTTCAAATTAAAGACACCGTTTCCCCTAGCCATCTACTAAAACTCCACTGCTGGAGTAAAGATAAATTCCTGAACGAAAATGATGACATTCACCTATGGGAATCAAATTTTCCCAAGTGCTTGTTCCCACAGGTATACCTATTTCTAGAAATCCTCCACTTCTGCCAAGCTTGCTATGTTCCAAGTCAAAGAGCCATAATCTCTCCTGACCAACAGATTTTATTCACCATTACTAAAGAATCAATAAATCAAATGCTGCAGATTCAGCCAAGCCCAAATGCGACCCCACTTTCCATTGAAGCCTTACTTGAACTCTACACAAAGCTGGACCTTCCCAAGAAAGCTCAAATCTTCCATACTTTCATCATAGAAGAGTCTCATACCGCCATAGATAATCCTCCATATGCTGCCACCATTTTCTATGATAGAGCAAGACAAATTATAACCATGCTTTCTTGTATTCTAGGATACACCACTGATGAGCATGCATATGAGGTTATGCTTACTTCCTATATGTTTTTTTCCCAAGCAAGCCTCCAACTATAGTTTTTAACTTTGCTCAGTTCTTAGCAGATAGAATCCATGAGCAGTTTATCAGATTTCCAAATGAAAGAGTATTCAAATACTCTTCAGTTTTGTTTCACATGTTTCTATATTTTCAGTCAGACAGGTTTCCAGTCATCATCCAAAAGTTAGACACTAAGGGCCATCTAAGATCTGTCATCTTTTGGACACCATTAATCCAAAAATATTCCACTATTTTTAGTTATAAAGAGTTCATTGATTGCTTTGTTCATCCAGTTGTAAACATGCTAACCAGTAGCATTCAACCTAGGATGAATGATGATATTAAGAGAGTTTTACAGTTGTCTAAAAATAGTAGAGTGGGAGACTAGTATTTATACCAGGACCACACTGAAATTAGGATATATGGATGCCAACTCACTCCCTACAAGTTGCTCAAATACCTCCCTATGAGGATATTTTCATTGGAGTATTTCAAGCAAATCATAAACTCAGATGAGGTCAATTTTCTGTCAGCTAGGAAGAAAACTTAGTTCAAGATAAAAAAACCAATTGGGACCTTTTATTTGTAATAATAAGGAAGCTAGACAAGAAGCAGAGAAAATTTTACAGAAAATTAACTTCAATAGCAATTTTATGTGGCAATATGATCCGAATGGAGTCATAAACAATCTAAGGCTCAAATTCAAATTAAGTCCTTTCATACATGAGCCTAGGCCAGCGATTGAAATATATGCTAACCAGACAGAATGGTTTGAAAATGCTTTAATAGATGTGGGAAAAACCTTAATAGATGTCGAAAAGTAGATAGATACTAGTTCCTTTATGTAGTTTCCAACCCAACAAGAACAGATGGGTATTAGTCCCATTCTACAGACTCCGGCCATGCTGGACAGAAATGTAAAGACAACCAGGGAAGAAGGTTCTAGATCTAGAATGGATACTATAGATGATAAGTTTGAAATCAGTTACAGGAAGAAGCCCAAGCTTAATCCTGTAACTGAGGAAGAAGACACCATTGAGACAGTTGAAATCACTGATACTAACATAATGGTTGGAAAGAGTAAAGGTCCAGCAGTTTGATGAGCCCCAAAAATGGGTAATTATATGGGCTCATTTTGCCTCTCAATTCGACTTAATCCACCGTTCTCATTATTTTATTGCATGTTTTTGATTATATTTATGCTAATATAGTGAATTGGGTTAGTCATTTTGCCATGTAGTCTAATGTGTGCTTTATGCAGATTTTTTGGTCAATTTTGGACAAGTCAATGGATTTATGAGCAAATGGCAGCAAATATTTGACGAAAACAGGGAAGATGATTTGTATTGGGTGTCTCCTTCATTTATGACCCCTTTCCTCAAGTCCTCCATCAGCAACTCGGAGCACAAGCAACCACATTGATGCATCCAAGGGCAGCCGAGCAAGTAAAGAAGGACTGTTGTTTATCTCCAGTTCTGGGAAGCCGAGCTCCTTGATTTTAGGAAGGCTGTTGGGGGACTCCATTTGTATAAATAAGGGGGCTTAGAGCCGCAGTAATTTAGCCAGTTATTAATAGAATTTTCGCACTTTTGTGCAGCTCCAGTTCAGTTCATTTTCGAGCTTCCGTTTTGTGGACGGTTTATTTAATGTGACTGTTATTTTTGATAATGGAGATAAAATAGTTTTTGAGCCAGCACTGATCTCTTTCAGAGGGCTTAAGCTCTTGGGTTAGGGCCCAAACCAAGCTACCTATCACCTCTTGCTTTCTACTTATATGTCTTTGCTTAAATTCATGAGTTAATTTATGTAACATAGATTCATTTTACCTTGTTTATAATAGGTTGCTTTTGATAGTTTGCATAGCTATTTTTGTTTCAGTTGCTCAGGTAGGTTAATGCAATGATAGGATAAGATTCAAAAATGCTAACAGCAAGCCCTGATCTTGTTTCTCCCTTTCTAGGACTATGATTTGAGGCCAAGGCACTACTGCTGCTACCAAAAACACAGTTTTTCTCTCCCATGCACTTTCTAGTGTGATGACTTGATTTGGAAAGATTAATGTATTGCTTCAGATTCAGTTGCCTAGATAATTTCCTATTCTTTTAAAATAGATCTCTCTGTATTCTTTTATGTTCAAAGGTTATTGTTCAGCATTTTCTCTTTGTAGGTCAGAAATTAGGTCAAGCTAGAGAAATTTATGTTTTCATGGTATAGTTAGTCCTTTCTTTGATCAGTTTTCGTAAGTAGATGTGCAAATCTCTTGCAGGGCACCTCAGCTCACCATACATCCATAAAAAATCCAACATCAGCTCAATTCTCACAGATTTCCCAAGTCATTCGCAACATTTCACCAATCTTCCCTAATTTCTGCATTTTTCTCCATAAGCTTCCCTCTTGCCATTTGAACAAATCCAACCATCATGTTCCCCCTTGATCTTCCTTGACAAGCTCCAGACACCTAAACACCTTCATCTAGCCTTCAGTTACCCTTTCCCATCATTTTTCCACCTTCAAAACCTCCAAAAAGAGCTCTCGGCCTCCTCCTGTAGATCCTCCTATAGATCCCCTGCAGCCTCCTATAGAATTTCCTATGAGTGATTTTTCGAAGTCTGATTGCAAGGGAAGTCTTTAGAAGGGTACTAGGGGCTTCATAGGACCTCTCCACACCTTCCTCCACCTCTGGAAACACCAAATCCATCCTCCATCGCCACCAAACCTCTGCCACAATCACAATCCGATAAATTACAAGCATAATAATTTCACATAAAACACTCAAAAAATAAAAAAAGATATTATTTTCTCATTTTTTTCAAAAGTAGTTTAAATAGATGTAATTCACCTTCCCAGTGGTCAATGGCATTCATCTCCTCAATTTCTATCTTTTTTTCTGCAAAAGTATGGTTAGTTGGATAAATTAGGGTTTGCTAGGGTTTGCATTACATTTCAGTCTTCCTTCTCTTTCTGCAAATAGAATAGCCCCTGTAGAGTTAGCTTTCTTTCATCATGGTTAAAAGATTCTTCTAGAAATTCATAGAAGCTGGCTTGAGCTCCTAGTGATCTTGTGCCAGTTGACCAAGTGACAGCCTGCAGTAAGAGCTAGTACTTGTGCATACAGCACCGTCGCTTCCAAGTTTGTTACGAACTACCGGGTTGATAAAAGTAAATTAGGAAGCCCCATGAGTTGCAGCATTATTACTGCAATACTAGTGCTCACCACATTTTGGTGCCGTTGCTGGGGAAGCATCAGAGTATTTTGTGATTACTGCTTTTTTCTATTTTCTACTGCAACATTCTGCTAAGTAGTTTATTTCAGCAAAAGTAGATTAGTCCTTTCAATTCTGCAATTTTCATTTCAGCAAAAGTAGATTAGCCATTTCCTTGTTTTCATTTCAATTCTGCAATTTTCATTTTAGCAAAAGTAGATTATCCATTTCCTTTCTTTAATTTCAATTCTGCAATTTCCATTCCAACAAAAGTAGAATAGGAATTTCCTTGCTTTCATTTCAATTCTGCAATTTCCATTTCAGCAAAAGTAGAATTGGTCATTTCCTTGCGTTCATTTCAATTCTCCAATTTCCTTTCAGCAAGTTCATTTTAGTAGTTGCAATTTGTTTGTTCAATCAATTTCAGTTTTGTAGGTACAAGCAGGAAAAAACAAAAACCAACAAAAGATATTTCTTTTCATGCCTCGTAGGAACAGAGATAATTCAGGGAAATTCCTACCCAACACCCCCACCGCATCACAAAGCCACCCTTCTCTCTTCTTCGGTGGCAGTGATCTAGAAGAACCTATAGGTGAACAACAAGAGATATACGAATATCCTATAGTAGAAGAAGAGGAAGAAACCATCCCTCTTGAGACCATGGCTGAAAATAGAAATGCAAGGGGAAATGGAGAGAGAGTAGAGGGTACCTTCCCCATCCGAGAAACCAATGGGGACACTAAAATTAAAAACATAAGGCCTTCAGCCCTACCTCACTTCCATGGATTAATTACAGAAGATCTTGACACCTTCCCATTTGAGTTTGTTGTTGTCTGTCGAACCTATGACTATGCAGAAGATGAGCAGAAGTTCAAACTGTTCCGTTCTACCATCAAGGATGTAGCATTGCACTAGTTCATGGGGTTACCTGGCAATAGCATCACAACGTGGGCTCAGATGCAGCAAGCCTTCAACAACAAATATCGGGACTACTATAGGTCAAAAGATACAAAGGAAGAGATCTTCCAAATGACCATGGGAAGTGATGAATCCTTGGAGGATTATGAAGAGAGATTCTAGCTCAGTTATAAAAGGGTCAGGTCCACACTTGACCCCGAATCTCTGAAGTTGTCTTGCTCAGAGGAGTCCCAGAAGACCTTCTAAACACCCAACATTTATTGGCTGGGGGGGACATATACCAGCTACCTTATGAAGACATCAAGACTGTCTTTAGAAACCATTCTAGGACAGCTAGAAAGAGAGGTAGGGGGAGTCAACCCATAGCTAGTACCTCCTCATCTAGTTCGTCCCTCAGAGGTGAATTTGGAAACATGCTGGAAGATTTCAAAAGTGAGATGCTGCAAACTCTTTCCATGCAAATGGATACTTTACATATCAAAAGGAAACAAGAGGAAGCAGAGAGGGCGTTGGTTATTTTTTGTCCTAGGTGCACCAGAAGGCATCCTAGGAGCGAATGTCCATTGAACTATATAGAAGTGTGTTCAGTCTATGAAGAAGAGCATCCTACAAATCAGTGCCCTCTCTTGCCCGAACTTAAAGCTGTATACTAGGGGGCCAAAGGAGCTACTGAACCACTCTATTTCATGAACCAAAGGAGGCCTCATGGGCCTAGACCTTATCAGCAGGGGATGCAAGGGACATCCCAGGCATACTACAACCCCAGTCAAGCCACTTCCATGCCTTCTTGGGGTCCCCCTGCTCATCCTTCCTGGTCCACACCTCCACAGTGGTCATATCCATCTCAATACCATGCTCAACCAGTTGCTCATTCATTTCACTATTATGCTCAGCCACAGCCTCAGTGGAATGCACCTCATCAAGGGTGGAGGCCTCAGTACAACTCTCCTCTCACTCTTTTGTGTCTGCCACCTGCTCAACCGCAACCATTACCTCTTACTCGACCAAGACAACCCGAAATACCTGCTCAACTGAACTAGAACCCGAACAACAGACAGGCCCAGCAAGTATATAGTGGGGAACCATCATGCCCAACCTATGTTGTGGAGATTCAGGAGATTAACCTATAATCTAGGAAGGTTCTCCCAGATAACCAACCTCCCCCTAAGGAGGATGAGGAAGAAAAAGAGGAAAGTGAACTAAAAGCCATTCCACCCTTTCCTGAGAGATTATCCAGAACAACATAGCCTACCCCAAAAGAAATTGAACTTCTGGGAGAATTGAAACAATTATGTGTAAAGATACCACTTCTCCAAGCCATAAAGGATGTGCCTATATACAACAAGATGATCAAGCAAAAGTTCTTCAAGCATCCAGGCAGGCGTAAGAGAGATGCCCCAACTATCAATGTCATAGGACAACTGTCCGACCTAATGTTGGGGCAAGTAATCTGTCTGAAATATCTAGACACTGGAAGCCCAGTCGATTTCCACATCAATGGCACCATAATCCCCCATACCCTGATTGATCTAGGGGCTGCCATTAATGTGATGACCAAGGACACTATGCGCAAGATCAACCTTCAGGGCTCTCTAAGAAAGACCACAATAGTACTACAGTTAGCAGACCACTCCACCATGACCCTGAAGGGATTATGGAAGATGTAATGGTCTCCATTGATTCTTGGGAGTACCTTGTTGATTTCCTTGTTCTCCAGCCAAAGTCAAAGCTCACTGGGTATCCTCTCATCCTGGGAAGACCTTGGTTGGCTATTGAAAATGCCTACATCAGCTGTCGAGTTGAGAACATGACAATCAAGAATGGGCATATGTCCAAGCAACTAGTACTATATCCTCCTGCCCAACCTTTGTTAGAACATGATTTACTTCTCTGGTTGGAGGAGGAATACGAGGATGAAGTCTATTCCACACCACTGTGTGCAGTAGAAGCTACCATGGGGGGCAAAACACAAACTAAGGATGATCTTATTGAAAATTTGATTCAGAATCCACCCTCTAGTATGTTGCCATTAGAAGAGCTAGTGAAAGAAACCCAAGCCAATCCTTTAGTTGATCTTTGTGTGGCTGACCTGACCTCTCTCTGAGTTAAAAATATGGAGTTCGGCCTAGAAAGAACCTTGAAAATCAACTCATCCCTATCCACCTCTCAGGAGAACGAACTGTGTAGCTTATTGAGAAGCCACTTGGATGCTTTTGCTTGGAGCTATAAGGAGATGAAGGGATTGCACCCTTCAGTCTATAGTCATCACATTTACATTAAGGAAGATTGCAAACCAGTCAAGCGGCCTCAAAGGAGGATGAATCCAGCCCTTAAGGACATTGTCAAAGAAGAATTGCAAAAGTTACTGGATGCAGGATTCATCTACCCCATCTCTGATAGTGAATGGGTCTCTCCTTTAGTGCTAGTTCCAAAGAAAAATGGGAAGTGGAGAATCTGTGTTGATTATGAAGAACTAAACAAGGCCACCAACAAGGACCATTTTCCTTTGTCTTTCATAGATCAAGTGTTAGATGGCCTGGCGGGGAAAAAGTTTTTCTCCTTCCTAGATGGGTTTAGTGGGTACAACCAAATCCAAATCAGCCCGGAAGACCAAGATAAGACCACTTTCACTTGTCCTTGGGGTACCTTTGTATATTGGGTCCTTCCTTTTGGATTGTACAATGCTTCCACCACTTTCTAGAGAGAAGTATTGAGTATATTTGCTGAACTGGTTCATGATGCAGTGGAAATCTATATGAATGATTTTACCCCTTATGGTTCTAACTTCCAAGAAGCTTTGTCTAACCTAGGAAAAGTTTTAGACAAGTGTATTGAAATGAACCTATCCTTCAGTCCTAAAAAATGTGAATTACTGATGACTGAAGGGACCGTGCTAGGTCATGCAATCTCTCAGCAAGGAATACAGGTGGACCCCAACAAAATTGCCATCATCCAAAGGGTCCCACCTCCTCAAAAGGTAAGAGATGTTAGAAGATTCCTAGGTTTAGCAGGGTATTATAGAAGATTCATTAAGGATTTCAATAAGCTAGCCTCTCCATTGTTTGGTCTTTTAGGGAAAGATGCCGAGTTCATATGGACTGACAACTGTCAAGAAGTTTTGGATACCTTGAAAAGTAAACTAGTGACTGCCCCAATTTTGGGAGGTCCAAATTGGGCCCTACCTTTCCACATTCATACAGATGCCTCGAACAAAGTGATAGGAGCAGCCTTAGGGCAAGTTGATGAGAAGCTACCTTATGCCATATATTTTGTAAGTAAAAACTTGTCGAAGGTGTTAGATACCTATACCAATAGGTTTCATATTTCATGATTGGCAAAGAAAGTTCCAAATATGCTCTGCTTTGGTGATACAAAGATCCCATATTTCCAAGAGAATGAAATATGTGTACATAGCTTGATGTTGACTGAATTTTTGATGGGTGGTCGAACAGCCTAATCTGGATCATGC
Source organism: Pinus tabuliformis (assembly GCA_031772625.1). Lineage (NCBI taxonomy): Eukaryota > Viridiplantae > Streptophyta > Pinopsida > Pinales > Pinaceae > Pinus > Pinus tabuliformis. The sequence goes on along the minus strand of CM062811.1, from coordinate 854,128,355 downwards.
CATATTTCAATTTCTTGTCATAAGAATAAAGAAAGAAGCCTGTCCAAACTGTTTAATCTTGGCAGGCCAGTAGTTAGGTAGAAAATTAAGGTTCCCAACTGTTTAATCTAGGGCCTTGGAGGTAATAAGGTTAGCTGTAGATAGAAAAGCAAAGAAAAAAGCAAAAAGAAAAGAAAAGAACAATTCAGGGTTTGCTAGTCCAAGTGCACCCTCTATGAAGAAACAAAAAATGCTAGGCATTAGAGTGGGTAGGTAGATGGGGTTGCAGAAGCATGATTTCCTTTCTGTCACTGGCCTCAAGCAAAGGAAAAACATGGCGCCAGCGCAGGTCTCTCATTCAGCAGTTTTGCAGCAATACAATGAAGCATGTCTAACCCCTTGATTACCCCCATTACACTCATTACTAATATCCCAATACTACCTATGCTCATGGAAGAAGTCAAAGTCTTTTGTTGATTCTTGTTTCTTTAAAAGCCACATTTCTTGTGTAAAAATTCTTTTCATTTTGATCTACTTCCTAAACTAAGTTGATTTCATATAAACTTAGTGTTTTTTTCCCCTCATCCACCTCTTCCACTCATATTAACTCCTAATTTCTTACTACTTAATTCCCTATATTTCCCTTTCCCTATTACTATAACACCATGGTGTATAAAACCCCAGGAATATGTATATTCCCTTCCCCTTGGCACTATAGCCATATGTCCAAAGTAAGGGATTAAATTGACCTCTGGTCAGTTTAATAACCTAAGCCCTACCCCTTTTTTCCCTCCACAACCCTCTGAAATGATTTACCCACTTCATTTTGCAAAACAACCTTGTAAAAAACCCAAAAGACCCCTTTTTAACCCGTAACACTGTTAAAAAACCCAAAAGACCCCTTTTCTAATGTCCCGCCGGGCGCATATGTTAACAAATAATAATATTTTATCATCCCCGCCCTTCCGTATCGTCCAGCCAACTCTGCCTCCCGCCAGCCGTCGGATCTGGGCTTTCCCATCCGACGGCCCTCATCAATTTCGGAGCGGCCCCGATGTACTGCCGTTAGCTTCCGAAATTTGACGTCCGCTGACGTATGGGCACACGGGGGCACGCGTTGCCATATTACCGGATCGGGCGGCCCTCTGACATTCCCGCTTCCGTATGAAGGGCGGTCCGATATCATACCGCTTACCGCTTCTAGTTTTCCGCTGTCCTGTCATGCCAACGTCACGCCACCTCACCGCCGCATCAGCACCCCCGCCCGCCATCGCTCCGAGCTGTCACGCCACCTATGCAGTCCCCGTGGACCACTCACAGGCCGCCACGTCACCCGATGACGTCATGCTGACGTCACCCGACCCTGACCCCACCTGATGACGTCATGCTGACGTCATCCAAATTTTCGCGCCAACGCCAAAAAGTCCATATTTGGCCGAATTTTGCCATTTTTGCGCATATTTTCCGTGTTTTTCTGCTCTGCCTCCTGCATGTATTTTCACGTCCTTTGCTACCGCACCTTACCAACACCATTCGGAGCTACTGCCGCCCAGAATTCGACTGCAACCAAGCTCAAATACCGCCATTAAACCAGGTATTTGTCAATTCCCCAGCTGCGCGCTCTGTTTCGTCCTGCATTGTTAAAAAACCATTAAAATTGACCATTTTCCCTGGAGAAATAGGCCTGCTACCCCTTAAAACCAATTCCATCAGTTTTTAACCGGCCAATTGTGCCCAATTACACCCCTGTTGCTCTGAAACGGGCTGTAATTCAGCAAATTACTTCACCTACCACGCAGGACGGTATTTCTCCCAAAAATAGTCGAAATTCAACCCAAATTCACTTGTAAAACATGGATACACCAGTAGCACCTGTTGCCCTGAATATTGCTCCATTGAACGCCCCTCAGAGAGAGTTGGAGTGGCAACCATTAGCAGATAAAGATTACCAAATATCAGAGGAAATGCTAATGAAGAGCAAGTACCACATTCACTTGCTAAATGAATTGAAAATTAAGCATAATAGTGGAATTGATATATTGGGCATTTGGGACTCTTCCCTCCCCATCTTCAAGTTCCCTCAGGTCAATGTGTTTCCTGACTTAATCCATCTGTGTGCTGCCTGCTATGACCCCACTCAGAGGGCTGTGCTTGACCCTTCAGGCTCAGTTGTTTTTTATGTCACTCCTGCAGCCATTAGAGAAATGCTAAACTTCAAAACTGCTAAGAAATTAGTTCCTTTATCAAAGATCGATCTGATAAAACAAGGAGTCAAGCTGACAGATGCTCAAATCACCATGATAAATCAATTGTTCGTTGATTCAACCTCTGAGACCATGAAGTACCCTCCCATCCATCATGTATACCTGAATCAATTGGGCACAGACCTTGCAGACATGATTAGTCCCATATTGGGCTATAATTCAATAGAAATTGTTGATGAAACTGTGCTGGTGATAATGGCCATGTTTTCCCCTGGTAAGCCCCCAATCTGTTATGACTATGCCACTTACATCTCCGATAAAATACATGAGCAATTGATAGACTTGGAAAGAGAAAGGGTGTTTAGATACACCTCCTATATCTATCATTTAATCCTATACTATCAGCATGAGAAATTTCCTTTTTCTGTGAAAATAATGGATGCACAAGGAAATCCAAGGTCAGTGGTCTATTGGTCCTCTGTTTTCCACTGTAGGTCTTGTTCCCCTTACACTTATTGTGAGTTTATAGACCTCTTCATCCACCCAGCCATGTCTCTGCTTCTGAGCTCACCTCCTCCAAGAGTAACTGATGAGATGCAGAGAATTCTTCAGTTGTCCAAGATATACAGCATTGGGGATTGGTATTTTTACCAAAACCACACAGTTATCAGAATATATGGGTGTGAGTTGGCCCCATATAGATTGCCCAGATATGTGCCTATGAGATTGTTTGCCCTTGAGTATTTCAGGCAATTTGGGAATGTTGATGTACTCCATTTTTCAAGCAAGGGCAAGAAAGCACAGCTTAAAGTCAGAAACCAATTAGGCCCCTTCATCTACAATAAAAGGGAGGAAGCTTGGCAAGAGGCAGATAGCATGCTAAATGGCCTTGGCTTACAGACCAGCTTCCTTTGGGCACCATACGACCCCAATCATTTCATAAGCTTAAGAAGGGTCAGATATAGGCTGGCCAGTTATGATCACATAAGGTTTCCTCACATAGAAAAATATGCAAATCAACTAGAATGGAAGGAAGGCACCTTAGAAGAGGCTACTACACAAGAAGAATTAGCTCAAAGAGGAATAAGAAATCTCCAAAAGTTGGCTGACTTAGAGCTTTGTTCACAGGTATCTTCTCTTCCAGGCACTCAAGTGGGAGCAGCTGCCTCATCATCCACAGCTCCACAAAAGGCAGTCCAAGCCCCAATTACAGCAGAGACTTCAGCTAAGGATACAGGCATGGAAACAGAACAACAAAAGGCCCCTGAAGAGCAGCGATCAGCCCAAGAAAAAGAGCCAGAAGACCAAGAAGAACAGCCTAAAAATCATCCTGAACAGCAGGAAGAAATGGCAGAGGCTCCTGGTCCTAATGATGAGCAAATGCAAGAAAAGGAGGCCCCAGTACAGAATGTTACAGTGGAGACTTCGGCGCTCCAAACCCCTATCAATGAAGAGAGGGGTAAGAAGAGAGATAGAGGGGAACAGACTCCCCTTAGTACCGCAACATCACAGCAAGGGGAAAAGAGACAAAGGCTCGATCCTTTTTCAGAGGAGGAGATGCCTTTTGGTCAAGCATAGATGGGTCCCCCCAGCAAAGAGGTATCAGCTAGCTCATTACAACAAGAGCAGCAAAGAATACTTGGAGGAGAAGTCAGCTCCTCAGAGCAACAAAGAAAGTGTGAGTCTAGCATAAAGAAACAATTCATAGACATCAAGACCAAAAATGAACAGGTGAGGTTACAGCTGTACAATCTCTTGTTGAAAATGGCTCCCACAAACCAGTAGAGGTTGATGTCTGCATATGATGTGCAAGAGGCCAAAATGATAATGAGCCATTTCATGCCCACAGCGTTGCAGCCACAGTCTACAGCTGATTATATAAGAACAAACTTGGAAATCTTGTCCAAGGACATCCACCCAATGGACCAAATTGAATTGCATAAGCAGATGGGTGAGATGGTGTATGCTACCCTAGCAGACAAGACATTGATAAATTATAGATTGCAGAATTCTTTGAATAATACCACTGCACAATTGGAGTTAGAAAAGGCATCCTCCCAGGCTAAAGACAACAGGATAAGGTCTTTAGAGGATATAATCATAGAGCTTGGGCATGATCCAAAGGACCCTAAAGCTATAAAGGAGCTGCTAAAGATAAAGGATTCAGACATTGCAGCCTTAAAAAAGATGATAAAGATCCCAGCAACCATTTACCCTCAAATAAAAGAGGTTGCCCAGCGAAGGCAGGACCAAGATGTAGCAGCCATGCTGGTATCACTCCATAAACAACTTTCCCAGACAGAGGGAAAATTGGTAGAAACAGAGGCTGCACTGCAGGCAGCCCTACAACAGAAAGAAGGAGGCCAAACATCTCAGCCCCCTCAGCAAGTAATCGACCTTGAGGAACCCCCTCAAATTGTCACTCCTCCTACAGTGTAGACAGTTGAGACAGCTCCATCAACATCAGCACCAGCACCAGCATCAGAGTAGGCTCCAAGCCTTGATATGCAGAAGTTGATGAATGAAATTAAAGTCCTAGAAGCCCAGATGGCAGAGCTGAATGAAGCTAAGGAGAAATTGGTCACACTTAATGAGAAACATGATAAATCCAAGCAACAGGTGGCAGAAAAGACAAAGGAAGTAAGGACCTTGGAAAGAAAAATCAAAGAGCTAGAGAAAGAGATGAACATGGGCAAAGCAATAACAGAACTCAAGAAAATCATATGGTTAAAGATTGGTCAATCAATCACAGACCAATGGAAATATATAGAGACCATCCATGAGCAAATGGATTTGCTGGGCAAGGCTTATGCAGAAAGTCAAAAAGCCAGAGCTTCTCTAGGAAGTATGCTAGATATAGCTACTAGAATGATCAATGTGTTGAATAACAAAACTGGCATACAGTTAGCAAACATGGGTATCAGAGATAGAACTGATACAATTTTACTGATCAAAAGGGTACTCACCCTCAGAAATTATGTACAGGCACTAGAAAGAAAATGTCAGGATATTCAAGCAGAGGTAAATACTTTTGGTGCCAAGATCACAGCATTATATGACAGGGGACTCCCCAGTTTACTAAACAGCGCAGGAAGGCTATCTTCTCATGAGAAATATGCGAAAAGAGTCAACAACTACATCACTGATCAGTTGACTACCTCATCTAGCGCTTCGGAAGGAGCTGGGCCACCCACAGGACAAGAGCTGTATGATAAACTAGAAAATCTGTTTTATATAGAACATGAAATCAATCATCTGTTTGAAGTCCCCCCTAATTACTACAAATATACAGATGCAGATGAGACACTCCTCAAGATGCGAAGGCATCAGATGCCCACTGATCAATGGTGGACAGATATGATAAGGACTTTGCTGTGATTTGACAAAATAATCTAATCAAATGCGTTTTACCGCAAGCAGAGAATCAATAGAGAAGTCACAGATCAGCAGCCACAGGTCAAAGATTACAGGTCAGCATCCCAAAGGCATCAGAGCCACAACGTGTCATCTACAGCAGCCGTTGTCAGCAGAAGCCGTCCAAGAATTAACGCAGCCGGCCCTTGGGCCCAAAAGTCATCATCAACTGACAAACAACAAACAACTGTTATGTGCCTTTACTACAGGCTTTAAATTTTGTAATAACTTCACTGAACAAAGTTGGTGGAGATAGTTATTGCTCAATAACTATCATTCTAGATATTTTACTTGATATTTTTGTATAAAATCTCCCCCACGCAGTTCATTTGGGGGTTGTTGTTTACTTCTGTTGTTCAAGAAAGAGAACTCGGCTGTAATCTCTGGAGAAATAATACAGAAAGGCTTTGGGGTTTGCGGAAATCGGTCTCACTGATGCTTGCTGTCTTGGAACTACTGAATGCTACAGGATTCTAGTGCTGTGTCTTGATATAATAAGTTTTCTCTATCTCTTTTCATGTTTATTATCAGTTTAACTCATATCTTCCACATGTTAATCTAAACTTAGGAGGAAAGAAAAAGAATAGCTCAGGATTTGTCCATGGAGACACCCTGATTTCAATCTTTCTTTGCTATAAATGTTTTCTATAGACTCAGCTGTTTAGTTGGAATTCTTAACTGCTCCAATAAACCCTGAATCTTTCACAGTTTCTGTTTAGTAATTCATGTATGCTATTAAGTAGAAATCACTGTTTAATTTGTTATCACACTGTCTGTAATTCCATCCCCCACTGTTTCACTAACTAATCAGAATTTATATAAAGAATAGTCATCTAGCCTTGCAGTAAACTTTCCCATTACAGGCACCAGGACTGTCCCAAATCTCTGACTCCATGTGCCCAATGAACTAACATCTCCCAAACATTTCATGCCCTTCTCACAACAACAGTTCACAACCAAAACTTTAAACAAAAACTAAACCCATAACTAGCCCAAAATCTTTACAAAACAAAGCTAAAACTTAAAGAGAGAGCCCTCTCTGATTACAGGTAGGCTAGGACCTGTAATCCAAAGCTTGGTTAGTGGTTACCCCGGCCGTATTCCCTTGGGAGTCATAGGGAACAACCTGGGTGTTAACATAATTGGCGACTCCACTGGGGACAGCGTATTTTCAGCTGCTATCTATTCTTAGACAGTGGTTCCAAAAGCTTAAACAGTCCCTTTAAAACAGTTCTAAAAACAGCCTCAAAAAATACCAAAAACAAGTTCAGAAGCTGGCTCCTAAGAAAAGAACTAGGCACACCAGGTCAAATCCTGACCCAAATCCCCCACCTGTTTTTGATAATCCAAATCTCATCCCTAAAACTCTTAGGAACCAGAAGGAACCAGAACAATCTCCTGAAACTAGCCCTGAGGCAGGTCAGCAGAGTTTTATTCCAACCCCCGCTAAGCCATCTATTCACCTCCATATAAGTCATTCTTCACCCTCTTCATCATCCACTTCACAGAGCATATTGTCCACACCCAACACATAGACTGCTGTTGTTATCCCTGTTGTCCCACTTATTCTCCCAAATATGGCTAACCGTTATGCTCCACTTCAGTTACCTGGTAATCCTGCGGCTATGCCTCAGGTCTACCAAAGCAAGGTTACTTATTTTGATGGGACCGGTACATACACTGCTTTACAGCATACTAGGAAAATGCAATATTACTTTGAGAACTATGAGATAGATGATGATGATGTAAAAATGAAAATTTTTGTCCAAAGTTTGACAGGTGAAGTAAGAACCTGGTTCAGGGCCCTGACCCCAAATTCAATAGCTGATTCGAGTGCCCTTTATCAGTCCTTCTTAAACTGATGGGAAAATAAAAAGGACCCTCTGCACATTCTATCTGAATATGACACCATAAGAAGAGGCCCACAAGAAACTGTCCTGGACTATTGCACTAGATTCAATACTATCTATAATGCCATACCTCAAAACCTTAGACCTCCACCTGATCTAGCGCTGATTAAATTCCCTGATGGCTTTGATGCTGATATGGCATATCAACTGAGAGAAAGAGCCCCTGCAACTCTAGCAGACATGCAAAACATAGCTGTTAGTGTAGAGGCAAATCTAATTGCCAAAAGAAACCGGGCCAGAACTGAAAGGAGGACTACTTTCAAAGAAGAACCTTCATCATTTGAGCAAAAGCTAGATGCAATCATCAAAGGGATGGATAGACTTGGAGACAGGGTAGAAACCATAGAAAGAAAATCATCATGGGAAGGTCAAACAAGCAATATTAGAAACCCAAACTTCAGAAAGAATCAAAATCCTAATGTTGGTAGGACTGATCCTGACCAGCATGTTAGACCTCCTTTCCAAGAAAATTATGCTGAGACATCTACTTCTAATGAGCAAACAGATGACACCCACATCAATTTGATGGGTTTGAACAATGAACAGCAAGTTTTCCTGACTCAAGAAGATCAGGAAGAAGATGAAGTAAAGCAATTTCAAACAAAATCAGGTGAGTCTTTTGACTTTAAGCAAGGATATGATACAGTTGTTTTTGAAGTTCATAAACAGTACAAACTAAGAAGTAGAACCATAAATGTGTCACACCCTGAAAAAGTAAAAGATGACCAGCAATCCAAGAAAGCTACCATTTCAGAATCCAAAGACAAATCTGATCCTATCACCAATGAAGTCACAGTGGAGGATATCACTGAAACATACGCCTCAAATCAACAGCCATCAGTTGCACTTCCTTTACATACCAATTTAAGCAACCCTCCTCAAAAGATGGGCAAAAAGGACAAACCCCAAAATCAGACACAGAACCAAGAGGACCCCTCTAAAAGGTCAAATGACAAAGAAAAAATGGTCAACCAGAATGCAAAAATTCAAACTGAAAAACCTTTTGACTTTGAGTCTGAAATTGGCAAATTGAAAATAGCCATACCCCTTGCTGAATTAGCCAAACATGACATTTACAAACAACAAATTAAAAATTCCCTTCAATTGACAAGCAATAAAGATGATGTTAATGTGTTGGATGATACCCCAGAATTACTTTTTGGTCCTGAGGTTGATGGAAAAACAACAGGTAATGGAATACTACCTTTTTATGTCAGCCTGCATATCCATGATAAGATACTACACAATGCCATGTTTGATTCTGGGGCATCCCATAACCTTATGCCTAAATCAGTGATGGAGAGACTCAACCTAGACATTACAAGACCATATAAGGACCTATTTTCATTTGACTCCAGCCAAGTTAAGTGTTTAGGTCTGATAAAGGATTTATGTGTTTCCTTGGTTCAATATCCAAATAAAACAATTTTAATGGATGTGGTGGTTGCTGATATCCCACCAAAATATGGAATGTTATTATCAAGATCATGGGGTGCTAAACTTCAAGGATCCCTTCAATTAGACATGTCCTATGCCACCATCTCTGTCTTTGGGCAACCAAAGAGACTATACAGAGAAACACTTATGAAATACATGGTCAGCAGTGAAGGAAAACGTCAAAACTTTCCCATATATGCTGTCCATTCTGACATAGACTCCTATATTCTCTTCAATGATAATACAGGTCCTACAAATGATGATGAAACCAAGACACTCATACAAGATCAGCATATAAACGAACAAACTGCTGCTCCAGAAATAATGGTTGAGCAATCAATACACAAAATTGTTCAAGAAGAAAAACCAAGTGTAAGCCAAGATCTCAAGCTGTTGATGCCAAGTCCCATAATAGTTGACAATTCTTCCCTTAACTGAGAAGTCCTCTGGTTTCTTGAATTTGATGGATCAGTCAACAAATTAGGGGCAGGAGCAGGGGTTTGGATACATAACAAACAAAATAGTCATGCAGAGGGTCGAGCCTATAGGTTAAACTTCAGGTGCACCAACAATATGGCAGAATATGAAGCTCTTTTACTAGGCCTCAAACTAGTAAAATCCTTACAAGCCACAAAAGTTTCAATCCTAGGAGACTCAGACCTAATTATCCAACAAGTAAAGGGAAATTTTGTCACCAATGACAAAAGACTGAGATCTTATAGGTTTGCTGCTGCTGAAATACTAAATTCCTTCACTGAATTTCAAATTACCAAAATTTCTAGAACCCATAATCTTCATGCTCATAGTTTGGCCACATTTGCAAGCACTTGTAAACTACCTTTTGAACCCAAGCATTGCTTTACAGCTGAGATAAAACACAGACCTTCTGTCCCAAACAATGTCAAGGATTGGCAAGTGTTTGAGAATGATACACAAATAAATAATTTCTTGACTTTGCAGCAAGAATTTTTAGGACTAAACATTGATACAGAGGCTGCAAGTGACTCACAAACACTAGGTGAACAGCACCAAACAAATATTTCACCCAAAACAGCAAACCAAATGCTACATCCAACAATTTTTAACAAAGAAAACATACAAGAACATAAACAAATCAGTCGCGAGGAAATAGCTGATGCTGAAACTGAAGTTATACAATTGAAAGACAATTTTCTGCCAACAGGCCTCACTCCTCTGGAAGACATTTTTGACTCAAATGATATTCTTAGGAAGCCAAAAATGCAGCCCCTCAATGCTGCCATAGAAGAATGTAACATTGGAATTGCTGAACAACCCAAAATAATAAAATTGTCTGCTTCCTTACCCCCTAACCAAAAGCCCAAATATGTTGACCTTTTCAAAGAATTCCAAGATGTCTTTGCATGGAGCTATAAGGATTTGAAATCGTATGACACCTCTGTCATTCAACATACTATCCCCCTCAAGCCAAATCAAAAACCCTTTAAACAAAAATTGAGGAGAATCAACCCTCTGCTTCTCCCATTAATGGAGCAAGAGGTACAAAAAATGTTTAAAGCTGGCATCATAGCACCAATCTGGTTTTCTGATTGGATTTCAAATTTGGTCCCTATAAGAAAGAAAACTGGTGAAATAAGGCTTTGTGTTGATCTAAGGAACTTGAATCAACTGTCCCTAAAAGATAATTACCCCTTACCCAAGATGGATCACATCTTGCAAAGAGTAGTGGGGGCCTCAAGAATTTCTTTACTTGATGGATTCTCAGGTTTCAACCAGATCCTAGTTCACCCTGATGATCAGGACAAAACAACATTCACAACCCCATGGGGAACCTTCAAATATGTCAAAATGCCTTTTGGGTTAAAAAATGCAGGAGCTACCTTTCAAAGAGCAATGGATATTGCTTTTGCCAAAGAGATTCATGATTTCCTTGTGGTTTACTTAGATGACCTTACACCATTTTCAAAATCTGACCCAGAACATTTGAAACATCTAAGGCAAATATTCATAACTTGTAGGAAAGATGGAATTTCCTTAAATCCTAAGAAATCCCTGTTTGGTTTGGAAGAAGGCAAGTTATTGGGTCATATTATTTCAAAGCATGGTATTAGAATTGATCCAGACAGAATACAGGCCATCCTCCAAATGCCTCATCCAAGAAATGTAAAAGAACTGCAAGCCTTCTTGGGTAAGATCAACTTCCTAAGGAGATTTATCCCAAACTTGGCAGAATTGACCAGATTACTTAATAACATGCTTAAAAAGGATTCTAAGGTAAAGTGGACTGTGGAAGCAAATCAAGCATTTGAAGGAATCAAACTAGCCCTTACCCAAACCCCAGTCCTGACAAACCCTCAATTTGATAAAGACTTCATTATATTTTCCTTTGCTTCCCAATACACAATTGCTGCTGTCTTGTTACAAAAAGATGATCAAGGGAATGAAAAACCTATTGCTTTCTTTAGCAGAGCACTAAGAGATGCACCTCTCAAATACCAGATCATGGAAAAACAAGCTTATGCTTTAGTAAAAGCCATCAAAGATTTCAGAATTTACATCCTATACTCTCATGTCATTGCCTATGTACCAAATGCTATTGTCAAGGATATTTTGACTCAAGAAAATTTAGAGGGTAGAAGAGGAAAATGGATTGCAAACATCTTAGAATTTGACATTGAGATAAGACCTACAAAACTGATAAAGGGCCAAGGTTTGGCCAAACTAATGTCTGAAACAAATTTCCAAGCCCTAGACATAAATCAAATGGACAATGAATTGGAGCTGGCGACTCCAAAGATCAATGTAGCCTTTGAACAATCCTCTTGGTATTCTGATATATGTTATGTGTTGCAAAACCTGTGTGCTCCCCCAGGATTGTCCAGAACTAAATGTAGGTTCCTAAAAATGAAAGCTGCAAGATTTTGTGTCATGGATGGCAATTTGCTTTGGAAAAACTATGAGGGTATATTGTTAAACTGCTTAATTGAGAATGAGACTAACAATGTCATGAAAGAATTTCATGCAGGTGATTGTGGTGGACACTTGTATTGGAAGTCCATTGTGGATAAGATACTGAGGGCTGGTTACTATTGGCCCACTTTGTTCTCTGATGTTAAAAATTTCACTACCTCATGCCATAAGTGTCAAATGTTTGAGGGAAAGAGAAAGTTACTGCCACTTCCTTTGAGGCCTATTGCAACAGAGAGACCTTTTCAACAATGGGGCTTGGATTTCATTGGGGAAATTCATCCCTCATCTTCAAGCCAACATAGATGGATCCTCACAGCCACAGACTACTTTACCAAATGGATTGAGGCCATCCCATGTAGACAGGCAAATGATTCAACTATCATTCAGTTTTTGGAGAATAACATATTGTCTAGATTTGGTTGCCCCAACAAGATAATAACAGACAATGCTGCTGCTTTTAGATCCAAGAAGATGGTGAACTTCTGCCACAAATTTCATATTACTTTGGGCCATTCTACTACATACTACCCTCAAGGAAATGGCCTAGCTGAATCATCAAACAAAAGCCTTGTAAACATCATAAAGAAGGTGTTGGAAGAAAATAAGAAGAATTGGCATAAGAAGCTTGTGAATGCCTTATGGGCAGATAGACTAACAACCAAGAGATCCATTGGGGTCAGCCCATATGAGTTAGTCTATGGATTAGAAGCCAAATTTCCCTCATCACTAGGGGTCCCTGTTATGAAACTACTTCAAGAAAGTCAAGCTGAGCCCAATGACATGCAAAGAAGGATCAATCAAATAATATGTTTGCAGCAAACTAGAGACCAAGTTTATAGCAGAGTTCAAGTTTTACAAGAAAAGTTAAAGAAAGCTTTTGATAGAAGGACCAAGGCTGAAGATTTCAACATTGGTGACAAAGTCCTCAAGTGGGATTCAAGAAGGGAAGATAAAGGAAAACATGGAAAGTTTGATTCTCTTTGGAGAGGACCATTTGTTATCCAAGCAGTGCAAGGAAACAACACTTCCTAAAAAATCTGGATGAAACCGACTTGGATGAAGGTCTTGTGAATGGCAGGATGTTGAAGCACTATTTTAACTACTTCCCAAGAATTTAGTTTGACTCTCCCTTGTACATTATAGGGTGTATATATTACTTTCTGTTGACATGTATAAAGTGCAGCTTTCCAAGTTTTGTAAGTTATCAGCAAAAGGCAAATAAGTTCACAGATCTACCAAGATGGGAAGGGCACAATTTTGAGATTTCAAGGAGGAAAACTCCAAGTTTTGGTAAAAGAAGTCAAGGGCCGAGGCATTCTGACCTGCTGTTCTTGGTCTTTCAAATGGAAAAACCATCCCCATGTGGAGCCACTGTTAGATACCTATACCAATAGGTTTCATATTTCATGATTGGCAAAGAAAGTTCCAAATATGCTCTGCTTTGGTGATACAAAGATCCCATATTTCCAAGAGAATGCAATATGTGTACATAGCTTGATGTTGACTGAATTTTTGATGGGTGGTCCAACAGCCTAATCTGGATCATGCCATATTTCAATTTCTTGTCATAAGAATAGAGAAAGAAGCCTGTCCAAACTGTTTAATCTTGGCAGGCCAGTAGTTAGGTAGAAAATTAAGGTTCCCAACTGTTTAATCTGGGGCCTTGGAGGTAATAAGGTTAGCTGTAGATAGAAAAGCAAAGAAAAAAGCAAAAAGAAAAGAAAAGAACAATTCAGGGTTTGCTAGTCCAAGTGCACCCTCTATGAAGAAACAAAAAATGCTAGGCATTAGAGTGGGTAGGTAGATGGGGTTGCAGAAGCATGATTTCCTTTTTGTCACTGGCCTCAAGCAAAGGAAAAACATGGCGCCAGTGCAGGTCTCTCATTCAGCAGTTTTGCAGCAATACAATGAAGCATGTCTAACCCCCTGATTACCCCCATTACACTCATTACTAATATCCCAATACTACCTATGCTCATGGAAGAAGTCAAAGTCTTTTGTTGATTCTTGTTTCTTTAAAAGCCACATTTCTTGTGTAAAAATTCTTTTCATTTTGATCTACTTCCTAAACTAAGTTGATTTCATATAAACTTAGTGTTTTTTTCCCGTCATCCACCTCTTCCACTCATATTAACTCCTAATTTCTTACTACTTAATTCCCTATATTTCCCTTTCCCTATTACTATAACACCATGGTGTATAAAACTCCAGCAATATGTATATTCCCTTCCCCTTGGCACTATAGCCATATGTCCAAAGTAAGGGATTAAATTGACCTCTGGTCAGTTTAATAACCTAAGCCCTACCCCTTTTTTCCCTCCACAACCCTCTGAAATGATTTACCCACTTCATTTTGCAAAACAGACTTGTAAAAAACCCAAAAGACCCCTTTTTAACCCATAACACTGTTAAAAAACCCAAAAGACCCCTTTTCTAATGTCTCGCCGGACGCATATGTTAACAAATAATAATATTTTATCATCCCCGCCCTTCCGTATCGTCCAGCCAACTCTGCCTCCCGCCAGCCGTCGGATCTGGGCTTTCCCATCCGACGGCCCTCATCAATTTCGGAGCGGCCCCGATGTACTGCCATTAGCTTCCGAAATTTGACGTCCGCTGACGTATGGGCAGGGGCACGCGTCGCCATATTACCGGATCGGGCGGCCCTCTGACATTCCCGCTTCCGTATGAAGGGCGGTCTGATATCATACCGCTTACCGCTTCCGGTTTTCCGCTGTCCTGTCATGCCAACGTCACGCCACCTCACCGCCGCATCAGCGCCCCCGCCCGCCATCGCTCCGAGCTGTCACGCCACCTATGCAGTCCCCGTGGACCACTCACAGGCCGCCATGTCACCCGATGACGTCATGATGACGTCTCCCGACCCTAACCCCACCTGATGACGTCATGCTGATGTCATCCAAATTTTCGCGCCAACGCCAAAAAGTCCATATTTGGCCGAATTTTGCCATTTTTGCGCATATTTTCCGTGTTTTTTTGCTCTGCCTCCTGCATGTATTTTCACGTCCTTTGTTGCCGCACCTTACCAACACCATTCGGAGCTGCTGTCGCCCAGAATTCGACTGCAACCAAGCTCAAATACCGCCATTAAACCAGGTATTTGTCAATTCCCCAGCTGCACGCTCTGTTTCGTCCTGCATTGTTAAAAAACAATTAAAATTGACCATTTTCCCTGGAGAAATAGGCCTGCTACCCCTGAAAACCAATTCCATCAGTTTTTAACCGGCCAATTGTGCCCAATTACACCCTGTTGCTCTGAAACGGGCTGTAATTCAGCAAATTACTTCACCTACCACGCAGGACGGTATTTCTCCCAAAAATAGTCGAAATTCAACCCAAATTCACTTGTAAAACATGGATACACCAATAGCACCTGTTTCCCTGAATATTGCTCCATTGAACGCCCCTCAGAGAGAGTTGGAGTGGCAACCATTAGCAGATAAAGATTACCAAATATCAGAGGAAATGCTAATGAAGAGCAAGTACCACATTCACTTGCTAAATGAATTGAAAATTAAGCATAATAGTGGAACTGATATATTGGGCATTTGGGACTCTTCCCTCCCCATCTTCAAGCTCCCTCAGGTCAATGTGTTTCCTGACTTAATCCATCTGTGTGCTGCCTGCTATGACCCCACTCAGAGGGCTGTGCTTGACCCTTCAGGCTCAGTTGTTTTTTATGTCACCCCTGCAGCCATTAGAGAAATGCTAATCTTCAAAACTGCTAAGAAATTAGTTCCTTTATCAATGATGGATCTGATAAAACAAGGAGTCAAGCTGACAGATGCTCAAATCACCATGATAAATCAATTGTTCGTTGATTCAACCTCTGAGACCATGAAGTACCCTCCCATCCATCATGTATACCTGAATCAATTGGGCACAAACCTTGCAGACATGATTAGTCCCATATTGGGCTATAATTCAATAGAAATTGTTGATGAAACTGTGCTGGTGATAATGGCCATGTTTTCCCCTGGTAAGCCCCCAATCTGTTATGACTATGCCACTTACATCTCCGATAAAATACATGAGCAATTGATAGACTTGGAAAGAGAAAGGGTGTTCAGATACACCTCCTATATCTATCATTTAATCCTATACTATCAGCATGAGAAATTTCCTTTTTCTGTGAAAATAATGGATGTACAAGGAAATCCAAGGTCAGTGGTCTATTGGTCCTCTGTTTTCCACTGTAGGTCTTGTTCCCCTTACACTTATTGTGAGTTTATAGACCTCTTCATCCACCCAGCCATGTCTCTGCTTCTGAGCTCACCTCCTCCAAGACTAACTGATGAGATGCAGAGAATTCTTCAGTTGTCCAAGATATACAGCATTGGGGATTGGTATTTTTACCAAAACCACACAGTTATCAGAATATATGGGTGTGAGTTGGCCCCATACAGATTGCCCAGATATGTGCCTATGAGATTGTTTGCCCTTGAGTATTTCAGGCAATTTGGGAATGCTGATGTACTCCATTTTTCAAGCAAGGGCAAGAAAGCACAGCTTAAAGTCAGAAACCAATTAGGCCCCTTCATCTACAATAAAAGGGAGGAAGCTTGGCAAGAGGCAGATAGCATGCTAAATGGCCTTGGCTTACAGACCAGCTTCCTTTGGGCACCATACGACCCCAATCATTTCATAAGCTTAAGAAGGGTCAGATATAGGCTGGCCAGTTATGATCACATAAGGTTGCCTCACATAGAAAAATATGCAAATCAACTAGAATGGAAGGAAGGCACCTTAGAAGAGGCTACTACACAAGAAGAATTAGCTCAAAGAGGAATAAGAAATCTCCAAAAGTTGGCTAACTTAGAGCTTTGTTTACAGGTATCTTCTCTTCCAGGCACTCAAGTGGGAGTAGCTGCCTCATCATCCACAGCTCCACAAAAGGCAGTCCAAGCCCCAATTACAGCAGAGACTTCAGCTAAGGATACAGGCATGGAAACAGAACAGCAAAAGGCCCCTGAAGAGCAGTGATCAGCCCAAGAAAAAGAGCCAGAAGACCAAGAAGAACAGCCTAAAAATCATCCTGAACAGCAGGAAGAAATGGCAAAGGCTCCTGGTCCTAATGATGAGCAAATGCAAGAAAAGGAGGCCCCAGTACAGAATGTTACAGTGGAGACTTCAGTGCTCCAAACCCCTATCAATGAAGAGAGGGGTAAGAAGAGAGATAGAGGGGAACATACTCCCCTTAGTACCACAACATCACAGCAAGGGGAAAAGAGACAAAGGCTCGATCCTTTTTCAGAGGAGGAGATGCCTTTTGGTCAAGCACAGATGGGTCCCCCCAGCACAGAGGTATCAGCTAGCTCATTACAGCAAGAGCAGCAAAGAATACTTGGAGGAGAAGTCAGCTCCTCAGAGCAACAAAGAAAGGGTGAGTCTAGCATAAAGAAACAATTCATAGACATCAAGACCAAAAATGAACCGGTGAGGTTACAGCTGTACAATCTCTTGTTGAAAATGGCTCCCACAAACCAGCAGAGGTTGATGTCTGCATATGATGTGCAAGAGGGCAAAATGATAATGAGCCATTTCATGCCCACAGCGCTACAGCCACAGTCTGCAGCTGATTATATAAGAACAAACTTGGAAATCTTGTCCAAGGACATCCACCCAATGGACCAAATTGAATTGCATAAGCAGACGGGTGAGATGGTGTATGCTACCCTAGCAGACAAAACATTGATAAATTATAGATTGCAGAATTCTTTGAATAATACCACTGCACAATTGGAGTTAGAAAAGGCATCCTCCCAGGCTAAAGACAACAGGATAAGGTATTTAGAGGATATAATCATAGGTCTTGGGCATGATCCAAAGGACCCTAAAGCTATAAAGGAGCTGCTAAAGATAAAGGATTCAGACATTGCAGCCTTAAAAAAGACGATAAAGATCCCAGCAACCCTTCACCCTCAAACAGAAGAGGTTGCCCAGCGAAGGCAGGACCAAGATGTAGCAGCCATGCTGGTATCACTCCATAAACAACTTGCCCAGACAGAGGGAAAATTGGTAGAAACAGAGGCTGCACTGCAGGCAGCCCTACAACAGAAAGAAGGAGGCCAAACATCTCAGCCCCCTCAGCAAGTAATCGACCTTGAGGAACCCCCTCAAATTGTCACTCCTCCTACAGTGCAGACAGTTGAGACAGCTCCATCAACATCAGCACCAGCACCAACATCAGAGCAGGCTCCAAGCCTTGATATGCAGAAGTTGATGAATGAAATTAAAGTCCTAGAAGCCCAGATGGCAGAGCTGAATGAAGCTAAGGAGAAATTGGTCACACTTAATGAGAAACATGATAAATCCAGGCAACAGGTGGCATAAAAGACAAGGGAAGTAAGGACCTTGGAAAGAAAAATCAAAGAGCTAGAGAAAGAGATGAACATGAGCAAAGCAATAACAGAACTCAAGAAAATCATATGGTTAAAGATTGGTCAATCAATCACAGACCAATGGCAATATATAGAGACCATCCATGAGAAAATGGATTTGCTGGGCAAGGCTTATGCAGAAAGTCAAAAAGCCAGAGCTTCTCTAGGAAGTATGCCAGATATAGCTACTAGAATGATCAATGTGTTGAACAACAAAACTGGCATACAGTTAGCAAACATGGGTATCAGAGATAGAACTGATACAATTTTACTGATCAAAAGGGTACTCACCCTCAGAAATTATGTACAGGCACTAGAAAGAAAATGTCAAGATATTCAAGCAGAGGTAAATGCTTTTGGTGCCAAGATCACAGCATTATACGACAGGGGACTCCCCAGTTTACTAAACAGCGCAGGAAGGCTATCTTCTCATGAGTAATATGCGAAAAGAGTCAACAACTACATCACTGATCAGTTGACTACCTCATCTAGCGCTTCGGAAGGAGCTGGGCCACCCACAGGACAAGAGCTGTATGATAAACTAGAAAATCTGTTTTATATAAAACACGAAATCAATCATCTGTTTGAAGTCCCCCCTAATTACTACAAATATACAGATGCAGATGAGACACTCCTCAAGATGCGAAGGCATCAGATGCCCACTGATCAATGGTGGACATATATGATAAGGACTTTGCCATGATTTGACAAAATAATCTAATTAAATGCGTTTTATCGCAAGTAGAGAATCAATAGAGAAGTCACAGATCAGCAGCCACAGGTCAAAGATTACAGGTCAGCATCCCAAAGGCATCAGAGCCACAACGTGTCATCTACAGCAGCCGTTGTTAGCAGAAGCCATCCAAGAATTAACGCAGCCGGCCCTTGGGCCCAAAAGTCATCATCAACTGACAAACAACAAACAGCTGTTATGTGACTTTCCTACAGGCTTTAAATTTTGTAATAACTTCACTAAACAAAGTTGGTAGATGATCCGGATTTAAGCAGGAACGCAACAAATTACAGAGATAACCATAAATACAGAGATGCAATAACCATAAACACATAGATGCAGCGGAAATAATGATTCATTTCATTAATGGAAAATACTGAATACAACCAGAAATGGAAATAAACCAGCTAGGGCGATGGTAGCTATCTCTGAGAAGAGATGTGCAGCTACATGCCTCTGAACTGTTCCGAACTGTATTACAATGAGGCTCGAAGGCCTATTTATTGTTGAGAAACAATGGAAAACCCTTCACATCCCGAAACCTAACCCTAGAAGATGAAACGCCAAATTGTGGGCCCCGTTTGGGTAAATTGGTACATCAATTTCCCGGGGTCGTAACTTTGGCATACGATCTCCGTTTGACGCGCACGATAGCTCGTTAGAAAGATCTATCCGAGTACTACCACTTTGGGAGGCAACATTGGTCTACGACCCATGTTGCCCCAGAATCCCAAAAAAACGTCGTTTAGGGCCTCAAAACGGCTCCGGAAGTTCGGGACCCGAAAAAACTGCTAAAAATAGTAAACTGTGGTGTAATTTAGGAAACTGAAAAGACTGAAAGAGACAGTTGTGGGGGTCCAAATGGGTTGGTGGGTGGCCACCAACATCCACCTGGATCAGTAGAGATAGTTATTGCTCAATAACTATCATTCTAGATATTTTACTTGATATTTTTGTATAAAATCTCCCCCACGCAGTTCATTTGGGGGTTGTTGTTTACTTCTGTTGTACAAGAAAGAGAACTCGACTGTAATCTCTGGAGAAATAATACAGAAAGGCTTTTGGGGTTTGCGGAAATCGGTCTCACTGATGCTTGCTGTCTTGGAACTACTGAATGCTGCAGGATTCTAGTGCTGTATCTTGATATAATAAGTTTTCTCTATCTCTTTTCATGTTTATTATCAGTTTAACTCATATCTTTCACATGTTAATCTAAACTTAGGAGGAAAGAAAAAGAATAGCTCAGGATTTGTCCATGGAGACACCCTGATTTCAATCTTTCTTTGCTATAAATGTTTTCTATAGACTCAGCTGTTTAGTTGGAATTCTTAACTGCTCCAATAAACCCTGAATCTTTCACAGTTTCTGTTTAGTAATTCATGTATGCTATTAAGTAGAAATTGTTGTTTAATTTGTTATCACACTGTCTGTAATTCCATCCCCCACTGTTTCACTCACTAATCAGAATTTATATAAAGAATAGTCATCTAGCCTTGCAGTAAACTTTCCCATTACAGGCACCAGGACTGTCCCAAATCTCTGACTCCATGTGCCCAATGAACTAACATCTCCCAAACATTTCATGCCCTTCTCACAACAACAGTTCACAACCAAAACTTTAAACAAAAACTAAACCCATAACTAGCCTAAAATCTTTACAAAACAAAGCTAAAGCTTAAAGAGAGAGCCCTCTCTGAGTACAGGTAGGCTAGGACCTATAATCCAAAGTTTGGTTAGTGGTTACCCCGGCCGTATTCCCTTGGGAGTCATAGGGAACAACCTGGGTGTTAACAGAAGGCAAAATTAAACTACACAGTAACCGAAAAGGAGCTCCTAGTTGTAGTCCATTCCCTAAATAAATTCAAACACTACATCACCAGCTATCAAACATTTGTACACACTGATCATGCTGCAATTAGGTATTTAATGAACAAACTAGATGTAAATGCTCACATTATTAGATGGTTTCTTTTATTGCAGCAATTTGATTTAACCATTGTTGATAAGCCGGGTAAGGAAAATGTTGTTGCTGATTTTTTGTCTAGAATAGATCTGCCTGCAGGTGAAGAAGGAATGGTGGATGATCAAATGTCAGATGAACACCTATTCACTATCTCAGTACTCTCTCCATGGTTTGCTGATATAGTGAATTACTTGGTTTCTGCACAGTTCCCGCCACACCTATCCTCAAAAGACAAGAGCAAGCTTGTGAGGAAAAGTGCCCCTTTCACTTGGATTGGGGGAAATATCTTCAAAATTGGCCCAGATCAGGTTTTGAGAAGATCTGTTAGGGAGGAGGATGTTTTTTTTGACATTCTCGTGACCTGTAATGATGAGCCCTATGGGGGCCATTTTGCAGCAAAGAGGACTTCCTTCAAAATTCTGCAAGTAGGTTACTATTGGCCCACTCTTCATCAAGATGTAAGGAGATATATCAGCCAATGTCACGAGTGTCAAAGGATGGGGAAATCTACTCCAAGGGATGAGATGCCCCTGCAAGTGACTTTTGAGCCATTTGAGAAGTGGGGCATGGACTTTGTGGGTCCTGTCAACCCTCCTTCAAAGCAGAAATATTACATCATCGTGTGCACTGATTATTTGAAAAAATGGGCTTAAACAAAGGTGATCAAGGCAGCAACAGAAGAAAAAGTAGCTGAGTTTTTAAGGGAGAATATATTCTATAAGTTTGGGTATCCAAGAGAATTAGTCACAGATCAAGGGAGTTAGTTTACCTCCAACTTGATTGAAGACTTACTTACACATCACAAAATTAAGCACAAAACTTCCACCCCTTACCATCTGTAAGCAAATGGACAGGTGGAAGTCACTAACAAAGCTTTGGAAGGAATTTTGACCAAGGTAGTGAGCAACAGTAGAAAAGATTGGGTAGATAGATTGGTTGAGGCCACCTGGGCCTATAACACCACATGGAAGACCACCACAAGATTCAAACCCTATGAGCTTGTATATGGGAAGAAGGCTTTGCTATCGATAGAATTTGAATACAACACACTAAGGATGGCAGCTCAGCTAGACCTAGATCTCAGGCATGCACAAAAGGAAAGGTTACTCTAGTTAAATGGATTGGGTGAACAAAGATTGCAGGCCCTTCTCCACACAGAGGTTGTCCAGCTTCAAAGGAAAATATGGCATGACAAACACCTCAAAGAGAAGCAATTCTAAGAAGGAGATTGGGCGCTGCTGTATGACTCAAAGTATAAGGATTTCAAGGGCAAACTGAGGACAAGATGGCTGGGACCGTACACAATAGAAAAGTGTAATGACAATGGTTAACTTCTGATAAGGACCATCGGTGAAGAAGCCATCCCCATGCTTGTTAATTGGCATAGGTTGGAAATATATAGGAAGCCCCTCTCCAAGCAAGAATTCATTGAAAATATGAGTAAAATAGTGTTGGTAGTGGAGCAAGTCTGTGCCTCCACTACACCCATTCCTAAAAAAAAGAAGGAAAAAATATAGAAAAGAAAAATGAGGAAGATGAATATCCCTGGGTGAAAACCTTCCCTTGGAGGTGCCCAGGGTAGGCAGGTAGGGTGAAAACCTCCTGGAGGTGCCCTAACTGTCTCGTAAAAAAAAAAAAAACAGAAACAGAAAAATTAACTTCTTTTGAATGCATTACAGGTTGCAGGAGGGCCACAAATTAAAAAGGGACATGACCAAGCCAAATACACCTCTAATAGACCCTGTCTCCATTTCTATGTCTTTTCCCAGTCCCTGGTCTCACTTTTTCTGGAAAACAATGCATCCTACAGGAGGCTCTGTGCATTCTACAAGAGGCTCCTGTAGAAATCATAGAGAGCTCGAAATCAAGTCAAGAAAAGGATCAAAGGGCTAAAAACTTGTCTAGAAGACCTGTAGACCCCACCTACCACTAGTCATCCTCATAAATCTCCATTCCATATCTGCACCACTACATTTCCACTCGCTTCTTTCTTCCCTGCATAGAAAACACAAAAATCCTGTTTCTTTTGTTTTTTAGAAAAATTAAGAATAAACAAGCAACATCGTTAACTTAACTCTTACCTAGTGCATACCAGCTACTTTTCCATGACTGATAGAATCTTTCTCAACTGCCTCTCCAGTCCCTACTCAAGCCTCAGCCAAAAGTTTTAGAGGGAGAAGCAGCTACAGGAAATCCTGTAGGATTCCTGTAGCAGCTGATCCCCTTAAAAATCGAGCTCCAGAGGCAAGGTCAGTGCAGCCATAGATGTGTAGAACGCACAAGGAGTCTAATCCTGATTGAAGATCACTAGTACAAGGTAGCTGAGCCACCAATCTAGAAGCCACGGGCACCAGCAGCAGAAATCCATGGATAGAATGCCAAAGTCTGAGCATGCAATAGCATGGTACTACGCAATTCTCAACAGGTAAGTGACTAAACCGGTTCCTCTGCTGCATGGATATAATTCAAAAACTACATGAACAAGTGAGATGGTTGTGGTTAAACTAAATCAGTGGCCAACTAACTGGCCACCCTCGTCCAGTTCAAACAGCGCTCAGCGGGTGCACTCAGCACGTGTGTTCAGTCAACTCGAAAAAATCTTAAAATAGGTAGTGGCGGATTCTAATGGGAATGATTGAAATAATTGCATCAGGCAGCATAAAAGTTTCATAATGACACTGCAGTAGGGACCAACGGTCTAGATGAGGGTAACGTACTCTTCCTGCTACCTCACCTCATCACTGCAGAACGCTCTCGTAAGCTTAAGTACGTTGCAGTCGACCGCCTTCACCAACTTTGTTCTCATTTGTGTTGACGAGCTCTCGACTGTAGCAACCTACCTACCACCTCCAGAGCATCAAAACAACCGAATTCTGTCATTTTCAGGACCTACCTGCTTATCGGGCTCTACAGGAGCATTATCAGGCTCTACGAGAGCGGAAACACAGTCCTACAGGAGCCTTTCTATAGGAGGGCCAATGAGCAGCATCACAGAGGAAAATTTAGGATTTTATGACAAATTCGGGCTGAAAAAGGTAGGCTTGGTGAAAACCCACTCTGCATTTCCATATATATACAAAGGGTAGTGTGATTCTAAGCGAGACATTGAGTTGAAAAAGGAAGAAAAGTGAGAACAGAGTCTGCCTGTGTTTAAAAAAAAAGAAATATATATATATATATAGTTTCTCCATTTTCTCTTTGCACTGAAATATTGTCTCTTTCTCCTCCGTGGTATTCTACTATGTAAAGAAATGATGCAACTCTAGAAAATTAAGCCTGTAAAGAGAGAACATGCATTGGGTAGTCTACTTATTTTTTAAAAGGGAAAAAACACAGTTCTGTATGTTCTCTGTTTCTTTAAGGTATTGTTTCCCTCAAACAGATAGAGAAGTAATGTGAGCCTAGAGAACGCATTTTGGAAGGAAGGAAAGTTGCAATTTGTTTTTGTTTAAAAGAAAGAACACAAAAACTCTCTCCCTATTTCTTGAAAGAAAACCTCAGCTGTTCCAATGTTTTTGGGAATGAAACTTTCTACCTCCCTCTTCAACTGAAATATTCTAGCAGATTCTAAAACATCATGACAGGGGGTTTTATGAGGAACGAGCCTCTAAATTCAACTAAGCTGCATGAACATCCAGATGTGGTAGCCCTCTTCACTAGAGCAAATTGGATGCCTTTCCTTGAAAATTTGCATGGATATGATGATGAAGTCACAGAGGAATTTATATTGTCTTTAAAACCTCACTCAAAAAGCCATGCCACTGTCAGTCTCAGGGGTCTAACTATAGAAATCACCCGAGAGTTCATCAGTAGGATTACAAGTCTCCCACTTGGACTACCCTGGAGCAAGAAAGAAAAACCACTAGGTCAAGTTGCCAAGAAAACTTTTTTCCAGCCTAATGAACATGAGGACAAGAATGGCATTAGGAGAACAAGTATACCTTACCCGTGGAATGAGGTCAGTTATCAGAGTATAAAATACATCTTCTGTGAAGGAAGATACATCATAGTTTATGGGTACCATTTCAGACTGTTACAAGAACTAAGATATGGCATGGACTTCCCTGCATCCTGAAAACTCAGTATTCCATATTTTCTCCTCCAATCCTTAATAGAATCTAGCACCAAATTGAAGGCAGGAATTCTAGACCAATTGGCTCACCATGGGCTAATTAAATTGCTGGTGGAAGATGCCCTCCACACTCTCACAATCCCTATAGCCTAGGAGATTTTCAGAAACATGACTAAGGAGGATGATATAAAACTCTCACCTATGACTTTAGTCCATCTGAAAGTGAAGAGGAAGAACAAAAAGGGGAAGCTGAGAAGGAAATCCATGAAGAAGAAAAGAACACTAAATGGAAGAAGAAGAACCCTCCATAGAAAAAGAAGAAAACCAGATAGGAAAGGAGAAACATGACACCACCAGAGATGAGCCTAAAGTAGAGAAGAAGAAAGAATCAAAAGCAGAAAAGGGTAAAACCACAATAGAGAAAAAGAAGAGGCCAAGAACTGAAATGAAGAAGCCTAAGACAGTTCAGAAAAAGGTTGCCACAGGAAAAGCAGAAGTTAAGCAAGAAGAGGAGCAAACAAAATCAGAGACAGCAGAAACAAAACCAGCAAAACCAGGAAAAACAGCAGATAAAGAAGAAGAAGCAAAGTAGGAAGAAGTGTCTCCTGAGACACTAGCAAGGGAGGCAACAACTGTTCTTGATGCACTTAGTACTCTAGCCAAGTCCAAAGGAAAAAGGAAAAGACAACCATCCATGTACTTCAAGGCTCGAAAAGGCACCAGAATAAAGATGGGGAAGCCTCAGCCACCTTCAAAGGAGCCCATCATCATTGAAAATGCCCCTACTACCAAAAAGGAGGAATCTCCATCCAAAACCCCCATTACCTATGAAAGGGGAAGCCCTAGAGCTTCTACTTGGAAAGAAAGGATCAAACTTATGGACTCTAAAACAGTCCTACAGGAGGCATAGACCGCTCTACAGGAGACATTAACAAAGCTTCAAGAGACTGACAATCTTGAAAAGAAAGCAGAAGAATAGATGAAGGAGAAAGATAAGGAAAAAGAGATACTAGAGCCTGACCCTCAACCTAATTTAGGCTCTTATTACAACCTTACAGAAGGAGGGAAAATCATCCCACAAAAGTTTGCAGTCCCTCTTTTCTTTGAGCTAGAAAAGGAAAGAGTAAGGACCCATACATGGATGCAAATTGCAAAATCAAAAGGCGTGGAAGACATTGGGCACATGGAAAACAAATTGAGAAAAATGGGCAAAGAATTGAGCATTGTCAGGCATACAGAAAGCATTAGAAGAGCTCAATTGGAGGTAGAAAATGAAATGTTAAAGAAGCAGCTGCAAGAAAGGGAACCCCAGGTAGAAATGAGCTGTTAATATTAAAAGGACAGCAGCAGGAAAAGGAACCCCCAGTAGAAAGTGAGATATTAATAAGACAACAACAAGAAAGGGAACCCTAGGCAAAAAGTGAGATATTAATAAGGTAGCAATAGGAAAGGGAAGCCCAATTAGCCTGCATGGCCAGCTGGGCTATGGAGGCACTACAGTGTAGGCAGCCAGCCAAATCATATGCAGTATACCTCAAGGATCAGTGGCTCCAGTTCCAAATCAAGACTCTGGCCCAGAGAGGCACCATACCTTTTCAGGATTATG
The DNA here is from genome assembly GCA_031772625.1 of Pinus tabuliformis. Taxonomy (NCBI): domain Eukaryota; kingdom Viridiplantae; phylum Streptophyta; class Pinopsida; order Pinales; family Pinaceae; genus Pinus; species Pinus tabuliformis. The sequence goes on along the minus strand of CM062811.1, from coordinate 854,101,687 downwards.
GCCAATTCATGGATCTATGTGATCACAGTTCAGCTGAGGACAAAGCGAAGCTGGCAGAGTTTTATTTACACAACATGGCCCTTACTGATATGAACCTATGGGACCCCAATGCTGTGTTAGGAGACTTGCAGCTGATGGCCATGGCATCTTGGATGAGCCATGAAGAGAAAAGGGCAGTAGAAATCCAGAAAATGATGGCAAAAGAGCTGAATGAACCTCTGATGATTAAAGCAAAGCCAGAGGACCCCATGGCTCTCATCAGTGCCCACCAACACCTTGCAGCTAATTCTCAAAGTGTCCCCAAATATATCGATGAGCAAGCCCAAGCTATTGCACATTTCGAGGACATGGAGAGATTGTTTGGAGATGATTGCATTCATGCCTACATGAGAAGGTGGAACACATTGCCACACAGCTTATAGATCAGGGAGTATCATTCCCCAAACAGGATGAGAGAAGCCTTGAGGAGAGTGCCACTATATAAGCACTCTATGAAAAGTTTGAAGGCCAATTAGATTGGCCTCAAATTCAGTCCTCCACTACTACGAGGACTGCTGGAAGGAGTAAAAGAGGAGGAAGAACACAAATAGTGGGAAGAGGTGGATAGAAAGGCAGCATTCCATGATAAATAGGAAGATATCACATCAGAAGCATGGGATGTCAGGGAATCTATCAGAGCCATCAAGGATGAAGAGATAGATTAGTTGCTCAGAGGATGAGCAACCCATTCAGTAGGGAGGTGATGATGATCCCCATAAATGGATAATTATATGGGATCATTTTGCCTCTTAATTTGACTTAATCGACCATTATCATTAGCTTATTGCATGTTTTTTATTATATTTATGCTAATAAAGTGAATTGGGTTAGTCATTTTGCCATGTAGTCTAATGTGTGCTTTATGCAGATTGTTTGGTCAATTTTGGACAAAGTCAGAGGATTTATGAGCAAATGGCAATAAATATTCGAGGAAAACAAGGAAGAGGATTTGTAGGGGGGTGTCTCCTTCATTTGTGACCCCTTTCCTCAAATCCTCCATCAACAACTCGGAGCACAAGCAGCCACATTGATGCATCCAAGGGGCAGCCAAGCAGGTAAAGAAGGACTGTTGTTTATCTCGAGTTCTGGGAAGCCGAGCTCCTTGAGTTTAGGAAGGTTGTTGGGGGGATCCATTTGTATAAATAAGGGGGCTTAGAGCCTCAGTAGGCTAGTGAGTTATTAGTATAATTTTTTCACTTTTGTGTAGCTCCAGTTCAGTTCAGTTCATTTTCGAGCTTCCGTTTTGTGGACAGTTTATGTAATGTGACTGTTATTTTTGATAATGGAGATGAAATAGTTTTTGAGCCAGCACTGATCTCTTCCAGAGGGCTAAAGCTCTTGGGTTAGGGCCCAACCCAACCTACCCAGCACCTCTTGCTTTCTACTTATATGTCTTTGCTTTAGTTCATGAGTTAATTTCTGTTACATAGATTCATTTTACCTTATTTAAAATAGGTTGCTTTTGATGGTTTGCATAGCTATTTTTGTTTCAGTTGCTCAAGTAGGTTAATGCAGTGATAGGCTAAGATTCAAAAAGGCCAATAGTAGGATCTAATCTCCTTTCTCCCTTTCTGGGACTATGATTTGAGGTCAAGGCACTACTGCTGCCACTAAAAACACAGTTTTGCTCTCCCATGCAATTTCTAGTGTGATGACTTAATTTGGAAAGATTAATGTATTGCTTCAGATTCAGTTTCCTAGATAATTTCTTGCTATTTTACAATAGATCTCTCTGCATGCTTTTCTGTTCAAAGGTTACTGTTCAACATTTTCTGTTTGTAGGTCAGAAATTAGGTCAAGCTAGAGAAATTTATGTTTTCATGATATAGCTAGTCCTTTCTTTGATCAGTTTTCGTAAGTAGATGTGTAGATCTCTTGCAGGGCACCTTAGCTCACCATACATCCATAAATTAGCCAACATCAGCTCACTTCTCACAAATTTCCCAAGTCATTCGCAACATTTCACCAATCTGCCCTAATTTCTGCATTTTTCTCCATAAGCTTCCCTCTTGCCATTTGAACAAATCCAACCATCATGTTCCCTCTTGATCTTCCTTGACAAGCTCCAGACACCTCAACACCTTCATCTAGCCTTCAGTTACCCTTTCCCATCATTTTTCCACCTTCAAAACCTCCAAAAATAGCTCTCGGCCTCCTCCTGTAGATCCTCCTGTAGATCCCCTGTAGCCTCCTGTAGAATTTCCTGTGAGTGATTTTTCGAAGTCTGATTGCAAGGGAAGTCTTTAGAAGGGTACTAGGAACTTCTTAGGACCTCTCCACACCTTCCTCCACCTCTGGAAAAACCAAATCCATCCTCCATCTCCACCAAACCTCTGCCACAATCACAATCCAATAAATTACAAGCATAATAATTTCACATAAAAACAATCAAAAAATACAAAAAGATGTTCTTTTCTCATTTTCTTTCAAAAGTAGTTTGAATAGATGTAATTCACCTTCCCAGTAGTCAATGGAATTCATCTCATCAGTTTCTATCTCTTTTTCTGCAAAAGTAGGGTTAGTTGGATAAATTAGGGTTTGCTAGGGTTTGCGTTACAATTAAGTGTTCCATCTCTTTTTGAAAATAGAATAGCCTCTGTAGAGTTAGCTTTCTTTCATCATGGTTAAAAGCTTCTTCTAGAAATTCATAGAAGCTAGCTTGAGCTCCTAGTGATCTTGTGCCAGATGACCAAGTGACAGCCTGCAGTAAGAGCTAGTGCTTGTGCATATAGCACCGTCGCTTCCAAGTTTGTTACGAACTACCGGGTTGATAAAAGTAAAGTAGGAAGCCCCAAGAGTTGTAGCATTATTGCTACAATACTGGTGCTCACCACAGTTTCAGTGGAAACTCATCAACCTTCTACCTAAAATACTCAAATCATTGAAAAACAGCTTAGCATTGAAGTCTCTTCATCCAGTAAACCAGTGGATAAAGAGAAAGATATAAAATAGAAGTACAAGGAAATCAAGTTTAGGAATGAGGCATTAAAGGCTGAAACATATGCCTAGTACTTCAAACAGACACCTGCCAATCATAGTAGATTAATGTCAGCCTTTGACATTAAAACTGGTAAAATGCAAATGACATTTATGCAGCCTACAGTCTAGCAGCCTAGATCGTTAGTGGACTAGAGAAAAACAGAGTTTGAAGTTTTGGCTAGGGATTTTCACCCTATTGACCAAATCGAATTCCATAAATAGGTAGGTGAAATGATTTACTCCACACTGATTAACAAAGCAATGACTGTGTAGAAACTTAAAAGCTCTCTAGACAACATCACAACACAATTTAAGCTAGAAAAGGCATCCTCACAGGCCAAGGATAATACAATCAAGTCACTAGAAGACTTGGCAATTGAAATTGGATATAATCCAAATGATATCAAAGCTATAGAGAAACTAATAAAGAAGAAAAATGAGGATATTGTTGTTTTATAGAAACAACTGAAGTTTCCTCCTTTGCAACATCCACAGGCCAAGGAGGTCTTAGAGAGCCAAACCCAACAGGAAGAAATGATGGATCTCATTCTTCAATTAAATGCTAAATTAAAAGAAATGGAGAAGGAATTGGATGAGTTAATACAACTGAAAAAAACCAGCCTTGAAATAGCTACTGCCACTGCTATCCCTACAGTTACTACAACAGTTCCTTTAAATTTGGTAGCCACATTGGCTACAACAACTCCACTAGCTACAACACTTCCAGCTGAAATAGCAACTACATCAGTAAGAGGTTCAACAACAACAACAACTCATCCAAGTGATGAAGCAAGTAAACTGGTCAAAGCCATGGAGGACATGTCCATTCAGACTACTGAAATAAATAAACTTAAAGAACAGATAACAAGTCTAGAGGATGAGAAAAAACTGGCTTAGATTATGCATAAAAACGAAGTACAGAAGTCAAACAGGTTGACTGAGAGGATAAAGAACTTGGAAAAACAATTAACATTGAAGGAGCCACTTGCCCAAGCAAAAGAACAGCTATGGGCCAATATCATTGACTCTGTCAATGATATTTGGCCATGTATACAAGTTATCTTTGAACAAAATGTTTTAGTCAAAGGAGCCAGTGAAGCAATTCAAAGGGTTAAGGCTCGCTCAATTGAAAATAATTCCTTGAGTGGTGATGGCATACATGAGTGGAACCCGTGTGCCATAAAACATATCACAGTCTGCCTTGCCATATAGTTGACACATCATTGCAGTGATTAACTGACACACCCTACATAGCCCTTCAGTCTTGTATGCCTGATCTGTCCTGACCCCAAACTTCGCAGGTTCTTGCCACCAATTCCTCAAGATGTCTTTCGTTGGGGTAGTGAATCTAGTGAGCCACTTGGTGTTAAAAATATTCTTCTTTTCAGGAAATTTATGGTAGGCATTAATATTCAAGGAAGATAATGGTAGCTATAAGCACCCCATCATGACCCCTAATCATCCAGTATTCTATGGTTGTGCATTGTAAGACCCATTTGATGACTTCAGCACATGGTAATATTGGTGGATGAGCTGCCACTTTATGTAACCTTGACTTTTTGACATTGATATATACGTGAAATCCCTCTTGTGTCTCCAGGATATCCCTCTTAGAAAATTCTTCATAGACCTCATACCAAGAGAGCTTGGTGGTCTTACTTATGTTTCACGTCGTATCTGTGAAGATAGATGGATGTTCATCTAGATTTGTCTCCCATGTCTTGCTTCCTGATGCACCTTGAGCTGTTTTAGTAGTTGAATGACCCATCTCGTCTTCAAAAGAGGAAATGGATATGCACTCGAGCTCAACGTCACCTAGCATCTCAAAAATGCAATCCCACAATGAGAGAGAGGGCATAACCATAAATTGAAAATACCAAAAGAAAACTTAGCCAGTGAAAGGGAGGTCGTGAGAATGAGGGAGTCGCAAGGTATTTTATGCGATAGTGCAACTGAGGTAATAGGTCGGGCATGACCATGAGGTAGAGATGCGAAGAGGTAGACTATGGGTTGCACAGAGGATGGAGGAGTCGCGGGGTAACTCACGGAAAAGGGGAGTCGTGAGGTTGCAGAGTTGCAGAGTCATGGAGGGAAGGATATCACAGCCACGGGGTGTGTGACTAAGGTTCAGATTGTCCCAGAGGAGGCCTCTGGACAACTTAGGGGGACTTGGGTCACTTTCAAAAAGGTAAGACTTTAGTTTCTTGATCTAACAAGGAGGATCAGGTGTAAGGAACATTAAAAACTTGAGTGAAAGAGTAGGGGAAGGCCAGGGTGATTTATGGGGCACAACCAGGAAGGAGAGCTAAGTAAAGAGCTAAACCCTAGGGCAGGAGGTAAGCTGAAGGTCAGGGGATGCAGTTTATGCCATTTGGAAGAAAATAATCATTGCAGGAGGGGTGACTGTTACTTACCAGAGTCAGATACGCACGCGAAGTCAGGTCGGAGGGATTTATGCCTTCTGGTGTGACCAACAAAGCTTTGTAAAATGCAACTAGGGTGCCCTCCTATTTAAAAAATCATCACAAGTGTGGAGGTTACGAGGGTCGTGAGGGGGTAAAGTGTGACCTTTCGAATCAGGGGTTGCGAGGGGGTAAAGTGCGACTTTGCGACTCAGGGGTCACAAAGTCGCATGCTCATGAAGTTGCGTTGGAAGATGTGAATAGGAAATGTGATATTGCGACCTTGCAACCTTGCGACCTTGTGAGTCATGAAGTTGCATGGTCGCATGGTCGCAAATGTTCCTGGCTATAACTAAGGCAACTTTGCAACTTTGGGACTTGGAAGGTCACGAGGTCGCGAGGTCGCGTGGAATATAGCCAGTCGGAACTGCGACCTTGTGACCTTACGACTAGCGGGTCACCGAGGTAACAAGGGTTGTCTTAGTCACGGGTATATGCTATAGTCGCATTGCGATTTATGCAACCCAGTCTTATCTCATGGACTTGTGACTTGGCCTAACTTAGGCAAAATTTGGAATTCCCTCAGATTTACTGACACTGACAACACTTTGGGAAGGGCCTAACGGGGCAAAGCTTAGGATTGATGTAGGGGCTCCAAAAAATTTATGTTTACAGGGATTTTTGAAGGTGTTGTCACAACAACTACAACAATAACCAATGTCAACATGGGAAGAATAAAAGAACGAGCTTCAATTCAAAGGACTACTCAATAACAAAGCCATTGAAACTCATTCTTATAGATCTTTGTGGGCCTACAAGAACTCAAAGTCTACAAGGTGAATATTACTTCATGTTTCACATTAATGATTACTTTATAATTACATGAGATGTGTTTCTAAAATATAAGTCTAAAGCATTTGAGAAGTTTAAAGCATTGAAAACCTTGGTTGAGAATGGAACTTATTTAAAAATAAAGAGCTTCAAATAAGATCGAGGAGGTAAATTTGTCTCAAATGAATTTTAAAAGTTGTGTGAGATTAAGGTAATAAAGATACATTTTTTAGTTTCAATAAATCTATAGTAGAAGGGAGTGGTATAAAGGAATAATTGAACCATACAAAGGATGGATAGGGCAATGTTAAACAAAGAAAAAATATCAAACAAGCTTTGGAGAAAATAAGTTAGCACTGTAGTCTACATATTGAATAGAGAGAAAATTAGATTCAGTGGAAACAAAAATGCCTATGAACTATGGAAGGGTAGACCAACAACAAATAAATACATAAAAAAAAATAAAACAAGTGCTACATAAGGAGAGATGACGAGGATTTGGAAAAATTTGACTCTATAGCTAATGGAGGTACATTTCTTGGTCATTTATCAAGAAGAATGCTTATAAATGTTATAATAAAGCATATCACAAAATTATAGAAAGTAAAAATGTAAAATTGGATGAAGCAAGGCATCAAAAGGAAAAATTAAAAATAAATGATCTAGAAGAGATGAGCAATAGAGAAGAAGAACAACAAAAAAATAAATAAGAAGAAATAGAACATCAAGATACAAAGACACCATCTATATTTCATCCAAAAGAATCAACAAGAAAATATAATTATTAGTGATAAATATATAAGAGTATAAACTAGACGAAGATTAGAAAGTGGATCGAAACATGAACATTTCTTCTTGCTATCTAAAATTGTTCCTGAGAATTTTATTAAATCTAAGGAAGACAAGCATTGGATTGATGTTATGGAAGAAGAGCTAAATCAAATTTAAAATAATGAGACATGGGAACTTGTTCTAAGTGTTAGGACTCAGTCTTAATTTTTGGGCAGAAATAATTAACTGTGCAAATTAAATAGTAAATCGCACTCCTACTAAGATTTTAAAGAATATCACTCTAGAAGAAGCATGGAGCTCAATTAAATCAGATGTAAGTCACTTTCGTGGTTTTGGAAGTGAAGCATGGGCCCATATTCCAGATGAGAAACATAAAGCTTTAGAACCTAAGAGTGAAAAATGTATTTTTGTTGGATATTCTGAAGATGTCAAAGGATATAGACTTATTCCACTTAAGTCCAAAAATTTTATCATTAGAAGAGATGTAAAGTTTGCTGAAAATATATCAACCTACGAGCTTAGTTTGGAAGATGTGCCACCTCTCTCTATCCCTTCTACTTCTGAAAATATTTCTTCTTCAGATGATGACAGTGAGGATGAAAATCCCCCCCCATCTTCTCAGGATCCTCCATCAGCTCCTCAGCTTCCAAAATGGGTCCGTGCTACTCGGGATGCAACAAGTGCTATTGTCGGTGATCCTACAGATCAGTGATGTACGCATTCTTAGTTCGATAGAACCTCTTCTTTACTGGCTCAAGCTTCAGCGAACTATGATCCTGACACCTTTGCAGAAGCTTTAGGCCATCCAGATTGGGATGCAACTTTGAATGAAGAATATCGTTCATTATTGGAAAATAATACATGGGATCTTGGTCCTCTTCCAAAGGGATGAAAACTTGTTAGATGAAAATGGGTTTACAAAACCAAGTATGGACCAGATGGAAAAGTTGATAAACATAAATCTCGTCTTGTTGCTAAGGGTTTTTCACAAGTTGGAGGTATTGAATATACTGAAACCTTCTACCCTATTGCCAAAATGAACTCTATCTGCCTTGTTCTTTCCCTTGTTGCCTCTTTCAAATGGGAAGTCCATTGGATGGATGTTAAATCTGCCTTTTTGCATGGGGACTTACATGAAGAAATCTATATGAAACAACCTACTGGCTTTATACAAACAAACTCTAGCCTTGTATGCTAGCTTAATAAAGCCCTTTACGGTCTCAAGCAAGCCCCTTGGGCTTGGTATGCCAAAATGGATAGCTTTCTTTTAGAAGCTGGCTTTTCTAGGTGTCATTCTGCCAATACTATTTACACCAAGAAAGTGGGCAAGTCTCTTATCATTCTTGTTCTTTATGTTGATGATCTTATCCTTACTGGTAGTGATCCCAACCTTATAAACCATGTGAAGTCCAGCTTTAAAAAGAATTTTGAAATGATAGACTTAGGACACTTGCATTATTTTCTTGGTCTTCAAGTCTTGCAATCCAAGGAAGGTATTTCCCTTTCCTAGTCCAAGTATTCCTATGATATTCTATGCCATTTTCACATGGAATACTGTAAGCCAACCCCTTCTTCCATTCATTTTGGAGCCAAAATTTTAGTCACTTGTACTTCCTCTGAAGTTGATGCTAACTTATACCGTCAACTTGTAGGAAAACTTTTGTATCTTACCCATAATCGACCTGACCTTTCCTTTGTTGTTGGCCTTATTGTTCGGTTTATGAAAAACCCACATGAAATTCATTGGAAAGCAACTAAATGAATACTTCATTTTGTTCAAGGTACAGTTCAGTTTGGGATTAATTACAGTGCAGAAGCATCTCGTCTATTGGTTGGTTTCACTGATTCCTATTGGGCTGGTGACGCTGATGATTGGAAGTCTACTTTAGCTTATGTGTTCGCTGTTGGTTCAGAACCTATTACATGGGCTTGCAAGAAAAAATGTTTGATTTCTCTTTCTTCGGTAGAAGAAGAGTATCGTGGTTCCATAGAAGCTAGTAAGGAAGCTGTGTGGCTTCGTCAGATCCTACCAGAGTGTGGCTTTCAGCAACAACATCCGACTACACTTTGGTGTGATAATCAAAGTGTCATTCAACTATGCAAAGATCCAGTCCAACATCAGTGTAGCAAACACATTGAACTACACATACACTTCATTAGAAAGCTCATTCATGACCATGTTCTTGAAGTGCAATATTGTTCAACAGATGATCAAGTTGCAGACATCCTTACAAAGGCTATCACAGAGGCGGATTTTACTAAACTTTGATTTATGGTTGGAGTTCAGGAAGTTGTCACTAAGGGGGAATAGGCTCTAATGCCTCCTTCCTTCTCCTATTGTGTCATATTTGTACATCCTTCAATCCTATCTCAAGATGTTCTTAAGGGGGGATGTTAGGATATTCCGACACATAGGAAATAGTTAAGTATAACTTGGTCTGGTGTAGAGTTAGGTAAAGTGTGTTTCTTTACTATGTACTTTTGTAACTTACAATCCAATGGTCATGATATGTTTTAGACATGAAGTGATCCGACGGTTCATTCTCTCCTCAGTATTACTGACACTTGATTCGTGGCTTAACACCCGATTGTTCCATGATCTCTATTTAAAGAGCATGGAGGGTCATTTGTAGGGTAACTGTTCATGAGAGAAGCTTATGTAAATTTTCATTCTTTTATTAATAAATTGCCTGAAGTGGCCGTGTTGGCTCAGGCCGCGAACTGTTTCCATCTTTGAGGTTTTTAACCATGTCAAGAATACTAGTATATTGATCTGTGATCTATTTGTGAGCGGTGTCCTTTGATGTTCTGTCTGAGGAACTTACCCTGTAAATTCCTACACCAAGAATACATATTAAATGTGATTGGCACCAAGTGGGTTTTAATGAACAAGTTGAAAGAAGATGGTCACATAATAAGAAATAAATAAACATTATTTTTCAAAGGCTATGCTCAAGTTGAAGGTATTTATTTTGAAGAAACATTTTCCCTAGTTGCAAGACTAAAAGTTATTGGAATGTTTTTGACATTTGTTTGTTTCAAGAAGTTCAAAGTATATCAAATGGATGTCAAGAAAACCTTTCTTAATTTAAATATAGAGGAATAAGTATACCTTGAATGGCTACAAGGGTTGTGTTGTCACCTTCTGAAAATAGAGTTCTAGTTGTACAAAGAGTACCAAAGAACGTAGAGGTTTGCATCCATCTTCAAAGCCGTTGAAGCTCTCAAATATAAATCAGACCCTTTCCACTAGATAATGTTTGGAATAAGCTTTCCAATGGTAGGTGGAAGTCCAAAAAACTGACTCCTAGATCAGAAGTTAGAGAAGATTGAAGATACCCTTTCAAAGCGAGAAAACAAAGGAAAAATGGCTAAGGGTCAAGCTCATTGCAAATCGCAATCGGGGATTTTCTGAAACAGCAACAAGGGAAGGCAGTGAAATCTATGACCATTCGATCACCAATATGTAGGAATTTACAGGGTAAGTTCCTACATTGTATCAGAGCTATTTGAGGGCCGCATCTGTTGGTGATCCAAATCTAAAGCTGGTGCAACTGCATCTGAATGTCGTTTCGTAGATCTATTATTTTTTACTGCTTTCAGGCTAAGAGGACTACTTTATTTTGTTAGGAGCATCTGTTCCAGTGAGGAAACCCTTTTGTTTCACGCGAAAAGGTTTCTGGTAGCACTAGCTACGTCATTTTTAAGATCTAGAGGTATACAATCTTTATTTACAGTTTTAGTTATTTATCTCTCTATTTATTTCAGTTTATTTAGATCCCTATTTTTTATTACTAGATATATACCTTTCATTTCTGCATATGCTCTTTGCCCCATGACTCTGTGTGATCTGGGAAAATCAGAAACATAAGGAAGGATTTTTCTCATGCGAATGCTCTTTTTCGATGCGCCTTAGTGTGATCTCAGAAAATCAGAAACATTGAGGAAAATATTTAGTTTCTGGTTTAAGCTAACTTCAAGCCATAAGGTTGTTTTTTTTTCATGTCTGTGCTGGGTTGTGTGGTTTCTTTTTTTTTAGGAGAAAAGGGATTTTTCATGTAAGCACTCACACTAAAGCTTCAGTGACTAAAAAAAAAAACCCTTTCGCTTTTCCAAAAATTACTAACCTTTTAAACTAGCTCACTTGGTCCAAAGTTACTTTATGAGAATAGAGGTCTTGGGTTCAAGTCTTTCTTTTTGTTGAGTTACTTTTTCAAAAAGCACATGTAACTTATGTTTTAAAGTTACTTTATGTAAAAGTGTTCGCACCCATTATAAAAAGTGAGTCACTTATAATTCTAAAGTCTCTTTATATTTTATTTAAGTTACAATTTAGTGGGTAGTTCATAAAGTACCATTGTAAAAGTGAATTTCACTTATTTATAAAAGTGGGTCACATAATTTTTTTTTTTTAAGTGAGCTAATTAGATTAAATTTGGAAAGGGGAAGGATTTGTTTTAAAATATAACATTATCATTCACTTCCGCACATTCATGCACTTCATCAACATCTTTAACAACTTTTCTTCAAAAGGCCATAACTTCTTCATCCAGAAGTCATTTTTAGAGCTTTTTTTTTTTTAATCGACCTAATTTTTTGAGATATTTCCATTGGAATACTTAGTTTAAGCATCTACAACTTTTGTTTCTGTTAAAATGGAAATTCCATGCCAAGTTATTCTCGACAGCACCAACTACTTTCAATGGGTGTCCTACATGGAGAATTTACTTAGAAGTAAAGTTCTTTATAGAATAGCCTCAGGCCAAGAGTCTAATCCTAAAGATGAGATAAGCAAGCCAAATGATAAAATATGAAAGATCAAGCACGTGGGTTGGTGGGGATGTCTATTTCTATAGACCTTAGATTCCATATCACAGAACTTGATACCCCTAATGAAACAATGAAACAACTCAATAAAGTTTTTGGAATTAAAAATGAAATTAGAGCCCATCAACTTGAAAATGAGTTGCTTATGTTGGACCCAAATAATTTTTCTTCCATTGAAGATTTTTTGTCCAAGTTCATGACCCTTAGATTTCTCTTGGAAGGTGTTAATGTTAAGAAAGAAGATGTTAGACTTATTTATTCCATTCTTACTAAGTTGGGATCATCCTACTCTGTGTTTGTTTCCACCTTCCATTCTACTAGATAAACATTTATTTCTCAAGGACAAGACTAAAAGTCTCCCTCTTTTGATGCATTGTATGATTCTTTAATTAGAGAACAAGAAAAAATATTACACCTTAGTCTTATTAATCTTGGAAACTCTTCTAAGAAAATCTTATCGGCCTAGCAGTAACCAAGTTCAAAGAATCCTAAGAAGAAACATCCTAAACCAACCAAGGGTCCTCAGCACTTTCAGTCTCAAAATGAAAAATCAATTCAACAAATGATAAGGAAAATAAAAATAAAGGGAAGAAAACTGATAGAGATTGTACTTTTGTAATCGAGATGGCCACTTAGAATCCAAATTCTTTAAGAAAATGGAATCCTTGGAAGCAGCAATGAAGAATCATAACATCCATTTGGAGCACTCTTCAACTTCAACTTCATCTTTAGGAATAACACTTTCTACATGTGTTTTTCAAGCATCTCGGTCTAGTTATGTACTAAATGTATCTTCTTCTTCTCATTCTCATGAGTGGCTCATTGATTTTGGAGCTTCTTATCACATGGCCAAAACAAAGTCATATTTTATTCTTTAAATGATTGTAGCACCAAAAATATATATGGTGGTGATGATAGATCTCTTAGTGTTGTTGGGAATTGAACTATTCATCTAGACAATGGTCAGTTTAATGATGTATTATGTGTTCCAACCTTATCCTACAACCTTCTATCTGTATATCAGATAACTCATTCAGGTGAAGGTAAAACCATTGAATTTTCACCTCACGATGTTGTAATTAAGGACCTAACAGATCCTAGACAGATTTTAGCTACTGGCATTGTTGATGGTTCTACAATGTTGTATAAGTTTAACAACTTTGGTCATCAACTCTTCCCTCGGTATTTGTTGCTCATAACGATGAAGTGAGCAAACTTTGGCATGAGCGATTTGGTCACTTAAACTATCACTCACTTCAAAATATATGTAAAGAAAATATGGTGACAGGTCTTCCTATGGTATCTTGCAGAGATGGTGTTTGTTCCGGATGTGTACTTGAAAAACATCATCGGGATAGTTTTGAAAAATGTATCTCTTGGAATGCCTCAGCCCCTTTACAGCCTGTGCATAGTGATATATGTGGTCCACTTCCAGTTGTTTCATTCTCTACCTACAAGTATTTCTTAACTTTCATTGATGATTTCTCTAGATGCACTTGGGTATACTTCTTAAAACTCAAGAGTGAAGTATTTAACATGTTCTAGGCCTTTAAGGCCTTTGTTGAGAAACAATCTGGACATCAAATTCTTAAGCTAAGATCTAATAATGGCAGAGAATATGTTAACAATAAATTCATCAACTTTTTCAATGAGAATGGAATTCAAATGCAACATACTATTCCATATACTCCACAACAAAATGGTGTAGATGAAAGGAAGAATCGCACCTTAAAGGAAATGGATAATTATATGCTTCGATCTAAAGGACATAGTCTTAATTTTTGGGCAGAAGCAATTAACTTCACAAATTACATAGTAAATAACACTCCTACTAAGGTTTTAAAGAATATCACTCCAGAAGAAGCATGGAGCTCAATTAAACTAGATGTAAGTCACTTTCATGTTTTTGGAAGTGAAGCATGGGCCCATATTCCGATGAGAAACATAAAGCCTTCGAACCTAAGAGTGAAAAATGTATTTTTGTTGGATATTCTGAAGATGTCAAAGAATATAGACTTCTTTCACTTAAATCAAAAAATGTTATCATTAGAAGAGATGTAACATTTGCTGAAAATATATTGTCCTACGAGCCTAGTTTGGTGGATGTGCCACCTCTCTCTATCCCTTGTACCTCTGAATATATTTCTTCTTCAGATGATGAAAATGAGGATGAAAATCCTCACCACCTTCTCAGGATCCTCCTTCATCTCCTTAGCTTCCAAAATGGCTTCGTGCTACTCGGGATGAAGTAGGTTATCTTGCACATGATCCTACAAATCAGCGACATACACATTCTCAATTTGATAGAGCCTCTTCCTTACTGGCTCAAGCTTCAGCGAATTATGATCCTGACACCTTTGTAGAAGCTTTAGGCCATCCAGACTGGGACACAACTATGAATGAAGAATATCATTCATTAGTGGAAAATGATACATGGGATCTTGTTCCTCTTCTGAAGGGAAGAAAACTTATTAGATGTAAATGGGTTTATAGAACCAAGTTTGGACCAGATCGAAAAGTGGATAAACATAAAGCTTGTCTTGTTGATAAGGTCTTTTCACAAGTTGAAGGCATTGACTATACTGAAACCTTCTCCCTTGTTTCCATAATGAACTATATTCGCCTTGTTCTTTCCGTTGCTGCCTCTTTCAAATGGGAAGTCCATTAGATGGATGTTAAATCTACCTTCTTGCGTGGGGACTTTCATGAAGGAATCTATATCAAACAACTTCTTGGCTTTATACAAATAGACTCCAGCCTTGTATGTCAAATTAAGAAATCCCCTTATTTTCTCAAGAAAGCCCCTCAGGCTTGGTATGCCAAAATGGATAACTTTGTGGTTTTCTAGGTGTCATTCTGACAATACTGTCTACACCAAGAAAGTGGGTAAGTCTCTTATCATTCTTGTTCTTTATGTTGATGATATTATCCTTGCTGGTAGTGATCCCAACCTTATAAAGCATGTGAAGTCTAGCCTTAAAAAGTAGTTTGAAATGATAGACTTAGGACACTTGCATTATTTTCTTGGTCTTCAAGTCTTACAATCCAAGGAAGGTATTTCCCTTTCCCAGTCCTAGTATGCCTGTGGTCTTCTACGCCACTTTCACATGGAAGACTGTAAGCCAACCCCTTCTCCCTTTCAGTCTGGAGCCAAACTTTCAGTCACTTGTACTTCCCCTGAAGTTGATGCTACCTTATACCATCAACTTGTAGGAAAAAATTTGTCTCTTACCCATACCCGTCCTGACCTTTCCATTGTTGTTGGCCTTATTTCTCGGTTTATTAAAAACTCACATGAAAGTCATTGGAAAGCATCTAAAACAATACTTCATTATGTTTGAGGTGCATTTTAGTTTGGGATTCATTACAGTGTAGAAGAATCTCCTCTATTGGTTGGTTTCACTGATTCTGATTGGGCTAGTGACCCTGATGATCAGAAGTCTACTACACATTATATCTTCACTCTTGGTTATGGTCCTATTACATGGGCTTCCAAGAAACAAAGTTCCATTTCTATTTCTTCAGCAGAAGCAGAGTATCATGGCGCCATAGAATCTAGGAAGGAAGCCCTGTAGCTTCATCAGATCCTGTCAGATTTTGGCTTTCAGCAGTAGCATCCAACTATAGTTTGGTGTGATAATCAAAGTGCCATTCAAATATGCAAATATCTAATCCAACATCAGCGTAGCAAACACATTGAACTACACATACACTTCATCAGAAATCTCATTTATGACCATGTTCTTGAAGTGCAATATTGTTTGACCTTATAAAACATGTGAAGTCCAGCCTTAAAAAGAAGTTTGTAATGATAGACTTAGGACACTTGCATTATTTTCTTGGTCTTCAAGTCTTGCAATCCAAGGAAGGTATTTCCCTTTCCCAGTCCATGTATGCCTGTGATCTTCTACGCCATTTGCACATGGAAGACTGTAAGCCAGCCCCTTCTCCCTTTCAGTCTGAAGCCAAACTTTCTGTCACTTGTACTTCCCCTGAAGTTGATGCTACCTTATACCATCTACTTGTGGAAAAACTTTTGTATCTGAACCATACTCCTCCTGACCTTTCCTTTGTTGTTGGCCTTATTGCTCGATTTATGCAAAACCCACATGAAATTCATTGGAAAGTAGCTAAAAGAATACTTCATTATGTTCAAGGTACAATTCAATTTGGGATTCATTACAGTGCAGAAGCATCTCCTCTACTGGTTGGTTTCACTAATTCCGATTGGGGTGGTGACCCTGATGATCTGAAGTCTACTGTAGCTTATGTTTTCACTCTTGGTTAAGGACCTATTACATGGGCTTGCAAGAAAAAAAGTTCCATTTCTCTTTCGTCAGTAGAAGAAGAGTATCATGGTGCCATAGAAGCTAGTAAGGAAGCCTTGTGGCTTCGTCAGCTCCTTTCATAGTTTGGCTTTTAGTAGCAGCATCTGACTACACTTTCATGTGATAATCAAAGTTCCATTGAACTATACAAAGATCCTGTCCAACATCAATGCATCAAACACATTGAACTGCACATGCACTTCATCAGAAAGCTCATTCATGACCATGTTCTTGAAGTGTAATATTGTTCAACAGATGATCAAGTTGTAGACATCTTTACAAAGGCTCTCACAGAGGTGAAGTTTACTAAACTTTGATTTATGGTTGGAGTTCAGGAAGTTGTCACTAAGGGGGGATAGGCTCTAATGCCTCCTTCCTTCTCCTATTGTATCATATTTGTACATCCTTCAATCCTATCCCAAGTTGTTCTTAACGGGGGATGTTAGGATAGTCCAACACATAGGAAATAGTTAAGTATAACTTGGTCTAGTGTAGAGTTAGGTAAAGCACATTTCTTTACTATGTACTTTTGTAACTTAAAATCTGATGGTCATGATATGTTCTAGACATGAAGTGATTCAACGGTCCATTCTCTCCTCGGTATTACCGACACTTGATCTATGGCTTAACACCCGATTGGTCCATGATCTCTATTTAAAGAGCATGGAGGGTCATTTGTAAGGTGACCATTAATGAGAGAAGCTTATGTAAATTTTCTTTATTTTATTAATAAATTTCCTAAAGTGGCCACGTTGGCTGAGGTCATGGACTATTTCCCTCTTTGAGGGTTTTAAACACGTCAATAATATTGGTGTATTGGTCTGTGATAAGTTTGTGAGTGGTGTCCTTTTGTGTTCCAAATCGATAGGTCCCAAGGCATGGCATATAGGACTTCCCACAATATCGGCAATCGGCAGTTCTCTACGGGACTAGGATTAAAAAGTTTGCAAAGTTAAAAAGCCCCGATATAGCATAAAGTCGCTAGGAAGGGCCAATGTCAGTTGGAAAACTAGAGGTAGGAGGAACTTTACTCTCTCCTTTAGGGGTGCCACGTGGCAGAATACCATTGGTCCCAATGAATACACATAGTAGTTGATGTCAACATGATGTGGTAGTACAAAGGACATGTGGCATGAAAATTTGGAATTTTTTGTAGAAAATCTGATGGTAGGTTAACCCGATAATGCAATATAAATCAAAGCAGAATACCATAACTTACTTCTACTATGAATTTGTGGAAGCTTAAAGATTGAGCTGAACAATATAACCAGAAGAATAAGAATCAATGGCACAATACAAATGAAAATGCTTTGGAGAAAGCCTCCACTAAAAACCCCACACTATTCTATTATCATACATGGTGGAAATACATAGGAATTATACAAAGCCTTAGCTCTCATAGCTAGCCAGCTCTCAATACAATCCTCACAGATGCTAACAGGCAATCTTGGCCTCTCTCCAACCTTCCTCTTTGCCCTCCAAGCTCCTATTTCCTTGCATTGTTCCTTGTGGATGATTCCCTATTACCAAGTGGATGATTCCTCTTCAAAACTGCACAATCCTCAAGGAAAATATGAACACACCATCAGATTTGTGGTGTCGAATAGTGCAAAATCGACTGTGAAATTTTTGAATTCTGAGAAAGTGAGAATCTGGGGCTCAAGGAATCTTTTAGATTCCTCAAAGATTACCTCCTCTGGGTCCTCTACAAATCATCTACTCAGATCAGGAAACTGACTATGCCATCGGGTTTGTGTCACTGAGAGGTGTAAGATTGACATAAAGTTTGTCCAATTTGGACACTGCAAAAATTTCACCCTCTTGGAAATTTCACTCAGTGGTGGTTCCACCTACAATAAATTAATTAAAAACTTCATCTCTATTTCCGTGCCCTCTCCTGCTCCTACATGCCTTGGTGCATTGGCAAATGATGGGTTTATATAAAAAAAAATTGGGCAAAGTTGACAACAAAAGTTGGTTGGCGCATTTGGTAGAAAAAGGTAATTGTTGAGGAGGGGTCAGGGGATCAAATCCCGCCCCTCCTTTTTTTATCACATAATGTTTTATTTAACCCGAAATGGGGGTAGGTCTGCCAGTCTAGTGGTCCACTCCCCATAACTCCCTCTGAATTACGTTGAGTCTCGAGCATGTTTTGGCATATTGGAGTCATCGTACGAGGTGGTTGTTTGTTTGTACATGAAACCTTTTTTTTTACCACGTGCCATTTAATATGGCTTCAACCTATACTTGCATTATCACTTTCCAACAAGAATTAATACATTGGTTTTGTGTTTTTCTTTTATATTTTTTTATGGGTTATTTAGATTATGGTTATTTATTATAACCATATTATATAATAAGCAATTTTGTTTTGTTTTAAATGATTTTTCATTTTTATATGATATTTTAATATTATTTTTTTTGTCTTTTTATGTACAATTAAAAAGGCCAATGAGGAAATGACATGTGTCAGTGGGTGATGGGCTACTATTTGGGTCCCACTTTCTCACTAGGATGCACAATGTGGGCCACCCTTTTCCCATGTCATGTCAATCCTTGAAGAGCTCTATCTTTCGCATACAAGCTCGGTTTGACAAACCATTTGCACCACTGTGATCACAGCGACGAGATATTCAACATGAACCTAGTTCGAGCACAATCCAAACAATTTTATTTTTTTACACTTCCTGAGTCCTCTTGGACTTCTACATGTGTTTGGAGCCACCTAAATCAATCCTCCCCACTGAGGAGCTTTTGGTCCTCCAAAAGCATGAAAAATAATCTTCAACTTCTTTGTACCTTGTCTGCATCACAAGTGTCCTAAAAAGGTCTAGCTTCCATCTCCTTCACCTTTGTTCTTCGGAGCCTTAAGCAATGAGCTGACACCTACAACCTCTACAACCTATAGCACATTGTTTTTTCAAATTACATGCTTGACTTTCATGACCAACTAATGACCCAAGCATCCCATACTTGCCACGAGTTTATAACACATACTTGGTGATCAAGTTTATATCAAAATGGACACAATACCCCAGCTATGACAACAAGGGCAACATATCATTGTTGCTTCAACAAGTGATGGAAAACACATCATCACTGCAACACATGATTTACAAAAATAAGGCCAAACACTATTGTTTCTTTGACAAATGATGGAAACATGCCATCACTTTCACAGTTTATCATGCAACTCAAAATAAGACCAAACATCAATATCACTTAACAAGAGATGGAAAACACATCATCACTTTCTCATTTTAAAATGCAACAAATGATTTACAAAAGCATGACCATGACAAGCTAACATATCTAGAAACCATTTTTCACTTATCATTGTGAATGGGTCATCCCTTTGTGGTGGTTTTGCTTGTCGAACAACTGCTTCACTCGGTTCATGCGCTGACACTTTGTATTTA
Source organism: Pinus tabuliformis (assembly GCA_031772625.1). NCBI lineage: Eukaryota > Viridiplantae > Streptophyta > Pinopsida > Pinales > Pinaceae > Pinus > Pinus tabuliformis. The sequence continues at coordinate 854,082,070 of CM062811.1, read as the reverse complement.
AGGTGCTCTTACGGATGGAGGCTCCAACAAGTGGCTCTTTGATGGCCACTTCTGTCGCAGTGCCTGCAATAGGTTTTCTTCCTCCAGATCTTCTTAACATGTTTCTTTACCTACTGTTGAGAGGGTCTCTCACGCCTCATCCTTTTGTGTGCTACCATTATTTTCCAACACTTAGAAAATGTATGGTTACGTAATCCACAAAAGGTACATATTTTTTGATTCCATGTTTTACGTTCATCATTAACAACATGATTATAATTGAAATGAACATTCGAATGTCAAGAGTGGTTATACCTTTCCTTGATGTCTATAGTGTAGGTATGGCGATGAGAGATTGCCTCAGCTCTTTCCCTGCAATGGGTACTACCATGGGATGATGGGGATGTTTTCCCATAATTCTCTTTCCTTGACGAATTCGATGATGTCTCAAAAGAATCTGACACCTTCGAGCATTCTCCTTTGGTGTATCTCAAGCCTAAAAATTGGGGTCTCTGCACAACCTCCAATGGTTGAGTTATGCCTTGGTTATTAACACCAAGTTCTTTTTATTCCTCATGTTTCACCCTAGTAAGGAGCCTCATGTTTGTCCCTGTGATTGGGATCTTAACATCTCCAACATAAATCATACTATGTGAAGATGAAACCGAAAGGAAATCAACATCTTTTACCTCCTCTATTGATTTGGAACGAACTGATGAGGGATTCTCATCATCTGTTGTTGGTGATTCACTAGCTATCTCAGCGCATTCCCCAACTTCCTTTCTAACATACCCAAGTCTTACCTGATGAGGTAATTCCTCCACTTTGATGGGGTCGACAATGCCTTGGCCATTAACGCCCAAGCCTTTTCCTTCATACCCCATTTTCCTCAATAGTTTGGAGCCAATTCTTGTGGTGTCATTTTCAAAAATAGCTAAATCATCGTCAGGAAATATACATGAATTCGGAGAACTAATTTTAACCTCACATGGGTCATGCTGCAACTCTTCTATGGTCTCATCTTTAGCTTGCAATTATCGTAGCAAACTTTGTTTCTCCTCTTTCTCTTCTTGTAGAAGCATCTTCAATTCACTGTTCTCTGATTGAAGATTATGTTTGTTGTGCTTCAGTTCTTCTAGGGCCTCTTCCGTGGCTTGCAACTGAAGTTGCAATTGCTCCTTTTCCTCTGTCTCTCTCTGTAGAGTTACATACATTATTTCCACCCTTTTGGAAATTTTGAGCATGGTCTCGTACTGATTTTTCATCCTCTGTTGTTGCACGTTCCATTGCTCATGCTTGCAATTCACATCGACGCAAAGACCACTCCAATACCACTTGATCCAGGACTGGGTGTGATAAAGGACCCTTTCAAGACCTTTTACTTTCATGATGTGTTAAATTGAATTTTTAGAAGAGCATAAATGAATACATCTACATGTTGTAAAGAAGAGGAACATGACATTCATCAACACATGAAAACATAATCCATTGATAACATAGTTCGTCCAAGAGGCATTACTTCTCTGGGCACCGGTGTTAATATGGTGTAGGCCACTGCATTAAGTGTTGTTAGTAGCGATGATGTACATAAGCGGTGATGTCGCTATCATACAAGGAAAATTCCCTCACGCAGGAGTGGCACCAAGAGATGTTCTGCTATAGGAACTCTCAGTCAAAATGACTCCTATCAGTATGACTCAACCACATGCATGATGATAATGAACATCCCGCCAACATGGCATGAAAGGGATTTCAATGAAAACATACATGGCGACAACATGAGTATCCCATCAACATAAAACAAAGGGATCTCAAATAAAACATGAAGAATCATGACAAAAAGTACATCTCACCAATGATTCTGCATCACATCAAGCAGGAATCATGAAAAAAAATAAGAAACAAGATCCCACATCAAATATCAAACAGGGATCTATGTAGCACAATGCATAGCAAAAGAAGTATATGAAAATGCTACATATACCTCACATCCAGGGGCCATCTGAAGAAAAGGATGTCAAGCTACTCAATCTGGCTGTAGCATCAACCTCGTTACGTTGAATCTCATGGAATGACTGCTCACATGTTGAATGTTGATACCTACACTCCACTTAGAAAAGTGGCCAAAAAATGAAATGAGAAAATGGGAAATTTGAACACACCATCAGACTTGTGATGTCGAACAGTGCAAAATCGACTGTCAAATTTTTGAATTCTGAGAAAGTGAGAATCTGGGGCTCAAGGAATCTTTTAGATTCCAACTAGATTCCTCAAAGATTCCCTCCTCTGTGTCCTCTACAAATCGGCTTCTTAGATCAGGAAACTAACTATGCCATCAGGTTTGTGTCGCCAAGAGGTGTAAGATCGACATAAAGTTTGTCCAATTTGGACACTGCAAAAATTTCACCCTCCTAGAAATTTCACTCAGTGATGGTTCTACCTGCAATAAATTAATTAAAAAATTCATCTTGATTTTTGTGCCCTCTCCTACTCCTCCATACCTTTGCGCATTGAAAAATGATGGGTTTATATAAAAAAATTTGGGTAGAGTTGACAAAAAAAGTTGGTTGGCATGTTTGGTAGAAAAAAGGTAATTGTTGAGGAGGGGTTGGGGGATCGAATCCTGCCCCTCCTTTTTTTATCACATAATGTTTTATTTAACCCAAAACAAGGGAGGATCCGTTGCTCCATGGCCTGCTCCGAAAACTCCCTCCAAATTACCTTGAGTCTCAGGCATGTTTTGGCATATTGGAGTCATTGTATGAGGTGTTTGTTTGTTTGTACATGAAACCTTCTTTTTACCACATGCCATTTAATATGGCTTCAACCTATACTTGCATTATCACTTTCCAACAAGATTTAATACGTTGGCTTTGTTTTTTTCTTTTTTGATTATATATTTTTTATGGGTTATTTATATTATGGTTATTTATTATAAACATATTATATAATAACCAATTTTGTTTTGTTTTAAATGATTTTTTGTTTTTATATGATATTTTAATATTATTTTTTTTGTCTTTTTGTGCAAGGTTAAAGAGACCAATGAGGAAATGACATGTGTCAGTGGTTGGTGGGCTGCTATATGGGTCCCACTTTCTCACTGGGATGCACAATGTGGGCCCCCCTTTTCCCATGTCATGTCAATCCTTGAAGAGCTCTATCTTTCGCATACGAGCTCGGTTTGACGAACTGTTCACACCATCGTGATCATGGAGACGAGATATTAAAAATGAACCTAGTTCAAGCACAATCCAAGCACTCTGATATTTTTTACCCTTCCTGAGTCCTCTTGGACTTCTGCATGTGTCTAGAGCCACTTGGATGATTGAAAGATGAGGATTGATTTCTTTGTAAGCAAGGTACCAGATAATCTAGGGAAAGGAAGAGAGTATTTGAGGGTTAGATTTGTGGGATAATACTTGTGAAGGAATTTCCCACTCCCTAAAATCCTTGTTAGAATTGGTATCCTAGATGGTTCTTGAAAAATGTACTTTAAAGGAGTGGGATGGCACATGACCAAGTGGACCAAATCTAGGGTATGAAAGAATTCAACAACCAATGATATTCTTACCCTAGATGAGGTGGTGGGAGGATCAAAGAAAATATAATTACTTGAAGATATTGGTTCGACCCTAGGAAGTGCTAGCCTTGGGGATGGCATAGGGAATTTTGGTTCTCTGAGCTAGGGATTAGCTTTACTCACAATTCCACCATCGGAATGTCTTCAAATTTAGAGGAGGGCTATAGGAAAGGCTAATGCAGGAGACCCTAGGAGATAAAACATTTTTAGTGGCTATATTGTTAAGAATTTGATACCCTAGGCACCCCAATGTGGGTAGGCTTTGGAGAAGGTGAAATAATAAGAGTTTTGGTAAAAACCCTTGGTATATCAGTGCCTTAATTCTTGGGAGAATGGAGTCTATGTTAATTATGTGTAATATTTCTCGGTTTTGAGTCAAGGAGGCCTCAAAATTACTTCACAAACCCTCTAGGTCAAGTGAAAGCAAACTTGTAGCTTTTATACTTCAAATTCACAACAGGAATGTCTTGTCAAGGTCAAATTTTACCTCTAGGAGATTTCACTCATACTACAAGGACTAATGCATGGAGAGAACGTTATGATAGAGACAATCCCACAATATTAAGCAACAATTTGCATGGAGTAATTAGCCCTAAAATAACAATTTCCATGAATTAATATTGCACCATGCATGTACATATATATACTCCCAAACACGAATCCATATACATCAAGGGGGACCACATCAAGGTCTACTTCATCAATAAAATCCGCACTGATAGCAAATCTAATTTTACACTATTTTGTTACCTTCAACTTTGTATCCTTATTTACCCATTCCACTGGATATGGGTTTGGATGATCACGAACTTCCAACCCCAACTTCTTTACCAGCTCTACTGTAATGAGATTCACCGATGGTCCTGATTCAAATAGAGCATAAATCTTTTTCTACTTGACCTATCTATCTATATATATATATATATATATATATATATATATATATGGAAGAGTTTGGTCATTTATTTCTCTTCCTGTTGCTAAAGGCTAGTCATATTCACCTCCTTCTGTCATGACGTACAAAATATATTCTCATCCACATCTAAGCTTCTTTCAACTTGGTTTCTCGAATTAGTGGCCATGAGATTCTTCTTCCTGCTATATTTCTTCTTGTTCTTTGGGTTTAGCTTTGTATGCAACTTCCAACATTTTTCCTTTCTATGGCCATTGATGTTGCAATGATTGCAGTGGTTTCTAGGATCTTTGCAGTAGTATGTTGTGTCTATCATCTTCTTATTGTTTCTTCTATATGCGAGTGAAGTGGTTCACTGTCTTTATTTGATTAATTTGATAGTTGGTGGGTGAAGGTGGTGTAGCCTTGTAACACCCTATTTCAGCTGATATCATAGGTTTTTACTCTGAAATCAATCTGCCTCAATCTCTAGAATCTGGATTTGGGATGACAACTATAAGAAATATTTGGTTGTAGCTTATCTAAGCTTGGGTCGATAGTTAGAGTCCCAATCTCAATTGTTATATATTTTATTATAAGATAAGTGTTTCTTATGCCTTATGTATGAGATAATTCTACACGAATATTATTAGAATATTTTAATATCATTTTGAATGCATGGAATGTTATTTCCATAAAATTGGTAATGTTGTCCTTCTGAGGATTCTCTGAGGAATGAGTTGAATTCCTATGTTTTGTCAACACCTATGTTATGCTAAGGAATATTAACTTCAGTGTAAATGGCTAATGCTAAACTCTATGAAACTAATGAGAAATGGTTAATTCTTGTATGGTTTGAGCTCACTGTTTAGTTTGATTTTGATCTTAGATAGAGGATTCGACTGATTCCTCTAATTGAGGTAAGTTGACAAGTTTAGGAAGTTTCAATCGATCTTGTCTAGTCAAGGTAAGTCAATCAATATGGGTTGTTTGATTGGTATTTTTAGCCAAGGCAGGTTGACCAGTTTGGGTCGTTCAACTAGTCTTGTTAGTCAAGGTAAGTAGACTTGGTCAAGTTGATTTGATTAATCTTATCCAATAAAAGTATGTTGACTAGTTTGAGTCATTTGACTAGTCTTGTCTTCATGAGGTGTGTCGATTGGGTTGATTTGATTCGAGTATTCATATTCTATCAAGGCAAGTCAATTAGTTTGAGTCACTTCACCTAGACTTGTCTTGTCGAGGTAAGTCAACTAGTGGGGTTGTCTTCAACTGACCCTTCCTAGTTATGCTATGTCGATAGATAAGTATATGGCCTCAGTATAAGAGATATGTGAATGTTTGTTCTTATTTAATTAAGTTTATGGATATAATTTTCTGCAATGAATTGTTGTTAATTCCATTGTATGTTCTATGTGTGTGAGGTATGGTGATTGGAAAGGAATGCATATTTATGTTCTGATTGGGAGTAGGTTAAGTTTCCTATGAATTGGTGAAGTGCACCTAGATGCACGTCTCTATATATTTTATTTGGAAAGGTAACAACCTAAGTCTTTATTGTTATCCCAACAAATTTTGGGAATAAGCTTATGTACGCATCAACATCGTGTAGCTGGTAACATGAGCACATTGCTCTTGTCAAAATCATGTTCAATTAATAGGTGATTCGAATATGAAAGTTTTGAGTCAATTCACTCGACCATTACTACGTCAAAAATATTACTACCTAGACTAAGTTCATCAATGGGACCCGTTAGGTCAAGGTTTAGGTTAGTCAGTCAAGTCGTGGCTTTTGGTGTCAATTGTTTCTTAAAAGAAGGAAACATATTGAGCTAGTTGGGGTAGTACCCACTAGTTTGGCATTGGGATAGTCAGGGATCAGTGAGGAGTTAAGGCTCGATGGTGAGTTGGGGTTAGTATTGTAGTTGGTGGGGCCTGCTAGTCGAGGGTCGAGGAGGTCAAGACACAGTGGGAAAGTTAGGTAGGTAGTCTAGTGAGGTTGGGACTCTAGTTGATTTCATGTTTTTTGTTTTTCCTTGAGCAAGGAAACTTTCAACTATGCAAAGGATGAACTTATTCTAGAAAGATTCTTCCATGGTGGCAGAGTAGCCATATAGGTGCCAAGAATAAAGTCATGTGGGTGCCACTAGCAATGTGGTAGGATTAAATGGACCTAATTTAAAATGGTCATAACTCCTTATACATGAGTTAGGTTAAGGAAAATTTTGCATCACTGGAAAAGTCTCAACAAGACGAATGTAGCAGTGGTATTAGTTTATTTTTTTGAAGAAGTTGTGAAATTGATCAATTTTAGACCCCGTTTGCATGACTGAATTTTATAGGTTGGGTTAACACAATAACCACCTCCTTCTACCTTGATTGTGTTAGGGTGGCAACGGGGTGTGTTGTAGACATAAAGCTTAGTTAGTAGGGAAAATATATTCTTATGTAGAGGTAATTAACTTTGGCAAGATTCGTTTTCATGTTTCCAAGTTAACTTGTATAAATTTATTCTATATATATTACTACCACTTTTTCTTTTGAAATTTAATAAATGGACATGAAGACAACCTTACTACATGGAGATAAAAAAGAACAAATCTACATGAAGTAGGCATAAGGCTTTATAGTGAAGGGTGTTAGAAACCATGAAGATATTGAGGGAGTGTGAATCAGTGTTTTAAAATCTTTTAACAATTATTTAGTCTAATAAATACATTCAATAATGAAACAGGGAACCAATTACATAAAACTTGAACATAATATGTTTACAAGGAAATCCATATGGTAAAAACCACAAACTCTTTTTTATTATGACGCAAATGCAAGCAAAAACTCCAAATTACATCAAATTATCTAGGTTCAACCTATAAGAGGACCCAACCCCCTTTTCTTTTCAAGTACCTACTTGTTAGAAGCGTAAAATCCTTGATCTTTGTAAGCACCACCTTGAAAGAGACTCCAACCCCTTGATATGCAAGGAACTACTTACTCATATTATTATATCCCTTCATACATTTTGAGACTTACATATGAAGCTATTTTATCAAGGTATTATACTCACAAAAATGTTAATTCTTAAATATGCTTGTCCTTGCTCTGTAGTGACCTATCATCCTCTGATTCTTTCAATCAATTAAATCCAAACCCCATCACTTTTTCTCTCTCTTTGGTATTCTCTCATTTAAATTTATTTTAAGAAAATTAATTCTCAATAAATCATATTTTCAATTAACAAACTCATAGGTAGCTTGAGGATTGATCCAAATTTGACCACGTCCAAGAAGAATGGGTCAAGGTTTTTCTTGGTTAAAATTTTAGGTCCCCAAGCCATCCAATATGTTCACTATTATTTTGGAATCTGGAGTTAATGGGTGAATTTCACATAGGACAAAAAAAAAACACCTCTCCCTCTCATTAAAGTTTAAATAGTTGAGAGGGTCGATGTGACTTCTCTACTATCAGTTTTTAGAAAATCATGGCCTCACTAGACATGCTTTAACAAATATGTGAATATTTAATTATGTATATGACAAAATGTTGACCCCCCCTTCTGTCAAAGTTCAAGAAGTCTGGGAGTGTAGTGACTTCTCTGTCATCGATTTGATTGGGTTGTTGGGAACCTTTTAGATGTTGGTGGATATTTAACATTGGGTGAAATTGATTATCACACACTACAAGGAAAATACCCTCTAACATAGGTCTTTGCGAAAGCCCCTATAAAAATAGCTGAAAAACACGTTTATAGAAGAGGTCACTAGAAAAGTTGGGTCGGTGGACTATTTAGCAGATGTTTTTTAATGGTGCATCTATAATACACTAACACATCAGTGCATTACTATAACTAGATGCATCGATGCTTAATAGAATATGGTGCATCGTGGCAGATTTATTTTTTATAACAATAAAAAAATAATTGTGCGCTAAGTGCATAAAGCACATTGGTGGTTATACCTCTCGATAGCACCGAAAAAGAGTTATTTAAAAGAATTTCAGTCGTAAAATTCATTTTTCCCATTCTAGTGCTATACTCTCACGATGCCCCGGTGCTAAGCCTATATATGAATGCTCGAATGCATAAACAATATGGTGCATTGTTGTGGGGTTTTTAATTTAAAAATAGTGGTGTGCGTCTTATATTATATGCACTAGTGTCATTAATTGAATTAAAGGCCTTGATGCTTAGTAGAAAATGGTGCACCATTGCAAGTTTTTTTTTTTTTTAAATAAAAATGACAGTGCACTACATATATAAGGTGAACTGGTGTGTATAATATTTGATAGCACTAGAAAAGGGTAAAATTTTAAAACAATGTCAGCCATAAAATTTATTTGCACCATTTTGGTGCTATACTCACATAAATCACCGATTATTCCCCTTTTTTTTTAAATTCCCAACGCTTAAAAACATGGTGCACCATGGAAAGGATTTTAATTTAGAAAGAATTCATACACTACTCATATAATAAGCATTAGTACCATTAATAGAACTATATGTCCTGGTGCTTAATAGACAATGGTGCACCATTCGAGGGTTATTTTAAAAAAAATAAAAAATAACATCGCACTAAGTAACTCTAGAGAACAAGTCTGTATACTACTCGATAACACTACACTAATGTTAAATTTCAAAAATGTTGGTCGTAAAATTTATTTTCAACATTCCGATGCTATACTCCAGCAAAGCATAAGCACTATAGCACTATAACCTTTTCTGAATGCCCCAGTGCATATATAACATGGTGCACCATTGTATGGTTTTTAATTTAAAAATGTTGGTGCACTAGGTGAATTTGGAGCACCAGTGTGTATACTACTCGATAGCACTAGAGAAGGGTTAAATTTAAAAAAATGTCAATGATAAAATTCATTTTCACCTTTACATGTTATACTCCCTTGAAGCATCGGTGTTATTCTTATTTGGAAATACCCCGGTGCATAAATAACATGGTGCACCACGATAGGGATTTTAATTTTAAAATTGGTAGTGTGCTTCGTACATAATTCACACTGGTGTGTCACGTACTCAAGTGCATTAGAACAAGATTAAATAGAAAAGAAATTACTGACCATAAAATTCAGTTTTACCATTTGCACTGTTGTAGATCTCTTAAGAACCGGTGCTACCTTTTCCTCCGTGAAGAGCCCAGCCATCGGTGCATCCCTTCTTTTCACCTTCAGTGCGTTGATCACAACATGCCTTTCGAATTTTGTAAAGTGGTGATCAAATTTGATTTTTTTTTTTATGTGGAAACCATGCATCCCTTACGAGAAAATGTCCAGGTAATGTCTACGTTTCTCACTAATTTAAATTTTTAGCGGAGTAGAATTGAAAATTATGTAAAGAAATTCATAATTTTTTATCATTTTTTTTTCGCGCACTGCATTCGAGAGGTTTTACTCACACCATTCATGGTGCACCATGTAAATTTACATGGAGCACTGCAAATCAATTTGTAAATTTAATGCACCATAATTTTTTAATATTATGTGGTGCGTTTGGTAAATGACAATCCATCGAGTTGTGAAGTTCCATGACACACTACTTTAAAATTTTTAATTTTTATGGTGATGCATTGAGTAACAAATTGAAAAAACCACTATCTAGTGTGTAATAAAAATTCGCTCGAAAGTTACATTCAAGGATGAAACACTATAATTTTTTATTTTCTTTTAACAGTGCATCTAGAAAAAGTAAATTCCCGATGCATTTATTTTTACCAAATGCACTGCATAATATTAAAAAAATATATCTCATTGCATTTGTTAACCTGAATGATCTGGTTCAGTGGGTCGACGTAAAATTAACACACAGATGTCAAATGTTATGTCGACAGAACACATTCAAAAATAAAAATAAGTAATGTTATGTATGTATGAAAATAGAAAGCGGTGCGTCAAGTCAATGTATGAAACATGTATCGTGCATTCATGTCTTTTGGCACACCGTAGTTGACTTTTTTGTTTTTAATTGAAGTTTATATGTTCATATTTATAAACACATTTTTCATTTAATAAAAAAAGTATGTTTTATGTGTTAGGCTAATGTAATTTATATGTCAATCATGTAGATAGATCAACGGAGAGAGGAGTGACAATAGGAGGAGCAAAGGGTTGACCAATACAACGTGGTACAATAGTGGGAGGCACAAGAGAGGGAGAGATATTTGTACCCTCACCCTATTACAGCAGTGACCCAAGAACTCTTGAAGAATGTAGGCATCGTTAAGTATTATGAGAAGGCTACATCCGTGAAGGGGAACTCTAGGTTGTTGGTGTAGCTGATCCATCAGTGGAATGTCCATCGATAGGATTTTTGTGTTAGTTCTAACATGTGGTACTATTCCATTGAGGAGGACATATATTTTATCATTGGCCTATCAAGGAGAGGGGAGAATTTCCCCAATTCCCCAATGTGCCCCTCAGTGTTGTAGTAGATATTAAGTTGGCAATCAAGTAGTTTTTCTAGTTAATTTTTAGGTGTCAGGTGGACAACAACGAATCTCTACTTTTGGTGCAGAGGAGGTAAGGTGTCTCTCATTATTAGTGGCTACCATTGCACACTCTATCAATTATGGGTAGCACATTAGTTACTCTCTTTCTTTTATGTTGATTGTTTGGTATAAATGCCACGATGTATCAGATGGTCAATCATTTTTTTATGGCAACTCTGTATAGATTTAGCTAGATTCCATGCTATGATACATGGGAGGCTGAAGTTCCCTTTTTCTTTAGAGTTGATTTGTTTATTTTTTGAGAGGTTTCTGAATAAAAGGCCTAATTTTTAATATTGCCCTACTAGGTCGATGATTGAGATACAGACGCACATGTTGCGTGAGATGATACCCAAGAGGGGTCATCTGAAGTATCCAGCCAGGACTTCCACTGATGCACAAGGGCTACTAGCCAGTGAGGTCGACCATATGTTCATCATGGTGTCATGTCCTTAAGCGCAGATGGATTGGTGACAACTTCCCAACATCATTTTGACACAGGATGAGCCAATAAATGATAGAGGTAATATTAGTATTTTCTTTAAATTACTCTAGTTTCATTTTATTGTCTTAATTAATTAGAATAACATTTATTCTAGCACATTCTTTAACTTTTTTTATTAAATTATTTAATGAAATTTTCTAATTATTGTTGTGTACTGTATTTTTTGTTGATATTGGCACATTCGTTGGAGACATGCCTCCTCCCGCACCAGATGCATATGTGAAGATGGTCAAGGTTATGTCATGTGAGGGACATCCTCGGATGCAGATACCCATGGACATGCAACCATGTATGCTTGATATTAGATTCAGGGTGGAGTTGGGAGATTGACTCTCTACACTTTTGGTTAAGGAGGGAATCTTCCCTATGATGGCTCGAGACATCAGGGAAGATCCTAGACTCATGGAGCTCTAGAGGGACTTTCCACATGATATGATGAGTCTTGTGTGTAATATCATCAGAACTACTAGGCTACTGGAAATGAGGAGGGATGGAAATGCAGATACATAATCTTCACCAAGTACTACCCCATCAGATGATGATCAAGATGGTGATCCTTATGGTAGTACTACAACTCCTCCTCTTTCAACTCACCCACTACCTATTTCTCCTTAGAGAGAAAACTAGCCACCTTCTCCTCCACCTCCTAGTTCGAATCTTGAGGCAGTTAGTCATTCATCGCCTTCTGCTACATACCAGGTCTCCACTAGTATTGTTTTACCACATATTTTATGGTAGTTATTTAACTTGTTTGTGTGTGTGTGTATATATATAGCATTTTTTCTATTTATGTTGATGTAGTTAATTTATATGTTGGTGTTGATGTGAATATTGTTAGGTCATGTTAGATATGTTCATTTAATGTGCTTGCAGATAGATGTGTACATTATAGAAATTATTTGACAAGAGATGTATATTTTAGGATGTGTGTGGTGATGACATTATACAATGCCTGTGTTTTGTTAGATGTGATTATGATAATGATGCCTTCTTATATTATTAGATATGTGTGCTAGCTAACGACATTTAAATGTGCTAGAGGTGTATATAATCAGATGATGTTAGTGAATTTGAATGTGTAGTTTAGATGATGTTGATATTTGTTAGATGGTTATCATCGTGATGTTTATTTTTATGAAATGATATTTATTATAGATAATGTATTGGTGAACTTATGTGAAATTTGATGTATGGAATTACATGCAAAATGACTTACTTTGAATAAAAAATGCAAATATATTTTTATAATTTACGAAGTTTAATATGGTTGAAACTATAACTATAAAATTACCATAGATATTTTTCTATTGAATAGATAGTTCATATATATTCATTCTAACTAAATTCTTATTTAAACAAATGTTGCGAACAACATAGTCCTTGCCTATAGAAAACATAGCAAAAAATAAATAAATAAAAAAACAAAATAAAAAAAAAAAAATTGAAAAAAAAAAAAAAAACGTTTATAAAACATGTCTAAAAAGTAGTCATTACAAAACAAAATCAATTTTACACACAATTAAATTGTACAAACAGCTAAACAAAACTACCTTTCTAGTCATAGTTTAGCATAGAAATTAGAAATTTGTGACCTATAATAATAATACAAGAGTTAGATAATATCTTATTAATCTTTTCAATTAATTTCCAAAACGTATATTGGCACATGTAATTATTAAATAAAATTTTTAAAATATTTTAATAAAATTAAAATATATAACTAATTGGTCTATAAAATCGACTATAATTAAAACAATGTTTTCATAAAATATTGGATTATAAAAATAACATCAACCCTTGCATAACAAAGAATGTAGTGCAAACAATTTCAACAATTGGATCGATAGATTGAAGTATATTGCTAGATTTAGTTATCGAACAAGATGAGGCCAAGATCTAGTTAGCATCTCTTCGATTAAGTGGCATCACTTTCATTTGGTGGGGAAGAAAGATTAAGAAAGGTAGTAAAATTGTGGGTAAATTCCTTTCCTCTTGGGATAAATTTTTTTCTTCCTTGAATGATCAATTCTATCCTTTCAGGTATGAGAAAAATGCCATGATGGAATGGCAATATTTTAGCCAAGGAAAGGGCCAAAGTGTGTAAAGTTTCACAGAAGAGTTTAGGAATCAAGCTTTAACATTGGTCATTCCTTTAGATTCACCTGAGAGTATAATGAAGTATATTGGTGCATTACATAGTTATATCAGGGATTTTGTATTATTGTTTGAACCTACTACTATTGATGCATCCAGTGTGAATTCCATCCATCTTGAAAAAAGGCATAAACATGACAAGGAGGATCATGCTACGAAATCATCATCCAAACCTAATAACATCAAATTCAAAGGAAAAGGCAAGGGAAAGGACAAGAAGACAGGTACAAGACAGAAAGAAGGAGGAAAGCATCTTGTACACATTGCAAAAAGGAAGGCACAATGATGAACATTCTTTTAAGTTGCATCCAGAGTTGATGCCAAGGAAATGTGGTGGAAAGGACAAGAAAACGATGGTGGAAATTGTGCAATAGACCTTGGATCTTACTCTGGTGACAAAATCCAGATTACAGTTGTTGGCATAAAGGATAAGTATTTTCTTCATGTTAATGAAAATTCTGAAATTCATGCAAGTTCAAGTTCTTCAAATGAGTCTCTTGTTGATGAATGGAAGAGGAGTGAATTGTTCAATATTTGGGTTCTGGTGAAACATACTAAATTGGAGACATTATTTGACTTGAGCTCTCAAGTAAACTTGATTTCTAAATCCTTAGATAAAAAGTTGTGATTGGAGACAAAGCTTCATCCAAACCCTACCCTCTTAGCTAGGTATGGGACAAAGAAAAACTTGATGTAACCAAGCAATGTAGGGTTGGGTTTGTTATTGCAATCAAAACTTGTATATGAGGTTGATTTGGATGTTATACCATTGGATATATTTGGAACTTTTTTGGTATTCCATATTTGTATGACAGGAAAGCAGTCTTCTTTTAGCATGAAAACAAATGCCATCTCATGAAACATGAGGTGGAGTATATTGTTAGAGCCGATCGTGTGAAGATTTGTGTAAATGTTGTTAGTGTAGTTCAAATGGAGAGGCTTATTAACTCCAACAAAGGTTGCATTCTCATGTCTGTGAGAGAAAAGGATGCAGAAACATCTGAAGCTTTCCAAGGTTGTGATCCTACTCGCAAGAAAGAATTGTATGAGATTGTTTCTGACTATGGTGGGGTTTTTTAGGAACTAAGTGGTTTTCCTCCAAAAAGAGGGATCCAATATGAAATTCATCCATGTCCACATCCGAGCCGCTTTCAACTTGGTTTCTAAAATTAGTGGCCATGAGATTCTTCTTATTATTATATTTCTTCTTGTTATTTAGTTTTAGCTCTAGCTGCAACTTCCAACACCTCTCCTTTGTATAGCCATCAATGTTGCAGTGGTTGTTAGGATCTTTACAATGGTGTGTTGTGGCTGTCATATTTTTATCATTTCCCCCTTTTTGATTCATCTTCCCCTCCTTAGAAGCGTCTTGTTGCTCCTTTTGCTTCAATCTACTTGATTGCGCTCTTTTCAAGCCTATGTTCTCCAGGTATAGTGCCTGTACACAAGCCTCATCCACCATTTTTTTCCTGAACAACATCACTTGCTCATGCAGATGGTGATGACAACCCCCCAAATACGTGGGGAGTACATCTAGATTCTTTGGAGAGATACCCAAAATTATAGCCATCTTTCTAAATTATGTGGTGTACTCCTGCACGCTTTGGCCTGGCTTTTTCCTAAATTAATTCCATCGATCCATTGGTTTTCCATGTGCCCAATGGAATAATGTTGAAATTTGGTACCGGAGGACAGGTGGTTCCCTAAGGCTTTGATCTTTGGCCTAGGGAAAAGTGTCCAAAAGAATTTAATTTTTCTCCTAAAGTGACTTTATAATTTTTATAAAGTTAAATCTAATTTAAAAGTGACTTTAAGTGATAAAGTTACTAAAGTCTAATTTTAAAGTGACTTTTATAAAGTCAATGAAAAATTAGAAAGGAAAAGTGACTTTGGAAATAAATGACTAAGTGGGTCTTTATTAAAGTGGGGTGAATTAAAAAATAGAAAGTGAGATTTAAATGAGCATTTAATCTCAACCATAGATCTCAATCTATTTCAGCCATTGGATTTAGGGATCACCCAAAAGTCACTTAGGGTTAGATTAAAGGAGGAAAAGGTCATTCATTATGTCATGAGCAGATTGGGAGAAGGAGAGCAAGAGAGCAAGAGAGATTTCTGAGCAGGGAGGAGAAGGAGATAGCAGCTTGGCACATGTTCCAAGGCAGCAGTTGAGCAGATTTGTACAGTTGATTCAGCACACAGTGAAAGGAAAATTTTGGCATGATTTTCGAGGAGTGGTTTGCACAAAAATGGAGGAGCAGTTTGCTGGTTTTTTTTCACACAAAACGAGGGCTGTACAGCGCATTTATTGTAGGCTATACAACGCATTTATTGCAGTCCGTATAGCGCATTTAATGCTGGTCGTACAACAGCATTTAATGTTGAAAGTGGGAACGAAATTCGAGGAGGCCGTACAACATTTATTGTTGTCCTGTTTGCTGTAATTTCTAGATTTCTGTGAGGCACGGGAAAAGAGATAAGTTGTAAATTTGCTTGATGATTTTTTGCTGAATATTTCTCACTGTAGAAAGGCAATTTTCAGAAATAAATAAGAGCTCTCGAACTGGTTTTCCCCAAGATTTGTAGGGGTTTTTCCAGGGTCACCTTGACCAAAAATCTCTGTGTTTAAATGTGTTCTAATGGCTGTTTGTAACTGCTGAATTTTATTTCTGCATTTTCCAGCATTCTGTAAAATTTCCAGAATTTGTGTTTTCAGCAAAAATTTATTTTTTCAATGTTAAATGTATGGATATGGGAATGGGCATTTAACTATATGGGAGAAATAAGGTGAAACTGAAAACTGGGGTGGGAAAACAGAAATTTCTACATGGTATCAGAGCTTGAGTGCTAAAGTACAATTTGGGACAGCAAGGAGAGAAATTACAGCTGCTGATTTTTCACTCAGAAAATTCCAGCAAGCTGATTTTTCACAAACATCAGTTTTATCTTTACTATAGCAGTGCTATTTTTTCAGTTTTAGGACAACAGGATGTCATTGGGATTGAGGGTGGAGGATAGGTTGGATGGGCATACAAATTACAACATTTGGAAGGAGAGAATGCAAAGTATCTTTGAGGAGGCAGAAGTCTGGGATATCATGGTGCATACCACACAGAACCCTGTTGTTGTGCCTACTGATGCTACTCAGTTGGCTGAGTATAATAAAAATAACAACAAGGGTAAGAGGCTGATTCTAGATGGAGTCAATGACCATTGCATTCCTCATGTGAGAGGAAAGAGAAATTCCCATGAGATGTGGACAACATTTTCCAATCTCTACCAGAGTACCAATGAGAATTGGAAAATGGTCCTAAAGGAGAAGCTGAAAAACATTAAGATGGGTAATGATAGTGCAGCTGGATATCTCACAAAGATTACTAATGTGAGAGATGAGTTGGCAGCAATTGGAGAGGCCATTCAACCCACTAAGTTGGTGCGGATTGCAGTGAATGGCCTCCCCCGTTCATGGATGAACTTTGCTGATGGGGTTTGTGCACGTGAGACCCTTCCCACATGGGAGAGGTTTTGGGATGATTGCATTCAGACAGAGATCAGGAAAGGTCAGCTTAGGGCAGCCAAGCTAGTTGAGCAGGATGAGGATGTAGCACTGTCGGCAGGAGGCAAGAAAGGCAAAGGAAAGAAGCAGGCTTCCACAAACAATGGTGGGGGCAAAGGAAAAGGTAAAGGTAAATAGGGTGACACACAGAAGGACTATTCCAAGGTGAAGTGTTGGAATTGTCAAAAGATGGGACACTATGCAGTTGTGTGTCCAGAGAAGAAGAAGAAGAAGGGGAAGAACCAACATGTGGCAGCTTCAGCAGAGGTTGAGGACTTTGCAATTCGTTTTGACTGAGAGTTTGGGTTCACTGCGTATGAGTCCCCTAGTGCAGGATCACCTGCCACACAGGTTCAAAGGGAGCATGCTTTTCCCTCGATTAGCGGAGCATCTTTAGGTATCTGGTATGTGGACAATGGGGCTTCACGTCACATGACAGGAGTCCGGGAGTACTTCTCAGAGCTTTCAGAGAGTGGCACTGATATTGAGGTAGTACTCGGTGATGACAGAGTTGTCAGAGCAGTCGGGGTGGGGACACTGACATTTCAGAGGGAGTCCAAACCTCCCTTGAAGGTGTTAGACGTTCTTTATGTGCCAGGGATGAGGAAGAACCTCATATCTGTCTCAGCTTTGGAGGACAAAGGATATGAGGTACTGTTCAGGGAAGGACAGGTGTTGATGTATCCCAGGGGCACTCCGGTTGATTCAGCTAGAGTGATAGGTGTATGCCATACAAAGGTGTACAAGTTTGCATTCCAGTCCCTTATGGCATTGAGTAGTAGTACCGACAGTAGAGCTAGTAGTTCTGAGCTGTGTGAGATTTGGCACCGCAGGATGGGACATATGTATCATGGAGCCTTGAGGACATTGCGGGAGATCACTACAAGTGTGCCAAATTTCAGTACTGATCACTTTGATACTTGCAGAGGATGTGCAATGGGCAAGTTTGCCAAATCCCCTTTTCCCAGCAGTGACAGCAGAGCGACTGGGATACTTGATTTGATTCATTCTGATGTGAGTGGTCGGATGTCTCATGTTTCCTTGAGTGGATATGAGTACTATGTTTTATTCATTGATGATCAATCCAGGAGGACCTGGATTTATTTCTTGAAGACCAAGAGTGAGGTCCTCAAGCGGTTTCAGGAGTTTAGAGCTCTTGTGGAGACACAGACAGGTCGGAAGATCAAGTCCCTGAGGTCAGACAATGGAGGAGAGTACACCCTTGGAGAGTTTGTTGACTATTGTGCGGAGGCAGGCATTAGGAGGGAGTTCACTTTTCCTTACAACCTCCAACAGAGCGGGGTTGCGGAGAGGAAGAACAGATCCATCGTAGGGGCTGCGAAAGCCATGTTACATGATCAAGGGTTGCCATTGTTCTTGTGGGTAGAGGCCTGCAACACAGCTATTTACTTGTAGAACAGGAGTCTGCATCGTGTCTTGGGGCACATGACTCTGGAGGAGGCTTTCTCTAGGAAGAAGCCTGATATTGGTCATCTTCGTATCTTTGGATGCATTACATACTCCTACATACCCAAGGAGAAGAGGACCAAACTAGAGCCCACCGCAGAGAAGGGTATCTTTGTGGGCTACAGTGAGACCTCAAAGGCCTTTCGGATTTACATTCCTGCACAGAGGAGAGTTGTTGTTAGGCAGGATGTGAAGTTCGAGGAGGACATGGCCTTTAGGAGATCACGAGAGTTAGAGTATCTGGATCAGCCAGACCCTCAGCAGAAGTTGAGTCAGTCGCAGGGATCAAGTGGGCAGGGATCAGGAGGATCTGGAGGTACATCTATGAGGATATTAGGTCCGTCAGTGAGCAATGGCTCGCCAAGCCAGATGGGTGGTGCTCCGGGCAACATACAGAGCAGTTCACAGAGCAGTTCATTAGGGAGTCCACTGATGGAGAATTCACACGGTACCTCAGCTTCTACAGGTTCAGGTGCAGGCAGGAGGACAGCAGACAGACAGTCAAGAGTTCAGGCCCATGATGATGATGAGGAGGAGGAGTTTCATTCTCCAGTGGGAGAAGTGCGCTCAGGGAAGAGGAAGCCCAAGTGGCTTCAGGACACCTTGAGAGATGCCACATCTGTTGCTGAGCCGAAGAGGCCGGTCTGAGAGAGTAGACCACCTGAGAGGTTTTGTAGCTATATGGCAATGGTTACCAGCATCCTTGACTCTGAGCCTTCTAGCTATGAGGAGGCAGCTAGCCAACAGGTCTGGAGAGAGGCCATGCAGGAGGAGTATTCTTCTATCATGAAGAATGATGTTTGGGAGGTGGTGCCGAGGCCTGAGGGAAAATCCGTGGTTACTTCCAGATGGCTTTACAAGGTAAAGCATGCTGCAGATGGAAGCATTGAGAAATTCAAAGCGAGGTTTGTGCCTAGAGGGTTCTCCCAGGTAAAGGGAGTTGACTATGAGGAGACCTTTTCTCCCGTGGCTCAATATACTTCGATCTGCTCCATTATATCGATAACAGCAGAGATGGGTTGGAAGATCCACGAGATGGATGTGAAGACTGCATTTCTCAATGGCTTCATACAGGAGGAGGTGTACATTGAGCAGCCACAGGGATTTGAGGTGCATGGGAAGGAGTCCCATGTGTGCAGACTGAAGAAGGTCCTTTATGGCCTGAAGCAAGCTCCCAAAGCTTGGTACTCCAGGATAGATACATACTTGCAGGGGCTGGGTTTCACAAAGGGTGAGGCAGATCTGAACCTTTACTTTATTGTGATAGGTGAGGAGCCTCTCATTCTGGTGCTGTATGTGGATGACTTGGTCATTACAGGTGCAGAGAGACTCATAGAGCACTGCAAGAGAGATCTTGCGGCAGAGTTTGAGATGAAGGACATCGGCTTGATGCATTACTTTTTGGGTTTGGAGGTGTGGCAGGAGGAGGGGCATTTCTTCCTGGGGTAGGGGAAGTATATTGTGGACATCATTGGTAGATTCCACATGGAGGATTGTAGACCCATGTCGACACCGATGATCACCAACTGGAAGAAGCTTCATGCTTCGGATTCTGAGTTGGTGGATCCCACATTGTACAAGCAGCTAATTGGTTCCTTGATGTATTTGGTCAACACTAGACCAAATATTTGTTTTGCAGTCAACATGATTTGTCAGTTTATGTGTGAGCCTAGGAAGGTTCACTGGGTGGCTGCAAAACACATTTTGCGGTACTTGCAGGGAACAGTGCATTATGGTCTAGACTACAGTCAGGGGGATGGAGTGAGATTGGCAGGTTACCCTGATTCTGATTGGGCAGGTTGTGCTTCTGATATGAAGAGAACTTCAGGGTGCTGTTTTGGGTTGGGTTCGGCAGTAGTGTCATGGTTCAGCCGGAAGCAGCAGTCAGTAGCATTGAGTTCAGTGGAAGCAGAGTATATGGCAGCGATTCTAGCTAGTTGTGAGGCCATCTGGCTTCGCAAGATGTTGTTTAGCTTATTTGGTCAACCGTTGAGACCTTCAGTGATTTACTGTGATAATCAGAGTTACATTAAAGTCACGGAGAATCCAGTATTTCATGATAGGTCAAAGCATATTGGCATCAAATATCATTTCATCAGAGACTGTGTTCAAAAGGGCACTGTGAAGCTTGAGTATATTCTCACTGATGAGCAGGTTGCAGATATTCTTACCAAAGCCTTACCACGGGGCAGGCATGACTACTTCAGGAACAAGATGGGTGTGGTGAGGAACACCTTCCTCGGTAAGAGGGAGTGTTGAAATTTGGTACCAGAGGACAGGTGGTTCCCTAAGGCTTTGATCTTTGGCCTAGGGAAAAGTGTCCAAAAGAATTTAATTTTTCTCCTAAAGTGACTTTATAATTTTTATAAAGTTAAATCTAATTTAAAAGTGACTTTAAGTGATAAAGTTACTAAAGTCTAATTTTAAAGTGACTTTTATAAAGTCAATGAAAAATTAGAAAGGAAAAGTGACTTTGGAAATAAATGACTAAGTGGGTCTTTATTAAAGTGGGGTGAATTAAAAAATAGAAAGTGAGATTTAAATGAGCATTTAATCTCAGCCATAGATCTCAATCTATTTCAGCCATTGGATTTAGGGATCACCCAAAAGTCACTTAGGGTTAGATTAAAGGAGGAAAAGGAGGAAAAGGTCATTCATTCTTTCATGAGCAGATTGGGAGAAGGAGAGCAAGAGAGCAAGAGAGATTTTTGAGCAGGGAGGAGAAGGAGACAGCAGCTTGGCAACATGTTCCAAGGCAGCAGTTGAGCAGATTTGTATAGCTGATTCAGCACATAGTGAAAGGTAGATTTTGGCACGATTTTCAAGGAGTGGTTTGCACAAAAATCGAGGAGCAGTTTGCTGGTTTTTTTGCATGCAAAACGAGGGCCATACAATGCATTTATTGCAGGCCGTACAACGCATTTATTGTAGTCCATACAGCGCATTTAATGCTGGTCGTACAATAGCATTTAATGCTAACAGTGGGCACGAAAGTCGAGGAGGCCGTACAACATTTATTGCTATCCTGTTTGCTGTAATTTCCAGATTGCTGTGAGGCACGGGAAAAGAGATAAGTTGTAAATTTTCTTGCTAATTTTTTGATAAATATTTCTCACTGTAAAAAGGCAATTTTCAGAAATAAAGAAGAGCTCTCGAACTGGTTTTCCCCAAGAGTTGTAGGGGGTTTTCCAGAGTCACCTTGACCAAAATTCTCTATGTTTAAATGTGTTTTAATCGCTGTTTGTAACTGCTAAATTTTATTTCTACATTTTCCAGCATTCTGTAAAATTTCCAGAATTTGCGTTTTCAGCAAAAATTTATTTTTTTCAGTGTTAAATGTATGGATATGGGAATGGGCATTTAACTATATGGGAGAAATAAGGTGAAAGAGAAAACCGGGGTGGGAAAACAAAAATTTCTACAAATAAAGCTATGACGTAATGAGCGTTTTTAAACCCTCCCACTTAATCATTGGAGTTTCTCCATCCAACCTTAGGGTACCTGTGTGGCTCTCCCACCAAGTCAGTGCATGGCCCTCCATTTTTAGCCGTGTGAATAAGATCTTCTGCCCTTCCTCAATCTGATGGACACTAAAATAAACTTCCAGTTACTGCAACCAATGGTCTAGCCTCAGAGCATCGATATTTCCATGGTATGCCTTGATATCGACTTTTGCTTCCAACGAGGGGAAGAAAAAACAAAAAGGGGGAAAATATAAAAATACGACAGTCATAGCACACTAGTGCAAAGATCTTAGAAACCACTGCAACATTGATGACCATACAGAGGAGAAGTGCTGGAAGTTGCATCCAGAGCTAATTTAGCTTGAAGAACAAGAAGAAATATAATAAGAAGAATAATCTCATGGCCACTGATTCGAGCAACCAAGTTGAAAGTAGCTCGGACATGGATGAGAAGATCATATATACGTCCATGCCGAAGAAGGTGAATCTAAGTATCCTTCAGCAATAGGGAGAGAAAGAAATGACCAAACTCTTCCATGTAAAGATACAGGTCAAGAAGACAAAGATTGATGCTCTGTTTGTGTCAGGATCAAAGGAAAATCTCATTACAGCAGATATGGTCAAGATGTTGGGGCTGGAAGTGCATGATCATCTAAACCCATATCCACTGGGATGGGTACATAAGCATGCAGACATGAAGGTAACAAAATAGTGTAAAATTAGATTTTCTATCAGTGTTGACTTTATTGATGAACTCTATCTGGATGTGGTTCCCCTTGATGTATGTGGAGTTGTGTTTGGGAGTCCATACATGTACATGCGTGATGCAATATTCATGACAAGAGCTAACCAGTACCAACTCATCAAGGTTGGAAAATCATTTATCATCAACGTTCACAAAGGAAATTCGAAAATTTCACTGGTAAGTGCCAACCAAGCCAAGAAATTGATCAGTTCCCATAATAAGTATGTTTTATTGTTTGCAAGAGAAAATCGGTCTGTAGAGGAGTTAATAACAGGCAAGGCATCCCTAGAGGGGTGTATTAAGAAACAAAAAAAAAAATTGGAGGAGTTGGTACAAGCATACAAGGATGTGCTCCAAGAGCCTAAAGGGATACCTCTAAGAGAGAAGTGGAGCACGAGATCTAGCTATTACCAAACTCCCCATTTCTAAATATTGGGTTGTAACGATAACCTATTATAGAAGAAAGTAAGGTGAAGAAACACTTGCAACAGCTACTGGAACAGGGTGTCATTCGATCAAGTACATCACCATGTGGTTCACCCATCATCATTGTGACAAAGAAGGATGGGACTTGGCAGATGTGTATAGATTACAGGGAATTGAATAAAATCACGCCAGAGAACAGATACCCCCTACCCAAGATAGAAAATCTACTATATCACTTGTAGCAAGAAAAATATTTCACCAAACTGGACTAGAAGTCTAGATATCACTAGGTTGGAGTCAAATAAGAAGGTACATGTGATACTTCCTTCAAAACCAAGCAAGGTTTGTATGAGTGGTTAGTTATGCCATTTGGCCTACGTAATGCACCAACTACATTTATGAGATTAATGAGTGATTTACTACGCCCTTTTATAGATTCATTTGTTATTTTCTATTTGGATGACATATTGGTATATAGTGCTACATGGGAGGAGAATATTTCACATTTGACATAGGTGTTGGAAACATTGAAGAAGCACCAGCTGCTAGAAAATCTCAACAAGTGCGAGTTTGGCAGCAGTCCTTGGTGTATTTGGGATATGTGATTGGTGGAGGAGAATTGAAGAGAGATTCTTCCAGGATGGAGGACATAATGAAATGACCAGTGCTTACTAATGTTACTAAGGTTAGGAGTTTCATTGGATCAGCATAGCACCTGAGGAAATTCATAGCTTCGTTTTTAGCTGTAGCAATATCGTTCCATGCCATAACATGAAGTGGCAAGAGTTTCTAGTGGGGAAAAGGTCAACAGAATTATTTCATGGGGCAGTTCTTAACTACCCTACCTATGGTAAGGAGCTTGTTGAAGGAAATGTAACTAGGTATGGTATTCATAAATGTACTTTTGATATTTGTACTTATTCAAGAAAATAAATATTATTTTTATAATATATTTCAATGAGTTTCTTTCTCATTGAAATAGGTCTAGCACTAGTTAAAGTGCTATAGGTGAGTCAAATAGTCAAAAGGAAATGTTGAAGGCCTTAAGGGCATGTTACATATTGTATGTGTATGTATTATGGTCAAGATAATACCTCCAAGAAAAGTCACAAGCATCCTCCAAGCAATGACATCCTAGAAAGAAGAAATCTGAAGCATAAAAGTCAAGTCAACCTCAAGTTATCTAGTCAGCTTCAAGTCGACATAAAACAAGGAGTAGACAGCTATATATCAGGGTCATTACACCACTCAAATATAACACATTCATAGCTCTGAAATTAGCACAGAAAATGAGGAAGAAAAAGGGTGATCAAGTGACAAGAAAGGGAGCCTCTAGTGTAGCATATAAGGAGGAGTCTAGGCTGAAGTTGAGAGGACTATTTTCTAGGGTAGAAAATAGTCACACATGCGAGAAATAGAGCCTCTTCTTGCAGTCATTGTAGCACTATCATCACAGTCACATAACATCATTGTTCGGGCAATCTAAGTAGGCCTATAAGGCCGCTCACTCAAGCATAAAAGTATCCCTCTCAAGTGAAGAAGGAAGATGTATAAATCACAAAGAAAATAGGCATATGTGCGAAGGTAAAGAGGTTGTCCTTGTTTTCATAACATCCCTTCCATTAGAGTCATACAAGTTCATTGATTGGTGAAGAAAAGAAAGGAATCATGATAGGAAAACGATCTCATCAAAGGTATCTCCTATATAGCAATTGCAATAAGGTTTACTAACAAGTTGAAAGAAGAATGAAGTGTCGGAAGGAGGAGGATGAAGTGCTGGGGAGAAAAGTGTTAGAAGAAGGAAGCCTATGTGCTAGGGAACAAAGTGCAGAAAGGAGAAAGGGTTTGACTTGTGCTTGGAGGATATTCTAGTCAAGGGTCTAGGGTTTGGCATTAATCAATAGAATCTTCAATAAGAGAAATTCACTAAAGGGTTTTCCTCTCAAGAGAAGAGAGGTTTTGGCCCTAACAAAGAGCCAATATCTTGCTTTCTTGTTTTTGTGTTTTGGTATCATTTTGATGAAGTATACACATATGCACTAATAAGAAGAAGGAGAAGAAGAAGCTAATAAGGAAAAGTAAAAATACTCTACAAATTGTTATCAAGTAACAAAGAATCACACTATGCTACTTTTCCCTAAGATTCTTCAACAGAGCTCTGTCCCATGGTGCAAACCATGAAGAAGTGGAAGCACTATCTAATGGGGAAGGAGACAATAATCCACATGCATCACCAGTCATTACAGTACCTATAGGCCCAGAATAAGCTACAACAGACCAGGTATTACAAGTGGATGGGGTTTTTACAATAGTTTCATTTGGTGATCAAGTATAAGAAGGACAACACAAAAAAATTGGCTGATATGATTTCAAGGCCACCCAAATCAAATATTACATCTTTTGGGACTCTTATGCACATGGACTGATTCACCCACAATGCATACAGAGAGTCATATTCAAAATATGAGGACTTCAAGGACGTGTATCAATAGTTGCAGAGTCAGAGTCATGTGCACGATGGCAGCAACACCGTTGACTACCATCTCCAGGATGGGTTACTCTACAGGATTGATAAGTTATGTGTTCCAAAAAGTGAGCATTTTCAGCTTATTATAAAGGCTCACACCTCCAAGGTTGCAGGCCACTTTGGTGTAGGGAATACCATGGCTAACCTGTAGAGGTGTGTGTATTGACAAAAAATGAAAGAACAAGTAGCTAGGTTCATAAGAGGATGCATGCTTTATTGTACCAGCAAGCCTACAAACACGAAATAGGGTCAGTATCATCCCTTAGCTGTACCTACTCGTCCTTGGGAAAGAATTTCCATGGACTTTTTGGGAGGTTTACTGACAAAAAAGAAGGGACATGACTACCTGTTCTTGGTATTTGACAAGTTTAGCAAGACGTGTGTTCTAATGCCCTATAAAAAGACCATCAGTAGGCAAGAAGTAGCAAAATTCTTCTTTGGATAGGTCTAGGTAGCCTTTGGGATACCAAGGAGCATCATTTCAGACAGGGATACAATATTTCTCAGTGCATTCTAGACTACATTGTGGGAGAAGATGCACACGAAGTTAAAGAGATCTACAACATTCCATCCACAAATAGATAGGAAGACAAAAGTGTTCAATAGGGCTTTGGTGCAACTTCTGAGGGGTTACAACCAGAAGCATCCAAAGACATGGGAAGAAAATCTGGTATATATACAACATTCTTATAATAGATTAGTCCACACTTCTACAAGAAAGTTCCCATTTGAAACTTGTTTTGGATATTTGCCACCTTCACCTTTGGATATTGCATATGGGCAACAAGAAGGAGTGAATGATGACATTATAGGAGATGCTTTGAGGGATGAAAATTTTATAGAGAAGATCGGGCAGTGTTATAGACATATTTGGGCACTGCAACCCCAATCACATATGTCGATAAAACAAGGGCTCTTAAACCCCTAAAAGTGTCGTTCCACACCCTAAAGGATCATGTTCAACTGATTATATAATTTCCTAGAGGTTCCACCTGAAAAACCACTCAGAACTAGCCAAAACTGGACCATAATGACTGCTCCTTAGTCAAGGTGTGATGCATCTCACCTGCTACACACAAGAGGTGCAATGCATACTGAAAAGGCCTTCTGTAGGGTGCAATGAGTGAGAGTAGACAAATGGCAGAGACAGTTTGCTAAGTGGAAACCCAGAGAATCTTCTAGAAACTTCTCATATGACACTTGCCTCTCTGAATTCGCCCAAGGATGAGTAAGAGATCATGAAAATCTCCAAGTGGAACCAAGAACTATCAGTGAAATGACAGTATTCAAAAACCGATAAGCTGACTCACCCCTCTACAAACATCTATAAATAGATCCCTCATCTGAGAGATCTAGAGGCTGGAATTTTGTAATTTGTAAGGAAGTGTTGTTGGTTTCTCTTTGAGAAGAACATTGTATTTGTTCGGTGATCTTGCTTTTCATGAGGTGAAGAGGGTTCCCATGCTGGGAGGATGATGCTGGGTCAGACAGCTGGGTTGTAATCCTCTCTTATACTTCTACTATCAATAAAGTTATTTGAGTTTTCCTCCATATAATTGTGTACTTGTAAATCTTGTTAGTTGTGGATGCAAATGTATGGTTAATGTATTTCTGATTCTGCATTATTTATGATATCATAGATCTCGATGCTTTGAGGGTGCCTCTACAGATATTCTCTAAAGTGGGACAAGTAGGAGAAGAGTGGTAGGCTCTATCAAGGGAGAGAGGAAACAAGCAAGGAGCCAAGCGGAAGATACAAGTTGGTGCTCTCTGCTTCTCTCTTATCTATCATACATAAAGGAAATTTTGAAGCGCTTTGAATTTTTTGTTTCTAAGATAGCTACTGTCTTAGTGGGACTAGCAGATCGAAAAGACACTAGATTTCCAGGAAACAAAATGGTGACTCCACTAGGGAATGAATAGTTTGTTTGTTTGTTACTGTTGTTTGCTTTGTAAACTACAGACAGAGCCTGAAGTTAAGCCAGCTAGCCTTCGAACTGCCCTTGATGTGCAAGTGCAAAGTAGATCAACGCTTCTTCAGTCAATATCCGGGTTGGTTTATGAACTGAACATCTAACTTGCAAACATCATAAGTGCCCTTGTGGTAGATCATTAGTCTCATAAGATCATACCCCTATACTTTGTTTTTACTGTCTATCATAGCTCTGCCTAAATCACTGAACTTAGCTGCAAATTTTGAGTGAAAACCAAGCTTAGTTCCATTCACTGGTCCATCGCACTGCCTCTAACTGGTAGTCTGGATGCATCGCACCTCCCGTGTGTTGCAGGTGAGATGCATCCCCGTTTCTCTTAAGGACAGGTGCAATCACTGAATGATACTATTTCCTTCTCTGGAATTTGGTTTTTTCTTCATTGTTTTCAACTCTATTCAGTAGTTTTGCTGCTTATGATTAGTATATCATTGTTGAAGCCTTCTTCCTTTACATTATTCAGCCTCCGTTGATCAGGAATTGTGAATTTTTTTTATGTATTTTTCATCATTTATAGTCCTCCTTTGCAAAGAGTAGCTTAATCAAACTGTCGTCTTTTGATTCAAAAGTGTCGTAACTGTCATTGTGAGTCGAAAAGAAGAGTCGCAAAGTTTTCCTCTTCTAGATAGTCGATTGTACTTTTTCCATTGTATTTGATTTGAATTGTCAGTATTTGAAGTGTCAAAAGCAATTTTCCATTTGAAATTGATAGTGTCGTCTTAGTCTTCCTTTCGTTTTGAAAAGAAATTGTTGAAGTGTCACTTTGAAGAAAATAGTTCATATCTGTACTTAGTTTTCCTTTTTGGCATTCTCACATTAAAGAAATGGAAAAAAAAAATACATGCATGTGCATTTTCATTTAGACTGCATGCGGAAAATGGTTTAGGAAAAGTGCATTTAGTGTGTGCTCTATGCTCTCTGTTGAAAGAATCGTACTCTTATTTCCTTAGTACCTAGGATTTTCATTGTTAAAAGAAAACAAACGATTGTTTATCATTTTAGATTGCATATTTAGGAATTTTATATCTACATCATGTGGTGAATCTTGAAAGGCAAACTTCTAAAAAAGATCAACTCTAAAATAAACCTCAATGAACATAAAAACGCTTTGGAACCTAACGCACAACATCTAGAAGTCTAGGCAAGAGACATATTCTAGCGTCGTAAAGCTTGGTAACTATCATTTTCATCGAAGGTTGGGTGATTCCTCCTCTTTGATATGAAAAGTGCTAGTATAGAATTGTGCTCCCCATACCATCGAGTATATATTGGGAGACCACAATAGGCTAATATCCTTTATCCTTTGGAAGCTGTGTCTGCCGCCCTATTGATCGCAATGCATTGAACATAGCATTCGGGAAGATTGACTGCCGTACGTAAAATCCTTGGTAATTTCTCTTTAATTTACCACCAAGGTGTATATTGCAGTTTTGCAATTGGTTTGGTAATCCCTCTGTCTAGATTTCCAGAGTAGTCACTTTCGTTCCTTTTTGACTCCTTAAAATAAAAGTTCCATCTGAGCACTTGTCACTTCAGGCTCATTAAAAATCGAAGGTGACTAGAGTCATCTTTAGATTTTTCTCGACTTTTAAAAATTGAAAAAGCAAAGTTGTGTCAAAGCGTCATAAAATTTATTTAATTTGGAATAACATCCATGTTCCTTCGTTGATCTTAGGTTGAGGTAATGGAGTCCACCAATCAAGGATTTCCCCTTGGGGGGAATCCTAGTCCTTTCTCTTCTTGGGGAGATATTGGTGCTCCATATATGGCTACATTGTCCCTTCCAGGAATCACAACTGGCTTGCCGGTATGGCTATTCTCAACCTCTATCATTCAAAAAACCATAATTCCTCAGCGATCGAATCAGCAACCAGATGATACTAGAGTTGCTCCCTCACCTTCTACTTCATTTGTTTCTCCCTCTCCTTCTTCATCTTTGCTTTATAAAGTTAGTGATACTAAACACCAAGTAACTGAGAAGAAGAAGAAAGGGAAGGAAAAGAAGAAGAAGAAGTCAGTCAAGCAAGGGGGCAACCATGCATCATCCAACGAAAATCTGCATACCGAACCTTCCAAACCCAAATCTCCATGCATACTTTGCAAAGGAAACCATTTTCATCGAGATTGTCCTTGCATTCCGCGGATCTTGAGAGATTGGTCTCCCCGCTTGCACCATCCGGTGTCATCAACCTCTGTCGATCATGTTGAGAACGCACCATCGACTAATGAAAATGAAGTAAATGGACGAAAAGGAAGATCTAGATTTCCTTGTAGGTTGTGTGAAGGCGATCATGCCCTTTGCCATTGTCCATTTCTGGATGAAGCTAAAATTGTCTTGGCTAACCATCCTACTTCACCACAGTGACTTCCGCCTGGATACAAGAAACTCTTGCCAAGTCCATCACTAGTTGAAAATCCAACTGATGTAACTCAACCATCAGCCGAAACGCCTATCATTGAAGATAAACCCTCTGAGTCCATACCGGCCCAAAGTCAACAGGTCGAGATGGCAACCGACCCAGTCTTGCCTTCAGAAGGTCCACCTTCAGATGATACAGTTTCCAAAGAGAATGAGAATGACACCATTCAAATTCTTTTTGTTAACACAGAGTCTGATGAACATGGGGGCAATCTACTCATTCCTTTTCGACAGGAGGGAAGTACCCCATTTCGAGAGATTCACCCAGCCATTTATTTGGTCCCCCCTCCAAGAAATCTAGTCATTTCCTTCGATTGGAATCTACTAGCAGGTCCCCGCCTTCCATCTGATGTACCATTCTGAATCATAGTACAAGTTTACAAAATGATTATGTCTGGCACTATCATAGATGAAGGGGCTTCCGTGAGTGTCCTTTCTTTAACTGCTTGGAAAGCGCTTGGTTCACCATCGCTTCTACCTGAGAATCAAAATTTGTCAAGCTTCAACAAAGGAACCAGTCAACCGTTAGGGATCCTTCCAAATTTACCTATAACTTTGAGAAGGAAAACCATTCACTTGAACGTGATGGTAGTCCAAGGGCCACTAGATTACAATCTACTTCTTGTTCATGACTACATTTACAACATGGGAGCTATTGTTTCCACACTCTTTCGAGTGATGTGTTTCCCGCATGAAGGCAAAATGGTGCAGCTTGTCGACCAACTTTCATTTCCCAGTTCGAACACAGCTACGAGTCAAACACCATCTCTAAATGGTCTCTTTGTGTTAAGAATGTCTCTTCAACCTCCAGTTCATCCACATAATTACCACGAGTAATTCAGTGAATGTAACAAAGCTTAGGGGGCATGCACCCTGGTCTGCTTCGGTAGGCAAACATAGATGAAAAAACAGATTTCCTAGTAGGTTATATGACCAGTCTGAAACGCCATTTCCGTGTAGGATGTGGGATCAGTCTGGAACATTTATCTTCTCGCACGTTATGTGATTAGAATCTCACACCATTCACCTTTGTCTATTTCAATGGACAAAGCCGAGGAAGTGTTTTGTCTACTCCACAGACGAAATGATCTTGCTTAAATGCAGGAACTTCCATAAGGTAACTGGAAATTCTCGTTTTCTCAACACCTGGGGGCATGCAAACCTTTTTTATGCAAGTGAAAAAGCGACCAGCATAACTCTAACCTCGTAGTATTTTAGCCTAACTTTTAGTTCAACTGCTTAGGTTAGGTGAATGGTCTAATCCACCATTCACCTTTGTCGGTAGTGCACAAGCAAAGGAAAGGAGATGTTTTATCTAAACTATCCTACCTAACCTCAGTAGTTCATTAACTCTTAGTGTAGTTAGTTCTGTAGTTGGTCGTTTCCAGCCTGTATGCAAAAGGTAATGAGCAAAGTTTCGCATGGGGCAAGCTCACTAAAAACTAAACCTACTAATAAGAGACATCTTTAAAGATGACTAGCATGAGAAATGTTACCGCAGGGTTCAAGCTCGTTAAAAAATAAACCCGCCACTGAGCATAGTTTCTAAAGATTCAAGCTCATTAAAAAATGAATCCACCCTTGGTAAATAACCTTTGTGATCACATTGCTATCAATCTTTTGAGCCTTGGTTGTGTTCTTATCGTCACCTCCATTCTTTTGGTTGATCATACGCTTCCACTTGATTTTTTACCCTTTTGAGGAACAACTGCAATGAGTGATTCTGTTAGCCACCCTCTTTACACTGCCATGTTTAAGAAGTTCCAAACTTACCTGGAACCAGTTGCTACCTGAAAACATCACTCTTTCCTCAAAAACGAGTCTCTTTTAAGCTCTTTTTAGACTCGTAAAATATGAAAAGATTGTCGAGCTACTAGCCTTTCCAGCTCATTAAAGTAAGGGGAAGCACCATCCCTCCTCTACATTTTAATATTTTTGGACCTAAGGGATCATTCCACAAAAAGATCAAGCGCTTGTCCTTTTTGGCTCGCTAACGCTATCGAAAAGTCATCCCTTTCGTATTATTTTATATTTTTTCGGACTTAAGGGATTATGCCACAAAAAAGGACAACTGGAGTTTCATTTCTGTCTCTTTTCAAAATCTCTAAATATGAAAAGGAACAAGTTATTTTTGTCATTAAACTCGTTAAAACAATAGCGACAAACTTGTCCATCCGAACAAGAGCGAGTTTCACTGTCGCTAGGCTCACTAAAACATAGCGACAGGTTTACCCGAAGGGAAAATTATAGAACAAGCATATATTATCCTCTTCAATCTTGACAAAAATAATGAGGTACCGGTCAGTAATGACTGGGGAAAAAGGGAAGAAAACTTGAAGAACTTCATTGGTAGCAGGTCACTCTTGAACATGATAGTTTCACTCCATCAACATGATCGAGTCGGGTTGGGTTATTCCGTTCACCGGTCACATCACCATTGGTCCTCCGTACCATCCATCTTTGGGGTTAACGCTAGCAATCCATTTCAGTGTCACCAATATGTTCAAGAGAAGTCATTCAAAGAATTCACCAACCCAGCTAACGCCTCATCCACTGTAATACCTTCACCCTCCATTTTTCATGACCGCCATTCCTGAATCTTGTGTCATTAGATTGTTTTCACCTCCAGAAAATCATTTGATTCATTTCGTGTCGTAATTGTGGGATTCATTAAGGCCCTCCTACGATGGGTCCCTTCTTGTCGACATCAACTCATTATCCAAGAAGTTGACTTAGGAACAACCCTTTCAGTACTTTGAAGCTTGCATGCCTCAATGGTAGGTTTCTCACTTCTGGCGACAGGTTTACATCAATGGCCTTTGACTGAAAGATTTTGCGTGATGTTCAACATCAAATCCTATATTCACAGCACGTGAATTGTACTATAGCACCTTGAGGATAATTATCATTATTGGTGACTCCTCTCGTGCCTGTTAATAGATTACATCATTGGCTAGTAATCAGGTGATTTCTTTCCATGTTTGACTTCAGAACATCTTTTCACATGGATCGACTTGTACATCGAGTGAAGATTGAACGAGTTTGAAGACCCCAGATCTAGTTTCATCCATCCGGGCTGTGATATATTCAGGAAGATAAAGACATCAAATGTACACAATAGTTGCACAGATGATTATCCAAGCTAAGGGATGATGACTCTACGAGAATCACCAGTCTGCAACAGCGGACAATTATCTATCCTATGTACATGAAAATGAATTTATAAAGCTGAGCATGGGAATGCCCGCCTCAGCTAAGATCATGAAAATAATATGAAGATAATGTATTGTATTATATTTTATACAGGTCACCTTCCAGTTTGAAAAACCTCGGATCCTCATGATAAAGCATTTCACCGGACATCAGAAGATTTACGACCTCATGCTTTAGGGGGAAACTATTATAGACATATTTGGGCACTGCAACCCCAATCACATATGTCGATAAGCCAAGGACTCTTAGACCCCTAAAATTGTTGTTTCACAGCCTAAAGGATCATGGTCAACTAATTACATCATTTCCTATAGGTTCCACCTGAAAAACCACTCAGAACTGGCCAAAACTGGACCATACTAACTGCTCCTTGGTCAAGGTGCGATGCATCTCACCTGCTACACACAAGAGGTGTGATGCATACTAAAAAGGCCTTCTATAGGGTGCGATGAGTGAGAGTAGACAAATGGCAGAGATAGTTTGCTAAGTGGAAACCCAGAGAATCTTCTAGAAACTTCTCATATGAAACTTGCCTCTCTGAATTGGCCCAAGGATGAGTAAGAGATCAGAAAAATCTCCAAGTGGAACCAAGAACTATCAGTGAAATGACACTAATAAAAAACCCAGAAGCTAACTCACCCCTCTGTAAACATCTATAAATAGATCCCTCATCTGAGAGATCTAGAGGCTAGAATTTTGTAATTTGTAAGGAAGTGTTGTTGGTTTCTCTTTGAGAAGAACATTGTATTTGTTGGGTGACCTTGCTTTTCATGAGGTGAAGAGGGCTCTCATGTTGGGAGGATGATGTTGGGTCAGATAGCTGGGTTGTAATCCTCTCTTCTACTTCTACTATCAATAAAGTTCTTTGAGTTTTCCTCCATATAATTGTGTACTTGTAAATCTTGTTATTTGTGGATGCAATTGTATGGTTAATGTATTTCTGATTCTTCATTGTTTATGATATCATAGATCTCGATGCTTTGATGGTATGTTGTTGCTTTGCCTCTACAGATATTCTCTAAAGCGGGGCAAGTAGGAGAAAAGTGGCAGGCTCTATCAAGGGAGAGAGGAAACAAGCAAGGAGCCAAGCGGAAGATAGAGGTTGGTGCTCTCTGCTTCTCTCTTATCTATCATACATAAAGGAAATTTTGAAGTGCTTTGAATTGTTTGTTTCTAAGATCGCTACCCGTCTTAGTGGGACTAGCAGATCGAAAAGACACTAGTTTTCCCGAAAACAGGCAGATCCATATACAAGTATCAGAAACATTGCAGAAGTCGCAGGTGAAGTATAAGGCTAGGCATGATCAACATAGAACAGAGAAATCATTCAAGGTGGGAGATAAAGTATGGATACAGTTTAACAAGGAGATGTTACAGTGGCCTGGTAAGAAAATCAAGGCTCTAAGGTATGGTCCCTTTGAGATACTGTAAAAGGTGGGTGATAATTCCTATTGACTCAGTTTACCAATACATATGCACATTTACTCAGTTGTAAATGTAGAGAATTTGAAACTCTATGAGCCTTCCAAGCTAGACCAGGAAGAGGAACATGTCCTACCTTCTATAGAGGATTTGGCACTAGATGCTCAGCCATAGTTGACAGAAGATACAATTTTGCAGAAGAGGTCCAGAACTACAAGACAAGGGCAACAAAACCTTTGGAAGATTGGGCTGAAGGGACAACTTACAGGCAAAGCTAAATCGTACACCAAAGAGAAGGTGGAGGAAAAATTTCCTCACCTCATTCAATAAAAACATTTAGGGGCTAAAAGCCTCCCAAAATGGGGAGGTTTGATTCTAATTGGATCATTATATTGTTTTTCATCCATATTGATGCATTTCGAGTGGAAAAAGTCGATTAATTAGCTCACGGGACCATTTTTACCAGTGGGACCCAGTTTGGTGAAACAGGGCTTGAAACTTTCTGGGAGAATTTTGAGGCTTCAAGCGACATTGTTTAGGGGTAAACGTTTTCCCCAAAATGGGGCATCTTTTCATGCTATAATATAGAGAGAGAGAGTTCCAACAGTGCAAGAATCATGTCAATCAGAGTCTGTATGCAAAAGTTATGTCAGTCAGAAGTTGACCTTCATGTTTTCACACCTATAGTTCAGGAGGATCCCGCATCATCCCCCATTATTTATGGAAAAGGGGCTAGCACTTGTTTGTGATGTAAAATTCTCTAGAAGAGTATATTTTGTAACTCTAGTTAAGAGTTGTTGTAGTCAAACTTAACCACTAGTAGGGTATCAGGTTGTGTTATAATCGGGCCACTAGGAGGAAGAGGCATTCCATTCTTTCGAAAGCATTTTGTTCCAAAGTTGAGAAAAGATAGCTAGGAGAGATAGGAAGTAGAGAACACAAAGAGGATATGTGCACTGTAGCATCTTGCGGGCCACAAACATTACTTCTTTGTATCTGTAGCCATATTTCCAGACAGAGAAAGAGAGTGAAGCGACCCCACCTTCCAGCTGGGTTTTCTCCTTAAAGGGTTTCCCAGATTGCATATCTTTTGTATTATGTGTGTGCGAGATTAGTTTTTTGTTCTCAGATTTCTGTTGCCCCAAAATGGGGGATAAACACCCAGTCCAGACCTTAAGACAGCTCCTTTTCCGTTTAGAGTGGTGGCTCTGACTAGGGATAATGGGACCAGTTTCCCAATGTGGGTTTTAATATGAGAGTGGGTTGTTCATGAGCATTTGCAATAGAATAATGATAATACAAATGACCTATTCTATCATGAAAATCTCTAACTAACTTATTCTAATATAAACTCAAGTACTTCTGTGTGGTATGCGATCTACAAAGCTATCTGCTTAATGTGTGATAATAAAGATTAATCACGCATAAATAGAGATGATAACGTATAAGATAATTTCTTTAACCAAATAGCTAGTCAAAGAAATTTATAAAATATATTGCATATATGATGAATTATATATATGAAAATTAACATTTTCAGCTAGGCATCATACAATAGTGAAATTAACGCTTAACAAAAAGAATAAATCTCACATACAGTTCATGAAAGTAAAGTGTTGTCACTAATTAAACAAAAGAAACAGAATCAATCATACAAGATAATAGTACCATATGTGCGAAGTTCTTCTCATTTAACTAATGACATGGATCAACTCCTTTCTTCAAATAAAATTATCCCCCAAGAGCACAATAGTGCATCAACAAAGGAAGGGTCTCTAATATCTAAAAGAAAATATCGTGTTCCATAATTTCACCAAAGCATTCACAAACTTACAAAGTGCATTCTTTGCAAATTTTTTTGATAAAATTTTGTACCCTTCTCTAAATGCATGAGAAGGGTATAAATACTATTCTACCTAATGTGAAAAAAATAGATTATACAAAAATTTGAGGAGGTTTCAAACAACCTTCCTCCTAACTAGTTAACTAACTCTAAAAATAAACAGTGGCTTGAGGAGAAGAACTAAGATGATGATTTACTTTCTACTAGCTTGTCCTTCAAATCACATATATCAATCATTGGTTTGAGTTGAGGAGGTGACCCAAAATGTCTCCTCATCTATCTTGTGAAAATCATATCGATGAGAGGTGGAAGCATCCACTAAGTCGAATGAAGTGAGCAGTTAAGGGTCATGATATAGCTATGCGGCTTCACGAGGTATTGCTAATACGACTCCCAGTCGATCTTGGTTAATTTTGCAATTTCTTCCTTTTTAGTCTCTGCTTTTTCCTGCCAGATTTTATGCAAAGCACCTAAATCGGGCATTTCTTTGAGACTGCTTTCCTTTAGCGGGTTGGTGACAAATAGTGTGTGGTTCACTGCCTTGATTATATTCTTCGATACCCCAACTGTCCTTGCTACTGCTAGCTCAACTTTCTTGATTCTCGCGTCCCAATCTGTGAAAAGAATGTCTTTGTGTGTCCCCTCGATTTCAAGCAGATTGGTTTTCCTTCCATCTTTTGTTTCCTGCCATTCAATGAACTCTAAGATTCTGGTGTTGAGATTGGTAAACTCGGTTCTCTGGTTGATCACCTTATCTATTAGCTAGTCGCTAGTGATCAGATAAAGAGTAATGTGTGACATATTTTGGTAGAAGTGCTCTTGCTATTTCATTAGGAGGGAATTTAGTTCCAGAGCCTCTTTAACAAACTCCTTGGTAGTAGGAACATCCTTATATTTTTCCATGGCTTGCTTTAATTCTTGGAATTGCATGTTTTTAGCCGATATATCAGCTTTGTGGCTCATTTTTAGGACTTCCATGCTCTGTTGTAATTTGGAAAGCTACTCAGTTGCTTGCCTGTTCACACTTTCTTTCTCTGTTTCGAGTTGTTTCTTGAGTTGTACAATCCTTTCTCTCAACAAAGTAGAGACTTCAGTGGCTTTGTCCATGGTGGTTGTTGCATATGCTCCTGTGAACTGTGACAATCTAGTCAAGTTCTCAGCTAGGTTGAAAGGAATGTCCCTCCAAACTATGTCCATTGGCTCATTTCCAGGTGGGAGCTCGGGTGTTCAGCCCTTTTCCTTTTTCTATGTCTTCCTACTACAACCTTGTGGAGCAGGTTGTAGAACACATCAAGTGGAGGGATTTTGGTCACTTTCAGGATGATCTTTGATGTCGGTAGAGCAGGGATAATCTCAGTCTGTTGGGATGTTTTCGCCTGCTCATCCATAGGCTTGGACTACTCATCCATGGATTTAGACTACTTGTCCATAGACTTGCACTCTATATTCTCCTGAATATGCAGAGGAGTTTGAGAGTCCATTGTCTCTTGGGTGTTTGTCATTTTGGGAGTGTCTTGCAGTTTCTGATTAAATTAATCCCACTCCTGATCCAAACTGTTGTATTTAACTTTTGAACTGATTTCTTTAGGTGGGGTGCTCAGAACATGTTTCTCAGTCGACTTCCTGCTAGACTCTGTTGTATTATCTATCTCTTGGGCCTTTCCTGTATCTGGTTTTTTCTCAATATTCACCTGAAACTCTATGTGAGAGCTAGGTTCTTCATTGTTAACAATCACACTTGGTGTAGGTTTGTCTTCAATCTTCAACAAGTGCATTGGGATTACTTCCAGCCTTTCATTTTTGAATTCCCAAAATCTTTCAAAATTTTCAGGACTCAGGTTCACTTTATCCCATTCAAATGCTTGTTCGAAGGGCTCAGACGACTATAACAGGTCTTCAAAATCATTATCCTCATGGTTGTATGGCTTGAGCTTTATCGCAGTAGTGATGTTATGTGCTACCTTGTCCGAATCAAATTTCATTTTTGGTATTGTATGAAGCCTGAGGGCTTCCATGTTTACTAACTCCTTAATGGCATGGTTAAAATTTTCTAAAGCAAAAGAATTGCACTTGACAGGAAAAGAGGGCCATAATAACATCTTGTTTTCTTTGAGGATTTTAGTTAGGCCTTTTTCCCTAGTCTGGTGGGTGATTTCCATTTCTAACAATTTAACAAAAACCTACAAAGGAAGGACATGTGGGTCAGTTGTGCTACCAAAAACCATAATGTGGGTGAACCATTCTTCAATAAAATATTTGCCGACAACTAGAAGGTCTGTTACGGCTTCTTGGGAAAAACTGGGGGCTTTCTTATTGAAAATTATTTGATGTAGTGGAAAAATAATAAAATAACATATTTTATAGAAATGGGGTATATAATGGGATTCCCATACTTTCTTATGACTGAGATGGATAGGGTAGGGGTCCTGTAAGGTCCATTTCCAACCCATGGTCAGAAATGTAGTTCAGAAATAAATGGCCTCCATAATGTAGGCACTAAAATAGAATGGGGGAAGGTTCTCTGGAGAGGAGGCTCTCTTCTGTTCATATTTGGTAATGATGATGGCTAGGTTATCAGATAGGATGGTGGCCCAATTCATGATGTGGGAATTAACACAAGCATCAACCATAGGAATCCATTCTATAGAAAAATTAGAATTATTGGGCAACCCATATAATCTACATAACATAGCAGCTGCATAGTTGTAGGGGTTTTCCAAAGAGGCTATAGCATACATGTTATCGGGAAAACTAGTGTCCATTCAAAGCTGCTAGTCCCACTAAGATGAGTAGCTATCTTAGAAACAAACAATTTAAAGTCACTTGTGTTTTCCTTTATGAGAGACAGATGAGAGAGAAGCAGAGAGTACCAACCTCAGTCTTTCACTTGGCTCCTTGCTTGTTTCCTCTCTCCCTTGATAGAGCTTTTGCAACTCCTTTCTCACTTGTCCCGCTTCAAAGAACACTTGTAGAGTCAAAGCAGCAAAATACCATCAAAGCATAGAGATCTATAACCATAAACAATATAGGATTAGAAGTATATTAACCATACAAATGCATACACAAATACAAGATTCAGAGATATACAAGCATATGGAGGAAAACTCAAATATCTTTATTAATAGAAGTAGTAGAAGAGAGGATTACAACCAAGTTCTCTGATCTAGTGCCATCCTCCCATCATGAAAGCCATCTTCACCTCATGAAAATCTAGATCACCCAACAATACAATGTTGCACAGAGAAACCAACAGCACGTCCTTACAAAATACAAAATTCCAGCCTTTGGATCTCTAGGATGAGGGATTCATATATAGATATTTGCAGGTGGGTGAGTTAGCTTTTGGGATTTTGATTAGTGTCATTTCACTGATAGTTCTTGGTTCCACTTGGAGATTTCATGATCTCTTACTCATCCCTGGGAAAATTCAAAGAGGCAAGTGTCAAATGAGCAGTTTCTAGAAGATTCTCTGGGTTTCCACCTAGCAAACTACCTCTGCCATTTGTCTGCTCTCGCTCATCACACCCTACAGAAGGGATTTTCAGTATGAATCACATCCTCTATGTGTGGCAGGTGAGATGCATCACACCCTCAGCATGGAGCAGTTTGTATGGTCCAGTTTTGACCAGTTCTGAGCAGTTTTTCAGGGAGAACTTCTGGGAAATGATGTAATGAGCTGACCTTGCTCCTTTAGGGTATGAAACAACACTTTTAGGGGTTTAGAAGCCCTTGGTTTATGGACATATGTGATTGGGGTTGCAGTGTCAAAATATGTCTATAACAGTTGCCCCCTAAAGCATGAGGTCGTAAATCTTCTGATGTCGAGTGAAATGCTTTATCATGAGCATCTGAGGTTTTTCGAACTGGAAGGTGACCTATAATAAGATACAATACAATACATTATCTTCATAATATTTTCATGATCTAGCTGAGGCGGGCATTCCCATGCTCAGCTTTATAAATTCATTTTCATGTAGATAGGACAAACAACCATCTGTGTGGCAGACTGATGATTCTTGTAGAGCCATCATCCCTTGGCTTGGATGATTATCTATGTAGCTATGATGTACATTTGATGTCTTTATTTTCCTAAATATATCGCAGCCCAGATGGATGAAAATAGATCTGGGGTCTTCAAACTCGTTCAATCTTCGCCTGAAGTACAAGTCGATCCATGTGAAAAGATGTTCTATTGTCGAACATGGAAAGACATCGCTTGATTACCAGCCAATGATGTAAGCTATTAACAGGCGCGAGAGGAATCATAGATAATGATAATGACCCTCAAGGTACTACAGTACAATTCACGTGGTGTGAATACATGAGTCGATGTCGAACACCACGCAAAATCTTTCGGTTGAAGGCCATTGATGTAAACCTATTGTTGGAAGTGAGAAACTTGCCATTAAGGCATGCAAGCTTCAAAGTACTGAAAGGGTTGTTCCCAAGTCAACCTCTTAGATAATGAGCTGATGTCAACAAGAAGTGATCCATCGTAGGAGGGCCTTAATGAATCCCACATCTATGACAAGAAATGGAGCAAATGATTTTGTGGAGGTGAAAACGATCTAATGATACAAGGTTCAGGGTGGCATTCATGAAACAATGAAGCCTGAAGTTATTGCAGTTGATGAGATGTTAGTTGGGTTGGTGAATTCTCTGAGTGACTTCTCTTGAACATATTGGCGACACTGAAATGGATTGGTAGTGTTAACCCAAAAAATGGATGGTACGGAGGACCAATGGTGATATGACCGGTGAATAGAATAACCCAACCCAACTCAATCATGGTGATGGAGTGAAAGTGTCATGTTCAAGAGCGACCTGCTACTAATGAAGTTCTTCAAGTTTTCTTCCCAAATTTTCCCCAGTCATTGCTGACTAGTACCTCTTTACTTTTGTCAAGCTTGAGGAGGATAACATATGCTTGCTCTATAATTTTCCCTTCGGGCAAACCTGTCGCTATGTTTTAGCGAGCCTAGTGATAGTGAAACTTGCTCTTGTCTGCAATGGACAAGTTTGTCGCTATTGTTTTAATGAGTTTAACAACAAAGATAACTCGGTCCTTTTCAATTTTAGAGAGTCTGAAAAGAGACGGAAAGGAAACTCCAGTAATCCTTTTTCGTAATATAATCCCTTAAGTCCAAAAAAGTATAAAATAATACGAAGGGGATGACTTTTCCGATCACTTTAACGAGCCGAAAAAGACAAGCACTTGATATTTTTGTGTAATGATTCCTTAGGTCCAAAAATATTAAAATATAGAGGAGGAATGGAACTTCCAATCACTTTAACGAGCTGGAGAGGCCAATTGCTCGGTAATATTTTTATATTTTATGAGTCTAAAAAGAGCTTAAAAGAGACTCGTCTTTGAGGAACGAGTGATATTTTTGGGTAGCAACTAGTTCGAGGTAAGGTTGGAACTTTTCAATCATGGCAGTGTAAAGAAGGTGGCTAACAGAATCACTCGTCGCAGCTGTTCCTCAAAAGGGTAAACAATCAAATGGAGGCATATGATTGGCTAAAAAGTGGAGGTGATGGTAAGAACACAACCAAGGCTCAAAAGCTGATAGCGATGCGATCACAAAGGTTATTTACTAAAGGGTGGGTTCATTTTCTAATGAGCTTGAACTCTGGGTGAACATATGCTCATTGCTAGGTTTATTTTTTAATGAGCTTGAACTTCGCGTAAACCTGCTCGTGCCAGTCGTATAATAAGGATGTCTCTCATTAGTAGGTTCATTTTTTAGGGATCTTGCCCCATGCACGACTTTGCTCCGAAGCCTTTTGTATGCAAGCTAGGAATGGCCAACCTACGAGGATAAAGGGTTGAGGGCCTACAAACTAAGAAAATAAAAGGTTGATTTTCACTTGCAAGCAAAAGGTTTGCATGCCCCCAGGTATAAAGTAGAGTTTCCAGGTTACCATATGGAAGTTCTTGCATTTGCAAGATTGTTTTGTTCGCATTGTAGACAAAACACTTCATTGGCTCTATCCATCGAAATAGACAAAGGTGAAAGTGCTGAATCCACTTCCAATCACATAACCTTTGATAAGGGAATCTTATTCCAGTCTAATCCCATTTTCCTAAATAGATGGGTGT
The DNA here is from genome assembly GCA_031772625.1 of Pinus tabuliformis. NCBI lineage: Eukaryota > Viridiplantae > Streptophyta > Pinopsida > Pinales > Pinaceae > Pinus > Pinus tabuliformis. The sequence goes on along the minus strand of CM062811.1, from coordinate 854,039,287 downwards.
GTCAGACTAGTCATATATCCTACGCGGAAACCTACCTTATATCTGGGGTTTTCTTGTCGAAGCAGGCTAGGGCGCATGCCCCCTAGGTTTAGTCACATTCATCGAATCACTCGTGCTCATCAGGTGGATTGACTGGAGGTTGATGAGACATTCCTTGTGCAAAAAGACCAGTTAGGGATGGCACTTGACTAGTAGCTGTGTTTGAACCAAGGAATGAAAGCTAGTCTACGAGCTGGACCACTCTGCCTTCATGCGGGAAACACATCACTCGAAAGAGTGAGGAAACAATAGCTCCCATGCCATAAATGTAGTCACGTCCAAGGAGTAGATTGTAATCTAATTGCCCTTGGACTACCATTACATTTAGATAAATGGATTTCTTCTCAAAGTTATAGGCAAATTTGGAAGGATCCCTAACGGTCGACTGGTTCCTTTGTTGAAGCCTTACAGATTTCAAATATCAGGCATAAGCGATGGCGAACCAAGCGCTTTCCAAGAAGTTGAGGAAAGGATACTCACGGAAGCCCCTTCATCTATGATAGTACTAGCCATGATCATTCTGTAAGCTTGTACTATGATTTGGAATGGTACATTAGATGGTAGGCGGGGTCTCCCTAGTATATTACAATCGAAGGAAACGACTAGATTGCTTGGAGGAGGGACCAAATAAATGACCCGATGAATCTCTGACGAACTTCCTTCCTACGGTAAAGGAACGGGTAGATTTCCCCCATGTTCATCGGATTCTGTGTTAACAAAAAGAATTTGAACGGTGTCATTCTCATTCTCTTTTGAGACTGTATCATCCGAAGATGGACCTTCTAAAGACAAGACTGGGTCGACTACCGTCTCGACCTCTTGACTTTGGTCCGGTGCAGTCTTCGAGGATATATGATTTGACCGAAAACAGAGGAGTGTCAGTCTGATTTTCAACTAGCGATGGACTAGGCAAGAGTTTCTTGTATCCAGGAGGAAGTTGCTATGGTGAAGAAGGACGATTATCCAAGACTCTTTTAGCTTCATCAAAGAAGGGACAACGGTAGAGGGCATGATCGCCTTCACATAGCCTACAAGGAAATTTAGATCTTCCTTTCTGTCCATTGACTTCATTTTCACTAGTTGATGGTGTACTTTCAACATGATCGTCAGAGGTTGAAGACACCAGATTGTGCAACTAGGGAGACTAGTCCCTTAAGATCCGTGGGATGCAAGGACAATCTCGACGATAGTGGTCTCCTTTGAAAATGACACATGGAGATTTAGGTTTGGATGGTGCAGTGTGTGGATTTTTTCCAGACGATGCATGGTTGCCCCCTTTCGCCATTGGATTCTTCTTCTTCTTCTTCTCAGTTACTTGGTTTTTAGTGTTACTAGCTTCACCAAGCGAAGAGGAAGAAGGAGAGGGAGAAACAAATGAAGTAGAAGGTGGAGGAGTGACTTCAGTATCATCTGGTTGCTGATTTGATTGCTAAGGAATTACGGTGTTTTGAACGACAGAGGTCGATAAAAGCCATACTAGCAGGCCAATTGTGAGTCCTAGAAGGGACAATGTAGCCATGTGTGGAGCACCAACATCTCCCCAAGAAGAGAAAGGACTAGGATTCCCCTCAAGGGGAAATCCTTAATTGGTGGACTCCATTTTCTCAACCTAAGACCAACGAGGGAACAATGATGTTATTCCGATTAAAATAAATTTTATGATGCTTTGACACAACTTGCTTTTACAATTTTAAAGAGTCAAGAAAAAGCTAAAGATGACTCCAGTCGCCTTCAATTTTTAAAGAGACTGAAGTGACAATTGCTCAAATGGACCTTTTATTTTAAGGAGTCTAAAAAGGAACGAAAGTGACTACTCTCGAAATCTAGACAGAGGGATTACCAAACCAATCGCAAAACTACAGAATAATTTTTACTTATGGCAGTAAATCTTCCCGAATGTTGTGTTCAGTGCATTGTGATCGATAGGGCGGCAGACACGGCTTCTTAAGGATAAAGGATATAGCCTATTGTGGTCTCCCAATATATACTCGATGGTACGTGGGAGCACAAGTCTGTGCTTGCACTTTTCATATCAAAGAGGAGGAATACGTCTCTAGCCTAGACTTCCAGATGTTGTGCGTTAGGTTCCAAAGTGTTTTTATGTTCATTGAGGTTTATTTTACAATTGATCTTTCTTAAGACGTTTTCCTTTAAGGTTCACCATGTGATGTAGATATACAATTCCTAAATATGCAATCTAAGATGATAAACAGTCATTTACTTTCTTTCAACAATGAAAATCCTAGCTACTAAGGAAAGAGAGATAAAATTCGTTCAACATAAAGCAGAGAGCACACACTAAATGCACTTTCCTAAATCAATTTCCGCATGCAGTCTAAATAAAAATGCACATGCATGTATTTTTTTTTTAGTTTCCTTAATGTGAGAATGACAAAAAGAAAACAAAGTACATATCTGAATTACTTTTCTTCAAAGCAACACTTTAGCAATTTCTTTTCAAAAACGGAAGGAAGACTATGACGACACTTTCAATTTCGACTTGAAAACTGCTTTCGACACTTCAAAGAATTGATGATTCAAATCAAATACAATAGCAAAAGTGTAATCCACTATATAAATGAGGAAGACTTTATGACACTCTTTTCTTTGACTGAAAATGACACTTGTGACACTTTCAAATCAAAAGATGACAGTTCGATTAAGCTACTTTTTGCAAAGGAGGACTGTAAATGATGAAAAACACATAAAAACATTTATAATTCCTTGTCAATGGAGGTTGAATAATGTAAAGGAAGAGTGTTTCAATAGTGATATACTAATCATAGATAGTAAACTACTGAATAAAGCTGAAAACAATGAAGAAAAACCAAAATCTGGAGGCAGAAACAGTCTCACTCAATCATCGCACCTGTAACATAGGGAAACAAGGGTGCATGTCACCTACAACACATGAGAGGTGCGATGCATCTAGGTTTTCAATGAGAGATAGTGCGATGGTGCAGGGATGAAACTGAGCTTAGTTTTCACTCACAGTTTGCAGCTAAGTTCAGAGATTTAGGTTGAGCTAATGACAGAAAGTAAACACAAAGTACAGGGGCTGATCTAATGAGGTTATTTGCGCTACCACCAAGGCACTTACGATGTTTACAAGTCAGATGTTTAGTTCATAAACTAATTTGGAGATTGACTGAAGCAGTGTTGATCTACTTTGCAGTTGCATAGCAAAAGCAGTTTGAAGGCTAGTTGGCTTAACTTCAGGCTCCATCTGTAGTTTATAAAGCAAACAATAGTAACTAACAATCAAAATATTCGCTCACTAGTGGAGCCGCCATTTTGTTATCAGGAAAACTAGTGTCCATTTAGAGCTACTAGTCCCACTAAAATGTGTAGCTATCTTAGAAACAAACAATTTAAAGTCACTTGTGTTTTCCTTTATGAGAGATAGATGAGAGAGAAGCAGAGAGTACCAACCTCAGTCTTTTGCTTGGCTCCTTGCTTGTTTCCTATCTCCCTTGATAGAGCTTTCGCCACTCCTTTCTTACTTGTCCTGCTTCAAAGAACTCGCGTAGAGTCAAAGCAACAAAATATCATCAAAGCATAGAATCTATAACCATAAACAATATAGGATCAGATGTATATTAACCATACAAATGCATACACAAATACAAGATTCAAAGATATACAAGCATATGGAGGAAAACTGAAATAGATTTATTGATAGAAGTAGTAGAAGAGAGGATTACAACCTAGCTGTCTGATCCAGTGCCATCCTCCTAGCATGAAAGCCCTCTTCACCTCACGAAAAGCTAGATCACCCAACAATACAATGTTGCACAGAGAAATCATCAACACTTCCTTACAAAATACAAAATTCTAGCCTTTGGATCTCTAGGATGAGGGATCCATATATAGATATTTACAAGTGGGTGATTCAGCTTCTGGGCTTTTGATTAGTGTCATTTCAGTGATAGTTCTTGGTTCCACTTGGAGAATTCATGATCTCTTACTCATCCCTGGGCGAATTCAGAGAGGCAAGTGTCAAATGAGCAGTTTCTAGAAGATTATCTAGGTTTCCACCTAGCAAACTTCCTCTACCATTTGTTTGCTCTTGCTCATCGCACCCTACAAAAAGGATTTTCAGTATGCATCGCTCCCTTTGTGTGTGACAGGTGAGATGCAAAGTACCCTCAGCATGGAGCAGTCTGTATGGTCCAGTTTTGACCAGTTCTGAGCATTTTTTCAGCGAGAACTTCTAGGAAATGATGTAATCAGCTGACCTTTCTCCTTTAGGGTATGAAACAACACTTTTAGGGGTTTAGAAGCCCTTGGTTTATGGACATATGTGATTGGGATTGCAGTTCCCAAATATGTCTATAACAATAAATACCTAATTTTTCATATTTGAATTTGGTGTCCAACACTCTCTAGCCCTGAATCAGCTTGAAGGGGTTTAGGTTCTTCTTTGCGAAGCTAGCCACATATATCTTATCATATATATCCTGAGGATCAGGTATATGGTACATTTTCTTCATGGTGAAATTTTCAACCACCCACCTGATCATATCCGTGTATGGGAGGATTTTAGCCCTCGCTCCTATCCTATGCACGAAAGAACATGTAACATCATTGAATTGAAGACCTGAAGGCCTTGTTAAGTCAGCTGTTACTCTTGTAATATTAACCTTGGGACGCTCGTGCTCAAGCCTATTGTATATAACCTTGGGACACTCATCCTCAAGCCTATTGCATATGACCTCCTAGAGTTTCCAAGTTACCATATGGAAGTTCTTGCATTTGCAAGATTGTTTTGTCCGCATTTGCAGACAAAACACTTCCTTGGCTCTGTCCATCGAAATAGACAAAGGTGAAAGTGTTGAATCCACTTCCAATCACATAACCTTTGACGAGGGAATCTTATTCCAATCTAATCCCATTTTCCTAAATGGACAGGTGTGTCAGACTAGTCATATATCCTACGCGAAAACCTACCTTATATCTGGGGTTTTCCTGTTATGAAACCAGCTCAAGAAAAGATAGAAAAGATAGATAAACGCCTTAGAATTCAGCCTCTTCGAGGGGGCAACATCCTTTACATTACATAAATGAACAATTCTTCGATGATACAAATGAAAATACCTCCTTTCTATATATAGGAGTCTAAGGGGTCATAACATAATCAGAGCCGACATAACAATAATAATGTAAGGGCACAATAATAACAATAGTGGGCTTCTATGGGGCACAATAGTAACAATATGGGCACTATATGGGTACATCAATATAATAAGTGGGTTATACTAATAACAATAAGGGGTTACACTAGTATTATAGGGGCCTAACATGCCCCTCTCCTTCAAAAAGCGTTGTCCTCAACGCTTGAGTAGTTCTTGATGCTTCTGTATAAAATTCTTGTCCTCCCATGTGGAATATTCAGCGGGTAAGCTCTTCCACTTGATGAGATACTCTGAAATTGATCGATTTCGTAGCTGTCGGGTTCTTGTTTTTGTGATTGCTCCAGGTTCCAATATGATTTTTCCTTCCTCTTCAATTTCTGGCAATATTGTTTGAATTGGGATCTTTTGCAACTTTTTAATAAGTGGCCATACTTCTTCATCCTTGCTTCGTTTATCCAATCTGGTTGGATAATATAAATAGCACAAAACAATGCTTCCACATCCTCATCCTTGAAGAGTCTTCCCATTCGGTAAGGTCACCATTTTTTAAGTGCATGTAGTATTGCCAACATTTCCTTCTCATAAATAGCTTGCTTGAAATGTAGAAGTAAAAATACCCAATCATCTACATCAAAACATTTTTCACTACGATGTTGATCTACCTGTTGTTTCGTTTGATTTTGCACCGAAGTGGCGTTATCCTTTAAAAGTTGGAGAACTTGTTGTTGATGCTCGATGTGATCTTTCACTACTTGAACCTTTTTCTTCTTGATATGTCCTTCTATCTCTAGAGTTTGAGGAGCGGTAATTTCTTCCAATCCTTTACAAGATATGGTCGGATTCATTTCTTGATGCTCGATGTGATCTTTCACTTCTTGAACATTTTTCTTCTTTATATGTCCTTCTATCTTGATAGTTTGAGGAGTGGTAATTTCGAACAATGAATTACAAGATATGGTTGGATTCATTTCTTCTTTATCGATGTGATCTTTCACTTCTTGTACCTTTTTCTTCTTGATATGTCCTTCTATCTTGAGAGTTTGAGGAGTGGTAATTCTTGCCAATGCTTTACAAGATATGGTCTGATTCATTTCTTCTTTCTCTGGGGTGGGGTCCTGGCGTATATCTTCTTCTTTTGATGTTTCTTGATCCTTTTCTTCCTCCTCTTCATATTCTATGTAAAATAATTTCTTCTCAGCACACTTATGACCTTTAGTGCATTTTCTATCACAATTGTAACAAAGCCCTTTTTCTCTTTTTTCTTCCAATTGTTGTGGTGTAACCCTTGTAGGTTGTGGAAGGCTAGGAGAAACAACACTTCCATATTTATAGTTGTGAGGGGTATGCTTCCTGATTTCCATAATTTTTCTTTCCACTACGTTACAAAGCCCTTTTACTCTTTCCAATTGTTGTGGTGTTGCTCTAAAGAAGGTGTTGCTCTTTGTATCCTCATAATGTGCTATCATTTCCTCCGTCAAAATTGACCACGTAACAAGTTGTTTACGAGAACAAAGCCCTTCGTACCATAAAAATTGATCTGGTTCTAAATATGAAGATGCAATACATACCTTTTGTAACAGTTGTACACCATGTAGATCAAAATATTGCTCCATCTGAAGTATCCAATTTACCGGATCCTTGCCATCAAACTTCCTCATCTTGCTTTTTCTTGATTTTAGGAGCTCGAACTTGAAATGACTGTAACTCTGTACTTTTAGATCTTTAAGTTCTGAAATTATGATCTATAGTATCCCTATGTGTCCTCTTTCCAATGCCACCAGTCTGATCCAAATTGGATTCTCTAAGAAAGCGTTATGCACAATCTCCCAAGATGACCTGATTATAGACCTTTCCAAAAGAGCGAAATTGTATGAAGTGCCACGTGTCACTGTTTTGACCTTAGGATCTGAAAAATGCATACAAGAAACTAAAGTCCGTCCTCTTTTTGTAGCTTCTTACGAAATTTCAATCTGATCCCCAGAGAGAAAGTTATGACGATTTTCCCCAGGTCACCTGTTTGGAATGTAATTCAGGAGTCTGCAAAAAGACCAACTTCCTCAGCTCATATCTCCGCAAATATAGTGCGAAAAGTTCTAAAATTCGGACCCAAGGTTCAGCGCAATTTCTTCGCAAATGGGTTTTTTTTGCAACTTCTGAAATGTCGTAGCAAAAAATTTATAACTAAAATGCCACGATGACCTATTTGGAGCAGCGAAACCCTAGAATCCAAAGCTCTGATACCAAATGTTATGAAACCAGCTCAAGAAAAGATAGAAAAGATAGATCAACGCCTTAGAATTCAACCTCTTCAAGGGGGCAGCCTCCTTTACATTACATAGATGAAAAATTCTTCGATGATACAAATGAAAAGACCTCCTTTCTATATATAGGAGTCTAAGGGGTCATAACATAATCAGAGCCGACATAACAATAATAATGTAAGGGCACAATAATAACAATAGTGGGCTTCTATGGGGCACAATAGTAACAATATGGGCACTATATGGGTACATCAAGATAATAAGTGGGTTATACTAATAACAATAAGGGGTTACACTAGTAGTATAGGGGCCTAACATTTCCTGTCGAAGCAGACCAAGGCACACGCCCCCTAGGTTTAGTCACATTCATCGACTCACTCGCGCTCATTAGGTGGATTTACTGGAGGTTGATGAGACATTCCTTGTGAAAAAAGAACAGTTAGGGATGGCACTTGACTAGTAGTTGTGTTTGAACCAAGGAATGAAAGCTAGTCTACGAGCTGGACCACTCTGCCTTCATGCGGGAAACACATCACTCGAAATAGTGAGGAAACAATAGCTCCCATGCCATAAATGTAGTCACGTCCAAGGAGTAGATTGTAATCTAATGGCCCTTGGACTAACATTATATTTAGATAAATGGTTTTCCTTCTCAAAGTTATAGGAAAATTTGGAAGGATCCCTAACGGTCGAATGGTTCCTTTGTTGAAGCCTTACAAATTTCGAATCTCAGGCAGAAGTGATGGCGAATCAAGCGCTTTCCAAGCAGTTGAGGAAAGGATACTCATGGAAGCCCCTTCATCTATGATAGTACCAGCCATGATCATTATGTAATCTTGTACTATGATTTGGAATGGTACATTAGACAGTAGGCGGGGTCTCCCTAGTATATTCCAATCGAAGGAAACGACTAGATTGCTTGGAGGAGGGGCCAAATAAATGACCAGATGAATCTCTAATGAACTTGCTTCCTACGGTAAAGGAACGGGTATATTGCCCCCATGTTCATCGGATTTTGTGTTAACAAAAAGAATTTGAACGACGTCGTTCTCATTCTCTTTGGGGACTATATCATTCGAAGATGGACCTTCTGAAGACAAGACTGGGTCAACTACCATCTCAACCTATTGACTTTGGTCAAGTGTGGACTCAGAGGGTTTATCTTCAATGATATATGATTCGACCGACAATAGAGGAGTCTCAGTCAAATTTTCAACTAGTCATGGACTAGGCAAGAGTTTCTTGTATCCAGGAGGAAGTCACTGTGGTGAAGAAGGACGGTTATCCAAGACTCTTTTAGCTTTGTCCAAGAAGGGACAATGGTGGAGGGCATGATCGCCTTCACATAGCCTACAAGGAAATTTAGATCTTCCTTTCTGTCCATTGACTTCATTTTCACTAGTTGATGGTGTACTTTCAACATGATCATTAGAGGTTGAAGACACTGGATTGTGCAAACGGAGAGACTAGTCCCTTAAGATCTGAGGGATGCAAGGACAATATCGACAATAGTGGTCTCCTTTGCAAATGACACATGGAGATTTAGGTTTGGATGGTGCAGTGTGTGGATTTTCACCAGACGATGCATGGTTGCCCCCTTTCGCCATTGGCTTCTTCTTCTTCTTCTCCTTCCCTTTCTTCTTCTTCTCAGTTACTTGGTTTTTAGCGTTACTAGCTTCACCAAGTGAAGAGGAAGAAGGAGAGGGAAAAACTAACAAAGTAGAAGGTGGAGGAGCGACTTCAGTATCATCTGGTTGTTGATTTGATTGCTGAGGAATTATGGTGTTTTGAACAACAGAGGTCGAGAAAAGCCATACTGGCAGGCCAATTGTGAGTCCTGGAAGGGACAATGTAGCCATGTGTGGAGCACCAACATCTCCCCAAGAAGAGAAAGGACTAGGATTCTCCTCAAGGGGAAATCCTTCATTGGTGGACTCCATTTTCTCAACCTAAGACCAATGAGGGAAGAGTGATGTTATTCTGATTAAAATAAATTTTATGACACTTTGACACAACTTGCTTTTTCAATTTTAAAGAGTCAAGAAAAAGCTAAAGATGACTCCAGTCGCCTTCGATTTTTAATGAGCCTGAAGTGACAAGTGCTCAGATGGACCTTTTCTTTTAAGGAGTTTGAGAAGGAATGAAAGTTACTACTCTGGAGATCTAGACAAAGGGATTACCAAACCAATCGCAAAACTGTAGAATACTTTTTATGTACGGCAGTCAATCTTCCCGAATGTTGTGTTCAGTGCATTGTGATCGATAGGGCGGCAGACACGGCTTCCTAAGGATAAAGGATATAGCCTATTGTGGTCTCCCTATATATACTCGACAGTACGTGGGAGCACAAGTCCGTACTAGCACTTGTCATATCAAAGAGGAGGAATCACGCAAGCTACGATGAAAATGATAGTTACCAAGATTTACGACGCTGGAATACGTCTCTAGCCTAGACTTCTAGATGTTGTGCGTTAGGTTCCAAAGCGTTTTTATGTTCATTGAGATTTATTTTACAGTTGATCTTTCTTAAGAAGTTTTCCTTTAAGGTTCACCGCATGATGTAGATATACAATTGCTAAATATGCAATCTAAGATGATAAATAGTCGTTTACTTTATTTTAACAATGAAAACCCTAGCTACTAAGGAAAGAGAGATAAAATTCTTTCAACATAGAGCAGAGAGCACACACTAAATGCACTTTCCTAAATCAATTTCCGCATGTAGTCTAAATGCAAATACACATGCATGTATTTGTTTTTCAGTTTCCTTAATGTGAGAATGACAAAAAGAAAACTAAGTACAGATCTGAATTACTTTTCTTCAAAGCAACACTTTAGCAATTTCTTTTCAAAAATGAAAGGAAGACTATGACGACACTTTCAATTTCAACTTGAAAAATGCTTTCGACACTTCAAAGAATTGATGATTCAAATAAAATACAATAACAAAAGTGTAATCCACTATCCAAAAGAGGAAGACTTTACGACACTCTTTTCTTTGACTGAAAATGACACTTGCGACACTTTCAAATCAAAAGCCGACAGTTCGATTAAGCTACTTTTTGCAAAGGAGGACTGTAAACGATGAAAAATACATAAAAACATTTACAATTCCTTGTCAATGGAGGCTGAATAATGTAAAGGAAGATAGTTTCAATAGTGATATACTAATCATAGACAACAAAACTACTAAATAAAGCTGAAAACAATGAAGAAAAACCAAAATTTGGAGGCAAAAATAGTCTCACTCAATCATCACACCTGTAACACAGGGAAACAAGGATGCATCTCACCTACAACACATGGGAGGTGTGATGCATCCAGGTTGCGAATGAGAGATAGTTCGATGGTGCAGGGATGAGACTGAGCTTGGTTTTCACTCACATTTTGTAGCTAAGTTCAGGGATTTAGGCTGAGCTAATGATAGATAGTAAACACAAAGTACAGGGGCTAATCTAATGAGGTTACTTGAGATACCACAAGGGCACTTAGGATGTTTGCAAGTCAGATGTTCAGTTCACAAACTAACCTGGAGATTGACTAAAGCAGCGTTGATCTACTTTGCAGTTGCATAGAAAAAGCAGTTCGAAGGCTAGCTGGCTTAACTTCAAGCTCCGTCTGTAGTTTCTAAAGCAAACAATAGTAACTAACAATCAAACTATTCACTCACCAGTGGAGTATCCATTTTTTTATCAGGAAAACTAGTGTCCATTCAGAGCTGCTAGTCCTACTAAAATGGGTAGCTATCTTAGAAACAAATAATTTAAAGTCACTTTTGTTTTCCTTTATGAGAGATAAATGAGAGAGAAGCAGAGAGTACCAACCTTAGTCTTTTGCTTGGTTCCTTGCTTGTTTCCTCTCTCCCTTGATAGAGCTTTCACCACTCCTTTCTTACTTGTCCCGCTTCAAAGAACACCTGTAGAGTCAAAGCAACAAAATACCATCAAAGCATAGAGATCTATAACCATAAAAAATATAGGATCAGATGTATATTAACCATAAAAATGCATACACAAATACAAGATTCAGAGATATACAAGCATATGGAGGAAAACTCAAATAGATTTATTGATAGAAGTAGTAGAAGAGAGAATTACAACCTAGCTATCTGATCTAGCGCCATCCTCCCAGCTTGAAAGCCCTCTTCACCTCATGAAAAGCTAGATCACCCAACAATACAATGTTGCACAGAGAAATCAGCAACACTTCCTTACAAAATACAAAATTCTAGCCTTTGGATCTCTAGGATGAGGGATCCATATATAGATATTTGTAGGTGGGTGAGTCAGCTTCTGGGATTTTGATTAGTGTCATTTCACTGATAGTTCTTGGTTCCACTTGGAGATTTCATGATCTCTTACTCATCCCTTGGCGAATTCAGAGAGGCAAGTGTCAAATGAGTAGTTTCTAGAAGATTCTCTGGGTTTCCACCTAGCAAACTGCCTCTGCCATTTGTTTTCTCTCGCTCATTGCACCCTACAGAAGAGATTTTCAGCATGCATCACTCCCTCTGTCTGTGACAGGTGAGATGCATCGCACCCTCAGCATGGAGCAATCGGTATGGTCCAGTTTTGACCAGTTCTGTGCCTTTTTTCAAGGAGAACTTCTGGGAAATGATGTAATCAGTGGACCTTGCTCCTTTAGGGTATGAAACAACACTTTTAGGGGTTTAGAAGCCCTTGTTTTATGGACATATGTGATTGGGGTTGCAGTGCCCAAATATGTCTATAACAATAAATACCTGATTTGTCATATTTGAATTTGGTGTCCAATACTCTCCAGCCCTGAATCAGCTTGAAGGGGTTTAGGTTCTTCTTTGCGAAGCTGGCCATGTATGTCTTATCATATATATCCTGAGGATCAGGTATATGGTACATTTTCTTCATGTCATCTACTCTAAATGATCCCATGAGTTCCATTCTTGAATTCCTGAATTACCTATCTTTAATGGTGACGTTTTCAACCACCCACCTGATCATATCCATGTATGGGAGGATTTTAGCCCTCGCTCCTATCCTATGCAGGAAAGGACAGGTAACATCCTTGAATTGAAGCCCTGAAGGCCTTATTGAGTTAGTTGTTTCTCTTGTAATAGTAACCTTGGGACGTTCGTCCTCTTGCCTATTGTATATGACCTTCCAAGTTGTTGCTCCTCTGTAGAGCTGCAAACTATATCAAAGAAAATGGGAGCCATCTCTGTAAACTCGGATTCAACAATGCTTTGCTTTTTCTGTTTCTGCATCACCTTCCTCAATGACATGTCTTTTGTAGCTTGCCTGAAATGTACAAGATATATGAGCGCAGACAATATCGAGCAATTAAGATTGAAAGATTTTCTGAAATGACTTTGGTTTGTGAGAAAGTTTTAATGAGATACTCAACATCAACTACCCTTAACTTGGAAAATGATTATCTCTCCTCGAGCCACTAAATATTTATTAACCTGTCAATTCGTTGGTTTTTGTATTTGAAATGCAATTATTTCACGCGCTTACCGCTCTTATTCACACATCGCAATCTTTAAATGAATACAATATAGCATTGTTCTTTCTATAAGGCGAAATGCCATTGAAATTGTCGCAATATCGCATTTCGCAAATTGTTAATGGGCGTTGTAGCGGGATAACTTAATTACTTGTGATTTTGCAAAGTGCGATTTGTGAAATGAAAAAGTGCATATAATCGAGATATCGCAATGAGAGGTTTGATCGCACATCGCAAATTTTTAAAGGTGTTTTATGATAGTCACATGGAAAAGCACGATTTGCGATTTGCAATGAGGATCTCATCCTTGGGTTGTTTTGCAATATTTTTCAAGGCAATTTCTTAGAGTTGGGTTTTATTATCCTAAGGCTAAAAATTTACAAAGGGTCACCATTTATATCTCTAACCTTAGCTATTTTTATTTATAAATGGGGGGTTGTTTCATAGTACAACAATTGGCAATTCACTTGGGAGAACCAGCTATCTCTGAGTAGTTTTCTAAAATTTCTACAAATTTCAAAGTAATTAGAGTTATAGGAATAATAACAACATGAGTTATAAAGTAAACAACATTTCTCTAGAATCATCATCGCTTACCCAATATATTTACTCAACTACTTTACTCTTGTGATGATATAAATACAAATTTTTGCATCAGTCAATAATAAGAGTTAAAGGGATATAGCAGGTGTTTTCTACAGATTAGTTTTTTGGTGTTTACTCATTTATCACAGATAGAGCCTTTGCTGCTAGCAGGCATTCATAGCCTGATAGGGTTATCTTTTAACCAACAATGATGCATTGTCCCATCTGAAGAAATTTTCAAATTTTAAAATGATATTCACTTGCTTTGAATCTCACTTGGATCTTGTCCCTTTTTCCTTTTTAATATAATCTTTTCTTTTAGGTTTCTTAAAAGACATCGTCTAAGCTTGCTAACCCAATAATGAAAATTCCATTCACTAGTTGTAACTAAACTGAACAAGTTGGCTCTTGATGAGACCCCTTGTCTTCTGATCAATGAGATCATCAACTATTACCCTGTTTTGATATGTAGTATTGGTAATATCACTTTAATTATTTCCCTATGACCATGGTAAACAAGCTCGTAATGAGATTTTTTATCTTCTAAGTTTTGTATATTTTAGAATTACACTCTGAAAAAAGGAAAAAATTATCAGATGGGGTGAATCATTGGCTCTTTTGAGAGTTTTGGATGATAATGATAGAGTTTTAAGATACTCATCTACAGAAAGTCCTTACTAGGTTAAAGATTCTTTTCTTGTCTGATAACAAAACATTCATATTCTAAAATATTAGAATTTGTTCATAGAATAAACATTTTTTAGCAAGATCAGGTTTTTCCCAAGAAATCAGGTTTGCTTTAGTACTCGAATGTCCTGATTATTTCTTTTAACTTTTACTTACTTATAGAAGCGAAAAATCAGAAATATTATCAAAGATTTTATTTTGAAAAGCCAAAAGTAAATACTACTTAAACTTTATTTTCCAAAGAATTTTGAAGGCGATATGATACAAAATTAGAAGAGGTTGTCTTCTAAGAAAAGTATTTTTTCAAGATTTTCCCATTAATAGGAAAAGAATCCTTCTTACCTGATAAGTGTTGTAAAAGAAATGTTGATTGTCCAATTTTCTCAATAATCTGAAAAGGTCCAAGCCATAGTCTTTGAAATTTGGTATGTTTGCCTTTTTCTTCATGTTCTTTGTCCCATTTCAAAACTAAATCACCTAATTCAAAAAAAAATTGACTGGAAGAGGTTGTATCAAAAGACGTTTTGACTAATTGTTGATGATGGAAGTGGGTTGCTTTGGCCTTTTCTTGTTCTTCTTCAAGCTTAAGAATTTGAAATTGTCTAGCTTGGAGAGAAGAAGAAGGGTTTTCATCGATGAATTGCACTAGGGCAAGATATGGGATTGCTATGTTTGTGGGAAGAACAACTTCTTTTCCATAAAATAAAGCAAAAGGAGAAGAACTGATAGATGCCTTCTGTGTAATTCTGTCTGCCCATAGAGCAAATGTCAATGCTTTGTGCCAATTCCTATGATTTTGGTCAATAGTCCTTTTGATAATTCTGATGAGGTTTTTGTTCATTGATTCTGCTAATCCATTACCTTGTGGATAATAGTTGGCTGAATATTTTAGCTTAAAACCTCACTTTAGAGCAAATTCTACCATTGTATTTCCAGAAAAGTAAGATGCATTGTCAAACATTAACGCTGAGGGTAAGCCAAACTTGGTAATTATGTACTGATCAATGAAGTCTATAATGCTTTCTGTATTGGCTATCCTCAAGGGGATAGATTCTACCCATTTTGATCAGTAGCTATAAGGATGAATCTATGCAGTTTGGAAGAGTTAGGAACAATCTCACCAATTATGTCTAATCCCCATTGTTCAAATGGTTGTTGGATGTTTACTGGTTGCAAAGGGAATGTTGGCTTCCTTTCTCTTCCAAATGTAGTTTGACAAGTTTTACACTTTCTTGCATATTCATGTGCATCCTTAAATATTTTTGGCCAATAATATCCTGCATGCAGGATTTTATGAGTTGTGGTATTTCCTCCGAAATGTCCTCCAGCTGGTCCATCATGTAATTCCTGCATGACCTTTTCAGCTTCAGGTTTCTCCAAGCATCTTAGTAATATTGAATCACAATTTTTTCTAAACAATACATCATTGAATAATCCATACTGATTTGATTTCAACCTTAAGGCATGCTTTGTTTTATAATTAAGATGCATAGGAGCAGATCCATTCTTTAAATAAAATTTCAAATCAACATATTGTGATTGTGTATCATTGAGGATTACCTTTGATATTCGTACTTCATTACCTTTATCTTCTTATGGTGATAACTAGGAAGCTCATGTTAACATCCTGCAAAAGCCGTAGCCCCTAACAATCTTAGCTGACCAGATTTATACATCATATTCTTGAAGTGCAGTAACCCAATTGGCTCTTTTCTCCCCTACTTCTCTTTGGATTAATAGTTGTCATATTGTAGGGTAGGGTACTATTATCTTTGTATTGGATTTAAGAAGAAAATGTCTGAAATGTTTCAAGGTTTTAAAAACAGAAAATGCTTGTTTCTCAACAGCTAAATAATTTAACTCGGTACCTTGCAAGTTAGAACTGAAAAAGGAGATGTGTGCCTCGATATTTTCATCATTTAGCTGTGTTAGAACTACTGCATATGATGTATCGGCTGAAAAAGTATATAATACAAAAGGTTTGAGAAATTAAGGAGTTGTCAGTGAAGGAGCAATAATAATGGCTTTTTTAATCAACTCAAATGACTCCTTTTCATGTCCGCCCCATTTGAAAACTTCTTTTTTTCGTATCATTGTTTGAAGGGGTAGGATCATCTGTGAAAAGTCTAGAACAAATCTTTTTACAAAATTAATTTGGCCTAGGAACAATTGCATGGTCTTTTTTTTATGTGGGAGAGGAATCTTTTCGATCTCTTGGACTCTATCAGGTTCAATGTAAATCCCTTTCTTGGACAATTTAAACCCAAGGAGTTTGCCTTCTAGTAAATCAAAATAAGATTTTTTTGGATTTAAAGAAATGCCATATTTCCTGCATCTTTCAAAAGTGTGCTTCAGGTCACTTAAATGATTGTTCCTATCCTTAGAAAAGATTGTGATTTCATCTAAGTAAATAACAACTGATTTGTTAATCATACCTTTAAAAGAAATATCCATAGCACATTGAAATGTAGCACTTGCGTTAATGAGTCCAAAAGGCATCTTCTGATAGGCATATGTTCCCCACTTGGTCCTTAATGTTGTCTTTAATTTGACATCTAGATGCACAAGAATTTTATTGTATCCTAAGAATCCATCTAGAAAAGACATTAATTCAGAACCTGCAATTGATTTCCATATCTATTCCATGTTAGGCAAAGGAAAGTTATCTTTTTTACAAGCTTTATTCAGGTTCCTAAAATTGATACAAATCCTAATATCACGCTTTTTTTTCCTTATAGGCACCATATTCGATACCCACTTAGAGTGTCTAACAAGGAATATTATTTTGGCTTTCAGAAGCTTGTTCAATTTGGATTTGATTTGACTCTCAAGGTTTGGGTGAATTTTGCGAAGCTTCTATTGAACTGGCTTTTCGTTCGAAGTCATAGGTATGGTATGTTGAATCATAGAGGTATCATAGGTTTTGAGATCTATGTAATCCCATGCAAAGACACCTTTGTATGTTTTCAACAACCTAATGAATGATATTCTTTCTTCTGATGATAGGCCAAGACCTAGGTTGACATTTTGAGGTTTTTTAGTTGACCCTAAGTTTACTACTTCAAATCTCAAAGTAGAACTTTGAGTTTTGGAGTTAGTAACTTTCTTGAATCTATCCTTTAGATCATAGAGATCTTCCATATTAACTACAGACTTTGGGATTGGGTTTTGATTCTGATCATTTTTAATTTGCATACCATGCTCTTGTTCATCTATGATCTATTACTCATAGGACCCTTCTGATGTAAGGAAATTAACTATATTTGCATCATTATTGAATACTCTCCAATTTGTTATATTATCGGGAATAGATGGCCTAAATATTAACTCCATTGAAAATATGTCTGGACTGAAATATTCTGAGGGTATAAGCTTAGATGCCACATTAGCAAGTAAGTCAGCACTTGCATTTTGCAGTCTAAGAACTTAAGAAATGTTAAAAGAAGAGAAGTGAGAAGTCAGATTCTGGGCTAATGATTGATAATGTTTAAGGTGCATAGAGACACAATGAATTGTATTTCTTACTTGCTTCACAATTATTTCATAATCACGATAGACTTGCAAATATTTGACATTAAGGCCAATGGATTTGTACAGTCCTTGGATCAATGCTTCATATTCAGTGACATTATTGGTGCACTGAAATTCAAGTCTGCAGGCTAACATGGTTTTCTCTCCTTGCGGATTGATCAAAATGCGTCATGCACCTGCACCATCTTCAGATTTGGAAGCATCTAAATAGAGAGTCTGGAACAAAGAATTATTTGAAATTTTATGTACTAAATTTACACACTTGGAAGCATCTGTTTATGAAAAAATTTCTATTTTAGACACTATGACATTATCTGGAAAGGGATACCTCTGAGCATTAAAGGTTCCCAAAAATGACTCATCCGAGTAATTTCTAATGATGTTAATGGGGAAGGCAACAAGTTCATTTCTTCCCTCAATGTCAGTGACTGTATATTTCATGAATGTTTCTTGGTCTACCCTGATTTGGTTTGGTTTACCATTATGTGGCAACCACATGTGAGACCAATCAATTGCGAAGTAACCATGCAAATTTTCAGACCAATCCCTACTTAGGATTAAACCATAGAATTCAAGGATATCAGCCACTAAAATATCAATCATTTGCAAAAATTTTGGATTAGAGGAAAACCTAAGTGAAACTGGTGTTATTCCTCCAAGTACCTCTACTTTTGTCTTGTCTAATTGAACTATGTGTACCACATATTTTTGAGGTGTACTATTCAATTTGGTGCACAGAGCTCTTGACATAATATTTGAAGAGGTTGTTGAATCAACAAGACAGTTATGAAAATTCCTGCTGAAAATTTTGTAAGTGAGCAGAAATGGAGGAATATGAGAAATATATCTATCACCGATTAGGACTAAATTTGAAGGATCTACTTTGTTGGAGGATGATGGAGTTTTTTCCATATCGTAGGTAGCTTGAGTAACTACAACAGATAGTAGAGGGGATACAGGAACTGCTTTTAATTCTCTTAATAAAAAATTTGTTGTTGCTTGAGTTTAGTGAGTTCATGCAATGAAATGTTTGCTCTAGTATTTTTCATATCTTCGACTATGTTTTATTCCATTGTATCTGAGATTACCAATGTTTTGGAAGCATTTGGAGGATCTAGTGGAATAGAGTCAGTATGACTTGATCAGGAGCTCAGGACAAAGTGTCGTAAAATGGTAAAAAATGAAAGTGCTCAGAACTGGTTTGAACCTGAACGACCAGATAGAGCTCGTCTTCCTGATTTCAGTGCCACAAATGGTTCAGAAAATGGTCGTCGTATGAGAAAGTTATGCCAAAAAGAAAAATTGCCCAATAACATTGAAATTTTGAATTTTTTTCAAAAAAATTTAAAAGAGAATATTCCACATAATATTTATTGGAATATTCCGTTTTGGGAAGCCAATCAAAATTTGCCACGTGGCAATCCTAGAGGCCGCCACGTGGCCCACGGTGACATCAGCATTATGTTGGCACATTGTTAAAATTTTTGGTGGAGAGTGGAATTGAACACAAGACCTCCTGCGGAACAAGCCTAAATCTTACCACTGCGCTACGTAGGTGGGACGTGTTGTGTTGGTCTGAGCAACGTTATTTGAATGTTAAAGTTTGTTTGGGCGGGGCACGAAGGGGACCAGCCCCTAAGGGCCAGCCCCCATATTATATGACCATCGCCCAAAAACCAGGGGCATAACCCATAACTTTCGGCGGATGTTGGTAGCGGTTTATACGTGGTCACATGCGTTAATCCCGGTTTAAGTGCAGTTCAATGGATAGTTAGCCCGAACAGTCCGGCACGAAATCCAACAGCAAACCGTCGTTTCGAATGTTTGGTTACATGCGCCATAAAACCAACAGCAGTTAAGGCAGTTAGACAGGCGGGATTTTTGGTGGACCACTAAATTTGGGCTGTCTCGCCATATTTGGCGGCCCTAACTGGCCCCAACTACAGTTAGCTAGAGTGATTCTAGGCCAAACTAGAGGAAATCTTCAATGAGCCATAACTTTGGCTAGGAAAGTCTTTTTTGGACGATTTGTTTTTAGATTTTGGGTCTCTTCAACCTTATGAAGCCATTGGCACAGGTTTCATAGCCATCTGAGGTCGTTTGCAGGGGATTTTGCTTCGTGGAAGTTCTAGGAGCCACTAGGGCCAAATCAGTTTGGGAGTTACATTGGGAATTGTGCAGCCAGTGAATGTGGAAAGAAGGTCATTCTTGAAGTTTTTCAGTATTCTGAATCCATTTCTATAGCTCATTTTGCTTGCTGAGGCATTCTTCTCATTGTTTAGCTTCAGGGAAGCTTTCAGGGCCATCATGGCCATTTAGTGGCTTGAGCTGTTTGGGGGCTATGTTCATCCATTTTTGGTGATTCAAAAGCCTATGTCTACTATTTTCGACCTTCTAAGTCTAATGGCAGAGGTTTTAGAACCAATTGAGGTCATCTTCACCTCAAAATTCTCCATGCAAGTCTAAAGGGCCACCAGGGCCAATTGGGGAAAGTATTGTATAAGGTACAATTTCACTATTTAATGTTTTGGAAAGATCATGTTTAGCTAATTCCTATCTTCTGATTCTGTATTTACAGTCAAATATGTCTTTCAAGGCACTCATATTCTTGTATTAGCCTTTGTAGCATTTTTAATACAAGAAGACAAGCCTAGTTTGAGAGGTTTGGTCCAGCAGATGTAGCCCAGAAGGGGTGAACTGCTTTATCATTTTGATGTCTTTATTTGCTGAAGATGATATGCTAAAAAAAAACTGATATAAAGTGTTAAACAGAAAATATACATAACTTGTATACACACATAATCACCTATTCAGCTGCAGAAATTTATTTGTTTTATTCTGCAAAACATGAAACTTCAAGTATGTGTATGTCAATGACTTCTAAGTGTTTACTTTGTTATTTCTTTAGGCAGATCCTGTACAGGGCTAGGTAGCCTCTGGAACTCATCCTCTCTTTAGAGGTGACATGTCCGGTGAATGCCCCTACAGTCTATCTCTATATAAGAAATAAGAAGTTTTCACATTTTTAGAGGCCACTTAGAGTGTAAATCTCACATTTGAAATTATGGGAAATGGATACCTTGCACCTTTAAACAAGTACATTCCATTTTCAGTTCAGATGGTATCAGAGCACTAGGTTTGCTTGACTGACATCACTAGCTTGATTGTGTAGCTTGAAAGGTGTCTTAAGTAGTGTTGAAGATTGACTGCTTTATTATTCTGCAAACTACTTGTTGTTTGAGTTTGTTGAAGCTCTTTTGTTCATTTTTATAATGACAACTTCCATAAGTGAGTTCTCAAAATCGTCCTCCTTCACAAGATTTTTTGATGAAGGCTTGAAGCAAGAATTTTTCATCATGATGAATATGGTGAGAGAAATGTATGAGGATGAAAGAAAGAGCTATAGACTTCAAGAGCAGTTGAATTCCAAGAGGGAAGAGAAGCAGTTGCTTTCTAACCAATTGCAGGCAATGGAAGGCCAACTTCATATTGCAAACATGAATCTGGAAAGGATGCATGAGTTGGAGACACAACTCCTTGTTGCCAAAGAAGCCTTAGCCAAGTATCAGCTTGAAGAAGAGGTAAACAATTCTAGTTTGTCTTCAAATTCTTATAAGAATGTTTATGTTGGTTCTTTTGAGAAACATACCAGAGGCATAGGGTCCAAGTTAATGTCCAAAATGGGATATGAAGGAAAAGGATTGGGTAAACATGCACAGGGTATAGTTGAGCCAATAATGGTTGAGGTAAGGCCTAAGAATTTGGGTCTTGGCTATGGACAATCTTATGGAGAAAGTTCCAAAGCAGACATGAAGGCAATTGAAACAGTTCCTAGAAGGAGTTTCATTTCAAGTTCTCTATCTCAAGGTTGTAAAGGTTGTATCCTTGATGAATGCAATAGTTTGAAACATACCTTGCAAGAAGAAGGTGTGCATAAGAATGCACTTGAACAAGAGAATTGTGAAAGCTCTAAAACCATTGAAGGGATTGATGGTGTTCCAAAAGGAGCTTCTTCTTCTTTCGATTCACCACCTTATGAACGTAATGAAGGTGAAAGAGAAAGGCATAAATCTGATTTCAATCATATTTCCTTTGATCATGTAAAGCATGGAAAATTTCCACACAAGTATTGGAAAAGATTTGCATGTTCTTTTTGTGGTTTGGTTAACCATAGTGTTTCTAGATGTTGGAAAAGAATGGCAACATACAGGAAACTTTTGAAGCAAAGGAGGCAAGAAGCCAAAGTTCCATTGAACAATGCAAATCATGTTGTCAAGAAGATGAACATGTGTTGCACTTATTGCCATAAGCATGGACATACTGCTGAAAGGTGTTGGAATCTGAATCCAACAATGCTTCCACGAAAGTTGAAGAAATTGGAGAAAGAGTATGGCAAGAATGGGAAGGAAGTTTCCATCATTGATATGTGTCAGGATGATACACATGTTGATATCGATGTGCAGTTAAAGGAAGCGCCTTTGCAATGGATTGGTAAGAAATGGTTATAATTCTTATCCAATTAAATTTGCATGTCTTTTGATTGAATGCATTTCTTTGTTAAGGGAATGCAAGTTGCAGGATGGAAAAGCTGAGTATGAGACTCACTCTATTGCAGCGAAAGTTATATTCATTTTAGATTTGAAAGTACATGTACATGTGTTCGAGGATATTGTACTTAAGAGAAAGTTGAAGGATAAACTGCATGCATGAGAATGATATGCATGAGCACAGGGATCATGATGATTTCCTTGTATTTTAAACATGTATGTGTGATTAACTTGAAGGGTTGATTATTTTGTTTTTAACCATGCATGTAATGTAATATTGACTTGGAAAAAGTTAATTTGATCTCCAATATTGTAAAGAGGAGAAATGATGAAATGTTTCATCTTTGTAAAAGCCTTCTCATTTGGGAGGCAGCTCTTCCTCTGGAGCGGAGGTGCCATGGATGGGCATTGTGACAGTTGGCAAGCCCACATGTTCAGAGGAAGACTTCAGCTCATATATCGGCAAGTTTTATTGCTGGTTCCTGCAATTTCAAATTTGTCTGGCGAAAGAACTTGGTCGGGATTGGACAAGTACTTGGCTTATGCAGCGAAAAGTCGCCATGACGACAGTTGGCAAGGTAGGACATTTTGGGCATCAGTATGCTCTTCTGGCTGAACAGAAGAGGATATTTCTGTTCCTCAAGTGCTGTACAGTTCAGTTCATAGATTCAGTAAGCTTTTGGGGACCAAAAGCCCTCTCATTTGGGAGGTGTGATCAGGAGCTCAGGACCAAGTGTCGTAAAATGGTAAAAAATGAAAGTTCTCAGAACTGGTTTGAACCTGAACGACCGAATAGAGCTCGTCTTCCTGATTCTGGTGCTATGAACGGTTCGGAAAATGTCGCCATATGAGAAAGTTATGCCAAAAAGAAAAATTGCCCAATAACATTGAAATTTTGAATTTTTTTCAAAAAAATTTAAAAGAGAATATTCCACAGAATATTCATTGGAATATTTCATTTTGGGCAGCCAATCAAAAGTTGCCACGTGGCAAGCCCAAAGGCCGCCACGTGGCCCAGGGTGACATTAGCATTTTGTTGGCACATTGTTAAAATTTTTGGCGGAGCGTGAAATGAACACAAGACCTCCCGCGGAACAGGCCTAAATCTTACCACTGCGCTATGTAGGTGGGATGTGTTGTGTTGGTCTGAGCAACGTTATTTGAATGTTAAAGTTTGTTTGGACAGGGCACGAAGGGGACCAACCCCTAAGGGCCAGCCCCCATATTATATGACCATCGCCCAAAAACCAGGGTCATAACCCATAACTGTCAGCGGATGTTGGTAGTGGTTTATACATGGTCACATGCGTTAATCCCAGTTTAAGTGCAGTTCAACGGATAGTTAGCCCGAACAGTCCGGCACGAAATCCAACAACAAACCGCCGTTCCGAATGTTTGGTCACATGTGCCATAAAACCAACAGCAGTTAAGGCAGTTAGACTGGCGGGATTTTTGGTGGACCGCCAAATTTGGGTGGTCCCGCCATATTTGGCGGCCCTAACTGGCCCCAACTACAGTTAGCTGGAGTGATTCTAGGCCAAACTGGAGGAAATATTCAATGAGCCATAACTTTGGCTAGGAAAGTCCTTTTTGGACGAATTTTTTTATTTATTTTGGGTCTCTTCAACCTTCTGAAGCCATTGGCATAGGTTTCACAGCCATCTAAGGTCATTTGTAGGGGATTTTGCTTCGTGGAAGTTCCAGGAGCCACTAGGGCCAAATCAGTTTGGGAGTTGCATTGGGAATTGTGCAGCCAGTGAATGTGGAACGAAGGTCATTCCTGAAGGTTTTCAGTATTCTGAATCCATTTCTACAGCTCTTTTTTCCTTCTGAGCCATTCTTCTCACTGTTTAGCTTCAGGGAAGCTTTCAGGGCCACTAGGGCCATTTCAGTGCTTGAGCTGTTTGGGGGCTATGTTCATCCATTTTTGGTGATTCAAAAGCCTATGTCTACTATTTTCGACCTTCTGAGTCTAATGGAAGAGGTTTCAGAACCAATTGAGGTCATCTTCACCTCGAAATTCTCCATGCAAGTCTAAAGGGCCACCAGGGCCAATTGGGGAAAGTACTGTATAAGGTACAATTTCACTGTTTAGTGTTTGGGAAAGAGCATGTTTAGCTAATTCCTATCTTCTGATTCTGTATTTACAGTCAGATCTGTCTTTCGAGGCACTCATATTCTTGTATTATCCTTTGTAGCATTTTTAATACAAGAGGACAAGCCTAGTTTGAGAGGTTTGGTCCAGCAGATGTAGCCCAGAAGGGGTGAACTGCTTTATCATTTTGATGTCTTTATTTGCTGAAGATGATATGCTAAACAAAACTGATATAAAGTGTTAAAAAACAAATATACATAACTTGCATACACACATAATCACATATTCAGCTGCAGAAAGTTATTTGTTTTATTCTGCAAAACATCAAACTTCAAGTATGTGTATGTCAATGACTTCTAAGTGTTTACTTTGTTATTTCTTTAGGCAGAGCCTATAGAGGGCCAGGTAGCCTCTGGAACTCATCCTCTCTTTAGAGGTGACATGTCCGGTGAATGCCCCTACAGTCTATCTCTGTATAAGAAATAAGAAGTTTTCACATTTTCAGAGGTCACTTAGAGTGTATAGCTCACATTTGAAATTATGGGAAATGGATACCTTGCACCTTTAAACAAGTACATTCCATTTTTAGATCATGACTAGTCTTAGACTTTTTAGTTACTGTTTTCTCCTTTACAGGAGTAGCAGTTTTTTGTTTTTGACTTGTGATAGACATGTCAGAAGAGTTTTTTCTCCTTGTAGTCACTGGCATAGCTTCTGCCTCTTATTAATTTGGGAGGATGAAATACCACATTCCATTTAATTCAACTTCTTCTTCTGTTTTGGCTTCCTCTTCGGATGGTGAGTCTTCTTCTGTTTCTTGATCAGACTCAACATTTCAAATGGTGTTTGGGGGTCGTGATGCAGAAGAAGGATTCCTTTTAAACGAGCAAAAAGGTTTCTTGGGAGTAGAGGATTCGGTGACCTGCTTCTTGATTTCGATCATTTCATTAGACATCATCTTTAATACTTTTTGCAAGCCCTCAATATTGAAAGGGTCCTTTGAAGCTTTCTTTTTAGAATCATCCTTAAATGTTACTTTCTTTGACTTCCTCTCATCTGTTTATGATCTCTTTTCCAAAGCTATAATTCTTCTTTCTATAGATAGGGCTTCTTTCATTCTTTCTACAAGGGTAGCCTTATTGGCTCTATCTACAAAAATTGCAATATTAGAGGGAAGAGATGATATGTACCATTCTATTTGTACATCTACAACAGGTTTTGAGGCAGTTGGGATTTTATTTAGCAACTTGTTAAATCTAGAGTTGAAGTATTTGATCCTTTCATCTGAGTTAGCTTTTAAATTAGAAAGGTCATTGATCAACGATTCTATGGTCCTATCATCACCAAATTTTGCAAGAAATACTTCTTGAAAAATATCCCAGTTCCTAACTGAACCTACTGGAAGGGAAAAATACCAAGATCTAGTAGATCCTTGGAAGGTATAAGGGAATAGTCTGATTACAAAATCTTCATGTGCAACTCCATTAAGATTCATGGCCAACATAAAGTTATTTAGATGTTCTTCGGCTAGAAGACCATCGTCAAGATTGTACTTGGGTAGCCATTTTTCTGGGTCTACTGGGAGTGCATTTGGATTTACAACCAGGACAACACCAGGGTTTGTCCAAGGTTGAGTGGGTTGATTGGCCATAACTTGAGTTGGAGACTGAGAATATGGGAAGGTCAGTCCAAAAGTAGGTATATATGGCAAAGAAATTACTACTAGGTTAGTACTACTAGTGGCAGTACTAATTGAAGAAGTGGATAGTTGAGAAGTTGTGGATTGAGTAGAAGTGAATGGATGGAAAGGTGATGTGATCTCACTGGTATCCGATTCAGATCTTGGTGAGGTAACTTTCCTACATCGTGGAGGGATGGGGAACTCAAAAGGGGTTACTCCAAGCCTTTCACTTTGCAATCTAGTTAATACACCATTTTCTTGTAATAAGGTAGTAACACTTTCATCAGAAACTTCGGCCCTCTGTGGCTTCTCAGCAGAAATGGATATATGTTCCAATTTTTGTATCAAAGAATGGACTCCAGGAGACTCGCGAGTTTAATATGGGGAAGGTGGTTTTCTTACTACTTTAAGAGACGAGGGATATGTTTCTGTAACTTCAAATTTTTGATCACGAGATTTTGAATGAGATCTAGAAGGTGTAGAAGTTGTGGGGGGGTTTTGACTCTTATGAATGTTTTTCAATTGATCTTTAGGTTTATATGCCATTCTATTCGGATGGCCCTCATTCTAGCACAAAAATTTTGAAGGCCTTATATTTTTTACTACCCAACATGGGGAATAACCACCTGGTCTAGAACTTAAGACAACTCCTTTTCCATTTAAAGTGGTGGCTCAGACTGGGGATAATGGGACCAGTTTCCTAGTGTGGGTTTTAAGATGAGGGTGGGTGGTTCATGAGCATTTGAAATAGAATAATGATAATATGAATGACCTATTCTATCATGCAAATATCTAACTAACTTTTTCTAATATAAACCCGAGTATTTCTGTGTGGTATATGATCTATAAAGATATCTACCTAACATGTGATAATAAAGATTAATCACACATAAACAGAGATGATGACATATAAGATAATTTCTTTGACTAAATAGTTAGTCAAATAAATTTATAAAATATATCACATATATGATGAATTATATATATATGAAAATTAACAATTTCAGCTAGGCATCATACAATAGTGTAATTAATGCTTTACAGAAAGAATAAATCTCACATACAATTCATGAAAGTAAAGTGTTGTCACTAATTAAACAAAAAAAAAAAATAGAATCAATCATACAAGATAATAGTACCATACGTGCGAATTCCTGCTCATTTAACTAATGACATGGATCAACTCCTTTCTTCAAGTAAAATCATCTCCCAAGAACATAATAGTGCATCAACAAAGGAAAGTAGTCTGATATCTAAAAGAGATGATCATGTTACATAATTTCACCAAAGAATTCACAAACTTACAAAAGTGCATTCTTTGCAAATGTTTTTGATAAAATTCTAGACCCTTCTCTAAATGCATGAGCAGGGCATAAATACTATTCTAACTAATGTGAAAAAATAGATTATACAAAAATTTGAGGAGGTTTCAAACAACCTTCCTCCTAACTAGTTAATTAACTCTGAAAAGAAACAGTGGCTTGATGAGAAGAGCTAAGATGATGATTTTTTGTCAGCCAAATTGTCCTTCAAATCGCATATATTGGTCATTAGTTTGAGTTGAGGAGGTGCCCCAAAATGTATCCTAAGTTGTCCTGTGAAAATCGCATTGGTGAGAGGTGGCTGCATCCATAGAGTCAAATGAAGTGAGCAGTTAAGGGTCATGATCTAGCTGTGTGGCTTCATGAGGTATTGCCAATACAACTCCCAGTCAGTCTTGGTCAATTTTACGATTGCTTCCCTTTGAGTCTATGCCTTTTCCTACTAGCTTTTATGCAAAGCACCTAAATCGAGCATTTCTTTTAGAATGCCTTCCTTTAGCATGTTGGTGACAAAAAGAGTCTGTTTCACTGCATTGATTATATTATTTGATACCTCAGCTGCCCTTACTACTGCTAGCTTAGCTTGCTTGATTGTCACGTCCCAATCTGTGAAAATAATGTATTTGTGTGTCTCCTCGATTTCAGGAAAATTATCTTTCCTTCTATCTTCTATTTCCTGCCATTCGATGAACTCTAAGATTCTAGTGTTGAGATCAATAAACTCGGTTCTCTAGTCAATCGCCTTATCTATTAACTAGTCGCTAGTGATCAGATAAGGAGTAATGTGTGACATCTTTTGGCAGAAGTTCTCTTGCTATTTCATTAGGAGGAAATTTAGTTCCAGAGCCTCTTTAACGAACTCCTCGGTAGTAGGAACATCCTTCTATATTTCCATGGCTTGTTTCAATTCTTGGAGTTGCATGTTTTTAGCCGATATATTGGCTTTGTGCATTATTTTTAGGACCTCCGTGCTCTATTATAATTGGGCAAGCTGCTCAACTACTTGCCTATTCACATTTTCTTTCTCTAAGTCGAGCTGCTGCTTGAGCTGTGCAATCCTCTCCTCCTTTTCTCTCAACAAAGTAGATACTTCAATGGCTTTGTCCATGGTGGTTGTTGCACATTCTCCCATGAACTATGACAATCTAGTCAAGTTCTCAGCTGGGTTGAAATGAATGTCCCTCTAAACTATGTCCATTATCTCGTTTCCAAGTGGGAGCTCGGGTGTTTCTACCATTTTCCTTTTTCTCTGTCTTCTTACTACAGCCTTGTGGAGTGGGCTGTAGAACACATCAAGTGGAGGGATTTCGGTCACTTTCAAGATGATGTCTGATGTGGGCAGAGCATGTATAATCTCAGTCTATTGGGATGTTGTCGCCTACTCATCTATAGGCTTGGACTACTCATCCATGGATTTGGACTACTCGTCTATAGACTTGGACTCTGTATTCTCCTGGATATGCAGAGGAGTTTGACACTCCATTATCTCTTCGATATCTATTGTTTTGGGAGTGTCTTGTAATTCTTGATTAAACTGATTCCACTCTTGATCCAAACTGCTATCTTTGACTTCTGAACTGATTTCTTTATGTGGGGTGCTCATTTCTCAGCTGACTTCCTGCTGGATTCTGCTATATTATCTGTCTCTTGGGCCTTCCCTGTATCTAGTGTTTTCTCAGTATTCACCTGAGACTTTATGCGACAACTAGGTTCTTCATTGTTAAGAGTCACACTTGGTGTAGGTTTACCATCGATCTTCAACAAGTGAATTGGGATTGCTTCTAAACTTGCATTTTTTAATTCCTGAAATGTTTCAAAAAATTTCAGGACTCAAGTTCTCTTCATCCCATTTGAACGCTTGTTCAAAGGACTCCACCGACTATAACTAGTCCTCAAAATCGTTATCCTCAAGGTTGTATGTCTTTAGCTTTACCGTAGTAGTGATGTTATGTGCTACCTTGTTTGGATCAAATTGCCTTTTCAACAATGTATGAAGCACAAGGGCTTCCATCTTTACTGACTCCTTAATGGCATGATTAAAATTTTCTAAAGAAAAAGAACTGTACTTGATAGGAAAATAGGGCCATAATAACTTCTTTTTTTATTTGAGGATTTTAGTTAGGTCTTTTCCCAAAGTCGGGTGGGCGATTTCCCTTGCTAACAATTTATCAGAAACATACAAAGGAAGGACATGTGGGTCGGTTGTGCTACCAGAAACCCTAATGTAGGTGAACCTTTCTTCAATAAAGTATTTTCCAACAGCTAGAAGGTCTATTGTGGCTTCTTGCGAAAACCTAGGGCTTTCTTATTGAAAATTATTTGATGCAGGGGAAAAATAACAAAATAACATGTTTTATAGAAATGGGGTATATAATGGGATTCCCATATTTTCTTATGACTGAGATGGATAGGGTAGGGGTCTTGTAAGGTCCATTTCCAACCCATGGTCGGAAATGTAGTGCTGAAAAAAATGGCCTCCATAATGTAGGCACTAAAATAGAACGGGGGAACGTTCTCTAGAGAGGAGGCTCTCTTCTTTCGATATTCAGTAATGATGGTGGCTAGGTTATCAGATAGGATGGTGGCCCAATTCATGATGTGGGAATTAACGCAAGCATCAACTAGAGGAATCCATTCTATGGGAAACTTAGAATTATTGGGCAACCCATATAATCTACATAACATAACAGCTACATAGTTGTAGGGGTTTGCCAAAGAGGCTATAGCATACATACCCGATTTGTCAAATTTGAATTTGGTGTCCAATACTCTCCAGCCCTGAATCATCTTGAAGGGGTCAAGGTTCTTCTTTGTGGAGATGGGCACATATGTCTTATCATATATATCCTGAGGATCAGGTATATGGTACATTTTCTTCTTGTCCTCTGCTCTGAATGATCCCATGAGTTCCATTCTTGAATTCCTGAATTGCCTATATTTAATGGTGAGGTTTTCGACCACCCACCTGATCATATCTGTGTATGGGAGGATTTTATCCCTCGCTGCTATCCTATGTAGGAAAGATCAGGCAGCATCCTTGATTTGAAGCCCTGAAGGTCTTGTTGAGTCCGTGGTTGCTCTTGTAACAGTAATCTTGGGATGCTCGTCCTCAATCCTATTGTATATGACCTCCCAAGCTGTTGCTCCTCCATAATAGCTGCAAACTATTTCAGAGAATATGGGAGCCATCTCTGTAAACTCGCATTCAGCAATGTTGTGCTTTTTCTATTTCTGCATCACCTTCCTCAATGACATGTCTTTTGTAGCTTACCTAAAATGGAAAAGATATATTAGGAAGGACAATATCAAGCAATTAAGATTGAAATATTTTTTGAAATGACTTTGGATCGTGAGAAAGGTTTAATGAGATACTCAATGTTAACTACCCATAACTTGGAAAATGATTAGCTCTCCTCGGGCTACTAAAAATTTATTAACATGTCAATTCGTTCATTTTTGTGTTTAAAAGACAATTATTTGACATGATTACCACTCTTATTTGCACATCGCAATCCTTAAACGGATACAATATAGCATTGTGCTTTCTATAAGGTGAAATGTGATTGCGATTGTCACAATATCACATTTCATAAATCGTTAATGGGTGTTGTAGTGGAATAGCTTAATTACTTGCGAAATTTGCGAAGTGTGATTTGTGAAATGACAAGGTGCTTATAATCGGGATATCGCAGCAGGAGGTTTGATTGCACATTGCAAATTTTTAAAGATGTTTTATGATAGTCACATCGAAAAGCGCGATTTGTGATTTGCGATGAGGATCTCATCCATGGGTTGTTTTGCAAGATTTTTCAAGGCAATTTCATATAGTTAGGTTTTATTATCCTAAGACTAAAAATTTAAGAAGGGTCCCCATTTATATCTCTAACATTAGCTATTGTTATTTATAAATGGGGGGGTTGTTTCATAGTACAACAACTCTCATGATGTCCCAGTGCTAAACCTAT
This sequence comes from Pinus tabuliformis, assembly GCA_031772625.1. NCBI lineage: Eukaryota > Viridiplantae > Streptophyta > Pinopsida > Pinales > Pinaceae > Pinus > Pinus tabuliformis. Next base: position 854,007,955 of record CM062811.1, on the reverse strand, counting down.
ATACGAATGCCTAAATGCATAAACAATATGGTGCACTGTTGTGGGGTCTTTAATTTAAAAATAGTGGTGTGCCTCTTAAATTATATGCACTAGTGTCATTAAAGTTAAAGGCCTTGATGCTTAGTATGAAATGGTGCACCATTACAGACTTATTTTTTATACAAATAAAAACAATGGTGCACTACATATATAAGGTGAACTGGTGTGTATACTATTCGATAGCACTAGAAAAGGGTAAAATTTTAAAACAATGTCGGCCATAAAATTTATTTGCACCATTTTGGGGACACCATGGAAAGGATTTTAATTTAGAAAGAATTCGTACGCTACTCATATAATAAGCATCGATACCATTAATAGAACTATACGTCCTGGTGCTTAATAGACAATGGTGCACCATTCGAGGGTTATTTTTAAAAAAATAAAAAATGTTATCACACTAAGTAACTCTAGAGAACTAGTGTGTATACTACTCGATACCACTACACTAATGTTAAATTTCAAAAATGTTGGTCATAAAATTTATTTTCAATATTCTGATGCTATACTCCCGCAAAGCCTAAGCGCTATAACCTTTTCTGAATGCCCCGATGTGTATATAACATGGTGCACCATTGTATGGCTTTTAATTTAAAAATATCGGTGCACTAGGTGAATTTGGAGCACCGGTGTGTATGCTACTCGATAGCACTAGAGAAGGGTTAAATTTAAAAAAATGTCGGTGATAAAATTCATTTTCACCATTACATGTTATACTCCCATGAAGCATTAGTTTTATTCTTATTTTCAAATACCCCGGTGCATAAATAACATGGTGCACCATGATAGGGATTTTAATTTAAAAATTGGTGGTGTGCTTCGTACATAATTCACACTAGTGTGTCACATACTCAAGTGCATTGGAACAAGATTAAATAGAAAAGAACTTACCGACCATAAAATTTAGTTTTACCATTTGCACTGTTGTAGATCTCTTAAGAACCGGTGCTACTTTTTCCTTTGTGAAGAGCCCTACCATTAGTGCTTCCCTTGGTTTTAATCCTTTAGTGCTTTGATCACAACCTTCCTTTCGAATGTTGTAAAATGGTGACCAAATTTGATTTTTTCAATTACATGGAAACCATGCCTCCCTTACAAGAAAATGTCCAGGTAATGTCTATGTTTCTCACTAACTTAAATTTTTAGCGGAGTAGAATTGAAAATTATGTGAAGAAATTCATATTATTTTTATCTTCTTTTTCGCGCACTTCATTCGAAAGGTTTTACTCACACCATTCATGGTGCACCCTATAAATTTACATGGTGCACTACAAATCAATGTGTAAATTTAATGAACCATAATATTTTAATAGTATGTGGTGCATTTCGTAAATGACAATCCATCGAGTCGTGAAGTTCATGACACACTACTTTAAAACTTTTAATTTTTACGACAATGCTTCGGGTAACAAATTGAAAACACTGCTAACTAGTGTGTAAGAACAATGCACTGGGAAGTTACATTCGAGGATGAACCACTGTAATTTTTTATTTTTTTTAACAGTGCATATGTTAAAAGTAACTTCCCGATGCATTTATTTTTACCAAACACACTGCAAAATATTAAAAAACTATATCTCATTGCGTTCGTTAACCTGAATGATCTAGTTCAGTGGGTCGACGTAAAATTAAGAAAGCAGTGCGTCAAGTCAATGTATGAACCATGTATGGTGCATTCATGTCTTTTTGGCACACCATAGTTGACTTTTTTGTTTTTAATTGAAGGTTATATGTTCATATTTATAAACACATTTTTCATTTAATAAAAAAAGTATGTTTTATGTATGAGGCTAATGTAATTTATATGTCAATCATGTAGATACATCAACGGAGAGGGGAGTGACAACAACAGGAGCAAAGGGTTGACCAATACAATGAGGTACAATAGTGGGAGGCATAAGACAGGGAGAAATATTTGTATCTTGAACCTATTATAGCAGTGACCCAAGAACTCTTGAATAATGTAGGAATTGTTAAGTATTATGAGAAGGCTACATCCATGAAGGAGAACTCTGGGTTGTTGGTGCAGCTGATCCATCTGTGGAGTGTCCATCGATAGGATTTTCATTCCAGTTCTAGCATGTGGTACTATCCCACTGAGGAGGACATATATTTTATCATTGGCCTATCAAGGAGAGGGGAGAATTTCCCTAGTTCCCTAATTTCCTCCTTAGTGTTGTAGTAGATACTAAAATTATCTACTCTCAAAGATAAGCTGGGGATCATGTAGTTTCTCTAGTTAATTTTTAGGTGTCAGGTGGACAACTACGAATCTCTATTTTTGGTGCAGAGGAGGTAGGGTGTCTCTCACTATTAGTGGCTACCATTGCACACTCTAATCAAATATGGGTAACACATTAGTTGCCCTCTTTTATTTTATGGTGATTCTTTGGTGTATATGCCATGATGTATCAGATGGTCTATCATTTTTTTTTGGCAGCTTTGTATAGCTTTTGTTAGATACCATGCTGTGACACATGGGAGGTCGAAGTTCCCTTTTTCTTTAGAGTTGTTTTTTTATTTTTTGAGAGGTTTCTGAAGACAAGGCTTACTTTTTACTATTGCCCTACTAGGTCGATGATTGAACTACGGATACACATGTGGGGTGAGATTATACCCAAGAGGGGTCATATGAAGTATCTAGCCAGGACTTCCACTGATGCACACAGGCTACTAGCTAGTGAGGTCAACCACATGCTCATAATGGTGTCATGTCCTTAAGCGCAAACAGATTGGTGACAATTTCCCAACATCTTCTTCACACAGGATGAGCCAACAGATGATAGAGGTAATATTAGTGTTTTCTTTAAATTAATCTAGTGTCATCTTATTGTCTTAATTAATTAGAATACAATTTATTCTAGCACATTATTTAACATGTTTTATTAAATTATTTAATGAAATTTTCTAATTATTGTTGTGTACTATATATTTTGTTTATATTGGCACATGCATTGGAGACATGCATCCTCCCCCACTAGATGCAGATGTGAATATGGTCAAGGTCATGGTGGGTGAGGGACGTCCTCGAACGCAGACACCAATGGATAGGTGGCCATGCATGCTTGATATTAGATTTAGGATGGAGTTAGGAGGCCGACCCTATACACTTTCGGTTGAGGAGGGAATCCACCCTATGATGACTCAAGACATCAGGGAAGATCCTAGGCTCATGGAGCTCTAGGGGGACTTGCCACATGATATGATGAGTCTTGTGTGTAATATCATCAGAGCTACTAGGCTACTAGAAATGAGGAGGGATGGACATGCAAATACATAAACTTCACCGAGTACTACCCCATCGGATGATGATCCTTATGGTGTTACTACACCTCCTCCTCTTTCACCTCACCCACTGCCTATTTCTCCTCAGAGATCAAACTAGCCACCTTCTCCTCCACCTCCTAGTTCGAATCTTGAGGCAGTTAGTCATCCATCATCTTCTACTACATACCAGGTCTCCACCAGTATTGTTGTACCACATATTTTATGGCAGCTATTTAACTTGTTTGTGTGTGTGTGTGTATCTATCTATCTATCTATCTATCTATATATATATATATAGATATTGCATTTTTTCTATTCATTTTGATGTACTTAATTTATATGTTGGTGTTGATGTGAATATTGTTAGGTCATGTTAGATATGTTCATTTAATGTGCTTGCAGATAGATGTGTACGTTATAGAAATTATTTGACAAGAGATGTATATTTTAGGATGTGTGTGGTGATGACATTATACAATGCCTATGTTTTGTTAGATGCGGTCATGATAATTATGCCTTATTATATTATTAGATATGTGTGCTAGCTAATGACATTTAAATGTGCTAGAGGTGTATATAATCAGATCATGTTAGTGAATTTGAATCTGTAGTTTAGACGATGTTGATATTTGTTAGATGGTTATCATTGTGATGTTTATTTTTATGAAATGATATTTATTATAGATCATGTATTGGTGAACTTATGTGAAATTTTATGTATGGAATTACATGCAAAATGATTTGCTTTGAATAAAAAATGCAAATATATTTTTTATAATTTACGAAGTTTAATATGGTTGAAACTAAAACTGTAAAATTACTATAAATATTTTTCTATTGAATAGATAGTTCATATATATTCATTCTAACTAAATTCTTATTCAAATAAATGTTGCGAGCAACATAGTCCTTGCCTATAGAAAACATAGCATTAAAAAAAAAAAAAATTATAAAACATGTCTAAAAAGTAGTCATTACAAAACAAAATCAATTTTACACACGATTAAATTGTACAAAGCTCTAAAGAAAACTACCTTTATAATCATAGTCTAGCATAGAAATTAGAAATTTGTGACTTATAATTATAATACAAGAGTTAGATAATATGTTATTAACCTTTGCAATTAATTTTCAAAATGTATATTGGCACATGTAATCATTAAATAAAAATTTTAAAATATTTATAATAAAATTAAAATATATAACTAATTGGTCTATAAAATCAACTATAATTAAAAAAATGTTTTCATAAAATATTGGATTATAAAAATAACATTAACCCTTGCATAACAAAAAATGTAGTGCAAAAAATTTAAGCAATTGGATCGATAGATTGAAGTATATTTCCTAATTTAGTAGATCAAAGAAGATGAGGCCAAGATCTAGTTAGCATCTCTTCGACTAAGTGGCATCACTCTCATTTGGTGGGGAATAAAGCTTAACAAAGGTAGTAAAAATGTGGGTACATTTATTTCCTCTTGGTCTAAATTTGTTTCTTTGTTGAAAGACCAATTCTAACATTTGGGCTATGAGAAAAAGGACATGATGGAATGGCAATATTTGAGCTAAGGAAAGGGCCAACGTGTGTAAAGTTTCACAGAAGAATTTAGGAAACAAGCTTTAACATTTGTCATTCCTTTAGATTCACCTGAGAGTATAACGAAGTATATTGGTGCATTACATAGTTATATCATGGATTCTTTATTATTGTTTGAACCTACTACTATTGATGCATCTAGTGTGAATTCCATCCATCTTGAAAAAAAGTGTAAACATGAGAAGGAGGATCATCCTATGAAATCATCATCCAAACATAATAACATCAAATTCAAAGTAAAAGGCAAGGGAAAGGGCACGAAGACAGGTACAAGACATAAAGGAGAAGGAGGAAAGCCATCTTGTACACATTGCAAAACAGAAGGCCACAATGATGGACATTGTTGTAAGTTGCATCTAGAGTTGAAGCCAAGGAAATTTGGTGGAAAGGACAAGAAAATTATGGTGGAAATTGTGCAATAGACCTTAGATCTGACTCTGGTGACGAAATACAGATTACAGTTGTTGGCATACAAGATAAGTATTTTCTTCATGTTAATGAAAATTCTGAAATTCATGCAAGTTCAAGTTATTCGAACGAGTCTCTTGTTGATGAACGGAAGAGGAGTGAATTTTTCAATATTTGGGTTGTGGTGAAACATACTAAAGTGGAGATATTATTTGACCCGAGCTCTCAAGTAAACTTGATTTTTGAATCCTTATTTAAAAAGTTGTGATTGGAGACCAAGCCTCATCCAAAACCCTAACCTCTTAGCTGGGTATGTGACAAAGAAAAACTTGATGTAACCAAGCAATGTAGGGTTGGGTTTGTTAATGCAATCAAAACTTGTAGATGAGGTTGATTTGGATGTTATACCATTGGATATATGTGGCATTTTTTGGGATTCCGTATTTGTATGACAGGAAAGCAATCTTCTTTTAGCATGAAAACAAATACCATCTCATGAAACATGAGGTGGAGTATATTGTTAGAGCCCACCGTGCAAAGATCAGTGTAAATATTGTTAGTGTAGTTCAAATGAAGAGGCTTATTAACTCCAACAAAGGTTTCATTCTCATGGTTGTGAGAGAAAAGGATGTAGAAGCATTTGAAGCTTTCCAAGGTTGTGATCGTGCTCACAAGAAAGAATTGTATGATATTGTTTCTAACTATGGTGGGATTTTTCAGCAACTAATTTGTTTGCCTCCAAAAAAGGGGTCCAACATGAAATTCATCCACATCCAAATCCAAGCTGATTTCAACTTTCTTTCTCAAATTAGTGGCCATGAGATTCTTCTTATTATTATATTTCTTCTTGTTCTTCAAGTTTAGCTCTAGATGCAACTTCCAACACCTCTCCTCTGTATGGCTATCAATGTTGCAGTGGTTGTTAGGATCTTTACACTAGTGTGTTGTGGCTGTCATCTTTTTATCATTTCCCCCTTTTTGTTTCTTCATCCCCTCCTTAGAAGCATCTTGTTTCTCCTGTTTCTTCAATATACTTGATTGCGCTCTTTTCAGGCCTATGTTTTCCAAGTACAGTGCCTATACACAAGCCTTGTCCACCATTTTGGGCTTGAACAACATCACTTGCTCATGCAGATGGTGATGCAAACCCCCCAAATATGTGAGGAGTACATCTGGATTCTTTGGAGTGATACCCAAAATTATAGCCATCTTTCTAAATTATGTGGTGTACTCCTACATGCTTTTGCCTGGCTTTTTCCTAAAGTAATTCCATCGATATTGGTCTTCCACGTGGCCAATGGGATAAAACGCTGACTTAATGAGGTTTTTTAAGTCCTCCAACTTAGTCACTAGAGGTTCTCCCTCCAACCTTAGGGTATCTGTGTGGCTCTCCCACCAATTCAGTGCATGGCCCTCCAGTTTCAGCCGTGCGAATGAGATCTTCTACCCTTCCTCAATCTGATGGACACTAAAATGAACTTCCAGTTGCTGCAAACAATTATTTAGCCTCAAAGCGTCGATCTCGATGTGGTATGCCTTGATATAGACTTTTTCATCGAACAAGGGGAAGAATAAACAAAAATGGGAGAAAGATAAAAGGACGGAAGTCATAGCACACCAGTGCAAAGATCTTAACAATCATTGCAACATCGATGACCATACAGAGGAGAAGTGTTGGAAGTTGCATCCAGAGCTAAACCTAAACAACAAGAAGAAAGATAATAAGAAGAATGATCTCATGGCCACTGATTTGAGCAACCTGTAAGTTGAAAGCAACTCAGACGTGGATGAGAAGATTGTATGTATGTCAGTGCCGAAGGAGGTGAATCTGAGTAGCCTTTAGCAACAAGGAGAAAAAGAAGTGACCAAACTCTTCCATGTAAAGGTATAGGTCAAGAAGATGATGATTGATGCTCTGTTTGTCTCAGGATCAAAGGAAAATCTCATTACAGCAAATCTGGTCAAGAAGTTGGGCCTGGAAGTTCATGATCATCTAAACCCATATCCACTGCGATGGGTACATAAGGATGTAGAGATGAAGGTAAAAAAATAGTGTAAAATTAGATTTTATATCAGTGTTGACTTTATTGATAAAGTCGATCTAGATGTGGTTCCCCTTGATGTATGTGGAGTCATGTTTGGGAGTCCATACATGTACATGCATGATGCAATATTCATGACAAAAGCTAACTAGTACCATCTCATCAAGGTTGGAAAATCATTCATCATCAACGTGCACAAAGGAAAGTAGAAAATTTCGCTGGTAAGTGCCAATCAAGCTAAGAAATTGATCAGTTCCCGCAAGAAGTATGTTTTATTGTTTTTAAGAGAAAATTAGTTTGTAGAGGAGTTAATAACAGGAAAGGAATCCCTAGAGGGGTGTACTAAGAAAAAAAAAAAAAATTGGAGGAATTGTTACAGTTATACAAGGATGTGTTCCAAGAGCCTAAAGGGCTACCCCTAAGAGAGAAGTGGAGCACAATATCCATCTATTAGCAGACTCCCCATTGCCAAATATTGGGTTGTAATGACAGTCTATTATAGAAGCAAGTAGGGTGAAGAAACACTTGCAGCAGCTACTGGAATAAGGTGTCATTCGACCAAATACATCACCATGTGGGTCACCCATCATCATTGTGACAAAGAAGGATGGGGCTTGGCGGATGTGTATAGATTACAAGGCGTTGAATAAAATCACGCCTAAGAATAGATACCTCCTACCCAAGATAGAAGATCTACTAGATCACTTGCAACAAGCAAAATATTTCACCAAACAGGACTAGAAATCTAGATATCACTAGGTTTGAGTCAAATAAGAAGATACATGGGAGACCTCCTTCAAAACCAGGCAAGGTTTGTATGAGTGGTTAGTTATGCCATTTGGCCTATGTAATGCACCGGCTACATTTATGAGATTAATGAATGATGTACTATGCCCTTTTATAGATTCATTTGTTATTTTCTATTTGGATGATATATTGGTGTATAGTGCTACCTGGGAGGAGAATATTTCACGTTTGACACAGGTGTTGGAAACATTGAGGAAGCACCAGCTGCTAGAAAATCTCAATAAGTGCGACTTTGCACAGCAGTCCTTGGTGTATTTGGGATATGTGATTGGTGGAGGAGAATTGAAGATAGATTATTCTAGGATGGAGGACATCATGAAATGACTAGTTCTTGATAATGTTACTAAGGTTAGGATTTTCATTAGATCAACATAGCACCTGAGAAAATTCATAGCCTCGTTTTCAGCTGTAGTAGCACTACCCCATGCCATAACAACAAGTGGAAATGGTTTCCAGTGGGGAAAAGGGTAGTAGAAGGCTTTCGATGAGTTAAAGAAGAATATCAGTCAAGAACCATTAGTGGTATTACCAAATCTACAATGACCCATTGAAGTGGAGATAGATGCGAGTGGCTATGTTATTGGAGTTGTCCTGGTGCAAGGAGGAAGGCTCGTTTGCTACCATTCTGAATTATTTCATGGGGTAGTTCTTAACTACCCTACCTACGGTAAGGAGCTTGTTGAAGGAAATGTATTTAGGTTCGGTCTTCATAAATGTACTTTTGATATTTGTACTTATCCAAGAAAAGAAATATTATTTTTATAATATATGTCAATGCGTTTCTTGCTCATTGAAATAGTTCTAGCACTAGTTAAAGTGCTATAGGTGAGTCAAATAGTCAATAGGAAATGTTGAAGGCCTTAAGGGCATGTTATACCTTGTATGTGTATGTATTATGTTCAAGATAATACCTCCAAGAAAAGTCACAAGCATCCTCCAACAAATGACATCCTAAAAAGAAGAAATCTGAAGCATAAAAGTCAGGTCAACCTCAAGTTATCTAGTTGGCCTCAAGTTGTCCTAAAAGAAGGAGTAGACACCTATATATTAGGGTCATTACACCACTCAAATATAACACATTCATAGCTCTAAAATTAGCACAGAAAATGAGGAAGAAAAAGGGTGATCAAGTGACAAGAAAGGGAGCCTTTAGTGTAGCCTACGAGGAGTCTAGGCCGAAGTTAAGAGGACTGTTTTCTATGGTAGAAAACAATCACACATGTGTGAAATAGAGCCTCTTCTTGCGGTCATTGTAGCACTATCATCACAGTCACATAACATCATTGGTTGGGAAATCTAAGTAGGCCTATAAGGCCACTCACTCAAGCGTAGAAGGATCCCTCTCAGCTGAAGAAGGAAGATGTCTAAATCACAAATAAAACAGGCATATGTGTGAAGGTAAAGAGGTTGTCCCTGTTTTCATAAAATCCCTTCCATTAGAGTCATACAATTTCATTGATTGGTGAAGACAAGAAAGGAATCATCATAGGAAAATTATCTCATCAAAGGTATCTCCTACAGAGCAATTGCAATAAGGTTTAATAACAAGTTGAAAGAATAACGAAGTGTCAGAAGGAGGAGGATGAAGTCTTGGGTAGCAAAGTGTCAGAAGAAGGAAGCATGTGTGCTGGGGAACAAAGTGCAAAAAGGAGAAAGGGTTTGACTTGTGCTCGAAGGATATTCTAGTTAAGGGTCTAGGGTTTGGCATTAATCAATAGAAGCTTCAATAAGAGAAATTCACTAAAGGGTTTTCCTCTCAATAGAAGAGAGGTTTTGGCCCTATGAGAGAGCCAACATCTTGTTTTCTTGTATTTATGTTTTGGTAGCAATTTGATGAAGTACACACATATGCACTAATAAGAAGAAGAAAAAGAATATGTTAATAAGGAAAAGTAAAAATACTCTACAAATTGTTATCAAGTAACAAAGAATCACACTACGCTATTTTTCCTTAAGATTCTTCAACAAAGCTCTATGCCATGGTGTAAACTGTGAAGAAGTGGGAGCACTATCTAATGGAAAAGGAGACAATAATCCACACGCATCACCATTCATTATAGTACCTGCAGGCCCAGAATAAGCTACAACAAACCAGGCATTACAAGTGGATGGGGTTTTTACAACAGTTCCATTTGGGGATCAAGTATAAGAAGGACAACGCAAACAAGTTGGCCAATATGATTTCAAGGCCACCCAAATCAAAGATTACATCTTTTGGGACTCTTATGCACATGGATCCATTCACCCATGATGCATACAGAGAGTCATATTCAAAATATGAGGACTTCAAGGACGTGTATCAATAGTTGCGGAGTCAGAGTCATGTGCACGATGGCGGCAACACCATTGACTACCATGTCCAGGATGGGTTACTCTACATGCTTGAAAAGTTTTGTGTACCTAAAAGTGATCATTTTCAACTAATCAGGAAGGCTCACACCTCCAAGGTTGTAGGGCACTTTGGTGTAGGGAATACCATGGCTAACCTGTAGAGGTATGTGTATTGCACCAAGATGCAAGAACAAGTAGCTAGGTTCATAAGAGGATGCATGCTTTGTTGTACCATCAAGCCTAGAAACACAAAATAGGGTCTATATCATCCCTTACCTATACCTACTCATCCTTGGGAAAAAATTTCCATGGACTTTTTGGGAGGTTTACTAACAACAAAGAAGGGACAAGACTACCTGTTCTTGGTATTTGATAGGTTCAGAAAGATGTGTGTTCTGATGCCCTGTAAAAATACCATCAGTAGGTAAGAAGTAGCAAACTTGTTCTTTAGATAGGTCTGGTTACACTTTGGGATACCAAGAAGCATCATTTTAGACAGGGATACAAGATTTCTTAGTGCATTCTAGACTACATTGTGGGAGAAGATGCACATGAATTTGAAGAGATATACAACATTCCATCCATAGACATATGGGTAGATAGAAGTAGTCAATAGGAATTTGGTGCAACTTCTCATGGGTTACAACCAGAATCATTCGAATACCTGAGAATAAAATCTGGTATATATACAACATTCTTATAATAGAGTAGTCCACACTTCTATAGGAAAGTCCCCATTTGAAACTTGTTTTGGATATTTTCCACCTTCACCTTTGGATATTGCATATGGGCAAAAGGAAGGAGTGAATGAAGACATTACAGGAGATGATTTGAGGGCTAAAAATTTTATAGATAAGATCAGGAAAATCCATCTACAAGTACAGGAAACATTGCAGAAGTCACAGGTGAAGTATAAGGCCAGACATGATCAGTACAGAACAGAGAAATCATTCAAGGTGGGAGACAAAGTATGGCTACAGTTTAACAAGGAGAGGTTGCAAGGGCCTAGTAAGAAAATCAAGGCTCTATGGTGTGGTCCCTTTGAGATATTATAAAAGGTGGGTGATAATTCCTATCGACTCAGTTTACCAAAACATATGCGCATTTACTCAGTTGTAAATGTAGAGAATTTGAAACTCTATGAGATTTCCATGTTAGACCAGGAATAAGAATAGGTCCTACCTTCTGTGGAGGATTTGGCACCAAACGCTCAACCATAGTTGACAGAAGATACAATTTTGTAGAAGAGGTCTAGAACTACAAGGCAAAAGCAACAAAACCTTTGGCAGATTGGGTTGAAGGGAAAACTTCCAGGAAAATCAAAATGGTACACCAGAGAGAAGGTGGAGGAAAATTTTTCTCACCTCATTCAGTAAAACATTTTGGGGACTAAAAGCCTCCCAAAATGGGGAGGTGTGACCTACATTAGATCATTATATTGTTTTTCATCCATCTTAATGCATTTCGATTGGAAAAAATGGAGTAATCAGCTCACGAGACCATTTTTACCAATGGGACCCAGTTTAGTGAAATAGGGTCTGAAACCTTTCAGGAGAATTTTTAGGCTTAAAACGGAATTTTTTAGGGGTAAACGTTTTCCCAAAAAGGGGCATCTTTTCATGCTATAATACATAGAGAGAGATTTCCAACAGTGCAAGAATTGTGTCAATCAGAGTCTTTATGCAAAAGTTATGCCACTCAGAAGTTGAACTTCATGTTTTCACACCTATAGTTTAGGAGGATGCCGCATCAGCCCCCATTATGTATGGAAAATGGGCTAGCCACGTGTTTCTGATGTAAAATACTCTAGAAGAGTCTATTTTGTAACTCTAGTTAAGGGTTCCTATAGTCAAACTTAACCACTAGTAGGCTATTAGGTTGTGTTATAATCGGGCCACTAGGAGGAAGAGGCATTCCATTCTTTCGAAATAATTTTGTTCCAAAGTTGAGAAAATATAACTAGGAGAGATAGGAGGTAGAGAACACCAAGAGGATATGTGCAATGTATCATCTCATGGGCCACAAACATTACTTCTTTGTATCTACAGCCAGATTTCTAGACAGAGAGAGAGCAAAGCGGCCTCACCTTCCAATTTGGGTTTCTCCTGAAAGGGTTTCCCAGAGAGCATATATTTTGTGTTATGTGTGTGAGAGATTATTTTTTCATTCTCTACTTTTCTTCTTGATTTAATTTTACATGCATGAACTAATTACCGTTAATTTTATAGAACTAGAAATTAAATAAAATTGTAAGAGTGTAGAATCTCAAATTTTTAATATAATGTTATCAGATCTGTTGTGATGATTTGTCCGGTCGAATATCCACGGTATTTTACAGATCATTGTTCCTAAAAATGGTGGGGTTTTTTAGGAACTAAGTGGTTTTCCTCCAAAAATAAGGATCCAATATGAAATTCATCTCCAATAATATTATCCTTTACCTAATGTGGGTATGTATAGGTTATCGATTGTTGAAATGGAGGAGATCAAGAACCAGCTGAAGGAATTGTTAAACCTGGAGTGTTGGTTCCAAAGAAGGATGACACATGGAGGATGTGCATGGAATATCATGTACTCAACAAGATTACATTTAAAAAATTCTACCCTCTCCCATGCATAGATGATTTACTTGATTAGTTGAAAAATGAAATTTATTTCCCAAAATTTGATTTGTGCAATGGCTACCACCAAGTCAGAATTGTAGAACATGATGTGTGGTAGAATGCATTCAAGAAAATGCAGGGTTTGTTCAAGTGGTTGGTGATTCCATTTGGACTGTGAAATGCTCCAACCACATTTATGAGGGTGATGAATTATATTTTTTAAACTTTTCTTGATGATTTTGTGCTTGTGTATCTTGATGATATACTTGTTTTCAATAGATATTGAGAAGATCATGTGATTCATGTTAATAAGGTGTTTGATTTTTTGCAAAAAGAAAAACTATATGTAAAAATGTCCAAGTGTGAATTTGGTAAGACTTCTTTGGTTTACTTAGGTCATATTGTTGGAGGAGGACAGTTGAAAATTGACCCTTCAAAAGTTGATGTGATTGTTAAGTGGCCTAAGCCTACCAATGTAATAGAAGTCCACAATTGTTTGGGTGTAGTATAGTATTGGAAAGGGTTCATAGAAAACTTCTCCATCATAGCATCTCCCTTGCATGCTCTAACAAATGTGAAACACACCTTTCAGTGGGGAGGAAAGCAATAGAAGGCTTTCAATACCATGAAAGAGAATATTAGTACCACACCAATTTTGGCCTTGCCTAACCTCCAGTAGCCTTTTGAAATTAAGACAGATACCAATGGTTACACCATGGGTGTTTTGTTGAGGCAACAAAGGAAACATACAATGTTTCCATTCAAAGACTTTCTCCCAAGATGTTGTGAATTTTACCACCTATGGAAAGGATTTGTGTGCTTTGGTGCAAAGCGAAAAGAAATGGAAAAAATAATTGATTCGTAATGAGACAATTATTCATACTAATCACCATCCCTTACAATACCTACAATCTCAAACCAAGTTGCAATAGGCACGCTATTTTAGGTGGATGGGATTTCTTCAACAATTTCACTTGGTAATCAAATATAAAAAGGGCACTAGCAACAAAGTAGTAAATATGCTCTCTCGTCCTCCTATTTTTGCATCTGTTATTTTGCAAAATGCTTCTTTGTCTCATGAAAGTTATGTTGAAAAATATGTTGTTGATGAATATTTCAAGGAGATTTATGAGAAGCTAACCCATGGATCGCAGGTAGAAAATTACCATTTGCAGGGCAAACTCTTGTACCATCTTGGAAAAATTTGTATTCCCACCAATGAAATATTCCATGTAATTAGAGATGTACAACATCGTCTCTTGTGTTGAGTCATTTTGGTGTAGGGAAGACTATGTCTCATTTACATAGGTTTTTCTATTAGCCTTATATGAAATAAATTGTATCGAAATATGTAAAGGGATGTGTGATGTGTTCTAAGCCAAATAATAGAAAATTGGGGCTATACACACCACTCCATGTTCCTTGTCATCCTTGGGAAAGTGTGTCTATGGACTTTGTTGGGGGTTTTCCTTTGTCTAGGAAAGTTCAAGACTATTTTTACGTTGTAGTGGATAGATTTAGTAAGATCTGTATCTTAATTCCAGGTAAGAAGTAGATAACTGCAGAGCAAATTGCTCCACTCTTCTTTCAATATGTATGGGTCCACTTCGGGTTACCCACATCCATTGTATCTGATCAAGACTATTGGTTCCTTGGGGAGTTTTTGGATAATTTTGTGCATAATGATGGACATCAAACTGAAGAGGAGCATGGCATTCCATCTAGAGACCGATAGATAAAAATAGGTTGTTAACTACATAATGTTTCACTTGCTATGAGTCTATTGTGGGAAGCATCCCAAGTTGTAGGATGAGTAGCTTCCTTAGGTGCAAAATGCATACAACAGAGAAATGCATTCATCCACCCATAGCTCATTGTTCAAGACATGTTTTGGTTACATGCCGAAAGATCCCTTAGCATGATCTCTGGTAAAGATGATTATTCCCGCAAAGAAAGTGAAAAGGACAAATCATGCAAGTTCATTCAATGGATCCAAATGATTCATCAAATATTGCAGGAACACTTGGAAAATATTTAGGCTCGATACAAAGCTCAACATGAAAAACACTAATTTAATCACTAGTTCTAGGTTGGAGACAGGTTATGGCTCCATATTAGCAAGGACAACATGAAGGGGGAAGACAAGAAATTGAGACCAATTCAATATGGTCCTTTCACCATCTTGGAGAATATTGGAGACAATGATTTTCACCTTGACTTGCCAGCATATATGCAGATGTATTCCATTGTGATTTTTGAAAATTTGAAGCTCTAAAATAATCCTATGATCATGGATACAAAATAGATTGGACATGTTCCTTCATTGGATGACTTTGCATTAGATTACTCGGACAAACTTCTTGAAGATATCATTCTTAACAAGAGGACCAGAACTTCATGATAGGAAGATGTGTGGTACCTTTGTGTTAGTTTCAAGGGGATGGATCGAAGTAAGGATGGTTATATTGAAAATGAGAAAGCGAGGGAACAAATCCCTCAATTACCAGTTGATTGATAAGGCTTTTGGATGCCTAAAAGCTCATCAGTGGGGAGGAATGGTCCAGAGGATCCTAAAAGGCCAAATTTTACAGGTCTTCGAAATGAAATGAAACCTATCACAAATATAATATCTCATCATTTTGAATCCAATGGAACAAACAAAACCTCAGTCCGACACCATATGTGAAAGTTATGGCCCGCTAAAGTTTTTGACAAATAAAAAAAAAATTGCAGATAAGGCCCATAAGCTGCCATGTGGCAGCTGATATCAATAGTATAGTCAGTATTATGGTTAGAAAAATATGGAATATTCCTAGCCAATCTAAAGATAACACATCATAGGCTCATAATGGTCACGTGGTGCCCAATCTGCGGTCAACACTTGGCCCAATGGCACGGTGCCACGTGGAACCCCATAATTGGCCAGTCAACCCTTGATCGGGCCAATTCTAGCAAAGATGCTAGTGAAAACTAGTTTATTAGTTCCATTATTATTGGGCTAAATTTGGTGGCCATTTGGAGAAGAGCCAGATATGTTTGATGGGTCTCCAAGTTGTTAGACGTGTAAAACCTATGGTCAAATTGTCAAACAGAATTGTTGGGTGGTTAGGTCAAACTCGTCAAATTGTTACCATGTTTGTGTTTTTATTTGAAAATAAATGTGTTGTATGGTCACTAGGGGTCGAACTCGTGATCACCGCATGACCAAAAAAACCACATGGACCCCGTTTCCAACGGGCCAAATGACACTACATTGTTAGGTCTGCCAAAAAAAGATATATTTAAACCACTTATTTGCACACCGACGGGGAGAGGCTGCATGACACAATGCAAGAGGGTTGAGGCCATGTTGTAGAGGAGTTGTTGGCTGTGTTGTGCCTGACCCAGGTTCATAGTTAGTTAGCCAAAAAAATCCCTACACTACTGGCCCTTTTGGCATCAGCCCGTGGAGCGCAGACCGAAGCCTCACCTGAAGCAATATGGGGGGATGTTGGAACCAGGTTTCTACACCTTGAGATGGTCGTGATGTTAGTTTATATCCTCTAGTCCTACTTTCGCGCAAGTCACTAAGTTTTAGGGCTCTGTTAGTCTAGCCCTTTATTCCACCCTTCAGTACCTCTGCAAAGGTGTACGATTGACCTTCACGCAGCCCTAACCTGCGATCTAGATACTTTCGTGCTGATATGACATCGTATTATGTAGGTTCCCAAGTTATCTTAAGTGTTTTAATTATCTTACTAAACAATCACAGTTAGCGCTGCGTAAACTGATATTCTTACTTATTTTCAATTAACCAATATAATCACATATATTCGTGCATCCCATAAGAATTGTAAATTAAACCCGAAATGCAATATAACCAGATGTAGTAACAGGAAATAAATACACAGAATTTGTAGAATACTTCTCTTTATTGATATCTCTAGTTTAATATAGACTCTACCTGCCCTGCACACATAGCTACAGGGTTCCATGCACTCAGCTGCAGACTTCCACCCTAGGCCTCTGTGCACTTAGCTATAGAGCCTCTACCTACGATAAGACCCGAAACACTTAGACTTCTCTACCAAGACTCCAGGAATTTTTTTCTTACCAAAAACTACTTAGAGATGACTTACTTAGCTCCTTTTATATAATCCCATGGTCCGGGGACCATGGGTGGATCTTTACAATCGACTTTACACTTTACAAAATAAGGGCGAACAATGCTTTATGACTCATGACACCTTCGTGCTCCGCAACAATAAAATGCAGAGATTGTATAACTTTATTACAAAACTTGTCCCAAAACATGGGCTTTTAGCCCAAAAATGTCCTTGGGGGATCCCGTTGCCAACACGAACCAAGAGTCAGAAATATGCATGGGCAAGCATGATTTTTGAGAGAATCTCTAGGGAATATTTTGTACCAATATTCTTAAGATATTCCTGTAGGAAATATTGCAAGTAATTGATCCGAATTGGATCCTAAAACAATTCCATGATTGTTAAGAATGAATGACAGACTTCAAGAAATCTTATAGCTATCAGAAATAACCTCTGAATGATGGTAATTTGCAACCAGCATGGAACAACGAGGACCTTCGGTCAAAGCGCATTGAACGTTGGCCTATGGAAACCGGGCATGGCGTAAAAATGGCAATTGGGAAGCTCAGATCTAGAAATGGAGGCTGTTTCTGATATGTGATTAGCACAATTGCGTATCATTGCGCAAAACCCCTCGAAGAGGAAAAGCCCCAAGCACTTGGTCACAAGGGAAACCGAAAAACCATGGGAAAACGCTAAAACCAACAAGGTGAGTCCTATGCTCAAAACTGGTACAATATCGAAGGCATTTCGAGCGGTAAGTGGGTTTGGCTAAGGACCAAGCGATTCCATACACCGAGTGATGCATGTCCTGTGGATGAGAGAGAAAAATCGCTTACATTGCGGAGTAACGATCCAGCAACTCAACCATGCGATATGAGCGAAGACCGTGGGATCTGGAGGCTCCAAATCAACGACAGAGGTTCAACCCGATGGATGACTGGACTTGAGGGTGAAATAAACTATGATGCATAAGATTTGGAGTCCGATTTGACCGATGAGTTGACGAAAGTATCCATTTCGCAGGCATCTAGGAAATAACTGAAAAACGACTGTTCAGGAAGAACTGACACTCAGTTTGCAAAGAGACAGGTGGCCACCTCTCTGCGAAGTGTTACACAGCGATGATGATGCAGGGCAGAGGAGTCCCAGTGGACAGAGGTAGGCGATCCTGAGAGATGGGAAGTAGAAACAAACAATCAGGGGAATGAACTAGCTTTAAATCCACGAGCTGATAGAGACAGTGAGGCAGAGAAGCAGTGAAGAAGCCGAAGGCCGAGAGACATAGAAAGAGAGGAAAAGTTGTAGATGACAGAGAAGCCAAGCTGATCGTCATAGTAAGGGTAGCATCAAGTAGATAGAGACTAATTGAGGTTGAAATTCGATAAGGGGAGTTTGTGAACTCTAAGGACTTGGGAATTCCAAGTGCCATTCTACTGATCATCCTCTGTCAAGTGAGACTCAGCTTGAGCTCCTTATTGTAAGACTCTACCTTAAAAACATAATAAAAATGCCACCACTAAAGGCTAGACCAAGAGACATAGCCCAAGAGGATTGGGTGAACTCCTTATTAAATTTTTTGGTTGTTTATGTTTTGCTTACTATGATCTCTTACTGTTTTAAGTTTCTGTGTTTTTCACAATCTTATCGATCCGTTGCACAAGATAACATAGACACACACACTAGCACATGAGTCTATAATACCTTCATTAATTTCCTGAGGTCACCTAGGGGTGATTTCAGATCAGTAATCTTTATATTCCCTAGAGCCCTAGAGGTCCCCAAGACATAAAATAATCAACTTTATACTCAAATTTTATGAAATTTCGCCAAGAATCCAATGATGCAGCTTTTTTCATATTTGAGTAGCCCATTTTTAGATTGTCCCCAGAACCAAAGGTATAAAGTGTAATTCTACCATGTATGCATTTTTTTTTTGCTGAGTTTGATAAACAAGCCTCCCAACTTTGAGCAGGGTCCAGAGACGTAGTCCACCTTGGATGAAATTCATTATCAAATTGTGTGTGTTCTCCTTATCTTTATCATTACCTTTTATTTTCCTCTTCTGTAAAGTGTATACACATGTGGTTTTCATTCTATTTTATATGCAATTTGAAATACATATATGAAGTAAAACTATATGGATCAATCACTACCGAGCACTAGAGTTGCTGCATGAGTGCACATTTGATTTTTCTGAGTGCAAGGAACTAAAGGGATAGATGTCATGTCAACTGGGTTCAATCAACTCTAATATAACTAAGGCAGATAGTAAAACTAGGAAGGATGAGAATAAGGCATGATGGCTAATGGACATAGAGGAAGGTGTTGAGGAAGAGGAGGATTTGGCTGAGGACAATGAACCATTGTTTGTTACAATTGTGGTAAGCAAGGACACTTACCTTAGGACTGCACTAATCCTTGTTGTACTTGTATCTATTACAAATCCTTAGATTTCCCGATGAAAAATTTCCCACAACTAATCACAAAATGGGAGGAGAAGAAGGGACCCAATGTACACATGATCGTTTTTTAACCTAATTGGACTCAACAATGAGTAGGTACAGTGACGTGTGGGGGATTCAAGACAAGAGAAGATGTTGTGAAGGCTTATACACCGTAGCCACACTGGGTAAGGAGAGCCCCTAAACCTCCTCTAAAGTTTGACCCTATACAAGAAATGGTTGCAGTAGAATGGGATAGGTCAGAGGCTATGCCTAAAATGACCATGCCAAAGGTATATGAAAACACCACGGGTGAGGAGACAAGGTTAGAAGAAGATCCTGTTCAAATCCTACTATGAACTTATTTGGAATTAGTAAAAGATCCTTAGGCCCTAAATAAATTTAGGAGGATGG
The DNA here is from genome assembly GCA_031772625.1 of Pinus tabuliformis. Taxonomy (NCBI): domain Eukaryota; kingdom Viridiplantae; phylum Streptophyta; class Pinopsida; order Pinales; family Pinaceae; genus Pinus; species Pinus tabuliformis. The sequence continues at coordinate 853,987,918 of CM062811.1, read as the reverse complement.
TGGAGCAGTGTGCTAAGGAACGCAAGGTAAACACTATGTGGATTACGTCATATGAAGTGAACTAGGTGGCACGCAGGAAGAGAACCAATAAAGAATTTTGATTCAATACACAGGTCAAGGAGTATGAGATGGATAAATTTAGCTCAGACTTGAGATCGGATATAAATATTCTACCAAAAAGAACTTGGGAGATGATAGGGAAGTCAAAGCTCACTTGGTCTCCAATTCCACTTAGATTGGAAAACTAACATTGGATTTTTCCTATTGGAAAGTTTTCAGGAGTACTAGGGGACATCGACGAGGTGACAAACACTATTGATTTCAAGGTGATCAAGATTGTGGATAATATCAATCCCTATCCGTCTCTTTTGGAGATTGACTAGGATTTTGATAACCTAGTATTTATTAATTTAAAGAAAAGACATTTGTTTTTTGAAGGTAGAGATATCTGAGTGACAAGACCATTGGATTCCACATTAAGTAGATCGATATGATGAGCCAGTAAAAGGCAATCTTTTTAAGGAGGAACTAGAGAACACATATAATGTCACAACTTGGTTGGATAATTATATAAATCCTATAGCTGGCGAAGTGATGAGCTGGTGCAGTATTGGATCTTGTGCCTTTGTTTTGGAAGAACACTTGGAGAATTGAGAGAATCGAATACATGACATCAATACCCATAGATGTGCACATGTTATGAGGATGGTTTGTTGGATAGGGAGAGAGGTGAATAATCCATCTTGCTTTGATGGATTGCCAAAAGAAGATATTTTTGTTTGAGAGTATAAGGATCAGATATTGGACTATCAAAGGATTCTTGCATTGTACAATGCGTTACGTGCCACCTCAACCAAATGGTGGACCACACATAAGGAACACATCATGCAATGGATACCATGTAAACAATTGATGAAAATTAGATTCAGGACCAACTCTGGGGTCCCTAGAGAGAAATATTCAGGCATGGAATGCCCTAGAACTCTCTTGAATCAGTGTGTCATAGCATGGAGCAAGGGATGAGTGCCACCGCAAGAATGGGTACATCGATTTATACATACCTTGGAAATCATTATAGCTAGTTGTTATATTGAGTTGGAAGTGTGTAGAGGAACACAAGATTAGGATGAAATGGTGCAAAATTTATGGACTACATTTAGCTTTGAAGTAAAAGAGTCATTGTTGGATGAATCTTTGAAGGTGTTGTGATGGAAGATATTCACTGCTAACAAACCAATAATGAGCAAGAGTGAAACATTGTGTTCAATACATCAAAAATTAAAGTGGGTTCAGGAACTCTTGGAGTTCTACAATGTAGCAGAGAGGGGAGAGGACGATGATGATCCCTGAAAAATTCAAATTATAGAAGTAGAAGGTGAGCATGCAGTAGAAGGACCACCATTGTAGTTTGCGGAGTATTCACAACCAATTAATACTCAAAAGGTGAACATTAGGACTGAAAAAATTCCCAAGATGGCGGACATTGGAGATTATTGGGATGAAAACACCATCAAGAAGGTTGTGGACTTATTGAGTGAGTACTAGGACCATGCTCTTGATGTTTCTAAGGACGTGGGAAGCACTATCAAAGGAAAGGTCAAATTTGTAAGGGGAAAAGGGATGGTTATGCATTGCAAGAAGGTCGGTATGATCCCTAACTACACCAACTTCCAAGAAGTGGAATATTTAATCAAGCAATAATGGGAAGGGGTGGCATCCCCTATGTATATATGTAAAATTTGATGTAGATAAGTTCAAATATAGTAATAGTTAGGATGATGTTTGGAGATATTACAAAGGAGAGGTGAAAACAAATTCAGCATGTCGGTAGGAAAAGGGTCAGGCTAGAGTTAGGTCCGTAAACGTGTATGGTAAAAATAGACAACACGTTGTGTTTCGGGCGGCACCACCAAGGAGTAATAATGTGAAGAGTTCATGATTAGAGATGAGAGCCCCAATTCTATATACCAGGGACATCAGTGACGACGTATCTTGACATGTGAGGGTTCAGAGATTTAAGTGAGAGGTAGGACCACATGATAAAACTGCACTAGAATGGCCATTCCCTTTAGGAAAATCTTTGTTGAAATGCAAGAAAGCAGTTGAGTAGGTACAGGAATTGCATGACCAAATTCACCACATTGATCAAGAAGTGGGAAATATGAGCCCCAATGATAGAAGAAAAGTAATGCATGATAAGTTGTGACTCAGGGAATAAGTGGACAAACTTCAAGAAGAACAAAACCCCTAGATACATCTCCAAGATTACAAATTGATGAAAAATGTGCAGACAATAAACAATGAGGATGTCAACATTATCACTAGGGAAATGACTACCAGAACAAAGCCCCTGAAATCTAAGGTTGAAGCATAGGCAGAAGTGTGAAAAAATTGTTGAAGGCCAAAAATGAATATATCTCTTCAATGAAGAAGGACTGAGTGGCTCATGATGAGCCACATTTTTGTGTTGGGGGCTTGTTGGGGCCCAAAAAAAAATTGGTAAAATTTATAAGTATAGTACCACATAGTAGGGATGAGGAGCACGAGAGGTTGAGTGGAGCACAATATAGGGTTAGTGCAAGGAACATGGCATGGTGCAGTTGGACACCACACAACAAGGATAAGGATGGCCCCAAAGATAGGAGGCACATACAAAGGCAATATTGGTAGTTAGTATTTTTTAGAGGATGGAGCCTAACAAGGATATCTTGGAAAGTAGGAGGATGGAGATATTTTGCAGGAGGAGGAGGAAGGGCAGAGTGGAGTCGACTGGCATGAAGGATATTTTGAATGGTCGGTATTGCACATGGGATAACTTAAGAAGGGATGAGGAAATATCTTAACAAGCTTCAGAACAACTAGAGAATTCAGGAAAAAGACAGGAGGGTTCAGGAGGTTTCTAGATGAAGATAAGAAGGGTTGGTAAGGAAATAGCACAGGTTTAATGTTGGTTGTTGTATGTTGAACATTAGATGAGAAAGAAAAGGACATAAGAAACCTATGGATTATTTGTCTGGTCATTTGATGTCTATGTCTATCCATTTTGTATCTTAGGCATATGTTTGAGTCTGCAGATGTAGGGCAATATTTTTGTAAATAAATGTTCTTTATTTGAGTTTGGTCCCTATGATTCGGGTTTATGGTTTGTTCCTATTAGTATATGGTGTCTATTTGGAAGGCCAATCATCTCATCAGTCTAGTGAATGTAACTTTGGGCACAACTCCTCTTTCATTAATATTAATGTAACCTAATGGACAGACGAGTTTCTCCATATCTCGTACAAAATTTTATGTGTTATATGTTGTTTAGATGCATCAATTTCTTGTATGATTTATGATATTCATAATGTTCATGGGAGTGTTTAATAATATGAATGCTCATGATACTGATGCAGTGTTGGATTATTGTATGCAGACTGGATATTTTTTTTCTGAATAATTATGAATATGTTTGAAGGGTCGGATAGCTATTAGAGGGTTGAAGTAATAACTAATGTTGTCCGTTGGTAAGCAAATTAATCTAGTTTCAGTGTCAAGTTAACCTTTAATTACTAAATCTTCCACGTGTTTTCATCTACTACATGTGTTTATCTTAGACTCATGTGTTCTCTAATGAGCCAAGGTGCTTAACACCTTACGCAATGTGCGGTAATGGGTAGAAAGTGAAGGATGTATATTCTAGTAGTTGTACGTCGTGAGTCATAAGATAGACCTATCACATTATGGAAACATGGTCCAATAGTCAATCATTAGCATCTCTGGTGAGGCTTCATTCACTTAGCGGGTGTTTCCGAAATGGTTGATGCAAAGTGGGTATTTATTGGCCACTCCATAACAAATCTCAGGTCTGTCAGAATCCTACGTGCCAACAATTCCAAAGCTTGAGATGGAGTTCTTTCAAAGGGAAACCCCAACCAAAACAACAGATGAAAGAGGATGTCTCAAGGCCATTCTTCCTTCATCCACCAACTACATAAGCTTCCACTAAGTCCTCTCACACTTTCATACACAACAGACATCCAGGTCATGATATCACTTTAGAAAGAGTTCAACTCACTTTCAAGAGAAGAGAGTCCACAATAATGAAGGTTAATCATTGAATAATCTATTGATAGGTGGAATAAATAACCCCTCTAAGTGGTTCATCAGTGAGACAAACACAAGAGCTTCAACCCCCTAGGAAACTCTTGGTGGTTCACTATCCTCACATGCACCTGAGTGATTCTTCCCAATATAGTAGGTTCTTCAATCCCAAGATTTTGATGGGTTCCTTATCCCTTACGAAAGCCTCTTATCTTTGTAATATTTCACCCACCAATCCTCTCTCATAGGATTCCCTAGTTGTTACTCTTTTATAGTGTTTGATTTCTATTCTACTCTCTGTTAGCGCTCGAATCTGCCTCAGGCTGAAGGAAGGCAAGGTTCAAGGCAACACCAAACCAAGCTCATCCTTGTAGCTAGCCCTACGAGGACAGGAGAGGGCTCTCTCCGGGTCTATCTTGATAAAATGATCAATAGAGTCCGAGATGACTTAAATGGTAACTGATTTTAGGCTAGTAAATGAATTTGAATGAGGGATATTTGATTTAATGACTAAGTTGTTGGGCTGTATGGGACAAGGACAGCATGAGCAGAGATTTAACCAAAGGCATAGGATATTTCATAAGGCGAGATAAGCATGAGCTTTTAGCAATAGAATTGAATTTAAATGGGGTGAAAAGGCTGCTTAAGAAAGCTGAAAAGGGCATTAATGTATGAATCCTTTCCAGGCAGAAGAAAACACATAAACACTGAACACTTCCTCAAGGCAGAGCAATGACTAAATTCTACCTTTCTCACTTAAAAGTATTCAGCTGGAAACGATCATGAATGAATTGCAAAACATCACAAGATACATATGAAACAGAGAGAAAAAACACATGCCTAAACTCATACCGCAAGAATCTTATAAATCAGAGCTGCACCATTTAATTATTTCTCTGTCAAAACTATACAGTGATAGTGCTGGGTTTTTTCTTCCCACACTTTTTCTTAGAACTTAGAACCCTTGACACATAATTTTTCATACAATAAATAGACTCAGGAATGGGAAAATAGATCGATTGAGAATAGGGGCCGTTTCACCTAAAATCATGAGAATAGGAAAAGTCTGCTATAAAAAGGAGCAGTGTTACATTTTGTTTGTTGATGGCCAATTAAAAGACAAAATTTGGAGCGTGGACCCTTTGAATTGCAACTGCAGTTAAAAAATAGACCATCGTTTCCTATCTTTCTGCTGCGGTGACTCTTCACCTTACGCTGGCCCTTTGAATCAAAAACTAATTTTTCAATAAAAATGGTTTTCCACTAAAATTTTGCCTTTAATGAATGCACCCAACTACAATTTTCTAAGCTCGACACGAGTCTCTATTTTGCAGAAATTACTTATATCATTGGTCTGAGAGAGCTGGTCTAATGAAAGCGTAACAATGATCACCCTACACACCTCCACTATGAACCAAAACACTATGAAGAGTATATAAATTGCGCACACTTCTATCTGCATCTGGAGAGAGATATTTTCCATTGTCTCTGTCTAAGTCAAGTGAAGTAGAAATTCATATCGATCATTTATCTTGACCATTGTGTCTCGCATGAAATCATATTCAACGCTTCAACTGAATTTGTAGTACAGGAGGAAAACCACGAAAAAGAACACCTTCTCTTGCCTTTTGAAGTCCATACTGCTCTGCATGATATTTTTATCACCATCAAGTTTTTCAATTGCAAGATACTTATCAAATGAAGCATAGACATCTCGGCAGCCTTTAACATCAAGCTGTAGATCATAAAATGATTCCTTCCTTGTAGATTTATAAACCACATTTATGCACTCGATGTAGTTCATATGATGTCCTTCAAATAGATGCTTTATTGTATCCTCAACAGCTGTGCCCTTCATTTTATCTTCTAACTTCTCGCAGAGTACTTGGTTTAGCTCCTGCAAATCCTCTGTTGTAGCTTGCTCCACTTCCATGCTACAGAGAAGCATAGAGAAGCTTACATCATGCTTCTTTAGAAAAGCTCGAAGCCCACGAATGGATCTTGTGAGATATGCAGCACATGTATTCTCCATTTTCACATTTAAACTACCTCCCACAAACATGACTATAAATTGTTGAATGCAAAAATAAAAGATATCACATGTCATTTTCCTAAACTTGTAATATATATGGAACGAAATGAATCTTCCCAAACTGATTGTCATTTTGATAGGAACTCACTCTCTGCAACACTGACATGAGTAGCAGATAATGCCATAGTAGAAATAAGAGATGATGGTAACATAGATTGTGGGTACACCCACGAGTGCAACGCTTTCCAAAAGGAAATCTCCTTCTGTTGGGAGAACTGTGAGAAATAATTATAGTTTGCATGTACTTTATCATGTGAACAATCAAACCGAAACATGAATTCTTTCATCCCATGTACTTACAAGTATTATTCAACATATGGCACCAGTTAAGTGAAGAGGAAGAAATTAGGCGCATATTAACTTTCAAGCTCAAATCCAAAGGTACTCTACCTCCAGCTATTGGCAAATCATGTCCAAAACTGTTAGCATGCTAGGATGATCCTAAATTTCCCAATAAACCTGGAGGGTCATGAGGTTGAGTGACAATAGTTGAGGCCTTATTATTTTCCAATCCCTTAAACCCCTTGGCCATATCAACAGTCGTTCTTGAAGACAAAGTAGGAGAACTCGAAAAGAGCTCAGCGACATTACGAAAGTTGTTATATTCTTGACACTCAGCCTTTAGTTCAGCATTCTTATTTGTATATGCACTATTTATGGAGGTATCTGGATTACCAGATGAAGTGTGATTTCCATTCCTTCTCTAAATAAATTTTGATGAAAGCTTCACATCAGATGGTGTGGAACATTGGTTGGTATCTTTTATCTGTTTCTAAAACAAAGGAGCATCCTTAAACTTGTCTTTAGAGCTAAGTATTTTAAGCCTATCACTAGGCTTTGTAATAGGATAAATATGAGCAACACGAGTATCGATGTATCTAGGCAGCTTGGGCAACTCAACTTTCTTAGGCCCAGAAACCATTACATCATTGGACTTCTCTCCTTGTGATTTCATAAACCAGTAACGCTCCAGCTGCTCCTCTGTAACACTCCAGCTGCATCCTCGAAATGACACCTGTTCAGTCGTGTCCCAAATTTGAAGTTTTATTTGATTTGTTATCAATGGTAAACATGCGAGCATCATACTCCATGCCAATTGTCAAGTCATGGATAGGCTGGAATCTCTTATCAGTGAACTGGAGGAGAAGAAGTGCCCACTCCTGAGTATTTGGTAGCCACTTGTACAGCTGCAGTTCCATCTAATTCGAAAAACCTTTTTGGAGTAGAAGGAATGAGATTATTTTGATTTTTATTTGAAGCCGTGGTGAATTTATGGTCTTTGACTGTTTCATTTTCCTTTTGCCGTTGCGTTGTTTTGATAGTATGGTGCCTTGTGATTAGATAAAGAGGCATCGTACCATGCTCATCAAGGTAATCGATACGTTAAAATCTCGTACCCTCTTTCCCATGTAAACATCCTTATTAAAGTAATCAAAACGTTACTTTTAGTTGGAAAAATTATTATGCATCAATCTAGAAGATCTAGTTCTAAAAAAAAATGATGACGCTATAATAGAGCTTCTCCTTGCCATTGATGGAAAAGATGAAGTCCAAATGGGAAAATTTGGGTTTGAAAACATATTTGTATCCCGCTCTCAACTCGCACTTTGGTTTTTCCACATCTCGTAGGTTTGCAAGAGCATCTGCACCTCCAGAAGCGAGGAACAAGTTTTGGGTGGGCACTCTGGACAGATCATATGCCGGAGGATACATGGAATTATACCTCTGATTGTTCTCTGCAGCTCCATAATCATATTTCCGAAACTTGTTTGCTCTATACAATTGAGCTAAATGAATTAAGTTCTTAGCTGAGGTATCCTCTGAAGTCTCATACATCCCACTTCTAGAAATGTTAAGGCAGTAGTTTATTCTGCATAGATTCTGAAGTCTTCAAGTAGATTTAGAACGTTTCCAGCAACTGCTATCGGCGAAAACATATGAGAGTCATAAGCAACTGGAGCCAATAATGCCACTTTGTCCACAATATCCACTAAAAGCCCTTCACTTAAAGCAGCCAGGGTGCATTGAGCTCCCTGAGAGTGGCCGATGAGATGAACTTTTCGATTTGTAATGTTGTGCACAGGTACATCATGCCGGGAAGGTCAAAGGCTGCCAATTCATCCGAGATCCAATCCCAGTATTCCTTATCTAGTTTGTCAAGTATTCATGGCCATAACTGTAACTCGTGGTGCGACCATTCCCAATCCAAACATCATAACCTGCATCTGCCAGAACAAACGCAGGGGACACATCGGCTTGATCAGGGGGATTCACCACCCATGAGATTCCACCAGTTAAAACGTCGTGGTTAAAGAAAATGGGACTCTTTCAATTGGATTTAGATGGGAATGCCCGAGAATAGATCCTCTGAACTCCCAACCGAAAGCCATCTACAGTTGTAGTCTTGTATTCCTGGCAACCATATTTAGAATAATAAGGTTGCATGAGTGTGGCGCAGAAATGGCCTGGCTCCTACGCTCCCCTGATAAAGAGGGTATTTGAATTGAAACCAATACAGAAAAGTAAACCAAATATCATTTTCCACGCTTCCATGAATGCCCGCCCACCAGAAGAATAGTGAAAGGCTATACTTCTCACAGATGCTCTCATATCTGTCGATTTGAGGGGTTTCAAAGGTGACTTGATGCAATTTGGAACAAGTTTCGGGCCTTTGTGGGTGTGCGCCGTGCGCAAAACCTAGTGCGCCGCGCCCTGGGTGTGCGTCGCGCCCGTTGAACAAATGAACTAAGGGTTGGCTCTGTGTGCGCCGCGCCCTGGGTGTGCGCCATGCCCCTGAGTATATGTGCCGCGCTGCTTGCAAACACCCATTCTACTCTTCTAAAATGCATTTCCATCCCTCCAGACTTCAACTCGGCTTTTCTTTTGGGCGTTTTGACAATTTCTTGCTTGATAATTGTGAGAAGTGCTCGAGGTCTGCAAACATTGCCTCTGAACCAGTGATGCACAATTTTATCAAGGTGTTCAACCATCCTAATTTAACAAAATTGGCCCCCACCTCTATGGAAAATAGAAATGCATAAGAAATATCACATATTCTAAATCGTGAATGATAAAACAGCCTTCTCTGGCAACTTATGGTGGCACGAAACATGTATTAAGCAGAGGAGAGGTGTCACTCAATGTTTATGAGAAGATCCATTGGGCAGCACATCTCCCCCCAACATTTCATCTTCAATCCCATCAACATTTTCTTCAACAGCTAAGGGCACAGTTTTAACCAGATTTCTATACTTTAGGCTGTAAAACATCTCCAGATAACGGCGTGTCTCTCGTCTTTCAAGTTTTGATACATACTTCCAAAATCCATAAACCCCAGACAGCGTCATTAATCTGTCAGCATAAATCTGCCATGTATATTTTTCATAGATACGCTGTAGACCAGCATCAGAGATCTTGTTCCAGTAGGTGGGATCTGTCTGGCACCTCTCAAAAAGGTCAGCAATCTGTTCACTTGTAGAATTCCCATCCACAATGATTTCAACAGGACCTCCATTACATGTTGCAAATGTGGGAAGACCACGTGTCATTGCCTCAACAACTGTAAGCCCAAAAGCTTCATAAAGTGCAGGCTGTATGAAGGCACCTCTTGTGTCACAAATGTAGCGGTACAGCTTTGCATTCCGTACTCTATTCTTTTGTGTACATATCCACCGGAACTGACCATTCAGGTTATACTCTTTGATAAGTCTATGCATTTTTTCAATTTCGGCCACTTCTTCTCTATCTTTGGACTTTGATGGGTCAATATCACCAGCAACCACAACAAGGTTAACCAGCTCCCTCAGGTGTTTGTTCTTTGCAAACCATTCAACCAATCCTGTCATATTTTTCACTCGGTCGAGTCTTGCCATAGAAAATATAATGGGTTTTTTATGGTCATTCAAGGCACACATATGTTCAGTTGTCTGCTCAGGATTAAACAAGAGTTCCTCAATTGAATCATGTAAAGCAGTAAGGCGGCGCTGCTTTTCTGTGTAAGGGAAATAAATCTGCATGTCTGCTCCAGGAGAAACAATGTTGAATTTTGGATCAAAAACATTAATTCCATTAACCACACGGTAGAGACCAGGAAGGGTGAAAGCAATGTGGCTTTCATACTGTCCAACAATATCCTTACTTCCTGCAATCTCTTGATATGTTAGTGATAATGAAATCTGCGTGATTCATTGCAATTAGATCTGCAGTAAACTTGCAAGAAAAGTAGTATTTTTCCTCAAAATCCCTCCAATATATGTCTGAATCTGGTTATTTCGTCCTCTCCAAAGCATGAGCAATGTTGCACTGAGTAATTCCTTGTTTATGTGCCATCAAAGATGCAACTAAATTCCCATCACTGTAATTTCCAATAATCAGATCAGGTTGACCTTTCAGCTCTGCACTTACTTCATTTGATACATCCTGTGCATTTGACAATGTTTCAGTTGTCAGTGAACTTGGTCTCAGATTTCAAATTGTCCAACTTCATTCTTGTATAAGGCACTTCTGGATAGCTACAAGCCACACAGGGTTCACTTTCAAGATAATAACCATCAAACTCCACCAAACTGTTGAGCGTGTTGTATATTCGACAATTAGGATGATTTTCCAAGAGTTCGTTTTGTGAATGGAGCGTATCATAAAACAAATTTGACAATTTCTTCTTCAAAACAGAGTTTTGAAGAAGAAATATCTTTGAGCATTAATGATGATGAAACTCTTGAAATAAGAAACTTATTGAACCTCCCTCTGGCCTGCAAGCGTTATTTCACACTTCTGGAGACAAAACCCTGGACTCAAGAATTAAAATGACTCTTTTTGACCAAATTGGCATTTGATGACTGCAAATGATGAGAAATGAACCTTGGTGAATTTGATTATGACAGAGGACTGACAAGACAGAGTCTAACACTCTCTATGACACCTCTAATCTTTGGAGGAATTTTCACAGTGCTCTTGCCCTGTTCTCTTCCACTACACATACACACCATAATCTTTGTATGTTCCCCCTCACTCACTTACCTATTTTTGTTCCTTCTAACAGACCAATCATCTGTCATTTCCCAAGGTTCTATGTAGTTAGCTACTGGACAACATAGCCCATGGTTGTCTTTAAATTTTTTCCTTTTGTTGCTTATGGTTGGAGCTAAAATGACAGCTTGGATTGTCCTTTTATTTTATTTTAATTTATGACACAATCAACCCCATTTAAAGCCACTCATTCAACCAAATACTGATATTTCAAACAACATTCCCCTCAAGTAATCTCCTTCCTCAAAAAATGGAATTTTTGTCCATCTCCCATCCATTTAATAATTACAATTACTTAATATGAGATAAATATTAACCAAGGGATATCACAGTCTCCTCCCCAATGAGAGAATTATTAACTAGGGGATGTCACAAATAGCCAGTTTCATATGTCAAAGATAAATTATTGCTATAAGATGTGCCATTGTTATACCTAGAGAAGTTTGTTGATGCAAGATGCCTTTAAATCTAGTGATGCCAATACTATACTAGAGGATGCAACACTGATCTGATGTATATTGGTTTACATTCATTGCCCTTATATTTGTTACATATAGCATCCACTACTGAGTGATTAGTTAGGGTTTTATATTTTCATTGAAGGTTTTAGCTAATCGTAATTCTCAAACAAGACCTAAAAAGAATAACTTCTTGATAACTCTCATATAAATCCTAATTCTGAACATAAAACATTAGACCATACCTCTATTTGCAACAACAATTATATCTTAAAAATGTTTCTTCAAAATTACAATAAGAGGCCTTCTGAAAAATGTAGATACTACCTTCAGTCCACTGATCCTCAAGTGAATAATGTAGTGATGCAGTAATAGATGTCCATTGAATGCCATTGATTATAAATATAGTGATGTAGTCTTCAACATCCTTCAAAGCCTACAAACTCAGCGAAATTTTTGTCATCAAATGGAGCCACATGAAGACACTAATGCAATTCCCAGATACATCGAGGTTGGCTTCGAGAAAACAATGAATTTAGGCTTTAAATGATGCCACAAAATAAGCTACAAAGCTTCCCTAATACACACAACAAAATTCAAATGTGCTCTAACAATAATACTTAGAAATGGTCGAGTCATAAATATGTCACCGCACTTCAATGCATGGTGAAAAAATACCAAGCCAACCTCAAATTTTGAATCGAATTTGTCAAACCCTCGTCATAAGAAATATCCTTAAAGATACTTCAAAATATGCTCTATAAGATGTAGATAGATAGTCCACATTGAATAAGAGTGATACAAAATTTGGTCCTATATCGATATGATTGCTAGGCTTTCATAAACAAACTTTAGAAAACTATCATAGTCATCTGCTAATAGGCCTGAGTAGGTCTTAGAGGTTCACCACAATGAATAAAAAATATGTCACAATTTGCTTCAGAATTTCACAAAGAATAAGTATAGATTTCTCTTAGAAGAGGTTGATTAACCTTTGAAAATCCTCAATGGCTAACAGATAACCATGACCAAGAGATAAACTTTAAATTCCCAAAAATAAATCTCAAACATTGAATTTCTCCTTTAGATATTCAAGACAAATCTAGGCCCCAAAGATCATCGTTAAGGATTCAAATATATGCATCCAATTTTTTTTTGTTTGAGGGTAGAAATTCCTTGAATTTATAGATGTTGAAGTTGCTTCTAGGAGCCAGCTTGAAAACGAAGGGAGGTCAACTTTTGAATTTCAAAATTTAAACAATCCTTGGAGCCAAAAGTATGTAGGTTGACTTGAGAAAACAATTTTCCTATGAAATTTTCCTTTTATTAAGAAAAAATTGGTTAAGATAGAACAATTATTAAATTAATTCTTGAAACACAAATAAACTATTGAACCTCACAATTACCTTCCCCTTAACATTTGTTCTCACCTTTTTCTCTTGATTTCTCAGAAGACTACAGATCCAATCAATGATAAATGCTAGATTTTGTCTTAGGAAAGCATTAAAATGATCACCATATTGTATTTTAATGTTCTTGGTATTTTAATGGATTTTTACAAATTAGCTATAGAACGCAGCCTATTCTACAGCTAACTGTGGGTTTCGCAGCTACTCTCATGGTTTGGTAGGTTAAAGGTGTCAAATGAAGAACTGGGCCACATGGGCATCTCCAGAATAATCTCTACATGGATTCTATCCTACTCACTCGATCCAGATCGATAGAAAAGCATGCCTAAATTCATGGTCAAAGATGGAGTCAAATATGTTATGTAGTAGCAGTAGGAATCTTGATATTTCATAGTTAATTAGGAGTCTAACAGTTTTGTTGAAGAGTTAATGCGTATTAACCCACTTTCAGTTGATCAGAAGTGGAGGAGTTAATGCAGATCAGGCCACCTATAGCTGCTCAAAAGATTAACAGTCTCATTACAATTTGAATTAAGTCATTTGTAGCATGTCTTTCTATAAACAATCATGGTAGATTCGGATCAAGCCACCTGTAACAAGATTTTCTCTTAGATAGTTATGTTGTTTTTCTATAAATGTCGGTTAAATGAGACCAAGAAGCAGTTAGAAGCTAGTAGGAATTACAGGCTTTTTGTTAAAAAATCTATTCAGACTTTGTTTTGTTGATAATACAGACTATGTATTGCCAATGGTGGTTTAAAAGTGCATCTTTAATTAGCTGGTATCTAGCCACATCAGTTGTAGAGGGCCCCTGCACTGAAGGAGGTTTTTCACTCGTTTTCATTTTAATTTCTACTACTCTGTTTTCTGCAAGTCCATTTTCTCTAGTTTTGTTTCATTTCAGTTGGTAACCAATAGTGTAAGGATAAAAATCACAACTGTGAAAGTATTATTCTTCTAAGATATTGTATGAGAAATGACTGAATGAAAAATGGAGAAATGAGAATACACAGTTGCTTAGCTTCTTACTATTTTGATTACTCATTTTCCTAGCATAGAACAATCAATTATCTGTATTAATAGATGTTCTCAAAACCATTTCGAAATAATGACAATTCTAAATTAATTGGTTGAATATCTAATTCATCCAGTGATTGAGCTTACTCAACATATTGTCAGTTTTACAATCTATCATCTTTTCTTTTCTGTTTTCAGGTCATTACTTAGTTGCATCACTTGACATTCCAAGAAATCATTTCAAGGAGTTTGATTCTATCATGTTCCAAAATTGAATGGTTGAACGGTTAAATAAATGCAATTATTTAGTTACCTTCTACGTTAGTATTACTTTTGGTTGTAAGAATTAGATCCATGGATTAGGACTAAATGGTAGATAATTTGTTTATCTTATTAGGTCCTAACTTGTTAAAAATGATTCTTGGTTCATTTTTAGGAGATTAGACTAACTTAGGAACCTACCCTTCCCCCAAAAACTCATTAGATCCATGTAAATCTCTCATAGATTGTATATTCTTAGACATCAAAGAACAGAAACCCCCAAAATAAACATAAAAAAATACAAAACAACGAACTAAGAGAAAAGTTAACTAAGAACATATAGTGCATCACTCTTCATCAGTCTACAAACCTCAGTTGATAATTCATGCAAGCAATATAGGACACTAAATTGACTAAAAATTTTGGCGCCGCTGCTGAGGAAGCGTAATTAGGTAACCTTATCTCTTAGATTGAAAAAAAAAAAATTTGATATGCATAGAGAAAAAGACTCTAGGGGTAGATTTATAGCTAGAGGCAGGAGTTTAATTCCTACAACACCACCTACTCCACCAAGACTAAGAAGAGATACACCTCCATCTCAAGCTCATATTCCTATCCATAGACCTCTTGAAGTTTTAAGGTCAAAAATTCAATATAGAGGATCTCCTACTTCATCTACTGAGGCAGTCCTAGAGGAGGAAAATCTTGGATCTCCAACAGAAGGAATAGATTTTTTCACCTCCACAGGGGAACATATTTTAGTTGAAGAATTAAGAATACCTAATAGAGAAGAAGAAGTAGAACCTCTCTTCCACATACCATTAATAAAGGAACCAGAGGAAGAGAAATTAACCTTGTAGGTCGAATCTTATATTGATTCTGAAGAAACTATAATGGTAGAAGAAGGAGAGGATGGATAATTCTCACTATTTGGAGGAGGAGGAGGCAAAGGAAGAGGTAGAGGAAATATTGAAGAAGGTAGAGGAAATAATGGAAGAGGTAGAGGAAATAGGGAAGTTGATAATTATTTTGGATTCCCTATAGTTGATGAAGAAACAGATGTCACAATGAAAAATAGGCCACCTTCTGTCCTCCAAAACTTTCATGGATTAAAAATTGAAGACACTGAAACCTTATTATTTGAATTTGAAGTCTTGTGCAAAACTTATGATTATTTACAAGACTCTCAAAAACTCAAATTTTTCCCTTCAACGTCGAAAGGAGTTGCTTTAAAATGGTTCATGGGGTTGGTCACTCAGTCCATTAGAACATGGAATGACATGAAGAAAGTGTTTTTGGACAGGTATTTGGATTATTGCATGGCTATTAATCAAAAGGATGAAGTGTTCAAAATGATGCAAAGAGAGGATGAAATTTTAGAGGATTTAATTGAGAGATTGAACTATAACTTAAAAAGAGCAAAAATGGATAACTTAGATCAAGACACTTTAAAAGATCTTTTATTAAAAACCATTAGAGATGAGTGGATAGATATCCTTAACATGATCGGGAAGGGAGATATCTCTCAACTCCCATTAAGTGACATAGGAGAATTATGTGTTTATCTCTCCAGAGGAAAATCCAAAACTGGGAAAGGTCCAAGAGATACTTCTCTTGTTAGGGTGAATAAATCTGCAACTGGATTAGTGAGTAGGGCAGAAATTGGAAACATGCTTGATGAATTTAAAATAGATATCCTAGGGAGCCTTAGTGAATAAATAGACACCCTTAAGTTACAAAACAAGCAGAAAACTAAGACTGATGCTCTTTCTATTTTCTGTCCCAAATGTAGAAAGAAGCACGCTTTCAGAGAATGCCCTTTAGATGCAAAAGTCATAGAGACTTGTGTGATTTGTTCAGAAAACCATGAGACCAAATGTTGTCCTTCAATCCCTAGTCTTAAGGCCGTTTTTCAAGAAGAAACAATTTCAAATCCAACAGAGTCCCTTTGCTTTATCTCTAGAAGACCTTGGCAAGGGCGGAAAAATGAGGGTTTCAACAACGAAATGTATATGCAATCCCCTCCAAATTGGAATTCTTGGCAACAACCTCGCCCTCAATCTCAATCCCAAAATAAACCTTGGGCTCAAGGAATGAAGAATCCTTATGGAAGATTCTCTCCATACTATCAATATCCTCTAGCATATCCAACCTATCCTCCCCAACAAATTCCTCAACAAAATCAACAGCTCCAACTTCAAAACCAAAACCCTCAAATTTCACTGCCATTTCCACAAAAACCAAATAAGTTACTTGCCCAACCATTACCTAACCCCAACAATAAAAATCCTCAGAATACCTTATGGTGGAAGGACAACAATTTCCAGCTTACATGATCACTCCATTAGATCTCAATGATGTCCAATTGAGATCCAGTAGGATATTAGAAAAGAAAAAACCTTTTGTGGTTATTCAAGAACAAGATTCTGAGGAAGATTCTCTACAGCTCAAAACTAGAACACTGAAAATGAAAAACAAAAAGAACCAATAAACTCAACTCCTATCATAGAGAAACAACCAATATCTACTTCTACACCTTCTTTTCTAGAAAGATTACAAGTTGATAGTGGGGTAAAAAATAATATTATGGTGCCTAATTATGATTTTCTAGATGAATTGAAAAATGTCTATATCAAAATCCCTTTGTTACAAGCCACTAAGGAGATTCCAATTCTAGCTAAAACAATAAAATAGTTGAGCATGAAGAAACCAGGAAGAAAAACAAAAGAAGTAAAAAGAATTCACCTAGCAGGAAAAATAGCAGACATAATGATGGGAAAAATTGTCATACAAAAATATGTAGATCTAGGAAGTCCAATTGTAAAGACAAATATCAATGGAGTTGAAATCCCAAATACATTGATTGACTTAGGAGTAACAATAAACATCATGAGCAAACAAACCATGGAACAACTCAAACTTCCCAATCTTCTTTATACACCTACATTACTACAATTGGGAGATAGATTTGTAATCAAACCATATGGTGTGTTAGAAGATATTTCAGTGTCCTTAGACTCTTGGGAGTACCTTTTTTATTTTATGATCCTAACCCCAAAGAGCAATCTAGGAGGACATCCACTTATATTAGGAAGACCTTAGCTGGCTACAGCTGATGCTTTCATTAGCTCTAGATCTGGTGATATGTATATCTTTGATGGTAATTCAACTAAGAAATTCACTTTATATCCTCCAACAAGAACAATCATAGAGATAGATGACAAAGAATGGATTTATGATGAAAATGATATTCAGCCTCTCTTTATTATTTCAACCATTAGTGAAGATAGTCAAATCTTGAATACAATGGAAAATTTTGAATCATCTCCAGAATATGAACATGATCAATTTCAATAAAAAACTAATATTGAATATTTGTCATCTAGGCAGATGTCTCTTTATTCTATGGAAGAATTTGGTAGCTCTAGAGTTGAAATCTTTCTATGGAAAACATTGAACATGAATAATAACTTGGAAAAATTACAACAGGAAAAGTTAATCAAAACTTTACAACAGCATTCTTCTGCATATGCATGGGAATACACTGACATAAAAGGAATTAGTCCTAAGACTTGTATACATCATATCTACATTGAGGAAAATTTTAAACCTATTAGACAACATCAAAGAAGGATGAATCCAAATCTTAGGGAAATTGTGAAAGAAGAGTTGCAAAAATTGTTGAATGTAAATTTGATCTACCCAATTTCAGATAGCCAGTGGGTTTCTCCTCTAGTGATTGTGCCTAAAAAGAATTGTAAATGGAGGGTATGTATTGATTATCAATAATTGAATAAAGCTACCCTGAAAGATCATTTTCCTTTGCCCTTTATAGATCAAGTGTTAGATGCATTAGCAAGTAAGAAGTAATTCTCATTCTTGGTGTTATGAAACCAGCTCACAAAAAGATAGAAAAGATAGATGAATGCTTTCGAAATAAGCCTCTTCAAAGGGGCAACCTCCTTTACATTACACAAATGAAAAATTCTTCAATGATACAAATGACAAGACCTCTTTTCTATATATAGGAGTCTAAGGGGTCATAACATAATCAGAGCCGACATAACAATAATAATGTAAGGGCACAATAATAATAATAGTGGGCTTCTACGGGGCACAATAATAACAATATGGGGACTACATGGGCATGACAATATAATAAGGGGGTTGTACTAATAACAATAAGGGGTTACACTAGTAGTATAGGGACCTAACATGCCCCTCCCCTTCAAAAAGTGTTGTTCTCAACGCTTGAGTAGTTCTTTATGCTTCTGTATAAAATTCTTGTCCTCCCATGTGGAATCTTCAGCGGGTAAGTTCTTCCAATTGATGAGATACTTTGAAATTGATTGATTTCGTAGCTACCATGTTCTTGTTTTTGTGACTGATCCAGGTTCCAATATGATTTTTCCTTCCTCATCAAGTTCTAGCAATATTGTTTGAACTAGGATCTTCTGCAACTTTTGAATGAGTGGCCACACTTCTTCATCCTTCTTCCATTCATCCCTTTCTTCGTTTATCCAATCTGGTTGGATAATAGAAATAGAACAAAACAATGCTTCAACATCCTCATCCTTTCTTGAGAGTGCATCTGCAACACCATTTTGATTCCCTTTTTTGTAGATGATTTCAAAGTCATAACCCAAGATATTTGTGACCCATTTTTTCTGTTCTTCTAAAGATAATCTTTATTCTAAAAAGTATTTAAGACTATCATGATCCATTTTTACCTTGAAATGTCTTCCCACTAGGTAAGGTTTCCATTTCTTAAGTGCATGTAGTATTGCCAATATTTCCTTCTCATAAATAGCTTGCTTGAGATGTAGCCATAAAAATACCCAATTGCCTACATCAAAAATTCTTTCACTGCGATGTTGATCTGCCTGTTGTTTCATTCGATTCTGCACCAAAGTGGTGTTATCCTTTCAAAGTTGGAGAACTTTTTGTTGATGCTCGATGCGATCTTTCACTGCTTGAATTTTCTTCTTGATATGTCCTTCTATCTTAAGAGTTTGAGGAGTGGTAATTTCTTCCAATGCATTACAAGATATGGTCAGATTCATTTCTTGATGCTCGATGTAATATTTCACTTCTTGAACATTTTTCTTCTTGATATGTCCTTCTATCCTGATAGTTTGAGGAGTGATAATTTCGGCCAATGAATTACAAGATGTGGTCAGATTCATTTCTTCTTCTTCGATGTGATATTTCACTTCTTGAACCTTTTTCTTCTTAATATGTCCTTCTGTCTTGAGAGTTTGAGGAGTGGTAATTCCTACCATTGGAGTACAAGATATGGTCGGATTCATTTGTTCTTTCTCTAGGGTTGGTTCGCAGTGTATATCCTCTTCTTTTGATGTTTCTTGATCATTTTCATCATTAGGAGGCCTTTATTGTAGCATCTTTGTCCCACCTTCCTTCAAACCTTCCATGTCTTT
Source organism: Pinus tabuliformis (assembly GCA_031772625.1). Classification (NCBI taxonomy): domain Eukaryota; kingdom Viridiplantae; phylum Streptophyta; class Pinopsida; order Pinales; family Pinaceae; genus Pinus; species Pinus tabuliformis. The sequence goes on along the minus strand of CM062811.1, from coordinate 853,968,132 downwards.
CTTCAAATCTTCCATGCCTTTCTTCCAATATGCTTTCATACAATCGATATCAGCTTTCATGGCATAAATAAAACTATTTATCTTTCGCTTCTCTAGAATATCATTTACCCTTATATTCAATTTTTGAAAGTCCTCAATATGCTCTACCATTGAACCCTTTTGTTTGACATTTATCTATTGGATAAAGAAGGTGTTTGTCTTTGTATCCTCATAATGTGCTGTTATTTCTTCCATGAAAATTGACCACATAACAAGTGGTTTATGAGAACAAATCCCTTTATACCATAAAAATTGATTTGGTTCTAAATATGAAAACGAAATGCATACCTTTTGTAACAATGGTACACCATGTAGATCAAAATATTTCTCCATCTGTAGTATCCAATTTACCGGATCCTTGCCATCAAACTTCCTCATCTCGCTTTTTCTTGATTTTACGAGCTCTATATTGAAATGACTGTAACTCTGTACATTCAGATCTTTAAGTTCTGAAATCACAACTTGTAATAATCCTCTGCATCCTCTTTCCAATGCCACCAATATTATCTAAATTGGATTCTCCAAGAAAGAGTTATGCACAATCTCTCATGATGACCTGATTATATACCTTTTCAGAAGAGTGAACTTGTATGAAGTTCCTTGTGTCACATTTTTGACCTTCAGATCTGAAAACTATACACAAAAGACCACAATCTTTCCTCTTTATGCAAATTCTTACAAAATTTCAATCTGATGCTCAGAGAGAAAGTTATGACGATTTTCCCAAGGTCACCTGTTTAAAATGTAATTCGGGAGTCTGCAAAAATCCTAAATTCCTTAGAACATATATCCGAAAATATAGCGAGACAAGATCTGAAATTGAGACCCAGGGTTCAAACCGCTTTCTTCTCAAATGGGTTTTTCGTTTACATTCTGAAACTTCATAGCGCAAAAGTTATAGCAAAAATTCCACGATGAACTGTTTTAGATGAAATTTTGGAGCTTGCAAAAACCCTAATTTCTTCAAATCATATATCCAAAAATATAGCAATTCAAGCTCTGAAATTTCGACTGGAGGTTTAGCGTGATTTATTCTCAAATGTTTTTTTTTTAGCTTCTGAAACGTCGCAGAAAAACAGTTATAGCGAAAATTCCACAATGACTTGTTTTGAGCAGCGAAACCCTAGAATCCAAAGCTCTGATACCAAATGTTATGAAACCAACTCACAAAAAGATAGAAAATATAGATGAACGCCTTACAAATAAGCCTCTTTGAGGGGACAACCTCCTTTACATTACACAAATGAACAATTATTCGATGATACGAATGACAAGACCTCCTTGCTATATATAGGAGTCTAAGGGGTCATAATATAATCAGAGCCGATATAACAATAATAACGTAAGGGCACAATAATAACAATATTGGGCTTCTATGGGGCACAATAATAACAATATGGGGACTACATGGGCACGACAATATAATAAGGGGGTTGTACTAATAACAATAAAGGGTTACACTAGTAGTATAGGGACCTAACACTTGGATGGTTTTAATGGTTACAATCAGATTCAGGTAGCACATGAAGATCAAGATAAAACCACACTCACCTACCCATGGGGAAATTATGCCTACAAAGTACTCCCTTTTGGATTATGCAATGCACCCGCAACATTTCAAGAGCACTACTAGGAATTTTTTCTGATATGATACATGATCGTGTAGAGGCATATATGGATGACTTTACAGTTTATGGGAATACATTTGAGGAAGCATTAGAAACTTTGGAAAAAGTTCTTAAAAGATGTAAGGAAGAAAACCTTTCACTAAGACATGAAAAATGTTTTATGATGTTTATAGAAGGGATTGTTTTAGGACATCACATTTCAAGAGATGGAATTAAAGTTGATAAATCTAAAGTTGAAGTCATCTCTAAATTATCAATTCCAAGTTGTCAAAAGGATGTTAGAAGTTTTCTAGGATTCACAGGGTATTATAGAAGGTTTATAGAAAATTTCACTAAACTAGCATCACCACACTTCAAATTACTCACCAAATATTGTGAATCCAATTGGAATCCTGATTGCCAATTGGCATTTGAGACTTTAAAAGCAAAAATTTCTGAAGCACCCATCTTAAGAGGTCCAAATTGGAAACTACCTTTTCATATTTCAACAGATGATTTAGATACAGCTATGGGAGATGTATTACGACAAAAAGATTTGATCCCTTATGCCATCTACTACACAAGCAAGAAATTGACTCCCATTGAGTTAAATTACAATGTAACTGAAAATGAATTCTTAGTCGTTTTTCATGCTATCAAGAAGTTCAGACTCTATATAAAAGGCTATGAAACCTTTGTTCATATAGATCACTTTGAAATTAGATACTTAATTAATAAACCGATTACTAATGGCAAAGTTACAAGATGGTTATTACTCCTACAAGAGTTCAACATCACTATTTTAGATAGACCTGGAAAACAAAATACAATTGTTGATTTCTTGTCTAGAATTCAAAATATCTAAGATAACACTCCAGTTGAAGATAAATTTCCTATTAAATATCTTTTTGCAGTAACTACTCAAACTCCTTGGTTTTAAGATATTGCTAATTACTTAGTCATAGGAAAATTACCTTCACATCTGTTTCCTAAGGAGAAAAGAAAAATCATTCAAACAAGTGAAAATTACTCATGGATTACTAATGAATTGTAACGGGTCTAAATCTCATGATAAGAATATGTGTTCGAGAAGATGAAATGCCTGAAATTCTTAAGGCATGCCATGATGAACCTTGTGGTGGACACTTTGCTGACAAAAGGACAGCCTATAAAATCCTTCATTTAGGATATTATTGGCCCTCTATCTTCAGAAATGGCAAAGAGTATGTCAAAAGGTGTGACAGTTGTCAAAGGGTAGGGAAACCTACTCCTTCAGATGAAATGCCACTACAAACTCAGGTACTCATTGAACCTTTTAAAAAATGGGTCTTGGATTTTGTTGGACCAATTACTCCTCCATCTAATAAGAAAAGGTATATTTTGGTATGCACTGATTTTTTCACTAAATGGGTAGAAGCTAAGCATTACCTTTTGCTAATGAGAAATATGTAGTTAATTTTATTTTTAAAGACATCTTCACTCGTTTCGGTGTTCCAAGAGAAATAGTGACAGATCAAGGATCTCAATTTACATCTAAAATGGTGGAAAGACTTGTAGAAGAATACAAGATAAAACATAGGAAGTCTACTCCTTACCATCCACAAGAAAACGGTCAAGTTGAATCTACCAATAAGGTGATTGAAGGAATTCTCACTAAGACTGTACATCTACATAGAAGAGATTGGGTACAAAGGCTTCCTGAAGCCTTATTGGCCTACAGAACTACATGGAGGAACACAACAGGACATACTCCCTATTAGCTTGTTTATGGAAAACAAGTCCTGTTCCCTATAGAGTTTCAAATCAGAACCTTCAAGATGGCAGTCCAATTGGGACTGGATTTATCAGAAGCACAGAAACATAGATTGGAGCAAATCAATGAGCTTGATGAAATCAGACAAGATGCAGTTCAAATAACTAGTTTAGTCCAACAACAAAGAGCTAAGTGGCATGATAAGTATATCAAGGAGAAGAAGTTTCAAGCAAGAGATTGGGCACTTTTGTTCGATTCAAAATTCAAAGATTCTCAAGGAAAATTTCAGACTCATTGGCTTGGGCTATATGAGATTGAAGAATTATTTAATAATGGAGTAGTGAGAATAAGGAAAATAGATAAGAGAAAGGTACCTCTTATTGTAAATGGTCATCGGTTAAAGATATATCATAAGCCAATTTCAAGGGAGGATTTTGTCATAATTTTCCAAGATAACATTCAGATGAAGATGGTGAAGAAGAATTCTTCTTATTCACTAACTTAGTTTTCCTGTATATATATATATATATATATATATATATATATATATATATATATATATATAGAGAGAGAGAGAGAGAGATAAGTCTGAAAACCAATTGTTCATTGGCTTACATATGCAGGAAATACAGGGTGGAAATCAGAGATTTCTTACACCCTATATTTCCTAGTTTCTTTCTGTAATAAGTAGTGACATAAAGCTACATTCATTTGCAGAGCCTAATCTGCAAATTCATTACATTCATTTCATCTCACTTCACTTTCATCCCCTTTCATTGTTATATTAAATTTTCCTTTCATTACACTCCATTTTCATTTTATTTCACATCCATGTTCCATATCCATATGTCATCTTTGTCATGTTCTGCAACTAAGTCCATTCTGTAGCCAGTTTGATTCTGCAGCCATAATTCCATTCTGCAGCTCAGTTCCAAATAAGTGTTGATTACAGGGAATTGAAGAATCTTTTTTTTTTTGAAGACTGATATGCTAAGAAGGGTATCTATGGATCAACATCAAAGAAAAACAAAAACAAGAAGGTTAAGTTCCAAGAGGTAAAAGTGCAAAAATTGATTTTAAAATAGCAAGGTTAGAACATAAAATATGTATAATATGGGCATTCATATGTCTCCATGACAAATCATCATTTGATTTGATTCCATCTCTATCATACTGCATATCTGCCACACCATCTGTCTTCTGTCACATAACAGTCCATAATTAACTCCCTCATTGTTTTTAACAGTCATGACTACGACATGACATATTTGTCCACGTCTCTCCAAAACCCTTACCATCTACTTATTTCACACAAACCTGCAGTTCTTTTCACCATACTTGCAGTCAATCCATTTCATAAACTGGGAAGGGTAATTTTGAAGGTTAAGGAATTTTGTGAAGCAGAAGGTACAAGACTCATTGTCAGGTCAGAACCGATAGGAGAAAAATATATGGAAGGATACCCACAGCTCAAGGAAATGCTGCAAAAGGCTGGATGGCTCAAATTCATCGAAAAAGTTGACGGTTTTCATAAAGAGATCACAAAATCTTTTGCTAGACCTTTTGATGGTACAGAGGTAGAAATTGGAGATATTAAGTTTGCAGTAACAAAATCGTTCATAGAAGAGACTATAGAACTTCCAAGACATGGTGAAAGATGGTTCAAAAACAAGGAATTCCACAGTGAACCATGGAAAGTGATCCTCAGGAACCTAGGTATGGATGTCTCTGTTTTTAGAAAACGAATTCCCATTTCAGCTCTTAAAAGTAAATGGAAGAGAATTCTTTTGATATTACAGAAATTTATCACCTATGAGGGGATATTTGGGTGCATGTATGTCTACCATATACATTTATTGATAAATTTCGTAGAAAATGGAGAAATCAATCTTCCTCTCTTCCTCCTAAATATTTTAAGAAGGATGGCCTCAAATGTGTAGAAGAAAATAGAGTTCATAGACACAGCCATGTACCATCATGGGTTGATAAAGATACTTATATAGTTTCATTTAAAAGGCATAGGAGATACCTAGGAGGATTTCCTCATTAGAAATCATTTTCAAGAAGCACCAGAGTCACCCAAAGAAGACAATGTTAGAAAAAGCAGAAGAAAGAATATTGGTATAACCGTTAAAAACAAATGTGAGTCTTCATCATAGAAAGATGATGAAAACTTAATATCTGAAGAACTGACAAAAATCAGGAAACAAATCAGAGTAAGAGGAAAGATAAGAAAAGAGAAAAATATCACAAAGAAAGAGAATGTAAGTCATGCACAACCTAGAAGAAGCTCTAGACTCAAAGGGTTGGCAAAGAAAACAATGTCAAAAGGGACAGAGTTCATAAACTTAGAAGAGGAAACCACAGGAACTTCTCCTGTTAACATCTCTTCTACACACAGTCCTCAAAATTCTCTTGACCATCATTTTGAAGGTAGCCCAAGCAGAAGATCTCCAGGCATAGACACTACACAGCAACAAATATATGATTATATAGAATCAATGGAGAAGAAAAGTGCCAAAATGAATCCAGAACCCTCTGTCAATCCACAAGAACCTCTAATTGACTCTCTCAAACAAGAAGTTTATGAATTAGAGATATTGAGCAAACATATCAAAAAGGAGAATGAAACCTTGAGGGAACAAAGTAAATTGGACAAGGCTATTCATGATAATACCATTCTGCATCTAGGACTATGGTATAAGAAAAATAGGAAGTTGAAAAGAAAGAATAGAAGTCTGAACAGAACAGTCATCAACCTCAAATACAGGCTTCTTATGAGGAAACCTAGAATGACAAAAGAGAAAAAGAAGAAAATTAGATGTACTAGCAGAAGTATCTAAGCAAATGCATTAGAAGAGAAGAACTCACATTTTTGGCGAATTGCATGAGGACATGCAATGATTTTGCAGTGGGGGTATGTTGAACCTTAGAATTACCTTCCCCTTGACATTTGTTCTCACCTTTTTCTGTTGATTTCTCACAAAACTACAGAGCCAATCAATGATAAATGCTATATTTTGTCTTAGGAAAGCATTAAAATGATCACCATATTATATTTTCATGTTCTTTCTATTTTAATAGATTTTGCAAATTAGCTACATAATGCATCCTATTTTGTAGCTAACTGTGGGTTTCGTAGCTACTCTCATGGTTTTCCAGGTTACAGGTGTCAAATGAAGAACTAGGCCACATGGGCATCTCCATAATCATCTCCACATGGATTCTATCCTACTCACTCGATCTAGATCGATAGAAAATCATGCCTAAAGTCATGGTCAAAGATGGAGTTGAATATGTTATCTAGTAGCAGTAGGACTCTTGATATTTCGTAGTTAATCAGGAGTCTAACAGTTCTGTTGAAGAGTTAATGCGTATTAACCCACTTTCAGCTGATCAGAAGTGGAGGAATTAATGTAGATCAGGCCACCTATAGCTGCTCAGAAGATTAACAGTCTCATTACAATTCGAATTAAGCCATTTGTAGCATGTCTTTCTATAAGCAATCATGATAGATTCAGATAAAGCCACCTGTAACAAGATTTTCTCTTAGACAGTTATGTTGTTTTTCTATAAATATCAGTTAAATGAGACCGAGAGGCAATTAAAAGCTAGTATGGATTACAAGCTTTTTGTTAAAAACTCTGTTCAGACTTCGTTTTGTTGATAATACAAACTTTTTTTTGTCAATGGTGGTTTAAAAGTGCATCTTTAATTAGCTATTATCTAGCCACATCAGTTGCAGAGGGCCCCTGCACTGAAGGATGTTTTTCACTTTTTGTTTTCATTTTAATTTCCACTACTATGTTTTCTACAAGTAGATTTTCTCTAGTTTTGTTTCATTTTAGTTTGTAACCAATAGTGTAAGGATAAAAATCACAACTATGCAAGTCTTACTCTTCTGAGATATTGTATGAGAAATGACTGAATGAAAGATGGAGAAATGAGAATGCACAGTTTCTTAGCTTCTTACTATTTTGATTACTCATTTTCTTAGCATAGAACTATCAATTATCTATATTAATAGATGTTCTCAAAACCATTTCGAAATAATGAAAATTCAAACTTAATTTTTTGAATATCTAATTCATGTAGTGACTGGGCTTACTCATCATATTGTCAGTTTTACAATCTGTCATCTTTTCTTTTCTGTTTTCAGGTCATTACTTAGTTGCATCACTTGACATTCCAAGAAATCATTTCAAGGAGTTTGATTCCATCATGTTCCAAAATTGAATGGTTGAATGGTTAAATGAATGCAATTATTGAGTTACCTTCTGCATCAGTATTACTTTTGGTTGTAAGAATTAGATCCATGGGTTAGGACTAAATGGTAGATAAGATAGATACCCTGTTTCTCTTATTAGATCCTAACTAGTTAAAAATGATTCTTGGTTCATTTTTAGGAGATTAGACTAAATTAGGAACCTATCCTTCCTTCAAAATCTCATTAGATCCATGTAAATCTCTCATAGATTGTATATTCTTAGACATAAAAGAACAGAAACCCCCAAAACAAACATAAAAAAATACAAAACAACGAAGTAAGAAAAAATTTAACTAAGCACATATAGAGCATCGCACTTCATAAGTCTACAAACCTCAGTTGATAATTCATGCAAGGAATTTAGGACACTAAATTGACAAAACATAAACCAAACTATGAGTTTCTTGTAGCATCTTCTTAGGGCTTTTTATGACAAGAATGGGGCTTCAACCTTCAAAGAGGCATATCTCCTCATCCATGAGGAGTTGTGAGATGTGCCACCTATCATTACAATTGGATTGACGATGGCCATCAAATTAAGGTGATATTCAGCCCAATAAACTCAATATTCCTTGTCATTTGGTTCAATGAAAGCAGTGCTTCTTATGCCATTACATGGGATGACATCAGTGACAACCAATTTTCAAAAATCTCCCCTTTTTTCATTGATGGAAGCACACATACTCCCCCTATGATTAATGCTCCCCTTACTCCATGACTTTGAACCTATTCCCTTGATTTATCTCCCCCTTAGACATCAATGGAATAGGGTAGATAGTCTCCCCCTGGCGAGATATTTCTTCCTACAAAATGCTTATCTCCCATAGTTTTGTCGGTTGGTTGGAATGTATATCAATGTGAGCTTGATAGAATCCCAAGCTTTTGTCGAATATACTCAAAGGTCTCTCAAGGTATAAGTTTAGTGAATATGTCATCTATATGTTCCTTTGTCCCAATGTACTCTACCTCGATATTCTTCTCTACAACTTACTCCTGAAGAAAATGGTACTTAATTTAGGAATGTGTCTTGTTTTTTAATGCATTACAAGATTCTTAGAGAGACTTATGGAACTGGTGTTGTCACAGAAGATGGGAATTAGATTATCAAACTTTATTTGTATATATGTGGAGTAGGTAAATTCTCGATGCAGAGAAAGATGATTCCTCTAGCTTGAGATAGTGGGTCTAGCCACAAAAAAACAATCTAGTGAAAACTTCATTAGGATAGAATCAGAGAAGAGGGCCTACCTCTTAGAACGCTATTCTTCTTGGTGATGATCCTGCTTCCTTATTCTAGCTACCTTTTGTTTCCTTCCTTCAAATACCTGAAACAAGAAAACAAACAACAACAACAAATGTGATAGCATACAAATTTCATTCAGCCTACTTAAAAGGTAAAGGAATCTTAAGTCATCAAATTTAACATAACATTAAATGTAGGAAATCAATCAATATTTGTATTCATATAAGTTCAGAAAGAGATTACAATGAAAGCCTTGATGTTGCGGGTCTCCTCCGACATATCCGGATTCCCACACCTCTGCTAGCATCTCATGGATAGCCCCAATAATGGAAGTTTTAAGGCTTATTCCCTTTAGTTCCAAACCAAAAAAAACACACTATTCTCCCTCCACAAACATAAACTAGAAGGCTACAGGCTATAGATATCTTACTGGTTATTCAAGCTCCAAAAAAGACTAGTTCAGCTTGGAAGAGAAGGAGTTTATCTAGCCTTGATGGAGGGGAGATGGTTCCTCTTATGATGGGAAAGGGATTATATCTTTGGTTTGTTCCATCTTAATAGGGGAAAGAGCCAAATTGACTTCCTCAGCTCCATCTAGCCAAACAATTTACCAGACTTCTGTTATGAAGCTTCTAGACCTAGAAGCTTCAACCCCATATTTAAAAACTTGCCGAAAGAGGATCAGCGTGACTGAGAAAACGATCGTTTGTGAGGTACGGGGCTAGGCCGAGTTTTAAACTCTACAAATCAATGTGAGGAGGAAATGGATCATTAGATTCGGTCTTTTAAACTAGGGTAAAAGGAAGATTCTTGGGAAATGATGCAAAAGGGAAATGTTCTCCTCATAAAGAGGGATATAATGGGAGTCTCTTCATGGTGGAAACACGTGTAGGGTTCACTGTAAAGGACCCCCATGATCGAGGAATAGGGAGTACAACATCAACATTGGTTTCTTATTGCTTTATTTGGAATCCAAGAACTTTCATGGATTGTATATGAGGCAGTAAATTGGACATGAGAAGAAATTCAAAGCTACAACACGTCCAAAGTCTCTATATCCCTCGTGGCTTATGAACTTCATTCTGAATACAATATTCTTGATCTCTACAATCATCAGGTTCATGTCCACAACTCCTAATCCATATAGTATTCTCCCTCTTGATGACCTTTTTGCATCGATAATTTTCCCTACCCATGGAGTTTTGTTGGAATTAGCGCTCAAAGGGACTACAAGAATCACTAGTGTTGCAGAAAAATAAAAATAAAAATTACATGAACCTATTCTCGATGGTAGAACTTGAAATTTTGGAACTGAAAAGAATTAATAAACCCTTATTCTATAGCAGGTATTTTGTCGAGGGTTACATGGTTATAGTTGAATCCTGCATTGAACAATGGTTACAAAAATGCTTTGCAATTGACAGATGTTCTTGCACTGGCACCTGGTGATAGCGCTGAAAATATGTTTGAACTTTTTAAATCAAACTGGTCTAACGACATGGTGTAACACCAACACCCTGCACACCTTACATTGCTTTGATGATTTTGGCCAAATCTTGCACTTACTACATCCCTGGCGATTACAAAATTGTGTGTGATGTATATTGGCCCAGTTTTGATACAAAAATTTGTTGATTTTACATCTGGAGATCAGAGCTTTCCTTATGAAGGCTTTGTCCTTGTATTGATAATATTTCAAAAAAATCATTGAGGTTCTTTTTTCCCATCAATATAACTTTCAATGTCAGAAGCTAGGCATGCTAAAAAGGTCTAATCTAATCACAACTTTATATAGAAAGGGTTTAAGATTGTCAAGCTTCACTAGGAAAGCTCATGGTGTTGGCCTGATTGTAAATTACATGGTCATGGATGATCAACAACTTTCAGATGCGATGTTGTATCTTCATTACATCTGGATGATGCCTCTACAAGTTGGGGCTGCTTTATCAATCCTGTTTGAGGTTTTGGGAATTTCTATGTTGTCTAGTTTTGTTTACATGGAACTAATAATGGGAATTGTAGCTTGGGGATCCAAGAGAAATAGGGGATATGAGTTACAATTAGTGAAAATGTGTGATCTTCATACAACTAATGAGTTTTTGTTTTATATGAGGGTTATCAAACTTCAAGCATGGGAAGATATGGTATCTTTATCTACAATCATTATATTCTCCTATTCAAAGATCCTATGAGATTAAGGAAAATAGCACATTCTGCAGGAAAGAAAGTGTGCATTGCCATAGAGCTCTCCCAAAATCCATCTATCTTCAATATTGTGAGCTCAAAATCATTGCAAATTGTGAACCAAAGAGCCTCCAAAATTATAGAAGAATGTCCACAAAAGTTTTCAAAAGCGACAGAATCGCCTCTATTTGGCGCAGAACCTGGAAGGTGGAGAGGGGTGAATAAAGATTTAATTAAATATTGTGAGGCATATTTGTAAATGTTCTCGAATGTAGGAGAACATGAGTGATTAGTAAGGATTGAGAGATTCTGAAATATTGATTATAAATCTTAGATTAGAAGTTGGTTTATGATTTTGTGGAGTTGAGAGGATCCTTAGGAATTAGTTGAGTCAAAAGTGGATTTAGAATATTTTTAGGATATGGTTGAGCAAATTATTGATTTGAACCAGAATTGGTTGCAGAATCCTTTTGTATAGATATTTGTAAGCCTCAAAGGCATTAGAGAGGCCAATTAAAAAAATATAGAAGATATTTGGTAGGAATAGGGGAATACTCAGTAGAGTTAAAGAGGCCACTAATACAGAAAATCAGGCCGAGAAAAGATTCATTACTGTAAATATTGCTTGTGAATATAAAACTCAATTCTGAGTTTATGTGGGATGCTTGGGTTGATTTGTGTATTTATCGAATTAGTTTCTTGAGTAACAATATTGTGTGGTTAAATTGTTAATTTGTGTATTTATCGAATTAGTTTCTTGAGTAACAATATTGTGTGGTTAAATTGTTAGGAGTGGATCCTAGTTAGAATCTTGATAAAAGTGTATAATGTTTGTGTGAATGTGACATTGTGTTGAGATCTACAGATATCCAAGAATGGAGCCATAGTTACAGTTTTCGAGTGTTGGAAGAGGCCGACTGTCAATCATAGGAGAAATCGACAATGAATCCGAGGAGAATCAGATCGATAAGCATGAGTAGGATAGGATGATCCATATAGAAGCTTTGAGGCAGAAATAAAATGTCAAGTTGAGTAGAGAAAGCGAATTGAGGTCGCAGGAGCTCTCACTGCCTCAAGAGATAGAGCACTAATTTCCTTTCTCCAAAAAGTTACAGGTCAGAGACTGCATAGTTTCCTGTTAATTCGCAGCCTCTCTCCCTACTGCTGCCTTAGCAAATTCATACATGGATTGGAGGAGAACAATTAGACTTCTTTGAAGACAGAAACAATGATTTTCCCCAAATTTCAAAGAATTTTGAATGAGGCATTTAGGAAATCTCGGGATTGAGCAGACTCAGTCTTAGGTCTGCATTAATTTGGGTTCTGCGGCCATATAGCTGCATCAATTTTTAAAAATGTTACTTAAATGTACAAGATTTAACAACCTTATTTATTAATATACTGTTACGAATCTTATTCATTAATATATTCTTTATATATTATTTGTAAATTAAAATATTAATAAGTATCAAAATTACTTACCAAAATTTCACACAGACATTTTAAATAATATTCATGCTAATATTAAAAATTCAATCTATATAAGAAATAACTATGAAATTTGTTCACAAGGCAATGATCAAAGAGAATTAGAAGTCGAAAAAAATTCCTATTTACTATTAAACATCATCCACATGCACACATTTGTGCCTTTCCACATAGGGAATTTGAATTTTGTTCCCTTTTTCTCCCACCATTTCCATTTTGAAAATTCTCACAAGATGTTCACTCCTTTTTCTCCCACCATTTCCATTTTGAAAATTCTCACAATATGTTCACTCGCACATTCTTCAAACTATCCCAATACTATTTCTCTATTTCTCCGAGATCCACAGTACATGAAAGTGTTCGAGATTGTGGACAAGCAACATTGATCTGCAGAAGGTTATAACACTCTGAGAGAGCCAGCAATGGAGCAAAGTAAGCCATATCACTATTCTGAAAGGAGGCACACCCAGTTATTATGTTGGAGTTGAAGGAATGGTGATTAATGGAAAGAGTCTTCCCATATCCAGCAATGCTTGGAAGATGGATAATAATTCTGGTAATGGAGGGACCATTGTAGACTCTGGGACTTCTCTGACATATTTCAAAAAATAGGCATATGATGTAATAATGAAGGCCCTTGGTGCGGCCATTGCATATCCGAGGGCTACAACACAAGATCCCGCGCAGTTTGATCTGTGCTTTAATACATCTGGAGTGAAGAATCTGAAATTGCCCACTTTGTCAATTGATTTTGGCGGCGGGAAAATGTTTAGTCCGCCTTCTGGCAACTACGTATTGGAGGTGGAGGAAGGAGTGGGATGCGTAGGGTTCAAACCCATTACGGATGGGTCCCCAAATATTATTGGGAGTCTTTTGCAGCAAAATTTCTTAGAGAGCTGGATTGTGGGCTGCTCTGGACTGCTAGGGTTTGCTAGCGATCTGAACGTTTCTGCGACGGCGCCGACAGCGTCTCAGCCAAGCTCTTCTGCGCAGTAACAGATTCAGTCCAGGTGTTCAGAACTGCGACGCACCAGGACCTTACAATGGCTCATCCGCTGGGGGGGGCGTCAGGGCCCTCCCCGTCGCAGCTCGATCCGGCGCACAGGGTTGTCTTCGGATCCGTGGATAGTGAGATTCTGAACAACGGGAATACTCCCCAAACTGGCACCAAGGGTAACGAAAATGATGGAAGGGAGGAAGGTATTGCCCAGAATGGTTCTGACATGCCTGAAAAAGGTCAGAAGGTAACCTCATCTACTTGTAGACCAGTGGCCAAGGAAAGACCACGCATAGAATTGCCAGGAGACAAAATAGATGCAAGAATTGAGTTCATGCGCGACCATGCCATCATAGGGAAGTTCATAGGGTTTTGGCCCACTGAGAAGGCCCTATACGGATGGATAACGGCGAAATGGAAACCGAAAGGGGATGTCATGCTCCAGCTTGGACCGAAGGGTTTCTTCACAGCCATCTTCTATTGCCTGGAGGACAAGCACCGAATACTAGTGGGAGGGCCATACTTCTTCAACTCGGCTGGGCTCTATCTGAGAGATTGGATCCCTAGATTCAACCCAGACAAGGAGGACCTAACCCTGGCGCCTGTCTGGATCAGGTTATACTCCCTCCCAGATGAATATTGGGAGGAGGATGCTCTCAAAAGGATAGGAAATGGGGTGGGAGAATATATCAGATCATCCGATGAAACCAAGACCCGTAAGTACATTTCCTATGCCCGAATCTGTGTGTTTATTCGCCTCAATGAAGCCCTTCCTGATTCAGTCACTCTTTCCCACCGGGATGAGGAATGGATCCAGCCTCTTGATTACGAGCATGTTCCTTTCCGATGTCGAAAATGCCACACCCTCGGGCATTTATTCAGAGACTGTCCCCAAAATGCCCAATCTAGTATCCCAAACTCCTCTGTTTCCCCTGCTCAGGACGGCTTTACCAAAGTCACCAGCAGGAGGCGCTCTCACAAAAAAACCCCTAATGGGTCTCACCCCCAGGTCTCCAAGCCTCATGGCCCAGTAACCAAGAACAGTTTTGACATTCTGGGCAAAGATCCAGAGACCACTCTGCATGCATCTATGGCCCCATCGGATCATCCGTCCTCCTCGTCTTCTCCTACTCGATCTCACCCCCCCATTTCTCCCACGCCAGTCCTATCCCCCTCCACTCACCATCGGAGTCGGAAAGAAGCTCCTGAGATCAGCAAAGAAATGGAAGGTGAAGGGTTACGGGAGAGCCCTCAGAACCCAGAGAACTTTTCGGAAGAAGGAGATCAAGTGCAAAATATGGAAGAGGAACCCGAGAGTATTGATCTGCACGGATTAGACATCATAGAGCTGGAAATAGCGTGTAATAAACAAGCTTTTGACAAGATACCAGAACTTGCGCTCAACAAGCTCGAAATGGTCATCTCCCGAGCCTACTACCAAAGTCAACTGGGAATACAACCTGACAGCCAATGGGACGGAAGTCAGCACTCGAAGAATCCAAAGAAAAGAGGCAGAAAGACAGATCTGCAAAGGACAATAGAGATAGGTAAAATCCTGGTGGATTCAGGCAGATGTGCTCAGCTTACAAAGTACTACAAACCCTCCATCAATAGTCAATGATGAAGCTAGTTTCATGGAATATAAGAGGGCTTAACAGCCCCGGAAAACTTAGGATGTTAAAACATATGATCAGAATGGAAAAACCACAAATGTGCTTTCTCCAAGAAACAAAGTGCAACAGTGAAACGCTAGGCAGCATTCTCTCAAAAGCTTGGCCTGGATGCAGATCGGTAGCTGTAGACGCCTCAGGTGCTTCTGGGGGTTTGGCGATTGCTTGGAATGCGCAAGCGGTATCCCTCTCCGACTTCCACGCATCGCATCACCTCATTCAGGCGACCTTTCACATCTTGGGTACCAATGTCTATGGTAATCTGTCAAATGTCTACTTCCCACAAGAAGCGGGAAGCAAGATAGCGCTTCTTGATACAATAGAAGCCCTCAGTAACAGCAGAAGATACCCGCTTTGGATGGTGGCAGGGGACTTCAACATGATAACGAAGACTGACGAGAAGCTAGGAGGCAGGCGCAGATTGGAGCATGAAGACTGCCACTTCCGGGACTTCATTCAAGCTACCTCCCTCATAGACATGCCCTTCTGTAACGGTACCTTCACATGGAGTAATCGAAGATCAGGCAAATACCAAATCGCCTCAAAATTGGACCGCTTCCTCCTCTCGGACAATGCAGTCCACCTGGGAGGGGATTTCTCTGCAGCTGTCCTTGCCCACTCGGGATCGGACCATTGGCCAATAACACTTCAATGGCAACGGCCAGGTAACACACACAAACGTCCCTTTCGTTTTGAAGGTTTTTGGCTCACGCATCCCACTTTCAAAAATTTTGTGAAATCCATCTGGGACGCCTTCATTCCCCCCGAAGGATCTAAGATGTTTCAATTCCAGCAAAAGCTTCGCTTTCTTAAAAATCACCTGAAATGATGGAACAAGGAAATCTTCGGCAACATTTTTCAGGAGCAGCAAAAGCTTACTCAGGACCTGGAGACTCTTCACCAAAAGGTTATAATGGAGGGGCACACTGAAGCCAGCTTGGAACAGGAACGCCATATACACAGTCAGCTGGACAACAGGAGAAAGCAGGAAGAGATTTATTGGAAACAAAAGTCAAGGGTCAGATGGCTGAAGGAGGGGGAGCGTAACACTAAATTCTTTCACAGAACTACGGTGCAAAGGAGAATCCACAACAATATCCCTTTCATCCAAAAACAGTCAGGAGAAAGAGTGGAAACCCATGAGGGGGTTGAAGAGGAACTCCTAAACCATTTCAAGCAGATTCATCAGGACGAAAAAGAAGATCGGCGACAGGCCATTCGAAAAATTACGAGTAACATTCCAAAACTCATTTCGGCGGAACAAAACGAGAACCTTATGCGGCCCATTCTGCCTCAGGAAGTGGATGACGCAATGAAGCAGCTAAAGGAAGGCAAGGCCCCAGGGCCAGACGGCTTTTCTACCACCTTCTTCCACTCCTTCTGGGATATGTTAAGGGAGGAGGTCTGGCAGATAGTTGAAGAATCCAGGGCAACACGCTGGCTCTTGCCCTCTCTCAATGCTACCTTTTTAACTCTCATTCCCAAGGAGGAGGACTCCATCACCCCGGACAAATTCAGGCCCATTGCGCTTTGTAATGTAATATACAAAGTAATTTCAAAAGTAATAGCAAATCGCCTGAAACCACTTCTCCCTGGGCTCATCTCCCCGGAACAGTCAGGGTATGTGGAAGGGCGGCACATTATGGACGGCATCCTGCTTTCTCACGAAATCATTCACTCCCTCAAGCACTCAAAGCAATCAGGTATGCTTCTCAAACTCGACCTCTCCAAGGCATTTGACAAATTAAGCTGGAATTACATACAGGAGATGCTAAAAGCCTATGGTTTCTGCGCTCCCTGGATTCGTTGGATCCTGAACATGATCACCTCCACTCATTTCTCTATTCTCGTCAACGGCATCCCCTCCCGTCCCTTCAATCCTTCTAGAGGTATTCGCCAAGGAGATCCCCTCTCCCCCTTTCTCTTCGTCCTTATGGCGGAAGGACTAGGGAGGCTCATCAAGCATGCTCTCCATTCGCATCAGATAAAAGGCATCTCTGTTCATAATTCCCCAGCCACCTCCCACCATCAGTTTGTCGACGATACGATGCTTTTTGGGTACCCCTCTGCCCAAGAAGCCCGCCGCCTTAAATCCCTCCTTCGAGACTTCTCGGAGGCCTCTGGCATGTGTATCAACAGTGTTAAATCACAGATTTTTTTCTTCCATACGCCGCCCTCAGTCAAAATTGTCGTCTCTCGCATTTTGGGATTCCCTGTAGCCTCTCTGCCCTCCAAATACTTGGGTGCTCCCCTCTCGGCTTCCGCCCTCAAGCTACCTGCTTGGCGATCCCTGCTCGAGAAGCTGGAAAATCGTCTCAATCAATGGACTTACAGATCCCTTAACTTAGCAAGCCGAATTGTCCTCATCAAATCGGTCTTGCAGGCTATGCCACTGTACTTGTTTTCTATTTTAGCAGCGCCTAAATGGGTGTTAAAAAGCATCAGAAACCTACAGCGCAATTTTCTATGGAGCAGCGCAGCCACAAATCGCAAATGGGCATTAGTGAAATGGTCTAATGCTTGCATGCCCAAAGAAAAGGGCGGTATTGGATTACGGGATCCTGAACACAGTAACTCTATAATGAATGCCAAGATCTGGTGGCAATGGATCACCAGCCCAGAAAAGCCATGGGGGAAAGTCTGGACAGCTAAGTACGCAGGAGGTCGTCCCCAAGAGGAGCTCATCCATTTCATCCCCACTGAAAAAGGCTCCACAATATGGAATGCGGCTAAGCAACATCATCAGCTAATTCAGAAGCACAGCTTCTGGGAAATTAGGAATGGGCGCACAGCAAGATTTTGGACTGATGCCTGGAACCAGCAGCCCAAACTTCAAGACAAACTGCACCCGGAGCTCATACCTGATGAACCAAACCAACAGCATAAAACAGTTCATCAATTCTGGGCCTCAGAGATGGAGCACAATTTTCGGAAATGGAAAAGGAGTGACCTGATCCTCCACCATACCGGCGCTCAGCAGCAAGAGGAACTCATGACTGAACTTAAAAAAAGAAGGATAAGGCAAGATAATGGCAGGGATATTCTTAGATGGGGCTACCTGCCTAAGGGGGCATACACCACTTCAGAAGCATACAGGTTGTTGTGTAATTTTCCCTCTCCCCCTGACCCTGTGTGGAGCAAGATCTGGAAGCTAGGACCTTGGCCAAAAATTGCCTGCTTTCTGTGGCTGGTAAGTCACAAAAAAATTCTCACCTGGGACAAGCTTCGGAAGCGGAAATTTAGTGGCCCCTCAATATGTATGAATTGCTCTCAAAATGAAGAAACTCTCAATCATCTCCTGGACACTTGCCCTTTGGCCAAGCTTCTATGGGACAAGGCCAGTTTCCGATGTCAAAAAAGCTGTAAGGGAGAGGGCGACATCGTCAATTCCTTAAGACTCTGGCCAATGCAGCCCTTCAACTGCAAGATCCTCAACCATCTATGGAACATAATCCCGGGTATAATCCTCTGGAACATCTGGAAGGAACGCAACCAGCGAATCTTCAGAAATAAGCATTCACCAATAGAAGAAATCTGGAGCAGAATTCATAAAAACATTCAAGAAACCATGGCGCTACAGGGTTGGACCAAGGAAGACCTCCCTTCCACTGACAACGAGCACAACATATTAGGCAACTGGCAGCTGCAGCTCTCCCCTGACTCTCTCAACCGCAACACTCCCACCCCAATCAACAGGAACGACAGTCAGTGGGAAGCCCCTCCCAAAAACTCCTTCAAGATAAATTTCGATGGGGCCTCCAAAGGAAACCCCGGGGTAGCAGGCTATGGAGGATTAATTAGGGACTCTGAAGGCCAAGCCATACGGATCTATTTTGGAAACTTAGGGTGGGATACCAATAACTCTGCAGAGTTGGAAGGTCTATGGCAAGGCCTAGTGCAAGCAGAGACTCTTAATCTTCAATCCCTAATTGTCGAAGGGGACTCTCAGATTCTGATCAACTTAGCCACCAGACTACAGAATGGCTCGAATGCAAGAAAAGTGGCACCCAGTTGGAGACTTGAGGCAAGGTTGAATGATGTAGCACAGAGGATCAACAATTTTAGAGCCATCTCCTTCACTCACACTAAACGGGAGGGCAACAAAGTTGCGGATCTCCTTGCCAACATAGGAACAGAGACTGATCATTCACTCCTATCAGGAGACACAAATATCATAATTAACAGACAACAACTTCAGGATTGCCAAAACCTCATCTTTGCAGAGGCTATGATCCTGGATGCGGGTGTCTCAGAGGTAAACGGAGCGGTGCCACATGACAAGCACACGCTGCCACGTGAAGAGGACTGGGCTATTAATGCCCCAAGCCGTCGAAATTCAGGTTTAAGGGAGCCGCTTCAGAGCATCCTTAATGGATCCGCTGAAGATGATGGCAGGCCTGCGTAAGGCATTCAATGCGGATCACTTCTCAAGAATTGGACATGAGAATAAAGGCAAATGTTGGCCGGCGAAGGCAGTGCACTGTGGTTCAGGGAATGTTCATAGTCTTTGTTTTATTTGGGTGGTGGAGAGCTGGGGTGAGGACAGTTTCCCCCCTGAGCATCTCGGCCTGTGTTTACGCTCTTTGGATCTCCGTCTGGCTGTATCTAGAAGACGGCAAGAGGCGGAAGGGGCTTGCATACCGTTTCGGGGAGCCGGTGTTCAACTCAAATGACGGGAGGTTACGATGGTGCGTGATAGAATGCCTTGCAGGAGGGGTTCTGGGAGTGGACAATTCCCCTGCCCACCTGCAGCAGACATACATCATCATTGTTGTTGTGTTTATTGCTATCGCAGAGTGGGAGCTAACCCAATTCCTGCAAGTCAAGTCATGGAAGTTGGCAGTTCCGTTGAGGGGGCACCCAGGCTTCCAGCTTTTGGTTCGGTTATTTTCTCACTGGGCAGCTCTGAGGGCAATGAAGGGATTAACGCACATATCTCTGTGCTCTTCACCAAAACTCCTGCGGTGGATGATAATGGGTCATCGCTGGTTCTGGCGGAGGACGGCACAGAGCAGGGGAAGGGGAAACTCCCAATGGGGGAGCAGTCAAATTTGGTGGCCTGCTTCGAGAGAGGCAAAGGTAAGGTTCTGTTGGGGGAGTCGTCCACTGCTGCGGGCACTTCTGAAGGTGCAAGTCTTCAGCCTCACCCCCAATGTCGAGGCCATGCACAGTCATCCCCTTCGCAAAGTCCATTGGCTACGGGAGAAAGCGCGTCTGAAGGTGAAGGCGGAAGCAGAAGCATGGAGGAAGAGTCTGAGGACTAGCTCTCACCAACGCTCTCATGCTTTAGTCTTCTTTTCTCAGGTCGGGTCCTTTCATGTTGGGTTCAGGGGTCTGGTTAATTGTCAATTCCATGTTTTTGTTATGATGGTTAAGTATCTCGGAACTAAGTCCTGCGCGCGGTCTTCACGGACGCAGCAGGCGCGAAGTAGAGTGTCTGGTATATGTCAATTTTTGTCTTTTGTAATTGCCTGGCTAGGCCTTCAGGCCATGCAGATCTGGCTCTTGTCACAGTTTGTCTCGTGTTATAAATATGTTTCAAGATGCCCCTGCGCGGGCTATCATAGTGTGAGTAGTATAGTTCTCAGTGTCAAGCATTTTGCTTCTTTTGCTAACATTGCCCTGCGTGGCAATTTCATGAAACGGTCAATGTCACCCATGGAGACTCCTTTGGCCATGGGCAGCCAGCTTCCTTGGATGTAAAGTATTTGTTGTACATATTAATATATCAGTAGTTAGTATTGCCGATAAAAAAAAAAAAAAATTCTTAGAGAGCTAGCAACGAAGCAAAGAAAGCCAACCGGGGAGATTAGGAAGCTCGAGCACTAGCACGCAAGATACTAGACAAGCTCATGAACGACTTGCCAAATTGGAAGAAGTAATGAAAATAGAAATTCCTTTGGATCATTATTTGATCTTGGGTGTTGAGGCTTCTGTTACTACGGCTAAGATCAAGAAGGCTTATCGAAAAGCTTCTCTTAGACACCATCGAGATAAGGCTAGGCAGTTTTCAGTATGAAGTGACAGTGGGGATGATGGCCATTGGACTGAAGTCGGTGAGGAGGTCTGAAGAGATGCAGAGAGGCTTTTCAAAATGATTAGAGAAGCATATGCAATCCTTTCAAAACCTACCAAGAAAATGCGCTATGATGCTGAAGAACAAGCGAGGAAACTTCTGACAAGAGGAAGCTTCTATTATAGGCTTTTCTTTATTACAGAGGTATGTACCATCTTAATAACTCCATGAGGGGTCTAGATCATTCTCCATGATGAAATTTGTTCCAAGGAGCTTGGATCACAAGACTTTTACAAAGATACCAATAAATGACTAACAACATTTGAGGCCTCACCTATCTGGCTCTCGACCTCTGTCAGTGATGAAAAATCAGCAAAACTTCACACCTACAGTTGAAATTCTGCAAATCTACAGGCTGATGGAGTATAGCTTCGAGCATCATCTGCAATGGTCGACATAATATACCATGCCTCTCACTGACACAATCTCGCTTGGAACAAAATGAATAAATAATTTAGCGTGTTGAATGTGTGGATTGCGCATGCTCCATTAACTAAATATCATTAACACTGTGACAGATCAAGCTTTCAGGTGGCTGGATAATGCCTCTAAATAATGAGACAACAACAATAGACAGATGTGGTTAGCCAGGGTGAAAAACCACCACCAGATCTTGCCCTTCAATTTTAGATTGTCATTCAGGATTCTGATAATCAGTTGCATGAGGAGACAAAAGAGTCCACAACCTGTTCGCAAGAAGTTGTTGTTCTTATTGCCATCCATAACCCAGAAAACAATATAATACCCTAAATTAAAAGCTACAAACGCCATAGTTAATAGATGTATTATAAATTGGTGCTCTTGTTCACCATCAACTTCATCATCTCCTACACCACCTCTGCCATTGCGATCATCATCACCATCACTACCTTTACCACCTTCTGTTGGCCTGCTAGTGCTCTCTCTCATCCTTTCCGCAAGGTCATTCAACATACTCTTGGACTGGGGACTATACAGAGCTTGGTTTCAAACATTAAATTCTTGCTTCTCTTTCTAAGGGACCGCCTATAAAGGGGCAATTTTCATCCCAAAAGAAAACAGTACAAGATGAATCTGCTAATATTTCCCAAGGCCTAACCCTAGCCTTGCAATATCGACATTAGGACTCAATCCGTGGTTAATCTCATCCCAAGTGGATTGGTATAGAAAAGGTTGCAGTGCCATACTAGAGAAACTAGGGTTTGCAAAATGGGTATGGACATTTTTGCACCACCAGTAAATGCTTCCACTGCTATACTGAGCCATTGTTGTCACTAGCTTATCCTCAAGTCGATTCAGACGTTCTATCTCATGGTGTGATATTTAGATTGTGGAGAATTTGACCGCACCAGACATGTATGTATTCTATTTTGTTGTCATATATATGTACATCATCTAAGGCATGTCTGGAAACTATGTGACAACTCTTCTAATATAGAGTAATATTATTGCAATGACCCCTTTCCTTTGCCTTCGATTTTTGATATTTGTGGTGCTAAAACCAAATCGAAGTTGAGGAGACTGCATAAAACCATGCCCTTGGGATTGAAAATTGTAATGAATTAATATTTATTGTGCCACACAACTGATGCTACGACTCCCTTCAAATTGACTATGGAGAATGATCATTATCACCTCACACCTGTTCCAGAATAAGATAAAATAAAAATTCAAAAGCAGTTGTGTATAATAATGATGCTAGAGCCAATGGATCTTTACCTAATGCACACTTGAATTCTCAGATCTGCAGATAATCTAGTTCTAGGAAACATACACAGATTTGTTTGATGCAAGATCATTCCACCAAGACACACTCCATTGCCTGATCTCACTTCTCTAATACCATGTTGAAAAACCTTTTCTGATCTAGAGATAGTTACTTTTGATATTATTTACCATTAGTTTATCTTATTCAATTTTCACCAAGTAATTATACATAAAAAATTTAACAAATACTAATATAGCTATAGTCTAAGAGATTTTATTTGTTTGATGCAAGATCATTCCACCAAGACACACTCCACTACCTGATCTCATTTCTTTGATACCATGTTGAAAAAACTTTTCTGATCCACAGATAATTACTTGTGATATTATTTACCATTAGTTTAGCTTATTCAATTTTCATCAAGTAATTATACATCAGAAATTTAAGCAATATGATTATAGCTATAGTCTAAGAGATTTTACTTGAAACATAGGAACAAGTATATGGGAACAAAGGAAAATTTGGTTGTAGCTGCTGCAACTAGAGCTTTCACAGCTGTGATAACATTGGTACAACTTCTTTTCTTGCTACTATGTCCTAGTGATTTGCATTTTCTAGCCAAATTTTGGTATTTTGACTTGTACATTTCTTGCTCAAGTTTATACATAAACACTATGTTATGTGGTGGTTTATTTTGTTTTGGAAAGCCACTGGACATAGCTTCTGCTCGGATGTAAACTAGCACATTTGGGAAATCAAAGGGACTTTGGCAAAATCTTACTGAGGGTTATTGGAAAGAGGCATTCGATGGACTTGGTGTGTCTTTACTTCTGATATCAAATCCTTCTATATAGGTACTATTAACACTACACTGTCTATTCAATTTCTGAGTTAAAACTTTTCATTCTTCATTTGTATATCCTTTATCCATTCTATTTTACATGTTTAGCTGTGATTGATATGTTCTTTGTCCACTAATGGTTTGTTTTATTTCTTACTTGGTATGGAAAAATGCATAACTGAAACTAAACTATGAAAAATATATAAATCCATAAAAAACCCTTTAACTACATTTCACCATGATCAAAGCCTATGGCTTTGCTAAAATAGGCCTGCAACTTTAACAACAGAAAGGATAGAGACTCATTGTAGGTTGAACATGGCTTTACGAATTATATAGCATCAAATCAACACCTCTAAGTAAATTCAAATGCAACTTAAAAAAATACTAACATTTTGTTGTACATTAAGTCAATTTCCTTTCAATCTTGGGGTTTGAAACAATTTATTTTCCCATTGAGATGAATTTTCTTTAAACCATGCAGTAAATTTTGTCTTATCTATGGCAAATATTTGTACTTTTTTTGACTTAATTTTGTGTCTTCCCATGCTATTCGCTCTTTTAAGGATTCAATTTATGAGTGATAATATTTTTTTGATTAGTTGGTTCATATCCTTTGTTAGATTTTCTACCTTGTTTAACTCTGACTGTCTTCTCCACACTACCAGAGTGCACTTAATTAGCAGGTACAATAGTAGTAAGGGTGTACTTTTTGCAGGTCCATATAGCAGTAATAATGGCAACATTTTGTCATGGTTCCTATGCACATTATAGTATGAGGAAGGTATTTTAATGTAAGAGAGTAGACGGTATATTCCCAGTTTTGCTACCCACAACTAATTTCAGTTTGCATGTTGCTTAAGATTAAGCAATTCCATTTTTTCTTTAGTTCAGTTCTGCATGCATGATCTAATATTTGGAGGGCACAAAACCCTAGATAATGAGAGTTCTTTTGCATGATAAGGTTCTAGTGTAGGTAGGGGGCATAATTCTCAAGGAAGGGGTTGCATGCTTCTTTTTGTCTTCCACTTCTAGTTGAGATGCACTTACCTCGCACACTCATCCATGCAGTAAGGGTACACTAGATGATTAAACTTGGGCTAGCGTTTGACTGAGTCACCTTGAGTGCTTCATGCATGTGACGAGATACTTTGTATCTTTTCTCATCTTCCTATTCTATAAAGGAGATGTAGTGAACACTTCTTTGTTGGTTAGCAAGCTTTTGGTTTTGAGGTATTGCATTGTATTTTCTTTTCTCTGCATTCAATAGAAGATAGATGTGATTGAGAGTTCATATTTGTGTACATGCTCTTATTATTTTTCTGCAGTGTATTTTTGTAGATTCTAGTATACCCATCAAGGGCTTTAAATTACCTAAGATCTTAGGAATATTATTTTAGTGCTAAATTTACTTACTATTTTCTGGATTACATGGTATCAGAGCACTTTCACTGAAACTATTAGGAAGTTGTGCATGGATAGGATTGCAACTTATTAGAGGGAGTTGTTCAAGGGTTTCAAGGGTGGGATGCCCGAGTTTCAACAAGTGAGGCAGATTTCGATTGGTTAAAGTTTGCGGCGCATGGGGTGTGATGTCCCAATTTCTACAGGGATTGGAGTGTTATTTTGCATGTTTGTGAAAGGTGACCTCCAACTATAAGAGGTTGCAGGTTTGATTCTTAGTTCACGATATGTTTTCATGTTTGTTTAAATAGTTGTAATCACAAGTAGTTAGGGTCTTTAGGATTGTCACATGTCGGAGGGCACTTCCAATTAGTTCAGGATGGAGCATCTCTTGGAAGAGTTTGAATTGTGGTACCTCGTGGAGAAGGAGATTTTACTTTTATCAAATACCAAAGAGTTGGCTAAGCATGATTAGAAATTGGTCAAACTGGAATGAATAGTTTTGGATTTGGTGAAGAATCATCTAACCCCTTTCATTGTACAGAAAAAGATTGATATGGAAATGCATATTACCTTGATTACATTGTATTGGAGCGATAACATGCCTAGGAGAATGCTCTTAATGAAGAAATTGTCCATTAATTGCATGAGAAACACTACTACAGTAGTTATCTATCTGATAAAGATCAAGGGTTGAGAGATAAATGAGCTAGACTTGATGACAAGGTAGAAGAGAATGGACTAATTTGGATCATTTTGAATGGCTTTGGTCCATCTTGGCACCATTTTGTATAGTTTGTATGTGCTTGTGAGAAGCTACCCTCAATAAAAAGTTTGTGGGATGCAATTACTGAGGAGGAAATGAGATTGGAGATGGTTTCAACAAGTGATGAGGATGTACCAGAGCTAGCCCTCATTGGGAGGGTGAGGACAGGAGGAAATAAAATAGGATTTGTGAACAGTTAGAAGAAGAAGGAAGGTTCAAGCTCTTCTAACCAGCAGAAGAATAATTTGAGTCATATCAAGTGGAAGAGGCATGGCCAATATGCTTCTTAGTATCTTTAGAAGTAGGGGAAGGGTGAGCAACAATAACAGTAAAAGAGTTTGCAAGAATTGTAGAAGCTTTGAGTATGGATGGCCACTATGCTTCTTAGTGTTCTAAAAACAAAGGGAAAGGTAAGCAACAACTTCAATAAAAATAGTTTCTAGGAATTCCAGAAGCTTCAGGTTCATACAAGTTCATTGACAGGTGTCGTACAACCTTTTCCATGGTGTCATGCCTTTCCACCAACATTGGTTCAAGTGTTTGTGGTATGTTGAGAAGTGGAGCCTCAAGACATGACAATAAACAAAATACCTTTTTTCAATTGTCTAGATAAGTATACCTCACCACCTATAGTCAATGTTATCTGCCTTTGGGAAAAAGTAAACAAAGCACTACACATGAGGTACATGATGCTATCTTCCTTTAGGAAAATGTAAATAGAGCACTACACACCAGAGCTAGGTATATTTTAATTTTACAACACTTTCACACATAGTTAACTTGCATGATTTGGACATTACCCCATAAATGATCCTTAATAACTTGCAAGCTATTTCTTAGAAGCATATATTTGGATGTGAGTGGAATTAATCTTACATATACATTTAGTGAAGGCAACATGATTATCCTTCCCAGATCTTGCACAAATTATTAAATTAATATCGTTTAAACAAGATAAGTCTAAAGGTGGCCAAGGTTCCACCTAAAATTATAACATAAGATTACCTATTATGCAGGTGCAATTCAAGAAGCATAATAAGCTCAACATCAACAAAATCATGATAAAAAATATGTCATGTTTATCTTTCCCCTAAATCTTGTGAGAAGAAAACAACTACGACTACTCAACAGTCGCTATATTCAAACTTGGCCAAAAGATGATCTGTATAGGATGGAGACACCAACATGCAAGAACCTCCTGTATTCCAAATCTGCATAGTCATGCCATCACAACTGATAAGTAATGCTATGTCAAGCCTTACACCATCTCTTGCTAAATCCTTCCAAGGAGAGCTCCTTTGACATATGATTGCTATGCCACTATTTCCTGTTGTAGTAAGCCATTCCTTAAAATCATGTTGCAGTTCCTAATCTAGATTCTATATACATCCAACTAACACCTCTACCATCCATTGTAATCATTGAAATGTTGGAATTATGCTCTATCATACATCTCTGTACTACACACCATATCTAACTTGTATATGACAATGCACGCTCAACTAAGTGAGTATAAGAGTATGTGAGGGATTTCTTCAATTCTTCAAGTTGTATATATATATATATATATATATATGTATGTATTTCTTAATCCTGGGAATATTTTATAAAGCTTCTATTATAAACAACAATGGTATCTAACCACAAGAATTCAAATTGATATCCCATAGAGCAATGATGATATCTTAGCTTTGTTTTTTATGAAACTAGCTCACAAAAAGATAGAAAATATAGATGATGCCTTAGAATTCAGCCTCTTCGAGGGGGGAACCTCCTTTACATTACAAAAATGAACAATTCTTGGATGATACAAATGACAAGACTTCCTTTCTATATATAAGAGTCTAATGGGTCATAATATAATCAGAATTGAAATAACAATATTAATGTAAGGGCACAATAATAACAATAGTGAGCTTCTATGGGGCACAATAATAACAATATGGGGACTACATCGGCACAACAATATAATAAGGGGGTTGTATTAATAACAATAAGGGGTTACACTAGTAGTATAGGGACCTAACATGCCCCTCCCCTTCAAAAGTGTTGTCCTCAATGCTTGAGTAGTTCTTGATGCTTCTGTATAAATTCTTGTCCTCCCATGTGGAATATTCAATGGGTAAGTTCTTCCACTTGATGAGATACTCTGAAATTGATCTATTTCGTAGTTGTTTTTCTCGGATCTGTGACTGCTTTAGGTTCCAATATGATTTTTCCTTCCTTGTCAAGTTCTCGCAATACTATTTGAACTGGGATCTTCTGCAACTTTTGAATGACTTCCCACTCCTTTGGGCATGTGGATATATGTAAGGCCTGATGTTTGGAGGAAGGTTTCCTGGAATCAAATGAATACCATGATCATCATCATGAATAGGTGGTAGGCCTTTGGGAGTCTCAAATACCTTGGAATGATTGTCCAAAACGTTTTGGAGATCTGGAGAAATACACGATTTCGATGTGGGATCTTCTAGTGAATATAATTGTGCAATAACACCACGTTTTTCTTTATTTAGAAGCTTTGTCATGCTATTATAGTTGATTATCTTTCCAGGTTTCCCTTCGATACGCCTCAATTCAACTTCCTTTCCTTCCCAGAAAAATTTCAAGAAAAGTTCTTGAAAATTAAAATCTATCATACCCAAAGATTGTAGCCATTAGACTCCTAGTAAAACGTTAGCACCACCCATTGGAATGGAAAGAACTGGACTATTCAATACATAATATCCCATGGATAGCTTGATATTATGGCACTTTCTAGAGCAATTTATGGTTCCTCCACTTGCAACCATCACTTGACACTCTGATGCTGGATATAGGAAGCAATTCAATTCCTTGGCTATCTTATAATGAATAAAATTATGGGTACTACCCTAATCAATCAACACTATTACCTTTTTCTTCTTGATATGTCCTTCTATCTTAATAGTTTGAGGAGTGGTAATTTCTTCCAATGCATTACAAGATATGGTCAGATTCATTTCTTGATGCTCAATGTGATCTTTCAATTCTTGAACATTTTTCTTCTTGATATGTCCTTCTATATTGATAGTTTGAGGAGTGGTAATTCCGGCCAATGCATTACAAGATATACTCAGATTCATTTCTTATTTCTCGATGTGATCTTTCACTTCTTGAACCTTTTTCTTCTTGATATGTCCTTCTATCTTGAGAGTTTGAGGAGTGGTAATTCTTTCTAATGCTTTACAAGATATGGTTAGATTCATTTCTTCTTTCTCTGGGGTGGGTTCCTGGTGTACATCCTCTTCTTTTGATGCTTCTTGATCCTTTTCTTCCTCCTCTTCATAATCTATGTAAAATAATTTCTTCTCAACATAATTATGACCTTTAGTGTACTTTCTATCACAATTGTAACAAAGCCCTTTTCTCTTTTTTCTTCCAATTGTTGTGGTGTAAACCTTGTAGGTTGTGGAAGGTTAGGAGAAAAAACACTTCCATAATTATAGTCATGAGTGTTGGGATTCCTTGTTTCCATAATTTCAATTTCAACTTTTCTTGCCAACCTGAATGCCTTCTCCAATTAATCAGGTTCCCAAAGACGAACCTCGTGTTGAATTTTATCCTTTAAAGTCCTTATGAAGACATCAACCATATTCTTCTCTGGAATATCATTTACCCTTATATTCAATTTTTGGAAGTCCTAAATGTGCTCTGCCATTGAACCCTTTTGTTTGAGATTTACTAATTGGCTAAAGAATGTGTTTCTCTTTATATCCTCATAATGTGATATCATTTCCTCCATGAAAATTGACCACGTGACAAGTGGTTTACGAGAACAAAGCCCTTTATACCATAAAAATTTATTCGGTTCTAAATAATTAGATGCAATACATACCTTTTGTAATAGTGGTACACCATGTAGATCAAAATATTTCTCAATTTGTAGTATCCAATTTACCGGATCCTTGCCATCAAACTTCCTCATCTCACTTTTTCTTGATTTTAGGAGCTCGATCTTGAAATGACTGTAACTTTGTACCTTTGGATCTTTAAGTTCTAAAATTTCGGTCTATAATAGCCCTTTGAGTCCTCTTTCTAACTCTGCAAGTCTAATCACAATTGGATTCCTGAAGAAATATCTATTCCCAATCTCCCATGATGACCTAATTATAGACTAATTCAGTAGAGTGAACTTGTACGATGTGCCATGCACCACTGTTTCAACCTTAGGTTCTAAAATTTATTCCCAAACAAAATAACGTTTTTTCTCTTTCTGTAACTTCTTACTAAATTTCAATCTGATGCTCAAAGAGAACATGATGACAATTTTCCCAAGGTCACCTATTTAGGATGTAATTCGGGAGTCTCCAAAAACCCTAAATTCCTCATATCATATATCCGAAAATATAGAGAGACAAGATCTAAAATTTGGGCCCAAGGTTCAGACAGATTTCATCTGAAATGGGTTTTTGTTTTACGTTCTAAAACTTCATAGCAAAAAAGTTATAGCGAAAATTCCAAGATGACCTGTGTTACATTAAATTCTGAAGCTTGCAAAAACCCTAACTTCCTCATATCATATATCTTAAAATATAGTGTGACAAGATCTGAGAATCGGAACCGAGATTCAGTGAGACTTCTCAAATGGGTCTTTTTTTTAGCTTTTGAAACATCTCAGAAACAACGTTATAGCGAAAATGCCATGATGACCTGTTTGGAGTAGTGAAACCCTAGAATCCAAAGCTCTAATACCAAATGTTATGAAACCAACTCACAAAAAGATAGAAAATATAGATGGCGCCTTAGAATTGAGCCTCTTCAAGGGGGCAACCTCCTTTACATTACACAAATGAATAATTCTTGTATGATACAAATGACAAGACCTCCTTTCTATATATAGGAGTCTAATGGGTCATAATATAATCAGATTTGACATAACAATATTAATGTAAGGGCACAATAATAATAATAGTGGGCTTCTATGGGGCACAATAATAACAATATGGGGACTACATGGGCAGAACAATATAATAAGGGGGTTGTACTAATAAAAATGAGGGGTTACACTAGTAGTATAGGGACCTAACATTGTTCATCTTTGAACCAATCATCATGTCCTAAGGAAACATCTAAGGTCACTTGATGATGGACATACTAAACAAAGGTACAAGGAGGTACAATAGCATTATGATATTTAGGAAGCAAGGATAATAAGATTGTGGTTCTTTCATTCTATTTTGGAATTATGTGATTTTCCTTAACATAGTAGAGATGAATTACAAGTGCGACCTATCATCTAAGCAATCATATTGGTGGGGAAACTAGCTCTAGATTAGTATACTCCCAAATAGATAGCACTTGGAGCAGTAAGGGGACTTTTATTATTTATATGTGCATGATCAATGTTACCTCAAGGTAATTCATTATGATGTCAAAGCAACAAACATTTTACTGCATGAAGATTTTGAAGCCATCCTAGGAGACTTTGGATTGGAAAATATTTTAGACCAAAGGGATTCACATGTCACTACTGTTATTTCTGGTATTGTGGAGCAGATAGCCCCAGAATACCTTTCAATAGGAAATTCATTAGGGAAAACTAATGTATTTGGTACAGATGATATATTACTATTGTTAGAAAAAAATATTCAATTATTCAAAAATTTTGTTCTGCGCAGAGAGAACTTAGAGATTGACCTTGGCCACAATTGTTGCCAATTACTTTAGGGACTTTTTTTTGCCATGTCACATGTGGTTTTAGGGTTTCATTGCAACCTTAGGGATAATCATGAAACAACTTTATTGTTTTAGGGCAATTATGAAATAGATCTCCCATTCCCAATAGATTAAAGCATAGTATAACTAGTCTA
This sequence comes from Pinus tabuliformis, assembly GCA_031772625.1. Lineage (NCBI taxonomy): Eukaryota > Viridiplantae > Streptophyta > Pinopsida > Pinales > Pinaceae > Pinus > Pinus tabuliformis. The sequence continues at coordinate 853,936,279 of CM062811.1, read as the reverse complement.
AGCACATTTTCTTGTGGTATTTTCAACTACAGCATTATAGGCCTATTTCTTGTAGCATATACAAACTTGTAGCAACAAATACTTGTACCAAATCATATTATGTTATATCATCTCATCACTATTAAAGAAGTATGTCTTTACGATGTATATGGTTGAAGATATATTTTTTGGCCTTAGATGACTCCTAGTAATATTGATTTTGTATTGGAGTTTCTAAAATACATAAGAATTATATATGGTGTGTTGGAATTTGAAACAAACATAGGATGTCACAAGTAATCCTAATAATCAACTTCCCTAATGACTAGTAGGCCTTAAAACTCCACTAGTGGTTTTTGCACTACATGTCAATATCATTTATTGATAAAAGTGGGATATCAGGGAGACTTGTGTGGAAGTTGTCTGTAAAGAGAAACCAAATTTAGAATAAAAATTTGGCACAAGTACACTCTAACAAAACTAAACAAGTTTCTATTTATGCTTTCAGGGTAGCCCAGGACACCCCTATAGATTGGCAATTACTGATTGTACATTCTAGTCTCATTGGCATTTTTTTTGTCATTTGTTGGACATCAATAAAATTACCTTTCTCTACTTACTACAAATTAAAAATGTTAAACAACTGTAGTTTGATATGAATGCTCTGAAGGAAGGTATCCATGTTGTGGAACCTATTATGCTTTCCTCTTAAATAATATAAATGACCACCAATGAATTCCTTCTCTAGAACTTAGTTCTCCTACAATTGCAGTCCTTCCTTTGAGAGAGTATATGTTGTCCTATTAAGTTCTCTAAACACATGAGAGGTTCTGATCATCTCAAACTGCCTAGAGAACTCTTTCATTTGAGTCACTAAGGGAGATAAGGAAGTATCCTCAATCTAACCTTGTGCATTCATCCAATTAACATCTAATGCTGAGTGCCCAAAGACCTATAGATGACCAATATCCTTGTCAAAGGAAGATGTTAATAAGGAAAATAGAGCCCTTAACTTCACCAAGTTATTTTTATCTTTGTCCATGTTTTCCTTAGTTTCGAAATAGTGAGTGTCACAAAAATAAAGCACAAATGCATGCCTACAAATCTAATGAGAGTCTTGGCAAGCAATTCTACATGTAGTAACTTTTTTGTTTGTGTTTCAGTTGTATTGTGTTAAATTATGGTATGTTCTATGCTTAGAGAAGTTTACTTCTTTTCTTCTTATTAGCCACAGATCAGCAATCACATATACATTAAGTAAAGTGCAGATAGAACATTAAACGATAAAGAAAAAACAAGCCAAGACAAGAGACACAAGATTTGGTGGCTAGCGAGGGGCAAACCCCAATGCGGGGAAACCCTTTGATCAAATCTTATTTTATCTTCAATAGTTCAGTAGAGAGAAATAGTACAAAATCAGAATTTTGTAATTTTATATCAACAGCAACAAACCCTATATTAGCAAAGTCAAACTTGGTCAAAGGAGTTGAAATTGACCTCCAATATGCATGGTTAATTTCCAGTCAAGTAGCCCTCGAACAGCCTGAAGAAACATCTCTTGAGCAACCCCAAAAACATAGTCAAACTACTATTGACTAAAGTCAACCTGCTGCCCAAAACTAGGGCTATCAACACTGGGCAAACCTGTGGACGGATTGCCTCGATTTGTGTGCTAAAATTTGCGGCTTGCCTAGGAGAGGTAGCCATAGCAAAACCGCACCCTTGATGAGTCAACACTTGGTCAACGCAGGTCAAAGATACAATCAACTGCTTCTCCATCCTCCTTTCAACGTCCTCCTTGCCCTAATACGTCCTCCTTCTTCCCACATGTGAGTTGTTCCTTGTATAACCCAAAGCTAAGGAGAGAGAGAGAAGAATGACTGAGATGATATGATGAGAAAATGAATCAACCTCTCTTGTATTCATATGATTCATTGGGCATGTGTGCCACGCATTTAACTGCCCACCGACCTTGACAATTTGTCAAGTAAATACAAATAAATTCATATCTCCATAAATACCTAGGAATCAGATGATCTTTGGATCAATCCTACACCTCTCGACAAGAGGAATCTAGGAAAAATATCAACTGCCATAAATGAGGTGACCCACATTGAGTTTGGCCCTAGTTGCCAATTTTAACACTCCCTCTCAACTAGGGAGAACTCCATCTGCAATCCGTCTAACCATCACTACTATCCGAGCCATCAAATGCACTACCCTGCACTGTTTGGCCTTGCTCTACTCTGCTCGAACTATGAAGAAGAAGAAATGATTGAGGATGTATCATACCATCCTCCACTAACCCAAAGTCAGTCTTAGAGTTTTCATACCGCTCTCACTGATCCCAAATCAATGGTGGTCATCCTAGCATAGGGAGTATGGTAGATACAATGATGTGTCCATCAATAGTACTACTAATGGTCCCTGACCCCATTTCCCTACTCATTGATCAGATGAGAGGTACTTCCCATGAGTCCTAGGCTACATGTGTAGGATGCCTCAATAGGAGAACTAATCATCCTATCCATAGGAGAACAAATCATCCTGTCAAACAGTCGCCATAGGAGAACTAATCATCCTGGCCCATAGGAGAACTAATCATCATGTTCCACAGTCACCATGGAGAACTAATCATCTTGGCCCATAGGAGAACTAATCATCTTGTTCCACAATTTCCACAGAGAACTAATCATCCTAGCCCACAGGAGAACTAATCATCATGTCCTATATTCGTCACGAAGTGCCACAGGCAAAGGTTGAACCTTTCACCCTATACATAGTGTACCACCAGGGGATGGTGAGTCACCCTATGGTCGCATGTCGCTCCAAGAAGTACCCCGCACCCCCCTAGAGCTCCCAAAGCTCAATACATCATACTTGACCCTCATAAGAGGGTATCTGAATGATACCAAGTCATTCTCGGAAAGTCAAGAATTTGACCTTTCCCAGGGGCTTCGTCAAAATGTCAGCAACCTATTCATCTATACCGATATGTTGGAGCCTTATTGCTCCCCGTTGCACCATATCCAAAATATAGTGGTACTTGATATCGATATGCTTGGAGCGATCATGAAATACAAGATTCTCTAATAAACGAATCCCATTCTGGTTTCCACACAGGCTCATAAGGGTATCCAATTTAAATCCAAACAGCTCACTAGAGAGTTTTCGCAACCAAACTGCGTCACAAGAGGCCATACTAGCAATAATGTACTCTGCCTCGGCAGTGCTCAAAGCCACCAACTTCTGCTTCCTGCTCATCTAGGATATCAAGGCAGATCCCAAAGAGAAACAACACTTGAAAGTACTCTTTCGGTCCACCACACTGCCTTCCCAATCAACATCGGTATATCCAAGTAGTCTCACATCTCTGGTAGTGTATCTCAACCCATGAGTGATTTTGCCACGAAGATATCTCAATAGATTCTTGGCACCAATCCAATGTGTGTGGTGAGGCTCAACCATATGTTGACTCAACATGTTGACTACAAAGCATATATCTGAACGGGAGTTCACCAAGAACATCAATGCTCCTATGAGTTAATGATATTCAGTAGCATTTTGTAAAATAGGTCCGGTAGCACTACCACTTAACTTCTTGAAGTCAAGCTCCATCGGGGTAGTCAAAGGCTTGCAGTCCACCATACCGAATCTCTCCAATATTTTCACCACGTATTTTCCTTGAGATAGGAAAATCTCCCCTGGTTTCTGCCAGACTTCCAATCCTAGGAAATAGTGCATCAGTCCTAGGTCTTTCATCTTTAACTCGGAAGCCAACGCCCTCTTACATTTGAGAATGAGAGGATCTGCACCTGTTAGAAAGAGGTCGTCAATGTACAACACCACTATGAGAGGTTTCTCATCTTCAACTTTAAAGTAAAGGTTAGGGTCGGCTTCACTCCTAGTGAATCCCAGCTTCATCACATAACTATCCATCCTCTCATACCACGCTCGGGGTGCCTGCTTTAGCCCATAGAGGGCTTTATTCTACCTACATATGTGAGATTCTTGATCAGGAATCTCAAATCCTTCGGGTTGCTCCACATAGACCTCCTCTTTGATCGAACCATGCAAGAATGCGGTCTTGACATCCATCTAATGTAGGTTCCATCCTTGTGAACCACCAAGGGCTATGATCAAGTGGATGGTGGTATATTTGGCAAAAGGTGAAAATATCTCGTCATAGTCTATACCTTCCTTCTGAGAGAAGCCACGAGTGACAAAATGAGCCTTATACTTTTTCGCACTTCCATCAACTAGATTTTTTATCTTGTAAAGCCATTTGAAAGTGACAACTGCTTTGTCTTGGGGTCTGGCGACCACATCCCATACATCATTTTTCATGATGGAATCATATTCCCCAGTCATAGAATCCTTCCATACTTGATGCTTGGCAGCTTCTGCGAATGATGAAGGCTCATTTTGGATGATTGTTCTCATGATGGTCAAGTATCCCTAATACCTGATCAATGTCTTACTTTCCTAGAAGGTTCCTCTGGGTGCAACGTGCCCTTCAGCATCATCAAGTGTCCCCCTTAGCCATGAAGACCTCTTCCTAGAAGAGGAAGGCTCTTGCAGAGGGGGATCAATAGGATCCATAGGTTCTCCCACATCGAGCATTGTCTCATCTTCCTTTTCCTTTGGTTCCCTGGTGTCAGCTTCTTTAGATTCCCTTTGAGTAGGAAGATTGTCAACTTTTCTAAGAGCCATATCTTTGTCAAAGGTGACATCATGGATATTCTCAATTTCCCTTTGACCAGCCACATAGATTCTATAACACTTAGTGTTTTCGTTATAGCCCATGAAGATTCCTTTCTTTCCAAATGCACCCAATTTATTCCTCTTCTCCTTTTTCACATGAAAGTATACCGAACTTCCAAAAATTCTAAAATGAGATACGTCAGGTTTCTTACTAGTGAACATCTCTTCGAGAGTCTTGGAACCCAATGCTTGATGAGGGCATCAGTTTATCACATATACGGCGGTATTCGCAACTTTGGCCCATAGAAACTTCGGAAGTCTTTGATCATGAAGCATAGCACGAAAACTTCCACAATCATATGATTCTTCCTTTCCACCACGCCATTCTGCTTAGGAGTATATGGTGTTGTAGTCTCCCTCTTAATGCTAGCTTCTTTGCAAAAGTTATGGAACTCATTGGATTCATACTCAGTCCCATTATCGGTCCTTAAGATCTTGATTTTCTTTTCAGTTTGATTCTCGATCAAGGCTTTTAAGTGACGAAACCAAGTGAACACTTCATCCTTCTTTTTCAAGAAGTATATCCAAGTCTTGCAAGAATAGTCATCTGTAAAAGTGAGGTAATATAAATATCCTCCCAAGGAGTTCACAGGAATCATACCAGATATGTTTGAGTGAACCAACTACAATATATCGGAGGTCTTGCTTTGGCTTCAGGGGAATGGTCCCCTTTTGAGCTTCCCTTGTCACATCCCATACATACACCTTCTTGCTCTACTCGGAACTCGGGCATCCTTGTCACCATTTGTCTTGCATTGGGTAGATTTTTATAATGAAGGTAAGCAAACCTACGATGCCATAGTTTGAACTGAAGTGATGTGTCACAAGACATGACACCCAACAGAATTCCTCTGACCTGATATAATGAATGGACTCGAAACCCAAGAGTGAAATCTTCTTTAAAATTCTTTTTCCATACAGGTAACTTGCCATCGATGAAGGTTACCTTGTAGCCTTTGTCTTCCATTGCCGAAATGGACACAAATTTCTTTTTGAGATCAGGTACATATAGGACTTCTTGCAAATGAATTGTATTACCTTGATTCAATCGATGAGTGACATTACCTACACCTTTCACAGGATATTTTGCGTTTCCCCAGGAATAATTTCTAGGTTGGTATCCTTCTCTATCAGATTAGGAAGAGTTTCTTTGAAACCAGTGAAGTGGCTTGAGACACCACTATCAATAAGCCAATTTCCCAGCGTTTCCGAGGGAGCAGTAGTAGAGAGGGCTGCTAGTAGACAATATTCATCTTGCTTATTGTTAACAACATTGGATTCATACCTGGAGTTTCTTTCCTTCTTGAAGGGTTGTCCTCTTCCTTGATTTCCGACATTTCTTTTACCTCTGCCATTAAACCTACCATTCCTTTGATTGCCTTGAGAGTGATTTTGGTCATCGTCATGCTGCGAGTCCCTTTTATCAGGGTACTCCCTCACATAGTGGCCCATTTTATTGCAATTTTAACATCGTCCTTTTATTCCACTCTTCGGTCTAGCGTTTCCTTTGGATTTAGCCCCAGAATTGTTTCTTATTTTAACATGAGAAGAAAAGGTAGTGTGGGCATTTCTTGCTCTTCCACCCTTGTCTCTTCTTGAATACATCTAGCCATTAATTCCTTAAATCCTAGGATGACATTATTATTAAGAAGAGTAGTCTTGAATATATATCATTCAAGTGGCAATCCTCCAAGAGTTGTGATAGTCATTTCCCTATTAGGAACTACTTCCCCAATAGATAGGGTATCATTCTTGATCTCAGTGATCCTTAAGAAATATGCTTGCATACTCTCGTCTTTGCCCTTCTTAATTTCCTTCAGGTTATTCCTATGGAACAAAACTTGATTTGCATCATTAACTTTAAATAGCCTCACTAGTCTATCATAGATTTTCTTGGAGGTTGTCAGCTCAGAAACATAGGCCACCAGGTGCTTGTCGATAGAGTCTCGGATGATATTCCTTGCTTTGAATTCTCCCTTGGACCACTTTATTTTGGTAGCAGTAGATGCATTTGATGGAGGTGCAACAATATTTCCTCTCACATGGTCCAACACATCCTCATCTTCTAATGTCAGATCAAGAGACGTCTTCCATCTGTGATAGTCAGACTTCTCATGGAGCTTGTCTTCAGCGGGGAAGAGTGTTGAGGACCCCATGATGTTTTTAGGATAGCCTTGCCAACCTTCTCTTCAGTGATTGCTCTTGCTCTTGCTCTTGCTTGGGCTTTGTCTTCACCTCAGCTCTAATACCATGTTAAATTATGGTATGTTCTATGCTTAGAGTAGTTTACCTCTTTTCTTCTTATTAGCCACAGATTAGCAATCACATATATGTTAAGTAAAGTGCAAATAGAACATTAAATGATCAACAAAAAACAAGCCAAGACAAGAGACACATGATTTTGCGGCTCGCCAGGGACAAACCCCAATGCGGGGAAACCCTTTGATCAAATCTTCTTTTATCTTCAATAGTTTAGCAGAGAGAAATAGTACAAAATCAGAATTCTATAATTTTATATCAGCAATAGTAAACCCTAGATCAGCTAAGTCAAACTTGGTCAAACGAGTTGAAATTCACCTCCAATATGCATAGTTAATTTTCGATCAAGTAGCCCTCGAATAGCCTGAAGAAACAACCCTTGAATAGCCCCAAAAACATAGTCAAACTATTGTTGGCTGAAGTCAACCTACTGCCCAAAACTATGGCAGTCAACACTGGTCAAACCTGTGGACGAATTGCCTCGATTTTTGTGCCAAAATCTGCGGCCTACCTAGGAGAGGCAACCACACCAAAAATGCACCCTTGATGAGTCAACACTTGGTCAATGCAGGTCAAAGATACCTTCAGCTGCTTCTGTGTCCTCCTTTCAACATCCTCCTTGCCCTAATGCGTCCTCCTTCTTCCCACGTTTGAGCTGCTCCTTGTATAACCCAAAGCTAAGGAGAGAGAGAGAAGAATGAGTGAGATGATATGATGAGAAAATGAATCAACCTCTCTTTTATTTATATGATTCACTGGGCATGTGTGCCACAAGTTTAACTGCTGGCCAACCTTGACAATTTGTCAAGTAAATACAAATAAATTCATATCTCCATAAATACTTGTCAGAATCCGATGATCTTTAGATCAATCATATACCTCACAACAAGAGGAATCTAGGAAAAATATCAGCTACCATAAATGAGGTGACACACATGGAGTTTGGCCCTAGTTTCCAATTTTATCATATTGCTTTTAAGTTATCAAACTGTAGTGTTATCAAAGGATAATAGATACATATGTTGATGATAATTATCACAATTGTAAGATATTCAACAATAAAAGTTTAAAACCATCTTTGTCAGAATATTGACAAAGATGACTTATTTAAACTTTCATGATCACATATATCTAATGTTAATATCCAATCAACTTGCGAGTTGTAGGATGGTATAATGAATCAGTTATCTTAAAGGAGGCCATAGAGTTATGTTAATGACAAGGTTATCATGCTTCAGTCAGTGATCAAGTTCAATATGCCACAAGGTTCAAATATGAGCCTTCCAAATAATAATAACCAAGTCTGCATAGTTACTACAACTTTCACCAACATGAATATACTATAATTTCACTGCAACAGTGACCTTCAAGGAGGCCAAGAGATTGTGTAAAATGGCCATCGAGTGCCCAATGTTGACTAATCGAACCTTCCTGTGCTCAGATTATTGATAATGTTGTTTCAGGGATACCTCCAACATAACCATAATATGTCTCTTGAGATCAATATGATCCTTCTTTAACTTTTCTCTTATGCAATCCCTTGGCCTTATTCCTCTAGCAAGTTAGATGATTTGATCCTTCAAGTAAGGCATCATAGTGACTTGACCCTATTGCAAAAAAAATATATCTTCAAAGTGAAATATCCTTCCACAACCAGAGGCACTGATAGAGAGAATAGCTGTTGAACAATTGATACTAATCAATGATCATGGTGATCATGCTTAGAATTTGATGGAGGAATTTTATATTCCAGGACCCTTATGAAGTATGTTTTGGTCTAGGATTTGGTACTCTTGAACAATGTCCAAGACTGTAACTTCTTAGGAAAGAAGCTAATCTTCAAAGGTAATGATAGAATGAATGCAAGCCTATACTTGTTATTTGAAGTATTCAATATATCTTAGATAGATATCTCATGCATATTAGTCCTCTAGAGATGAGAATAGAATTTCAAACAGAGATCTCTAGAGGATTGACCTTACCTCCAGGGATCATAGAAAAAATATTTCCATAAGATTGAAATGATGATATAGTCTTAAGCTTCATGAGTAGGACTATTATAAAGTACAATAACATACCTTGTTGTCTTCCAACTTTTTTCCATGATAGTTGAATATCTTTAGGGTTGGTGCCTATGTTTACTGATTAAGGCTTGAAGAAGGCCTTGATAAATAACCCAAATTTGAACTCTGACTTGATTTACCATAGAGAGCTAGAGGTATCAATAAAATTCTTTAGTGATTGCAATCTCTTTAAGCTTGGGCTTGTCCTCTCTTGAGCTTTGATACGATGTTAATTTTCCGTTAACATGTTCTTTGCTTAGGTTAGATACTTCATTCAACCATATGCCCATTAATCTATTTACCAATCACATTAGACATTATATAACAATAACTGACGAAATAACATAAATGATAGATGTAGAATACAAGCCAAGACAGAAGGACACGAGAATATTGCTCAAGCCAAGGAAAAACCCCAAGATGGGGAAAATCCTTGATCAAATCTTCTTATTATTATCATCAAATTTTCAATAGATAAAGAGCGAGAGTAAAATGATATAAAATAACTTGCCAATATGAAGATGAGGCATCACTTCTCTTAGATCCATTCAATCCTATAATCTGGACAGTTTGTTCATAGAGGACAAATCATATTGTTGTACAAGATCGGTCTAGTTAGGGCAACAACAATCCACTTCTTTCTAAGTTGATTGATCCAAAAATTCTCCTTTCTAGTGTGACCTTCCTTATTTCACATGATGCTCCCTTTCATTGGCTTAAGGAGCTGGTTTATGACCACATTAAGGCCATCATTGATATTATTTCTATGGTTCTGGATTAGGGCTTCTGAAGCATGCTACTCCAACCCTTGAATTCTGTAAACAATGTGACCTTTTCCTTCTTACAAGGGCTCTATTATTTGTATTAGTCCTAGCCTATTTTTAAGTTTCCATGTCATCCTCAACAAGCACCTGAATACTATCATATAAGGTCAATAACTTTCTGTTGTATTTTACCTTCCTAAGAAAGTGATTCAAGGTCCAAAATTAAGCTGTGAGAATATCTTCTATCTATGGCCAAACTCCAAGAAGAAGTCCCATTTGAAAAAAGTCACAGCCCATATATAGTATTTTCCTTAACCATAGTGAAGCACTGCTCCCAAACTCAGACCTGCTATGACAAACCCCTAACCAAAACAATCCCAACAATAACCAAAATTTATCCTCCTTAATCTTCACTACCACAGAGACATATTTTTATTTTGATTGATGTGTCCAAAATGAGAGAGAATTCTCCTTTATATATACAATTCAGTGGAGTTGAGGGGACATGATTTTTGATATTCTTAAGCCGATATATAGTTGAGGTCGACCTTAATAATTTACATGAGAGAAACATAAATTCAAAATTCCACTTCTACTTTTCCAAATTTGACGATCTTTAGATCAATTTTGGTCCTCTCAAAAAGAGGAATTAAATGCCATAATTAAATTCCCCAAAGGACCTGTTCAAAGTGAAATTTGGCCCTAGTTTCCATTTTTAACAAAAATAACCATCAATATTTTTTCTAGTATTTTGGGCTGAATTCACAATAGTATGCTAAAAAGTGTCATTTAAACATCTAGAAATTAGGATATATAAATGTGAGATATATACTCTACATCTTTGGGTTATATCCTTTTCAAATCTGAGTTTTTTTAGGCTACATGTTAATTGTTTGAACTTTGAACTTTGAAGAAATTCCTGAATGCACTTCATAAATACTCAAAGGAATGGACTTCGTAAGGTAGCGGTGCCATAAAATGTGTTATTTCAAAGATTTGACTTCCATATTTTCACAAAATACAATGTCAATAAAAACTTATATGTATAGATACTTATGTTTAGGATTATATGTGTTGGAGAGGTTCCTTTATGTTTTAATATAATCTTGATGTTGACAAGCTTTAGCTGACTTTTTTCATCAATTTCTCATAGAATATGAAAACGGAAATGATTATCAAAATGTGGAAAAAATTACATTTCTCCTGATTTATTTTTTTATGGTTCATGACAGGATAATCATGTTGTAGGAATGAGTTATCCTACGGTCTGTTTCAATTTGTGGATTTTTTTTTCCTCCCATTTTTTTACAAGGATGTAGTTTTCATTTTCATGTTGGTGGTTTTTGCATGTATCTTATTTAGCCCCAAATGCTGGTAATGGAGCGGATCTTGAGAAGTAGTCATGGACATAGACTCTATCAGAGGTTAATGTTACAATACCACTTCCACCTAGTATCAGAAAAAAATTTAATGGTCTGTGACATAAAGAAGAGTTATTTAATGGTAGGGTTGAAAGGGTAACCTCATGTCTTAGTTGTAATTCATTTATTTGCGTTTCTTAGCTGTAAGTCATCTGTTTTATTTTGATCACTATCACATCAATTATTTCGCTAATCCAATACGCATGGCCTGTATTTCTCACCCAATGTTAGTTACTTGATATGGTTGATATAACATTCAATTCTAGGCCACTTTTATTTTAAGTCAGAGATTTTATTGATTAAAAGGATGTTCATATTTTGATTGGTTTACTTGGAGCTTGATTTAAAAAGCTTTTGTAAATTCCACGTGGATGCTATTTTTTTAAGGTGAGCTCTTTGCACCAATAAGGTCAGATGATTCCTAGAACATAGGTATACAAAAAGTGCATCTTTGGCCTTTGTTGTGTATCTATTATTCTTTATAACATTGATGGATGGTTATTAATTGATGTAAAATAGAGGATGGGAAGGTCCTACCAATTCTCTTGACAAAACAAAATCAAATGGAGTGGTAGAATTGTGTTTTAAAGGGTGAGCCATAAATCAACACTTGAAAGGTAGAACTTGAGAATAACAAGCTATCTGATCTGGATCTAGAGACACAACAAACTGTGGAAAAAAAATGATGGTATTGATGAGTCTTCCCTACAAATAAGCTCTAACTATTAGACCACTGCCCAAATTTCAGTTATCTGCAATGACAATAGTGACTCTAGCTTTATTTGTATGAAAGTGACTTTGGCCATTGTCCTGTTCATTTCCTATGAATGATTTTGATTTTCAAACTCCAACTAGTTTGTTGTTAAACTAATTAAAGCTTTGATGACAAACATATAGTTTTCAAATCTCTTTTCTAAATCTATTTTCTTGAGAAAATTTGTCTTTTTACTTTAGGTACTGTAGATTGCTACCGTGTGACATATGCTATGATATAATTGCCTGGATAAATAGACATAAGTGTTGTACAACATAGTCTTTTTAAATCTAAAGAAACAAAATTTCCAAATACAAAGTTTACTAATTAAGAACATCTTTTAGACTTCTTAGCTAAGTTATGATTATATTTCAGTAGGGGATTTTGTGTACACTGATATTGTGTTGTCTCTTTGGTTTCTGTCAGGTAACAATGGCTAATAAGGAATGTGTTTTTGAGCAACAGACACATATTATTCTACTATCGACATGGACCTCCATGGTTTTCAAGCATGGCAACAAAAATGCAGATGTCAGTGGGATCTCCAAAGTCTGTGTTGAATGAATTTAATACTAGTGATGATTTTGATTCCTTGTCAGATAAAGAATGTCACAAGTCAAATTAAAATAAGTAGAAGCAACTCAAGAATGAAGGTGAAGCTATTTCTTTCTCTCCAAGTCAATTTCTTTTATTTTTTGGTTGCTATCATGTTTTGAGTGCAAACTTGTAAAGTTACAAATTGCATGTTGGTGGTTTATGTAGAGGGGATATATATATAATTTTATCATATGTCGTTCATGGTTTCTGGAGATCCGTGTTACATTTGCACAGAAGTTTATATATTATTCAGATATCTAAACACCAAACAATAACAACATTGAGATTTTTCTTTCACGCAACCTATAACATATTACATATGTCTTCACCAATGTCCTTCTTCCATATGTTATCCACTTATGACATTTCCTTTGAAATATTTGGTGAATTTTCTCATTATAGTTCATTTATAGACTATAAATGTCTTTAGAGTTTCACTTCTAATTGAGTATTCAACTAAACATATTGATTCTCTTATACATAATTATTTTTCCCTCCACCCACTTTTCATAACTTCCATAACCATTAGGTAGGGACCTGCAACTTCGATGTTGCTTTGCTTGTTTAGTAAAATATTGCCGAGACTTTAATTTATTAAAAGCTATAGAATTTACAATTTATGGAGTTTCAAGGTCTAATTTTTAAAAGTCTAATTCTTTAAAGGGTGCTAGCTCAATGGAAGAGCACCTGCTTTACAATCATGAGGTTGGTGGTTCGATTCCATCATGCCCTGACATCCATATGGAATGGTGATGATCAATTTTTGGTGATAGAGGCTCTTTTGACCATCACCAATGAGCTTTGGTGACATTTTTTGACCCTCACCAAAATATGAAATGGTGACAGTCAACGAACGCCACCATATATACGCATCAATAGTGAATACCCTCAAAAGTACGTAACCATAAATCATTTATGTTGATATGAAATGGTGACGGTCATTGTCCGTCATTATAGTCATTATTTGTGATGAACCTTGAATGTCACCACAACACCTATACTTATAGCAATGCAGCTTTTGGTGACGGTCAACGAACATCACCATATATATGCACCAATAGTGACAACCATGAAAGATCCATCACAATAAATCGTTGTTGTTCATATGAAATGGTGACGGTCACTATCTGTCATTATAATCAATATTCGTGACGGACCTTGAATGTCGCCATAACACCTATACTTTTGGCGATGCCACCTTTGGTGACATTCAGTTTTTGCTGACAGAGGCTATGGTCCATCACCATTGCTCATATGAAATGGTGAGGGTCACTATCCATCATTATAAATCATTATTGGTGACAGACATTGAATGTCACTACAACACCTGTACTTTTGGTGATGTTCAGGTTTTGGTAACAGAGGCTACAGTCCATCACAATTGCTCATATGAAATGGTGACAGTCGCTATCCATCATTATAAATCATTATTGGTGATGAAATTTGAATTTCATTACAACACCTATACTTTTGGCGACGCTGCCTTTGGTGACGTTCTGTTTTTGGTGACGAAGGCTCTTTTTACCATCACCAATGAGCTTATGGTGACATTTTTCACCCCTCACCAATGTCCTTTTTTCTTGTAGTGAACTAGTGTTTGGGAGATTTAGATGGTGTCTACTAACTGTTTTCTTGATTGGTAGTTGACTTCTCTTTCTCTTCTTCTTCTTCTTCTTCCTTTACATTTCCTTCTTGATCTAGTTCTTTTGTTTCTTCCTTTCTTGAAGATGAAGATTCTTGGTTCATATTTGACTCGTGGGTTTCGTCAAAAGTTACATTGATGTTTTCCACTATCTTGTTGAGTCTCAGATTATAGCATTCATATGCCTTGATTTTGTGTGATTACCCAACAAATATACCCTCATCTACTTGAGAGTCAAAATTTCCAATCTTCTTATCTTCCCTCTTAATGTAGTATTTCTCCTGAAGATTCTAAAGTGATTAACATTTGTTGGCCTTCCTTTCCATGGTTCATACGAGGCCTTGTCACTTTTTCTTCAAAGCATTCCTCTATTTCGAATATGCACCATTGTCTCCACTTCTTGGAAGATACATTCAACATCGTCCTAGCCATTTCTTCATTAGGTTTGTCGTTTCTTTCAGTGACTCCATTTTGTTGTGTTGTCCTTGTTGCTAAAAATTTTCTTCTTATTCGTTGTTCCTCGAAGAAGTGTTATAATTATTTGGATGTGAACTCACCTCCCTTATTAGATCTTAAACATTTTATTCTCATATTGATTTCATTCTCACCCATCTCCTTGTGTATTTTGAAAAATTCAAAGGCCTCAAAACTATTCTTCAAAAAATTGATTGATGTCATCCCAGTATAATCATTAATCATTAGCATGAAGTATTTTTCACCATCTAATCCACTGGTTCTCATTGGTCCACATAGGTCAATGTGTACCAATTCTAATTCTTTTGAAGTATAATGTTCCTTGTTCTTGAACTCAACTCTTGTTTGTTTTTCATTCTTACAATGCTTACATGAGGTGCTAGTTGGTTTTGAGATCTCTGGAATTTCTCTCATAGATTCCCTTTTAATAATTCTGACTAGATTGTCAAAGTTCATGTGTCCCATCCCTTTGTGCCAAATCCAATTTTCATCCCCTTTAACCAAGGAACAACCTTCCTATCTAATCTCACCCAAGGTGTATATATCATTTGGGCATATTGTTTTTGTCACCACTAACCTACCTAATTTTTCCATTCTTATTTAACATTTATTTGATTCCAACAACAATGTGTGCTCTTGATAACACATTTGACTCGCACTTAGTAGATTGTGGTTCAAATTTTCAATGAGTAATACATATTTTGTTATGATTTCCTTCTTTGAATCTTAACTATACCATTTCCTAGCACCTTTGCAGATCCATCATTTGCAAATGAGACTATTACATTGCTATATTCCTACAAAGATACATTTTTTTCTTATCCCATGTCATATGTGTTGAGCAACCATTTTCAATAAACCATACACTTTTATTTCTTTGTGATTTTATATCAATTTCACGACTTTCATTTTTCTTCTTCCAAACTTTCAAGGGAGAATTTACATATGTTGTGATTCCCTTAGAGGAGTGGCTAGCCTACAACATTTAGTCAAATGTCCAAATTTGTTTCATTTGTAGAACTCTAATTCTTACTCAAGTTCCCAAACTTGTTGTACCTTTGTTTGTAATCTTCCATATATTTTCTAGGATAATATTCCTAGAGTAGTTTCCAAACTTACTTCTATTTCTAGCATAATATTTGCAGTTTACTGCCTCATGTATAGAATTGTTGGAAGAATACCATACACCAAGGAAGATAGTTCAATACCTGGGAGTAGATATTATTTGTGTTATGGTTCTCCAAAGGCCTTCTTATTGAGATCTATTCACTCTCGGTTTTTCATTTTGTATTAGTTGAATTTGACCCTTTTCCTTGGAGAGAATGTTTTCCTCCTTAAAATCTTTAACCATGTCAACATATTTTTTCTGTTGGGCTTCCTTTTCTGTCATCATGGAGCTAAATCCTTTTATGAATGTGGGGTTGTATCCCAATCCATTCTTGTCACTACATGATATTTGACTGCTTTTTTGGGCAATTGGAATTGTTTGAATTGTTGGTGGCACTTGGTATGTTGGCAATGATGTCAACTAGAATGGCCTTGAGATCAATGGAATTAGATGTTTGTAATGTAGAGAATGATCATAGTATCAATATTATTGGAGAACCCATTAAATTATGACTATGATGGTTGGGAGTTCAAGACTTTGGAGTTAGCCTTGGAGCAGCAGATCACTAGAGAAGTAGGTGAAACCCACTTAGATGGAAATAGCTTGGAAAAATATTTCCAGTGACATGTGGAAGATTGAAAATGTTCTCTTGGGTCGAGAGATAGAGCCAGTCAAAGTTTGGTGACCTTGAGTTCATGAAATATATGTTAAAACATGATTCGAGGAGTCTTGGAACATAGCCAAAGTTGGAAGCAATGCCAAAATCGGTAGCAAACCTTAGCAGAGCAGCCAAAATGAGTTTCAAGTGGACATGGCATGTATCAACGGAGTAGCGGGAAGCAGGTTTATTGGCCAGAAAATGCCCCACTTGACAGCCTGGCATGGCAAAGGTAACCCAATGGTATAGTCCTGGCAAATCCTTAAGGATTACAAGGAAAAAGCATCAGGAGACATTGTGCCTAGACACATCGACATTGACTGCCAAGCAGCCAATGACCAATGAGAAGCGCTTGAGGTGGACCCCACAATACATATCATCCCGCAAGGCTCATCCCAGAGGATTGCATAGGAGAAATAAAATGGAATCATTGGGAGATAGGCACCGGGCCATGTGGCAAAATTCTGACAACACTTGAGACAACATCCTCGTCATGGTTTGTGGTCACGGGAAGTGGTTTCCCAAACTGTCGATCGCATAGATCATTGGCGAAGAACCACTTTGGTACCACTCCTCCTAATATCACAAACCGTAGTGAAGTGGTGTCGAGGTAAGAGTTATTTAACCTATTGGTTTTCTATTAACAAAGGAAATTGCTCACAAAAACAAGGTCTCGGGGACTCTTTCTCTCTCCTCTGGTAGGATAGGTGGCAAAATGCAATTGGCCCAGATGATGGAAGGTGATCATTTTAGCACCAGCCAATCAGAGCATGACACATGGTAGGCATATTTGGAATTTTTAGGCACCTGAATAGCCCATATCTGGGTGACACGTGTCACCAATCATTGGTTGATGTGTAGCGAAAGTGATGTCATCCTAGTGGATATAGCCTGAAAGACTTAAAAATGTGTGCAAGTGAAAGAGACAAGCAACAGGCGCTGAGACACATCAACACTAACGGTAGAGCAATAAAAAATTAGGATCAGGTCGGGTATTCCCATGGGACATGTCCCTAGGTGGTATGTCCTCGATGGATAAATAAAAGGGGCACAAAAACAAAGTGTTGAGATAGAGGGGGATATGGGCTAAGTTCCCATACATGGTTCTATACAGCAAGTAAGAACCTAGGGCACTCAGGTTATAAAGAGAAGTGAAGTCTCTTGGAGTGACTAAGCATCGACTCTTACTAGATTCGTATAGAAATGAGATTAATGACATGGAGTTGTTAACAAAGAATTTTGGCCTAAAAATGGCTTAAACACGCTAAGCGCCTGAATGTTTGAGCCAGTGGTCACAACACATAGTCCCATGGTAGGAAAAATGGTAAAGGTTCCTGCAAAAGGAGCTAAACGCTGAAGTCAGTAGATTTGGAAACATTGTTAATGGAAAGCCTTTGGGATTTGGATGGATGAGTAGATAGTTGTCACTTGGGAATTTGAGTCAATACAATTTCCAAGAGCTCTCGTTCAAGGCAGCAAGGACCACGATGCATAGGAGCATTTCAATGGATCTTGTTGTGAAACAAAGGTAACCATCCATGACCGTCATTGCAAGTTATGACAAATTAAATGAAAATATGGTGTGTTGTAGTGTTCTCCTCTAATCATATGAGCCTTAAAGAGTAAGGAAGGAGACCCATCCTATGAGTACAAACACATATTAATGGAGGAACTCTTTGAGTTTGTAGGTGCACTAAGATTTAGTTCTTAGTATGAAAAACACTTAGGTTGCCATTCTCATATTTAATTCAGTTGCATTGGCTGAGAAGTAGTCTAAAACAGAGAGATAAAGTTGTCCATGCATAGTTTTACTAGGCATTAATTCTCAGTATGAAAGAAACACAAAGGTTCATGTTCTTATGTTTAACGCAGTTGTAGTGGTCAGGAAATTTTATGTAACAGTGTCATGGAAATCGATCATGAGTACACTCTTCAAAAGAATGAGATTTACTACTCAGACAACATCGATCATTGTATAACAGTGAAACAAAACCAAGGATTTCAATGGAGCAATGTGGGTGAATGTAGGTTTGTGTGAGTTGAAGTGTGTAGTGTTGCGTGTGTGCAAATTAGAAGGTGACTTGGCCAAGTGTGTAATAAAGATACAAAAAAGTATAGGGTTATGACCAGAGACGATCTAGTAGCAAGGAGCACAGTTCAAAGAGAACTGCAGAGCTAAAGGAAATAATTTTGTACTTCATGAGACCATATTTATATTTTTGTGTAAATATATTGGCCTCTATGTTTAGTTTGAAAATTGTATGAAAAAGTAGAATAGTGGCTATAGAAGCTAGCGGCATGCATTCATAAGAGATTGGTGCCTCTTATCAAGTTGTGGCTTGATATATGAAGGGGGTTGGGGCCTACTATGAGTGGGTGCTCACAAACAACTTGATGTAGTTAAGTGGGTGCTTAAAATACATCATAATAAAAAATAGATTGGTGGTTTTCTCACTTTGGGTTTCCACATAAAAATACATGTGTCAATATGTGTGTGTGTTTCTTAGTTGATATATGTGAATATCTTACATTGTTGTTTATGTTTACTATAATATGAATTCTCTCTCAAATAATTGATAGTAGAAAAAAGAATTGAAGGTTTGTACTTAAAGTTTTAAGAACCCCACTATTATTGATTCACCCCCCCCCCCCCCCCCCATCAGTAATTCCTTATACAAACAATTGGTATCATAACAAGGTTCCTTTAGGAATGGTTTAACCACTGGAAGGTAGATCCATAAGGAATTATGTCTAGGTAAGAGAGTTAGGATGCCTACTCAAGTAAGATACTAGTCTTTGATGGGAAAAACTATGCCTTTTAGAAAGTTACGATGGAATCCTAACTTATGTCCCTAGGAGTTGATATTTGGAGCTCTGTATTGGTAGATTATGTTGTCTCTGATGTCCCTCCCATGGATGCAGATGGTAAAAAGTTGTACGGAAATAATGCTAAAGCTAATAATGTCATTCTTTTTGGCCTTAGTGAATTCGAACTTGTAAAAGTTATGCACTATAAATCTGTGAAGGAGGTATGGGTCAAGCTCAATCAGAGTCATGAAGGAGATGATAATGTCTAGTAGGCCAAACTTCAAACCTTCAGAATGAGGTTTGAAGGTTGGAAAATGAGCGAGGAAGAAGGCATAACATAATACTTCCATTGAGTTGATGAAGTAACCAATATGATTAGAGGACTTAGTGAAGAAGTTAAAGAAGATATAATTGTTCAAAAGGTCTTAAGATATCTACCCATGATATTTAATGCCAAAGTCTCTACCATTGAAGAGATAAGTGATTTAAAGAATTTTTTATGGATTAGCTACTTAGTAATATTATAGCCTATGAAATAAGAGTAGGAAAAATGAAGTCTAAACCCAAGGAGGAAATGTTCAAAGTGACCAAGAAGGCTAAGGAACATAAAGATCATCAATATTTCTCCAGCTACAAATCTCGTCAGGCGCTGGCTCAATTTTCCTGGAAACTAAAGCGAGTCTTAGGAAAGTATAAAGGGAAGTTTCCTTTTAATTTCTTTGACTATGGAATATTTGGACATTTTTTGTCCAAGATCCCTTGCAAAAAAAGGAAAAAGAAGGAAGAGAATCAAAAATTTAGAAACAAATCTCAAAAACATCAGAAGAAGTTCTTTTGAGAAAAAGAGGCTCTACTCTAAAGAGGATAGCTCAGAACCAAAGTCAGACAACAAAAAATGTTCAAAATATGATTCAAATGAGTATTTACTTATGGAATTTGGAGTAGACTCCAAAGAATAAAATATTAGTGACCCTAAAGAGGAAGAATAAGAAGTGGGAGTAGTGGGATTTGAAGGGGAACTCATCAGTGCTCTTGATGAGTTAAAGAAAGGTAGGGAAAAGAACATGCAGCTAAAAGAATAGTTGCAACATGCTGAAGAAGTTATGTACAAATAAAACAATGAGGAATTTGTTTATCAAAAAGAAAAACTTGAATAAGCCATTAAATGCAAAGACAATTTAGCTCTTCTGCTAGAAGAAAAACAAGGAACTTGTGAGAAACTAGAAGAATAAAAAAAGAATCTAAAGCAGGATTTATTCAAAGTAATGAAGGAAATGATCTTAAAAACATGAAAAGACAAAATTGTGTCTTTGAAAGTCAAATTGGAAGAAGCTAAATGAAAATAATAAGTTCTTAATGTCTTGATCCATGAATGGGAAGAAAATTGTCAGAGTCTTGAGGTAGAAGTTGTCTCTCTGAGAATGGATCTTGAGAGATTGGAGAGACCGAGAAGGTATAAATGAAAAGTTGGCAGAAGGAAAAAGAAAGCTAGATCATATTTTGAATACTCAAAGGTCACCAGAAGAAAAATAGGCATGGGATACTCTAGAGCATTGGAATCTTCTACATGGAGGATGAACTTCAGGTCAACAAGATTTGAGGAACATCAGAGCCATGCAAATATGCATCAAGAAAGAATCATTGAAGACAGAAAGGTATCCAGAAATAGAGGATCTATTCACTAGAATAATAATAATTTTAATTTCCTAAAGGAGTCACGACACCAGAGAATGAATCAATCAGTAGGACAACATACGTACCTTCATGCACAAACTCATGAATGATCTAAATTTAGGTACTCTCATTTATTTTATGGTAATTTTTTTAGATGTCATGTCTTTGGACATAAAGTTTTTGATTGTAGAAGGGTCAAGGTTGAAAGAGATGAAAATTTTAGATACAATAAATATCAAAATTACGGACCTCAAAACTCTCCTCCGAGAGATAGAAAACCCTTCTCTCCCTTGATGAATGATGTTGAATGCTTCAAGTGAAATAATTTTACGCATAAGGCAAGTGAATGTAGAAGCATGTATTTGTATCCCTCTAAATCCTAGTATAGTTGATAGCCAACCTTTCCAAAGGACAAGGTGAAATGGAAACGCAAGTCTGGAAATAACATGCAATGTGGGTTTTCTCTATAGGCACAATATTAAGAGAACATATGGTATGTAGATATTAATTATTCTAAGAAGATGACTGGGGATAAGAGAAATTTATTGTCTCTAAAAGAAAAGGACAGAGGGAACAACGTCAGTTTCGAAAACAATGCCCCAACAATAATTAAGGGTAAGGGAATAGTCAGTATTCATGAAAAGACTAAAGCCTAAAATGTGTTTTCTGTAGAAGGTATCAAGCACTACTTAGTGTAAGCCATATGTGTGATAATTGATATAATGTGACCTTTTGATCCAAAGATGGTCAGATTCGACATGGAAATAATAGAAAGTTGGGGGGAAAGGTAGTCAGAACTCACAATAATTTATATGTGTTTGATGACTCTAGAATAAGTTGCTATATGAGCAAGACAAATCAAACCCCGTTATAACATAGGAGACTTGGTCATATGAATTTTGACATTTTGATAAGAATGAGCAAGTTCGGAGCTGTGAGAGGGTTCCCAAGACTGTGAAGGCCTGATAATTCAATCTATAAATCATGTCAATTTGGTAAGAATACCAGGACTCATTTCAAGAAAAAAGAATTATCTTCATTCATACCACTAGAACTAATTCACACATATATCTGCAACCCAACCAAAGTGAAAATCCCACAAAAATACCAAGAGGAGAGAGGTATTTTATGCAAATTATTGATGATTTTACCAAGGACACTTGGATCACTCTCTTAAAAGAAAAATCTGAAGTGTTTAAGCATTTTAAAATTTTCAAAGATTAGGTAGAAAATGAGAAAGATCTAAAGGTAAAATTATTTAGATCAGACATGGGAGGAGAATACACTTCAAGAGAGTTTGAAGAATTCTGTTAAGAGCATGTCATAAGGAGGCAGTATTTTGTAGCTAGAACTCCACAACAAAATAGATTAGTTGAGAGAAAGAACAGAACAATCCAGGAGATGGACAAAGCTATGATGGATGAAGTATATGTACCTCACATCTTCTGGGGAGAAGCAACACAAGTAGCAATGTCCCTATCAAAATGAATGATAAAATTCTTGGAAAGTTTGATTCACATTCTAATGAGGGCATATTTCTCAGATACTCTGCTCAAAATAAAGGATACAAGTGTTACAATAAAAGGAAAATGAGGGTTAAGGATTGCATTAATGTAATAGTAGATGAAATAGCTCAAAAATTTGAGTCCTTTGAAAGAAACATGAACTTGGATGGAGAAAATAGGTCAACCATTAGGCACTAAAATCATGGAGAAACAGTGTCAGGTAATGAATACGTAGAAACAAGCACAACTCCAAGGCCCAAAACACCTTCCAAGTATGTAGAGAAAGAACATCCTAAGAGTCAAATTATTGGAGATCAAATACTTGGTGTTCATACTAGGAGGAAATTTGTTGGCAGCCCAAGTTGTACAAATATTGCTCTGTTATCTCAGGTTGAGCATAATAATCTCAGTCAGGTAAGTGACGACAAGTCCTGGGTGAGAGCTATGAATGAAGAACTTGACCAAATTGAGAATAATAACACTTGGGAGCTTGTTCCAAGAACCAAAGAGAAAAATGTCATAGGCATAAAATGGGTCTTAAAAAATAAGCTAAATGAGCAGGGTCAAGTAATGCAGAACAAGGCTCGATTGGTCTAGAATGGGTATGCCCATATAGAAGGGATAAATTTTGAGGAAACATTTGCACTAGTAGCTAGATTGTTAGGTATCATAATGTTTGTTGTCTTTTCCACTCATCAAAACATCAAGGTATATTAGATGAGTGTGAAGTTAGCATTTCTCAATGGAGAGCTAGAAGAAGAATTTTATATTGAGCAACCAAAGGGATTCATGCTCACAGAAATTGAAGGGTTTGTGTGCAAACTGAAAAAGGCCTTATACGGACTCAAACAAGCACCCAAATCTATGTACGCAAGACTAGATCAATACCTTTAGCAACAAGGCTTAAAGAGGTGCATTGGAGATGGTAGTATGTATATAAAATATGAATATGATCATCTACTAATCATGGTAGTGTATGTCGAATATGACATAATATTTGGCAGTTTCATCTGATTGGGAAAAAAAAAATTGTTGTGCTAAATTCCTTTTAAGAATATGTCAAATGTGCTTAAGGATTCATGAGATTATTTGCAAGTTTAAAACATGAGTTTTGAGTGCTTTTATGTTATTTTTATGTGCAAATTAACACAAACAAATGACTAGACAACAACATATAACAGACATAAACATCACCATAAACAGTATCACAACAAAACATGATGAAGGAGTTCACCTCTCCTAGGCTACGTCTTCTTGGTCTAGATTCCAATGGCTTGGCCCTCTCTATTATGCTCAAAAATGTGAATAAATCACTTTACAATACTCAGAAAGCTCTGAAACTTGTTCCAATGGCTCCAGAATGCCCAAAAATGCCTGTGTAGCCTCTTTTTGCTCCTGATTTGGTCGAAAAATGAAGAAGTTATGGCCTTTCTAGGTTTTTGCTAATCGCACTGCAAAATCCCCAAAATTTGGCACCATCCTACAAATTTTCCACAAAACGTTCTAACGGAGCGACAATTTCGCGAAATTTCGGGCAAAATTGTCAGACATTTTAAATGTCCTCTAACGCCTTATATCCAAAAATTTTGGGCATGTGGGGGGCCACATGCACGAGGCTAAGAACAACGACCCACCCCCCTCCGGTAGTGATCATATGTTGGTGCGCAACCAAGGGCCCGCCCCTATGGGCTAGCCTTACCGTCGAATGGCACGTTTGTGAAATTCAAATATATGTCGATGACATAATATATTAAGACTGATGTGTATGACGTATTAGTATGCCTCTTGACTTGTACCTTGGTCATCAAGGGTTTGACCCTTTTTGTTGCTGCCTGGATTCGACCCAAAATTTTGGTGGCCCCTGGGCTGCCACGTGGCAGCCTCCAGCTAGGCCACGTGTTAACTCATGGTTGACCATCAATCCAGCCAATCAAAAACACCAAATTTCACCCAATGAGAATGTGTCACTTACCATAATATGATTCACCGAAAAATGTTAACTATTCAACCTACCACATAGACCTATCCAGTCAACACCACGTCAACAGTACAGACTGCTGACTGGGCTGTCAAATGTTTACAAAAATTTGCATGTTTGGGAAAGTGAACAAAACATGATTCTAGGAGCATACAGAGTTCGTTTTGCATGAAACGAGTTGCGTCGGATTCAGGATGATGAGAACTATTCGTTCATCTAGGTTCCACACCGATCAGACAACTTTGAATTTTGAGCTATTTTTTGAGCACCTGATCATTCCTTCCCACTAGAAGCCTTTTGGACCCCAAAATATAACTTTTACTTGTCCAAGAGGTGAGGGTATAGTTCCCCCAAATTTCCAATCTCAATCCAGTTGGCCTTTGAAGGATTTGTTCCCTTGAGCCCCACTCGAAGGCAATCTACATTCCCGCGTTTTGAAGACCTTGTTATTCTGTCAGGAATGGTGTCTTTCCGTAGTTCATCATGGTATTTAGTAGAAAATACTCAATGGAATGAATTTGGAAATTTTCTCCTTGATCTTCTATCAAAGGAGGTTCATATAACCATAAGTTCTCAACATTAACAACAACATAAATTTGAAAATATAAAATGTTAGGTCCCTATAATATAGTTGATGCAGGAGCATCCAACTGAAAAAGGCGATAGCTGGGAAATGGTATTTTTTTTTTGTTATTTATTTTTTTGGAAAGAAAGGAAAACATTTTGAGTTTCTGTTTTATTTTTTTTGTTTAAATTAGGGCTGACTCAGCCATTGTTCTTTAAAAATTAGGCAAGCAAAGCAAGATAGGATTAGTTAGGAACATGTTTAAAGAAACAGTTAGATAACTGAAACGTAACTGAGGAACAGTTCCTCAACTGTAAAGAAACTGCTATTAATGCATTGAAAAAGAAAAACCAGAGCTCGTTGAGGCGCTGCCATCTAGAGGGAAGAGAGAGCTCAGAATTTTTAATTTACAATTGTTTTGAATTTCTATAAAAGTAAACAAATCTAGAACCTATCATTAAGGAAGCAGAACAGTTTCTTTTTATTTCCTTGTGCATAAATATTTCAAGCATTGTATTGAAAGACAGTGAAATAACTCATTAAGAAGCCGAATGGCATCGACAAGAAACTTGTGACAGAAGGCATCTCAGATCAGGGACAGACAAAGGAAAAACCAACATAGACAATACAATTCTTTTCCTTCCTCAACAAAAAAACAAGGGACTTTTATATTCATCATTTTAAGCATAACTGTGCGTTCATTTCATTTCCAAATTTAACAATTCATGGTACAAATTATGGAGGGTTCCGAAACCCATGCAAACCAAAAATTACAATTCACAAGCTAATACTAGTCAATGAGCAAGGGCATGAAAACCCATGAAACCTTACTAATACTAGTCAAATAGCGAGGGCATGAAAACCCCTGAAACCACACACATACATGAAGGAATCGAAACCCAAAGGGTTATACCCAACTACAGATAAAGCAAACAACAAAGTAAGCAAAAGAAAGATACAGCCACAGAAAAACCATACCCAAGTTTTCCCTAATCCTGTGAAAACTTCCAAGGATGAGGCCACGGAGCAGCGTTCCCTTGGCATGACCTGCACACCACCACAAAACGAGCAGTAGTCAAGTCGGGCCACGAGACCAACCATACAGTGAAATATATTAACCAAAAGGGAGAGAGGATTTACCTAGAGAAGTTTTGATTCCACGATAGAGGATGAGAGCCGAGACTCGCAACAAAGGGTTTCTCCCAACAGAAATGCCATGAGGGAGTTTTGCTTGCTCACCAAGGAGCCAAAAGGTTAGAGCCTAAAAAATGAAAGGAGGAATTACAATCGGGACAAGAAGATTACCTGAGAACGAGTTCGCTGAGCCATCATGTGTAATAGCAAGGTGAAAACCTATGTTTGCAGAGCTAAATCATCACCAGACCCAACATCAAGAAAACAATCATCGCAAAAAAGAGAAAAGACAAAGTATGAGCCAGGTTGCAAATATAAATCGACTTGCAGGTGGGAAATTGACCTGAAACCCTCCAAGAACCAGTGAAGTAAAACACCAAAGGGAGAAATCAAAGGCATGGTGCTAATAAACCACCACAGGGAACAAGGAAGGCACAACATTAACAAACCACCATATAGGACAAGCAAGGCACAACATTAACAAACCACCATATGGGACAAGCAAGGCACAATGCTTACCAACCATCACAAGAACCAGGCAAAATCACCGAGCACCGATAGAGCTGAACCAGAACACATCAATGCAATAATGAATTCCAAATACCCTTGGCAGGAGTCATAGACCGTGTTTGCAAACCCAAGGCCAGTATGAAGGGCAAGCTGGAAAACATAAAACACATTGAAACCTGACACCAAAACCCTACCACTGTCTTAAATTTGAAAATGATAAGAGTTATACGGTCGCTGCTACGTGTCCCTCCTCGGGATCGCCACCACTAGTGATTCCCCTATCACTGTTTTCATTGTAGCCATTATTGTTATTATTGTGCCCCTGTTGTCCCCATATTGTTATTAGTGTGCCCCATAGAAACCCACTATTGTTATTGTTGTGCCCTTATGTTATTACTATTATCTCAACTTTGATTATATTGTGATCCCTTAGACTCCTATATATAGAAAAGAGGTTTAGTCATTTGTATCATCCAAGAATTGTTCATTTGTGAAATGTAAAGGAGGTTTCCCCCTTGAAGAGGCTGATTTTGAAGGCGTTCATTTATCCTTTCTTCTATTTTGTGAGCTGGTTGCATAACATTTGGTATCAGAGGTTTGGATTCTAGGGTTTCACTACTCCAAACAAGTCATCATGGTATTGTCGCTATAACATTTTTTATACGATGTTTCAAATGCTACAAAAAAAACCCATTTGAACATAAATCTCTCTGAACCATGGATCCAAATTACATATTGTTTCTCGCTATACTTTCATAGATATGATCCAAGGAAGTTAGGGTTTTTGCAGGATCCCGAATTATATCTCAAACAGGTGACTTGGGGAAAATCGTCATAACTTTTGTTTTAAGCATCAGATTGAAATTTTGTAAGAAGTTTCAGAAAGAAGATGGAGTGTAGTTTTTTTTATATCAGTTATCAGGTACTAAGGTTGAAACAGTGACACGTGGAACTTCGTACAATTTCACTCTACTAAACTAGTCCATAATCAAGTCACCGTGGGAGATTTGGCATAACTCTTCCTTGTAGAATCCAATATTGATCAGACTTGCAGGGTTAGAAAGAGGACTCTGAGGGCTACTGTAGGATACAATTGTAGATCTTGGAGATTTTCAATTACAGAGATACAGCAGATTCAATATCAAGCTCTTACAAAGTGAAAAAAGGTGTGTAGTTTTTTTTTTTTTTTAATTTGGCATAAGATTGGTTTGAAAATTTAATTTGAAGGAATTCAAAGGGAATAGTGAAGCATTATTAGAATTAATTTATGCCCCGAAGAAAGAAAATGGAAACACCTAGTAAGCAACCTGGAATCTCTAGCATGACTCACGAAGAAGAGGAAGAAATGCAACATGATATATCAAAATTACAAGACCAAGTGCAACAAAATTCACTCTCACAAAAAGTAACAAAAGCTAATATGGATGGTTTAAAGAAAGGCATGGAAGATAAAATGGATAGTTTAAAGAAATGCATGGAAGCTAAGATGAATGGTTTGGAAGCTAAGATGGAAGGCAAAATGGACGATTTGAAGACAAATTTGACAAAGTTTCTACAAGAAATGTTTACAAACAGAGAAAAGGTAGTAAAGGTGTTAAGTTATGGTATGTTCTATGCTTATAACAGTTTACTTCTTTTTCTTATTATATTCCACCAATTAGCAATCACATGTACATAAAGTAAAGTGCAGATAGAACATTAAACAATCGACAGAAAACAAGCCAAGACAAGAGACACAAGATGTGGCGGCTAGCCAGGGACAAACCCCACAATGTGTGGGGAAACCCTTTGATCAAATCTTCTTTTATCTTCAATAATTCAGCAGAGAGAAATAGTACAATAAATATGATTCATATCAGCAGTAGCAAACCCTAGATCAGTAGCATAAACATTAGCAGCTTCATTATCAAACTAGGGTAGACCATATCTCACAAACCGACAGTCGGATTGACTTCATTCCACCACCAAAAGTTTCGGCTTCCAGAGGAGGTTCAGATGAACCTACAGCATAGTTCAGATGAGGAGATATTCAAGGCCACACAAGTCAATCTTTACTTCTGCAGTTACAGCTTCAGTTTCAGCAGTTTCCGGCTTCAAACTAGGGTAGTCGATATCTTGCAAACCGTTCGTCGGATTGACTTCATTCCACCACCAAAAGTTGCGGCTTTCAAAGGAGGTTCAAATTAACCTACAGCACAGTTCCAAAGAGGAGATCTTCTAGGCCACGCAAGTCAATATTTACTTCTATAGTTGCAGCTTCAGTTTCAGCAGTTTCCGGCTTCAAACTAGGGCAGTCGATATCTTGCAAACCATTCGTCGGATTGACTTCATTCCACCACCAAAAGTTGCGGCTTTCAAAGGAGGTTCAGATGAACCTACAGCACAGTTCCAAAGAGGAGATCTTCTATGCCACGCAAGTCAATATTTACTTCTGCAGTTGCAGCTTCAAATTCAACAGCTTCCGGCTTCACATGTGTGAGAGAGAGAGACCCATTTCAGTGCAGTAGAGAAGAGACTCATATCTGCGCAGTAGAGAGAGAGAGATGTGATGAGATGAGTGAGTCCAAATGAGGAAAAGTCCTCTTATATTTATACACAACGTTGGTAGGTGAATAGATGCGACTATTGGGCTTCTGAGCCTACATGAGTTGTAGGTCGGCTTGATAATAATTCCATAATCAAAATAAATTCATATCTCCATGAATACTTATCGGAATCGGATGATCTTTATATCAATCCTACACCTCTTGATGAGAGGAATCTAATAAAAATATTATCATCAATGAATAAGATGACCCACATGAAGTTTTTCCCTGGTTGCCAATTTTAACACTCCCTCTCAACCATGGAGAACTTCATCTACAATCTGTCTATCGGTTGTTACTATTCATCCATCAAATGCACTGCTCTGTACAACCTGACCCTTGCCCTGCTCTGCTCTATTCTGCCTATTCTGCTTTGTCTTGTTCTGCCCTGCACTGATCTGTACTATTTTGTTCTGTTCTGCTCTGCTCTTGCATTGTTTTGTTCTACTCTGCTTTTGTCCTAATTATGAAGAAGAAGAAATGATCGAGGATGTATCATACTGACTCAAAGTCAGTCTCAGAGTATGTACCACTGGTCCCAGACCAGTCTCAACCAACCCAAAGTCAGCGTCATAGTGAGTACAACTCCAATTGTCCCATACCAATATCATCCTCCACTGACTCAAAGTCAGTCTCAGAGTATGTACCACTGATCCCAGACCAGTCTCAACTGACCCGAAGTCAGCGTCATAGTATGGTACAACTCCTACCACTAGTCCCAGACCAATATCATTGATCCCAGATCAATGGAGGTCATCCTAGCGTAGGGAGTACAATAGTTACAACGATGCATCCATTGGTACTACTATGGTCCCTAACTTCATTTCCCTGCTCATTGATCAGATGAGAGGTACTTCCCATGAGTCCCAGACTGCATGGGTAGGATGCCTCGACAGGAGAACTAATCAATCCTGTCCTCACAGGAGAACACATCAATCCTGCTACAATCGCCATGGAGAACACATCAATCCAGACTGCCATGGAGAACACATCAATCCAGGCCTCACAGGAGAACACATCAATCCTGCTACAATCGCCATGGAGAACACATCAATCCAGGCCTCACACGAGAACTAATCATCCTGCTACACAGGAGAGCGAATCATCCTGTTCCACAAGAGAGCGAATCATCTTGTCCCACAAGAGAGCGAATCATCTTGTTCC
This sequence comes from Pinus tabuliformis, assembly GCA_031772625.1. NCBI lineage: Eukaryota > Viridiplantae > Streptophyta > Pinopsida > Pinales > Pinaceae > Pinus > Pinus tabuliformis. Next base: position 853,905,873 of record CM062811.1, on the reverse strand, counting down.
ACAAGAGAGCGAATCATCTTGTTCCAGTGCACACCACCAGGGGAGGGTGAGTCACCCTGTGGTCGTATGTTGCTCCAGTAAGAACCACAAGCCCTCAGAGCTCCCAGAGCTCAATGTATGCAACATGCAAGACCCTTGTACAAGGGTTTCTTGATGACTCCAAGTCGTTTGGGAAAATCACAGATTAGATCTTTCCTCGGGGCTTTGACAAGGTGTATCAACCTGTACATCATCTTAATGTGATGGAGCTTCCTTGCTAATCAACTTACCATATCCCAGATGATGTCTATCTACTGGAGCAATTGACGAATACGGGATTCCTCAATAATTGAATCCCACCTTTGGTTGTTACATAGAATCACAGTGGTATCCAATATAAATCCAAATAGCTCACTGAAGAGCTTTCACAACTAGAGTACCTCACACGAGGTTATGCTAGCAACAATATATCCTGCTTCGGCGGTGCTCAAAGCCACCAACTTCTGCTTCCTGCTCATCCAGGATATCGAAGCAGATCCCAAGGTGAAACAGTACCCAGAAGTGCTCTTACAGTCCACCACACTACCTGCCCAATCAACATCAGTATATCCAAGTAGTCTCACATCTCTGGCAGTGTATCTTAATCCATGAGAGATTGTGTCCTGAAGACATCTCAGAAGATTCCTGGCATCAATCCAGTGAGGCTCAAACAAATATGAGCTCACAATGCTAACTGCAAAACATATGTTCGGACGGAGGTTCACCAAGAACATCAATGCAAATGAGTTTTTGAAACTCAGAGGCATTTCCCAAGTCTGGTCCGACATCACTACCATATAACTTCTAAAAGTTAAGATCCTCGAGGTAGTCATAGGCTTGCAGTCCATCATATCGAATCTTTCCAATATATTTACCACATATTTTCCTTGAGATAGGAAAATCTCCCTTGGCTTCTGCTACACTTCAAGTCCTTGGTCCTTCATTTCAAATTCAGAAGCCATCTCCCTCTTACATTTGTGAATGAAAGGGTTTGCACCTGTTAGAAAGAGGTCATCCACATACAACACCAGTATGAGAGGCTATTCATCTTCAACCTTAAAGTAAAGGTTATGATCAGCTTCACTCCTAGCGAATCCCAGCTTCATAAAGTAGCTATCGATCCTCTCATACCATGCTCGGGGTGCTTGCTTCATCCCATAGAGAGCCTTCTTCAACTTGCATACATGAGATTTTCAATCATAAATCTCAAATCCTTCAGGCTGCTCCACATATACCTCTTCTTTGATAGAACCATGCAAGAACGCAATCTTAACATCCATCTGATGTAGGTTCCATCCATGTGAAGCCACAAGGGTTATGATCAAGCGGATGGTCGTATATCTGGCAACAGGTGCAAATATCTCATCATAGTCTATACCTTCCTTTTGGGAGAAACCTCGAGCAACAAAACGAGCCTTATACTTTTCCGTGCTTCCATCTGCTGCATGCTTTATCTTGTAAAGCCATTTGGAAGTAACAATAGTCTTGTCCTGGGGTCTGGGAACTACTTCCCAAACATCATTCTTTATGATAGACTCATATTCTTCGGTCATAGCATCCTTCCATACTTGATGCTTGACAGCATCTGAGAATGACGAAGGCTCATTTTGTATGATCGTGCTCATGATGGTCAGGTATCCTTGATACCTATTAGGTTTCTTACTTTCACGAAAGGTTCCTCGGGGTGTAGCATGTCCTTCAGCATCATCAAGTAACCCCTTAAGCCATGAAGGCCTCTTCCTAGAAGAGGAAGGCTCATATAGAGGAGGATTAATCGGATCCATGGGTTCTTCTACATCAGGCATTGATTCATCATCCTTTTCTTTCGGTTCCTTAGTGTCGGCTTCTTGAGAGCTCCTCAAAGTCGGAAGATTGATCACCTTGCTGAGAGCCATATCTTCGTCAAAGGTGACATCATGACTAATTATGACTTCCCTTTGACCGGCTACATAGATTCTATAGCCTTTAGTATTTTCACCATAGCCCACGAAAATTCCCTTCTCTCCAGATGCTCCCAATTTATTTCTTTTCTCTTTCGGCACATGAAAGTATACAGGGCTTCCAAAAATTTTAAAAAAGAGAAACATTAGGTTTCTTACCTGTGAATTTTTCTTCAGGAGTCTTGGAACCCAATGCTTGATGAGGGCATTGATTTTGTACATATATGGCGGTGATTGTAGTTTCAGCCCATAGAAACTTCAGAAATCTTTGATCATGTAGCATGGCCCGGACAGCTTCCATCATCTTGCAGTTCTTCCTTCCCACCACACCATTTTGCTCAGGAGTATGTGGTGTAGTAGTTTCCCTCTTAATGCCAACCTCAGGTATGCCTGAGTGAACCAACAGTAATATATCGGAGGTCTTGCTTTGGCTTGAGGGGAATGGTCCCCTTTTGAGATTTCCTTTGGCACATCCTGGACATACACCTTCTTTTTCTACTTGGAATTCAGGCATCCCTGTTACCATCTGTCTTACATCGGGTAGAGCTTTGTAATGAAGGTGGGAAAACCTCCGATGCCAAAGTTGGGACTAAAGAGATGTGTCACAAGACATGACACCTAGCAGACTTCCATTGACCTGATATAATGAATCAACACTAAACCCAAGAGTAAAGGAATCTTCATCATTATTTTTCCATATACATACCTTGCCATTGCTGAAGGTTACCTTGTAGCCTCTGTCTTCCATTGCCAAGATGGACACTACGTTCCTTTTGAGGTCAGGTGCATTTAATACATCTTGGACTTTCTAGCCTTCCTGAATGGTTGTCCTGTTCCTCGATCTCCAACTCTCCTCTTACCTTTACTGTTGAATTTGTCATTCCTTTGATTTGCCATCAGAGGGATTTTGATCATCGCCCCAGTGTGAGTCCTTTCTTCTCTTTGCATGAGAAGAAAAGGTAGCAGGAGGACCTTTAGGCATGGGCATTTCTTGCTCTTCTTCCCTTGTTTCTTCTTGAATGCATCTAGCCATTAATTCCTCGAAACCAGGAATTAAATTATAGTTCAGAAGAGTAGTCCTGAACATGTACCATTCGTATGGTAATCCTCCAAGAGTCGTGAGTGCCATTTCTCTGTCAGTAATGGTTTCCCCAATAGATAAGAGATCGTTCTTGATCTCGGTGATTCTTAAGAAGTATGCTTGCATACTTTCATCTTTACCCTTCTTGATTTCCCTCAACTTATTTCTAGGAAACAAAACTTGATTTTCATCATTAACTTTAAATAAACTCACCAGTCTGTCATAGATTTCCTTAGAGGTGTCTAGATCAGAGATGTAGGCCACCAAGCGCTTGTCGATAGAGTCCCGGATGATATTCTTTGTTTTGACTTCTTCGATTTTCCATTTGTTCCATGCAGCAGCGGACGCATTTGATGGAGGCTCAGCAATATTGCCTCTTACATGGTCCAGCACTCCTGGATCTTCTAGGGTTAGATTGATAGACATCTTCCATGCGTGATAGTCATCTTTCTCACGGAGCTTGTCTTCGGCAGGAAAGTGTGTTGAGGACCCCATAGTTCTTTTAGGATAGCCTTGCCAATCTTCTCTTCGGTGATTGCTCTTGCTCTTGCTTGGGCTTTGTCTTCACCTCAGCTCTGATACAATGTTAAGTTATGGTATGTTCTATGCTTATAACAGTTTACTTCTTTTTCTTATTATATTCCACCGTTTAGCAATCACATGTACATAAAGTAAAGTGTAGATAGAACATTAAACGATCGACAGAAAACAAGCCAAGACAAGAGACATAAGATGTGGCGGCTAGCCAGGGACAAACCCCACAATGTGTGGGGAAACCTTTTGATCAAATCTTCTTTCATCTTCAATAATTCAGCAGAGAGAAATAGTACAATAAATCTGATTCATATCAGCAGTAGCAAACCCTAGATCAGTAGCATCAGCATTAGCAGCTTCATTATCAAACTAGGGCAGACCATATCTCACAAACCGATAGTCGGATTGACTTCATTCCACCACCAAACGTTTCGTCTTCCAGAGGAGGTTCAGATGAACCTATAGCATAGTTCAGATGAGGAGATATTCAAGGCCACACAAGTCAATCTTTACTTCTGCAGTTACAGCTTCAGTTTCAGCAGTTTCCGGCTTCAAACTAGAGCAGTCGATATCTTGCAAACCGTTCGTTGGATTGACTTCATTCCACCACCAAAAGTTGCGGCTTTCAAAGGAGGTTTAGATGAACCTACAGCACAGTTCCAAAGAGGAGATATTCTAGGCCACGCAAGTCAATCTTTACTTCTGCAGTTGTAGCTTCAGTTTCAACAGTTTCCGGCTTCAAACTAGGGCAGTCGATATCTTGCAAACCGTTTGTCGGATTGACTTCATTCCACCACCAAAAGTTGTGGCTTTCAAAGGAGGTTCAGATGAACCTACAGTGCAGTTCCAAAGAGGAGATATTCTAGGCCACGTTAGTCAATCTTTACTTCTGCAGTTGCAGCTTCAAATTCAACAGCTTCCAGCTTCACATGTGTGAGAGAGAGAGACCCATTTCAGCGCAGTAGAGAAGAGACTCATATCTGCGCAGTAGAGAGAGAGATGTGATGAGATGAGTGAGTCCAAATGAGGAAAAGTCCTCTTATATTTATACACAACGTTGGTGGGTGAATAGATGTGACTGTTGGGCTTCTGAGCCTACATGAGTTGTAGGTCGGCTTGATAATAATTCCATAATCAAAATAAATTCATATCTCCATGAATACTTATCGGAATCGAATGATCTTTATATCAATCCTACACATCTCGACGAGAGGAATCTAATAAAAATATTATCAGCAATGAATAAGATGACCCACATGAAGTTTTTCCCTGGTTGCCAATTTTAACAAAAGGAAACTCATGATGAGAACAAAATAAATGTTAATCATGATTTCATAGACTCTAACATTGGATTGAAGACCCACCATGTTACAAAGATCGATATGAGGAATTTTGATGGCAAGGATCTCGGAACATGGATACTAGAGATGGAGCAATTTTTCAATCTCCATAATGTGCAAAACACACAAAAGGTATGTATTGCAACTTTATATTTGGAACCAAATTAGTTTGTATGGTATCGATGGCTTTGCTCTCGTAAACAAATTGTCACTTGGGCAATTTTTATGGAATAAATGATAGCACATTATGAGGATACAAAAAGCAACACCTTTTTTAGCCAATTGATAAATCTCAAACAAAACGGTTCAATGATTTAGCACGTTGAGGACTTCTAAAAATTGAATATAAGGGTAAAAGATATTCTAGAGGAGCATAGGATTAATGTGTTCATAGGAACTTTAAAGGATAACATCAAACATGAGGTTCGCCTTTGGGAACCTAATTCATTGGAGAATGAATTCAGGTTAGCAAGAAAAATGGAAAGCAAAATTATGGAAACCAGGAAGCCTACCACTCACAACTATAAAGATGGAATTGTTGCTGCCCCTAGCCTTCCACAACCTAAAAGGTTGACACGACAACAATTGGATTAAAAGAAGCAAAAGGGCTTGTTACGGTTGTGATAGCAAATACACTAAAGGTCATAAGTGTGCTGAGAAGAAATTATTCTACATAGATTGTGAAGAGGAGGAAGAAAAGGAACAAGAAACGTCAAAATAAGAGGATATACACCGGGAACAAACCCTAGAGAAAGAAGCAATGAATCTGACCATATCTTGTAATGCATTGGATGGAATTACCACTCCTCAAATTATCAAGATATAAGGACATATCAAGAAGAAAAAGGTAATAGTGTTGATTGATTTGGGAAGTACCCATAATTTTATTCATTGTAAGATATCCAAGGAATTGAATTGCTTCCTATATCTAGCACCAGAGTGTCAAGTGATGATTGCAATTGGAGGAACCATAAATTTCTCTAGAAAGTGCCATAATATCAAGCCATCCATGGGAGAATATGTATTGAATAGCCTAATGCTTGCATTGCAATGGGTGGTGCTGATGTTGTACTAGAAGTCCAATGGCTACAATCCTTGGGTACAATAGCTTTTAATTTTCAAGAACATTTCATGAAATTTTGTGTGGAAGGAAACGAAGTTGAATTAAGGGGATTATGGGGAAACCAGGAAAGATAATCAGCTCTAACAGTATGACAAAGCTTCTAAAGAAGGAACAATGAGGCATAATTGCACAATTATGTTTGCTAGAGGTTCCCACATTGAAATCATCTATTTCTCCAGATCTCCAAAAAGTCTTGGACAATCATTCAAAGGTATTTGAGACTCCCAAAGGCCTCCCACCTATTCATGATCATCATCATGCTATTCATTTGATTCCAGGAAGTGTTCCTCCAAACATCACACCGTACAGATATCCATATGCCCAAAAGAGTGAAATTGAACGTATGGTTGAAAAAATGCTAGAGGCTAGTATAATTCAACCTAGTCAGAGTTCTTTCTCTGCTCCAGTAGTATTGGTGCACAAGAAGGATGGATCATGGTGCATGTGTCTAGATTATAGGGAGATCAACAAGCTCACTATTAAAGATAAATTTCTCATTCCTGCCATTGATGAACTATTGGATGAATTGAATGGATCAATTTACTTCACCAAGTTGGATCTTCATTCAGGATATCATCAAACCAGAATGAAGGCTGAAGACATTCTGAAAACAACATTTAGAACTCATGAGGGTCATTATGATTTTTGGTCATGCCTTTTGGCCTTACCAATGCACCTTCTACATTTCAAGGTTTGATGAATTCCATTTTCAAACCCTTCCTTAGAAAATTTGGGTTAGTACTTTTTTATGATACACTAATCTACAGTAAGTCTTGGAAGGATCATGTTTAACATGTTGACAGGGTGCTCAAACTATTGGAGGGGAAAAAATTATATGCAAAAATCTCCAAATGTTTCTTTGGAGTACAAGAGGTGTAATATTTCAGTCATATTGTATCTCATGAAGGTGTTAAGGTAGACCCTATAAAAAATAAATGAATTAAGGAATGGAAAATCCCCACATCCATAAAGCATCTGTGAGGATTTCTCGGGTTGACAAGGTATTATCACAAGTTTGTTAAGAATTATGGGAGAATAACAACAACTCTAACAACATTATTGAATAAAAATGCATTTTCATGCACTCTAGAAGCAACAAATCCCTTCAAACATCTTAAAGAGGAAATGTGCCAAGCACTGGTCTTAGCTACACTGGACTTCACAAAAAACTTTATTGTGGAATGTGATGCTTCAGGAAATGGAATTGGTGTTGTTTGAATGCAAGATGAAAGACCCATTTCTTTCTAAAGTATTCCAATCAAAGGAAAGTATTTACATAAAGCTATTTATGAGAAGTAAATTTTGGCAATACTACATGCACTTAAGAAATGGTGACCCTACCTAATGGGAAGGCACTTCAAGGTAAAAACAGATCATGATAGTCTTAAATGCTTTTTAGAACAAAGATTATCCTCTGAAGAGTAGAAAAAATGGGTCACAGTGATGTTGGGTTATGACTTTGAAATCATCTACAAAAAAGGGAAGCAAAATGTTGGGGCAGATGCACTCTCAAGAAAGGATGAGGATGTGGAAGCATTGTTGTGCGCCATTTCTATTATCCAACCATATTGGATAAATGAAGCAAGGGATGAATGGAAGAATGATGAAGAAGTGTGGTCACTCATTCAAAAGTTACAACAAGATCCCAGTATATCTGATACATTTAGCTGGAAAAATGATTCGTTATGGTACAAAGATCGCTTATACCTATGTAAGAATTCCCAACTCAAACAAAAGATTCTTATGGAATTGCACACTTCTCCCTTAGGAGGGCACTCAGAATTTTTAAAAACTTGCCTCAAGGTTAAGAAGGAATTTTTTTGGGATGGCCTTAAATCAAATATTCAAAAGTTGGTGGCAGAATGTTTGGTTTACCAACAAAATAAAGTTGAAACAATTAAGACCCCAGATCTATTAAAACTGTTGGAAATAATACTAAGAGCGAGGGGGGAGGCGGTGAATCAGTATTATTAAATCAATTATTTTTTGTTTCACAATCAAATTTGTATACGCTACTTCAGCTATGGGAAACTGCGTATATACGCTATTGTGTCTAAAGAAACCAGTGTATATCAGAAAGCTTAAGATTCATTAATTATTGATATTTAATCAATGCATCAAGACTTCATTAATTATAAGAACATTAAGCAGGAGCAGTAAAACAAAACAGATCATCACACACATGAACACAAAGATATAAGGTGGAAACCCAATGTGGGTGAAAACCACCTGCTGCAATTCATCTCTATCTTCCTTTAATTAGAAACTTCCTTTTACAATGATTTTGTATTGGTGCAGTCTTATACCAGTACGCATGCTGCTACCTACAGAAGGTTACAACCTTCTCTCATTCTCCAGCTTCTCCTGGAAGGGAGCTACAACCCCCTTAGCTCTTGTACTAGCCGAGGTGCTAGTACATAGGTGTTAACCTACAGAAGGCTACAACCTTCTCTTTCAGGGACCATGTTTCATAAATTTTCAGACTGGATCCATGAGTAACATCAATCAACCATCAAGTATATCTACATCAGCCAATCTACTTTTCACCAAACAAAATTGAATCAAATAGTCACTTCTCTAAATGTTGTACCCAGAAAACAGTACCAGTAACCAGACACCAATTCTCAACCCAGACCACTGCAGTAATAGACAGAAGTAGCTAAAACATATATCAAGAGACATACGCTACTTCAATGTGTACAACCTTTGTGGATACGCTTCTGAATTAAGGCCAACTTGCGTATACGCTATTTTGAATTACAGAACCAGTGTGTATACGCGCCTTTGCTTCGCTGAACCTATCTACAGATCTATAAAAGATAATTTATCCTTTTCACTTATTCAGACATTAGTTATACCCAGATTATCAGATTTATAGATCAAGTCATGCACCAAAATAACAGATCAAAATCACTCAAAGATACTACAATTCAAGCCTTAAGATCTTGACCAATCAATAGTACTTATACTTCTTCTTGCACTCAGGTTCCTCCTTGATTCAGATCCAGCTATGCACCATATCCCAATAACCAGTATTTTAGATTTAGCTCTTCAACAAATATTTAATCCTTAAGTCAATGTCCATGCCTAATGATCTCCTTCCCCTTTTATAGTCTTGGGCCTTACAATACCATGGTCCAAAACCATAAGGAATCAATACCTTGGACCAAATACCTGGGTTCAACAATTCAGATGAGATACTATGGTCCAAAACCATAGGTCCAAATGTCAAGGACTAAATACCATGGACCAAAAATAAGTCTTCCCACACGTACACGCTTTTTCGTGCATGAAAGTGCGTGCATACGCATATGCAACTTTTGATCGGAAATCACGCGTGTATACGCGACTTAGTCAAAGGAAACCTGTGTATATCTCTTTTCCTTTCATTCTGAGAGCCTGAACAATGATCTGCCATCTAAGTGAGTTGCCATCAAGGACAACACCTGTGTCATAGTTCCAAACCTGTGTCATAATGCCAACAATCACTTAGTCAAAGGAAACCTGCGTATATCTCTTTTTCTTTCATTCTGAGAGCCTGAACAATGATCTACCATTTGAGTGAGTTGCCATCAAGGACAACACCTGTGTCATATTGCCAAACCTGTGTCATAATGCCAACAATCTCCCCATTTGGACTTGATGGCAACCCTAAGTCACTCAAAGTAATTCTCCCCCTTTGACATCAAGGGCAAAGGGTTATGCTCCCCCTGACTTTAGGCAAGGTCTGCAAGAAGATGTTCTACAGGTAGATACATAACTTTATACATCATAAATGACCTTCCTACCACCAAAGACTCATACATACATCCATCTCCCAACCAAGTGGGGATTGACTCATTCACCCAACCAAGTGGAGATACACCAAAAGTTTACACAAGATAAAACAAGAACATTACATTATCCATCCCAAGCATAGTGGGGAAACCAAAGTAGGCCGTTACATGACCTTGATAAGAAATACATGACATAGAGATGAAATATCTACAACCAGACTATGATAGTTATCAACAACTGTCATCAGCAGCATCTGTCAATCATCATTCAGAACAGCGACCATGTTCTCCTTCTGTACCCATTCCCCCTGAAACCAAAATATTGTTATCTTGAACCAAGATCTTGGATAATGCCAACAATGCATCATTAGAAGAATAGATATGCTCCCCCTGAACCTGTGCCAGATGGTCTCTGTCAGACCCATATTAGACTCCTTTCATCCTGAGCTTGGCCCACTGTTTGTCTTCAAACCAACATATACACGTCTGTCCCCACATAAACTGGTGTATGTATGCGTATTCTCCTCATTAAACTCGCGTACAACCACTTTTCTCTGAAACAAACAAGTTTCAACAATAAGATGATGTATCAACTACTCCCAGCTTTTGTCTGAGGTATTCAAATGTTTCCTTGGGCAGTGGTTTGGTGAGTATATCAGCAACCTATTCCTCGGAGGGAACATACTCCAATTTGACCTTTTGTTCAAGCACTTGTTCTCGGAGAAAATGATATTTGATAGGTATGTGCTTGGCCTTTGAATGCATGACTGGATTTTTTGAAATGTTGATTGCACTTGTATTATCACATAAAATAGAGATAGGTGGAGTACAAGTGATTTTAAAATCTTGAAAAATTTGTGTCATCCAAAGGAGTTGTGTGTAGCAAGATGCAGTAGCCACATATTCCGCTTCAGCTGTAGATAAAGCAATTGAACTTTACTTCTTGCTAAACCAAGAGACTAATTTGGAACCCATAAAGAATGCACCACCACTAGTGCTTTTTCTGTCGTCCACGCTTCCTGCCCAATCTACATCTGTATATGCATGAAGTGTGAGATCTATATCTCTAGGATACCATAAGCCATAGTTTTGTGTCCCTTGAAGATATTTGAAAATTCTTTTAACCGCCTGAAGGTGTGCTTCTTTCAAATTTTCCTGGAATCTTCCAATTATTTCCACTGCATGCATGATGTCTGGTCAGATACCTGTCAGATAGAGCAGACTACCAATCATGGATCTATAGGTTGGTTGATGTACTACTGCTGAATCTTCATTGGCACTGAGGCTGCATCCTATTACCATAGGGGTACATACTAGTTTTGAATCTTCCATGCTATATTTCTTCAAGATCTCCTTGAGGTACTTGGTTTGTGACAAAAAGATATCATCTTTATTTTGTTGGACTTGTAAACCAAGAAAATATGTCAGCTCACCAAACAAGGAAATTTCAAACTCTTTCTGCATTACCAAAGCAAAATTTTGACTCATGGCTTCTTCATTGCTACCAAAGATGATATCATCAACATACACAACAAGTATTAGCAATTTATCATTATCAATTTTTACATATAGATTGCTATCTGCTGATCCTTTTGAAAAACCTTGTTGATGGATGTATTTTTCTAGACAATAATACCAAGCCCTTGGAGCCTGTTTAAGACCATGGAGTGCCTTCTTAAGTATGCATACAAGTTTTGGATCGTTTCCAAGGATGAATCCATCTGGTTGCTCAATATAGACTTCTTCTTCCAAGTCTCCATTTAAAAAGGCAGATTTCACATCCATTTGAAAAACTTTGAACTTCTGAAAGCTAGAAAGAGCAAGGAACATTCTTATGGCTTCAAGTCTAGCAACCGGTGCAAAAGTTTCTTCAAAGTCTATGCCTTCTTGTTGAGCATACCCTTTACAAACAAGTCTGGCCTTATTTCTAATAACATCTCCATTTTCATTCAGCTTGTTTTTGAATATCCATTTTGTACCTATGACATTCTCATCGTTTGGTCTAGGAACCAACTCCCAAGTGTTATTCTTCTCAATCTGCTCAACTTCTTCATTCATGGCCTTGACCCAACATTCATCTTTGCATGCTTCTCTTACATTTTGTGGTTCAGTGGAGGAGAGTAATGCTAGATAGCTTGAAGCTTCTGAAATGGTTCTTCTTGTTTGTACACCTGCCTCTTTTGCCCCAAAATTTGAGTTTCTGGATGATTCTTCTGAACGTACTTGGATGGAGTCTTTTCTTCTATCCTTATCTATTCTTATGGTGCCTCATGGGTTTCTTCTTCATCATAAGTTTGATTTGATGTTGAAGGATAGTCCTCATCATCTTCGAAATCTTCGGATTTTACCTGCCTAGGAATGTTTCCTTCTTCATCAATCACTACATCAATACTTTCAACAATTTTTCCAATTCTTTTATTGTAACACTTATATCCTTTGTTGTGGGAAGAGTAACCAAGGAGAATGCCTTCATCTTCTCTAGGTTCAAACTTGCCAAGGTTTTCATCAGTCCTTTTGATGTAACATTTGCTTCCAAAAATTTTGAATTATTTAACCGTGGGAGTCTTACCATACCAAAGTTCATGAGGAGATTGAGTGTTGTTCACTTGGACATTTGTCTTGTTGAGAATAGTAACCACAGCAAATGCAGCTTCACCCCAGAAGGTTGCGGGAGTTCTAGAATCATCAAGCATAGCACGAGCCATTTGTTGAACCGTTCTGTTCATCCTTTCCACTACTCCATTTTGCTGAGGAGTCCTTGCAGTAGAGAATTCCCTTCTTATTCCATGTTCTTCTCAAAAATCAAAAAATTCATTCGAGGTAAATTCCCCTCCTCTATCAGACCTGAGGCATTTGATTCTGTGATATAATTCATTTTCAACCAAGGCTTTGAATGCTTTGAACTTTTCAAAAGCTTTGTCTTTATGCTTCAGAAGACCTATCCAACACATCCTTGAAAAGTCGTCAATGAACAATATGAAGTATTCTTCTCCTCGAGGCGACCTCTTCCTAGTTGGACCACATACATCAGTATGGAAAATTTCAAGTGGCCTACTAGCTGATCCTTCCTTCTCAGGGAAATTAGTTCTGGTTTTCTTACCAAACTGACATTATTTTCATATTGTATTGTCAGGAATTCTGATGTCAGGGAGAGTGCGAACCGCCTGATATTTGCATGCTTTCCTTATCTGAGAGAAGCTTAGATGTCCCAACCTTTTGTGCCATAGCCAATGTTCATCATTCTTGCTTAGATAGTGTTGACCACTACCGGTCAACTACCCATGCAGTACACCCCCTTTTTTCTTTGCAAAAAGGGGTAGCACCTGATCGACGTGTCCATGCCAGCCTGCAGTCATCAACAGAGTGATCATTTTAATTGTAAACCCAGTCTGCATGTATGAATTGTAAATAATCTTAGCAGATATGAGTCATTTATGTAAAATTGCCTAGGTGGATCTAACTTTCTAATGATAATCTACGTCCCGGAAGGTTTTTCGTCTCACCGATCTATGATCGGCAGAGTTTTCCTTCAGCCTGACCCCAAAGCTGGGATGAATTTTGTTATTAGAACTTTAGGAGAATCCTAGTGTGTTAATCTGCTAGATTATAGTTGTGTCGCAGAAACTGGGTGATTTATGAGGGTCTATGATAAAGGGCTTTTCCCCCTTAAGATGTAAATTGTAAAAGTCATGATGTAATGTGTCTTGAGGGTTGGAAAATGTTTTGAATCCCCTCATGAGTCCTAAGTCGTAGGTCCTAGGTGATGTTTCCAAAGGCTTAGTTCGATGATCCATTTAAGAAAATAAATAAAATAATAAAATAATAAAATAAATAAAAATTAAAAAATTAAAAAAATTAAAAAATGAAATAAATAAAAAATAATAAAAAAATTATAAAATAAAGCTAAAACCCTAAATAATAAAATAATAATATTTTGAGTGAATGCATGCAAAATATTATTTTTAATAATAAGTTAACAATTTCGACAGATGAGATTAAGAGATGTCTTGATCCTCATCGACGGTCGAGATCATTTCAACATGGATCACTCGAACTAGCCATTGGGATCATTTCCTTTAAATAGGGTGCTAGGGGTCATTTCAGATCATTCAATCTGTGAGTCTTGTACTGAAGAAGATCTCTTGTAATCTATTTTCTGGTTAATAAAAGAAGACTTTGGGGTCCAAATCTTGCTAGTGTTACTCTCTGGAAGTGTTGGAACTCTTAATAAAGAAGATTAGTGGGCGTTTGGTGAAGTTCTCGGCTGGACCAGCCAACTCCCGCAAGCATTTTTTGCTGAGCCCAATTGGATTTGATCCTGGGTCTATCATTCAGTTTATTTTTCCTATTTTGCACGAGAGATTTTCTAAAGTTCTTCATAGTGAAAATCTGAAGTTTTTTTTTTTTTTTAAAAATATTTCTGTTCTTATTGCTAAATCTGGCTGTTAAGGGGCCAAAATTTGTAAATTATTCAATTGATCTGGGTTTTTAAAATTTTGCTTTATACACAGGTTTCATTAGGGTTTTATATTCTTGTGTTTGCAGCTACAGGGTTTTCATCAAGAGTAAATTTTTTTTTTTAGATTTTCAGAAGGACATCAGGGCTGCCAAGATCATAGCAATCCTCTGTTTAAAATCCGTGAGCCCAAGTTTGATCAGCATAGAAAATCATTTAATTCTCCTTCCGAGCCGACGAGTAAAGGCTTTCAGGCTTTGTTTTCACGCGCAGAGAGCAAGTTTTATAGTGTGGGGAAAACAACGTATCTCAGGCAGCCGACAAACAGCCTCAGCATTCTCCAAAACCGCAGAAAGATCCGCCATTACAGATCCCTGAGCTCGAGTTTTATTCTACGTCTAGCATGAAGGAGTTTTCAATGAAACATGTGTGGGCATTTTGCATGGGAGTAACAGCTTCAGAAAATCGACTCAAATCCGTTGACCTGTGGACATAAACACGCAGCAGTGATCAAAACCCTGATTCAGCATTTCGATGACCATCATACATCTGAAATTGAAGCTGCCAAAACGCTGTCGTCTGGTGACTGAACTTGCGTCTGCCGTCGACCTATGCGTAAATGATTTCCGGCATAAGTTTTCATCATAAGTTTTTTTTTTCGGTGTCTCGTGCAGGTGAATCAGAGTTCGACGTTGAAGAATCGCAGTAAGGGCTCGTTTTTTTGGGTCAGGTATCGTTTTAGTTAACGCGTATTCGATTGTCTAACTGATGTCTGCGTGGTTACGTAGGTTAATTTTAGATTAGGGTTTAATTATAGTTTCGATTTTTTTTTCTCTTTAAGATTTTAATTAAATAGTTTTCCTTTGGGACTTTAGTTTAATATAAACTCATAAAAATCGGATTAAATTTTTTTTTAGTTTTTCAAGTTTTGAATTAGTTTTAAATTTTAATTTTGTGGTAATTTTAGTTTGCCTTTAGATTTAGATTTTAAAATTTAAAATTTTGTTTTAGTTTAGATTTTTTTTTTTAGTTTTAAAATTTTAGTTTTCCCAAAAAAAAAAAAAAAAAAAAAAAAAAATTCGTTAAGTTTTAGCTTTAGTCTAGAAATTTAAATTTAGGTTTCTTTAATTTTAATTAAATTTAGATTTAAAAAAATAAATAAATAAATAAAAATTTAATCAAGTATAAAAAACATCGTGGAATTTTTTCGCCAAATCTAGTTGTTCTCAGGAAAGTATCATTTTGAGATTCAAAACACTGATGTGGGATAAATGTTTTAGACGAATCTGTACATGAATGATCATCTTAAAGATTAGCTGGTATCTGGTTAATGATTCGTGATTTTGCGTGGTTTTTTGAAAGCATTCATCTCTTTTAATTACTAAATATCAATCTTTTAAGGCGCTGGTCTTTTAACTTCTAAATCCATTCAGCACTTTTCATATCGTGTCTCCCAACCAACTGGTCGACAGTTGGTCATTGTTATATTATAGGGTCTACCCCCCTTAGCCGCGGGAGACAAGCTTAAACGGAGAGATCGGGGATCAGAGTGACAGCCCCCGGTCTGAGCGTTGTCGTGTCAATCTGCGCGACAACAGATAGCATTGTTGTTGTCCTCCCTTGAGTATTTATAAATTATTTGGTGTTCTTATGCCTTTAATCACTGTTTCTCTTGTATCAAGCTCACAAACAATACATCCATTTGATCGAAATATTACCTCATTTCCTTGATCACACATTTGACTGACACTCAATAGATTATGCTTTAAGCCATCAACATACATAACATTTCCAACTTTGACCTTTTCTTTCAAAAGAATAGAACCTTTACATTTTATGAATGCAGGGGTGTCATTTCCAAATGAGACCTTCTTTTCCTTTTCTAAGGCACTATATGATTGAAGTTTTTCTTTATCACCTGTCATATGTTTCAAGCATCCACTGTCGATGTACCACTGATTTTCTTGCCCTTCCACATATAAGGCTATACCACATCTTTCTGGTTGCGGTTCTTTCTTCCTCCATGTTTTGGGGCTCAATGAAGCTTGCTCCTTCTGAGTTGTTTGCCGAAACCTACTCCTGCATTCAGAATCTTCATGACCAAAGTTGTTACAAATAGAACATTCTATTTCATTTTCAAGAGCAGAAACGTTATTGTAGGTTCTTTTCATGATTCTAGTCACACTCCTTTGATTTCGTGCTTCTCTGGTCATGATGGTCTTGTAGGCAACACATTGAGCTACTTTGTGTCCAAATTTATGACAAGAGAAACATTGGCCATTGAAGAAATTCCTGTGATTATCAAGCCTTCCGTCCAGGTGATTGTAATTTCCATAGCCATTTTTTCTTGAGGTAAATTGAGAATGATTTACCTGTGGTTGGTTGTATCTCTGTTCATCCTTGAAGTAGATTGCCCTCGATTTACTCGGTGATCTCTGTTCATTCTTGAAGTAAATTTTCTCTGATTTACCTGGTGATTTGCATTGTGCCTTTGTTTTCGATTGTCAACCTGTTCACTTCTCCTTGCTGCTTCAAGGTAAATTTTCGAGGTAGATGGCTTTTGTGCTTGAGATTCTTCTTCAGTATACCCAAGACCTGTCTTGATTAGAGGAGAATGCTGCACTTTGATAATCTCATCTAAAGTTTTAGATCCTTTAGCAAATCTAAGATTAAGAGCTTTTGTTTTCTCAATATCTTTTCTAAGTCCCACAATTTCACATTCTAACTTTTCATTGTGTTTTTCCCTTTCAGCAAGTTGGAATGTCAGAGTATCTATAATCATATTCTTTTCTTCTAAACAAATTTTAAGTTTAGAGATTTCTTCATAAAGACCTTCTTCATCTATAGCATCCAAGAAATCATCATCTTCAAAAGCCATCAAAAGTCTATAATCGTTACCTTGTTCATCTTCATCACTATTTGAAAATCCATCACTGTCTTCATGTGTATAATAGTTCTTCTTACTTACATTCTGTTTTCTATTCCATCTAACTAGTTCCTTACCTTTGTCAAGCTTATCTTTATGAGGACACTTGGTGCATAGTGACCAACTCTTCCACAAGCAAAGCATTTAAAAGGTAGCTTACCTCTGAATCTTCCAGAGCCCCGTTGAAGGTTCTTAACAAAGTTTGATTCTTCCTCTTCTTTTCACATATGTCCTGACTCATTGTATTCTCCTTTTCCTAAGGCTTTGAATGTAGATTCTCTCATGTCTGATGGTCCCCCTTTTCTCATTTCGAAAGCCGTTAGGATTCCGTGCAGCTGTGACATGGTAATGCTTTGAATATTTTTCTTTTCTTCTATGGCTGAAACTTTTGATTCAAACTTACAAGACAAAGATCTTAGAACCTTTTCAACCAAAGTAGCTTCTTTTATCTCTTCACCCAAGTTTTTCATACAATTAACAATCTCATCTATATGTAAGAAATAATTAGCCACACTTTCATCATTATGCATTCTGAGATTTTCGTATTGGATTCTGAGAGTTCGTAGTTTTGCACATTTTACCTGATCATCTCCTTCATAGCTCAGAATGATCTTGTCCCATATTTCTTTTGTGGTTTTGAGCTGCATAACCTTGACGAATTTTCATTGAGATAAACTCCCTAATAGAGTATTGACATCCTTTGCATTTGTTTCATACTACTTCTTACCAGCCGTATCTGTAGGAGTTGCTGATGGAAATGTGTATCCTATTTCCACGATATCCAAAACTTCTGTACCAAGAGATTGAAGATAGGTTGTGATTCTTACCTTCCAATAGACGAAGTTGCTTGCATCAAAGATTGGTGGCCTGATAGATGCCTCCTTTTCGTAGTTGTTCATGATGATAGATCTTCCTTCAAGCGATCAAGCCTCTTCTAAAGGACCTGCTCTAATACCAATTGTTGGAAATAATACTGAGAGGGGGGGGGGTGAATCAGTATTATTAAATCAATTGTTTTTCATTTCACAATCAGATTTGTATACGCTACTTTAGCTATGGGAAACTGCGTATATACTCTATTGTGTCTAAAGAAACTAGCGTATATCAGAAAGCTTAAGATTCATTAATTGTCGATCTTTAATCAGTGCATCAGGACTTCATTAATTATAAGAATAGTAAGCAGGAGCAGTAAAACAGAATAGATCATCACACACATGAACAGAAAGATATAAGGTGGAAAACCAATGTGGTTGAAAACCACCTACTGCAATTCGTCTCTATCTTCCTTTAATTAGAAACTTCCTTTTACAATGATTCTGTACTGGTGCAGTCTTATACCAGTATGCAGGCTGCTACCTGCAGAAGCCTACAACCTTCTCTCATTCTCCAACTTCTCCTGGAAGGGAGCTACAACCCCCTTAGCTATTGTACTAGCTGAGGTGCTAGTACGTAGGTGCTGACCTATAGAAGGCTACAACCTTCTCTTTCAGGGACCACGTTTCATAAATTTTCAGACTGGATCCATGAGTAACATCAATCAACCATCAAGTATATTTGCATCAACCAATTTGCTTTGCACCAAACAAAACTGAATCAAATAGTCACTTCTTTGAATGCTGTACCCAGAAAAAAGTACCAGTAACCAGACACCAATTCTGAATCCAAACCACTGCAGTAATAAACATAAGTAGCTAAAACATTTATCAAGAGATGTATGCTACTTCAATGTGTACAAGATGCATGCATACACTTCTGAATTAAGGCCAACCTACGTATACGCTATTTTGAATTATAGAACCAACGTGTATACACACCTTTGCTCCGCTGAACCTGCGTACAGATCTATAAAAGATAATTTATCCTTTTCACTTATTCAGAAATCAGTTATACCCAGATTATCAGATTTATAGATCAAGTCATGCACCAAAATAATAGATCAAAATCACTCAAAGATACTACAATTCAAGCCTTAAGATCTTGACCGATCAATAGTACTTATCCTTCTTCTTGCACTTAGGTTCCTCCTTGATTCAGATCCAGCTATGCACCATAACCCAATAACTAGTATTTCAAATTTAGCTCTTCAACAGATATTCAATCCTTAATTCAATGTCCATGCCTAATGATCTCCTTCCCCTTTTATAGTCTTAGGCCTTACAATACCATGGTCCAAAACCATAAGGAATCAGTACCTTGAACCAAATACCTGGGTTCAACACTTCAGACGAGATACTATGGTCCAAAACCATAGGTTCAAATACCGAGGACTAGATACCATGGACCAAAAATAAGTTTTGCCACACATACGCGCTTTTTCGTGCATGAAAGTGCGTGCATACGTATACACGACTTTTGATAGGCAATCCCATGTGTATGCGCAACTTAGTCAAAGGAAACCTGCGTATATCTCTTTTTCTTTCATTTTGAGAGCCTGAACAGTGATATGCCACCTGAGTGAGTTGCCATCAAGGACAACACCCGTGTCATAATGCCAACAATCACTTAGTCAAAGGAAACATGCGTATGTCTCTTTTTCTTTCATTCTGAGAGCCTAAACAGTGATCTACCATCTGAGTGAGTTGCCATCAAGGAAAACACTTGTCTCATAGTGCCAAACATGTGTCATAATGCCAACAAAAACCTTTATCCATTCCAAGCCAACACCAGAAGGAGGTTTCAATGGATTTTATCACAGGTTTACCTAAGTCCGAGGGACAAACTGTCATCATGGTGGTAGTTGACAGACTTACCAAGTATGCACACTTTTGTGCATTATCACATCCATTTAAATCCAATACAATTTCTACTACATTTATGGAAACAATTCAAGAGATACATGGAAACCCAAAGATTATTGTAAGTGACAGAGATCCCAATTTCACAAAAAATTTTTGGACAGAATTATTTTCTTGTCTAGGTACTCAGTTAGCTCATAGCTCATCTTATCATCCTCAATATGATGGGAAAATTGAGATAATAAACAAATGTTTGGAAGGATATCTTCATTGCTTTGTATCTGATAAATAGATACAGTGGGTCAAATGGTTGCCTCTAGCTTAATGGTGGTATAAAACTTCCTTCCATATTGCAGCAAAAATGACCCCATTTATGGCACTTTGTGGATATCATCCACCATCCATCACATCATATTTAAGAGAAAATTCTAAGGTTGAAGCAGTGAAACATCACATCGAGCATCAACAAAAGGTTATCCAACACTTAAAGGATAACCTCACGTTGGCACTAAATAGAATGAAACAATAGGTAGATCAACATCGCAACGAAAGAAGTTTCGATCTAGGTGACTGGGTATTCCTACAGCTACAACCATATAAACAAATGTCCCTCAAGCAAGCTAAGAAGGATAATAAATTATCACCAAAGTATTATGGTCTGCACAAGGTGTTGCAAAAGATTGGTACTATGGCATACAAATTGGAACTTCCTCTAGCTTCCCGAGTGCACCTAGTTTTCCATGTTTCATGTTTAGGTGACAAGCCCCCAATTCAACCAATATTGCCAGAACTTGACAAGGAAGGAAAAATCATATTGGAACCTAAAGCAGTCACAAAAAAAGAACTCGACAGCTATGAAATCGATCAATTTCGGAGTTTCTCATCAAGTGGAAGAACTTATCCGCTTAACATTCCACATGGGAGGATGAGAATTTTATACAGAAGCATCCATAACTACTTAAGAGTTGAGGACAATTCTTTTCTGAAGGAGAGGGGCATGTTAGGTCCCTATAATACTAGTGATTCCCCCATTACTATTGTCATTGTAGCCCTTATTGTTATTATTTTTCCCCTATTGTCCCCATATTATTATTAGTGTGCCCCATAGAAACCCACTATTGTTATTGTTGTGCCCTTATGTTATTACTGTTATCTCAGCTTTGATTATATTGTGATCCCTTAGACTCCTATATATAGAAATGAGGTTTAGTCATTTGTATCATCCAAGAATTGTTCATTTGTGTAATGTAAAAGAGGTTGCCCCCTTGAAGAGGTTGATTTTGAAGGCCTTCATTTATCTTTTCTTCTATTTTCTGAGCTGGTTGCATAACATGAAGGCAAATCCAACCTAAAGGCATTGTTACCAATCTTTTCCAAAATTATGAATGGACAATATCTAATTGGTTTTATCTTTTTACCTTCTCCTTGGAGCCTCTCTTTTCCAATGTGAAGCCAAACTTCATCATCGACTTGGAACTTGTGATCTACACGATGCTTGTCATGCCTTGCTTTGTACTTTCCTTGGCTCTTTTCAAGTTGTTCTTGAACTCTTTGGTGTACCAATTGGATTTTTTCAATGAACCTTCTTGCTTTGTCTATGTCACTATGACTATCAATAGCGACATATTTTCCAAAAATTAAATCCAAAGGAGACTTAAGCAAGTATCCCAAACATGCTGCAAATGGAAATGTTTGAGTTAAAGAGTGCTTGGCCTAGTTGTAAGCATGTTGAATATAGTGCAAATGTTCATCCCACAACTTCGGATGCTTGTTACAATACCCACAAAGAAGATGCATCCTTCTCTTGTTCACCACCTCTGTTTGACTATATGTTTGTGGATGAAATGTTGTACTCTTTTTCATTTTGGTTTCCATGTATCCCCACAAGCTTGAAAAAAAATTCCCAACAAAGCGAGAATCTCGATCACTAACAATGGATGTGGGAAATCTAAAATGCACCCATACATTCTAAAGAATAACTCAATAGTTTTTTCAGCTGTAATTTTATTTTTACATGGCATTGAAATACACATTTTTATGAATGTATTCACAACTACATACAAATAATCATGACCACCTTTTGACAATGGAAGACCTCCTACAAAATCCATAGCAACACTCTCCCACTGTTGTGAAGGAACTGGAAGTGGTGTGTACAATCCTAACTTCCTATTGTTAGGCTTACTGACTACACATAATGAACATCCTTTAATAAAATGTGACACACTTTCAAGAATACAAGGCCAATAGCAATACCTCTGTAGATGTGCCACTCTCTTAATTACACTGAAATTACCAGCAATAAGAGAAGTATATGCCTCTCTTATGATGTTGAATCTTTCTCCCTGTGGAGTACAAAGCCTGCCAAGATGGTAGAAGAATTTATCATGCAAATGATAATCCAATTCCTTTACTTGGTTACCTTGACTCAAGCTTGCATAAACATCCTGAAATTCATTGTCTAATGCATATTGCTCAATATAACTTTCATGAAAAACAGAATTATGCTTGAGTAAAGTAGTCGCACTAATGATATGCCTAGAAAGCATATCAACAACTTTATTGTAGAAACCTTTCTTATACATTATTACCAAGTGGAATTGTTGAAGAAAACCCATCCATCAGAAGTGCCTTCATTGTTGCAACTTAGATTGAGATTGCAAGTATTGCAATGGTTGATGATCAGTGTGAATAATTGTTTCCTTACCCATCAAGTAGTGTTTCCACTTTTTCACACTTTGCACCAACACATACAATTCCTTGTCATATGCTGGATAATTAATCACTACACCATTAAAATTTTATGAATGCAAACAGATAGGCTTACCATGTTGCATGAGGATTGCACCCATGGCGTAGTCACTAGCATCAGTCTGAATCTCAAATAACTGTCTCAAGTCTGGAAGTGCAAGTACTAGAGCTGAAATGATATTTTCCTTCAATGCATAAAAGGCCTTTTGATGTTTGCCTCCCCACTGAAAAACCTTTTTCACACTTGTCAATGCATTTAAAGGAGTTGTTATAGAAGAAAAGTTAGCAATGAATTTCCTCTGAATATTGGGTTTCCTATAAAAAACTTCTTACCTCAGTAACTACCTTTGGACTTTACCAATCCAAAATGACATCAACCTTGGAGGGATCTATTTTCAGCTCACCTCCTCTAACAATATGACCCAAGTAAACTAAAGAAGTTTTTGCAAACTCACAATTTGACATCTTTAAATAGAATTTTTTTTTCTTTAAGACATCAAGTACTTTTCTCACATGCATGACATGTTCATCACGAGATTTACTGGAAATTAAGATGTCATCTAAATAGACTATAAAAATCTCATCAATAAATGGCCTCAACACATCATTTATCGCACGCATGAAGGTAGCAGGAGCATTATATAAACCAAAAGGCATAACTAGCCATTCAAACAAAACTTGTTTTGTTTTGAATGTTGTCTTCCAAATGTCTCCTTCAGCAATTCTAATTTGATGGTAGCCACTATTTAAGTCCAACTTAGTAAAATACTTTGCATCTGTTAATTTATCAAGTAAATCATCTATTCTGGGCAGTGGGTAATGGTTCTTTATAGTAATCTTGTTCCATGCACAAAATTACACACACATGTGCCATGTTCCATCCTTATTTGGCACCAAAACAATAGGTGAACCACATGGCAAAGAACTTGGCCTAATGAATCCTTTATCCAAAAACTCTTGAATTTGATTTTTAATTTCTGCACTTTCCATCACTTACATCATGTACATGCCAATGTTAGAAAGATTACTATCTTGCTGCAACTATATCTCATGTTGGATTCCTCTCTTGAGAGCCAATCCTTTTGGTTCCTGAAACATCTCATCATATTGGTTAACAACATCAACCAATTCATCTTTCAATCTTGAATCACAAGCTTGAAAAGATTTATTTTCAACATCATTCTTGGGTTTGATCATTAGAAGCACAAAATCCTTGCTTGAATTCACTAGTCTTTTCATATGCCCCGCATTAACAAGTGAAAGATTTAATTTCTTTCTATGAGCTCTCACAATATAGTCTACTCCATATTTGAACAAATGTTATTTCTTTTCATGTCTATGGTGATAGCTTTTCTGTCATAGAAATATGGATTGCCCAAAACTATACCACATATGTCTAATGGCACAATATCAAGCTCCACTTCATCTATGAAATTTACAGTAATGTCGAATTTTAGTTTACACTTTCTAGTTACTTTCAATTGTGCATTATTACACACTCATCCTAATGGATATGGCTTATGAAGTGGAATGGTTTCCATGTTTAAACTTTTGACAATGTTTTCAGAGATCACATTGGCTTGAGAGCCACTATCAAAAAAAGTACCTATTTTGATATGTTTTGAGATTACCCTTATGTGAAAAATTTATATCCTCTTCTTTTCATTTGGAGTTTCATTATGTCGATTTGAAGTACTAGTGCTATAAATGGATTATTTTCCTTTCATAACCATGGCTATAATTTTAGTTTCATCACCTAAATCAGATCCTAAATCTGGTTAAGTGGTTGCATTTGTCTTTTGTTTTCCCTTGTTGTTGACTTTCTTTGGTTTCATCTCGGGATGAAGCTTCCAACATTGAGCTTCATCATGACCCTCTTTGGAACAATGCTTGCATGTTAATTTCTCTCATTCCTTCTTAGTGGATGCAATTTTCTTTCCCTTCCCTTTGAAACCCATTTCTTTTCCTTTACCCTTAAATGGCCTTTTACTACCCTCTTCTAGAGTATTTTTCCCTCTTGCCTCAAGATGAGTGGCTTGCACACAAACCTCATCTAAATTATTGGGATTAAACATAAGGATAATATGCCTAAGGTAACTGTGTAATCCCCCTATGTACTTCAGCAACGTGTCTTGTGATTTCAAATCTACACTTAACATTAGAGACCTTTTTCTAAATTCATGGGTGTAATCTTGCACATTTTGACCTTTAAGTTGTCTAAAGTTTTGCCAATTCATGATGGCTTTCTACATATAAGCTAAAGGGTAGAATTGTCTTTTAATTGCAGCAATGGAATCAAACCAAGAAATTGATATCTTATCGTGTTTTTTTTATCTCTTCTTGTGTCTTTTATTCCCACCATACTCGTGTTGCACCCTCTATTGGTGCACTAAGATGTATTATTACACGCAATTTTAATACCTACATTCAAGAGTGTCAGCGCTATATATGCAGTGAATTCAAAGGTCAATTTATGTTGGAATCATTGCAATTGCTAATGCCTATTTCTCTAAATTCAATCCAAACACTTATGAAAGGAATTCATAACACACTTTCAAATCTATTTAATCTATTTAGTAAGCAACTGAATCAAAACGCAAATAGAAACAATCACACTTGAAAATCTAATTGGTATTAAAACTAACTCATTTAACATGAAGGAAAGCTATGATAATTGAACAACAAATAACCATATAAACATCTCATGGAAATAAATCACTCTAGATTTGAAATCTATGATAGCGTTACCTTAGAATGAACAAAAATCTGGAATTAAAATAACCAATTCAATGAAGAGCATCACACATATATAATCACATAGATAAATCTAACATCTTGACTGAACAACAAACGCAAATCAGAATCATCAATCCTTACGTAATCATAATGATACTAACTTTGCAAACTAACAATAATAAATAGTGAAGAATAAACAGAAATGATTATAACACAATTGAAGCAGTAGATCTTCTATTGATTGGGCCCAAAGTCTCGAGAAGTTCCCACTGTTAGATATTTAGAATACGATTATGAACTAAATGCAGTCTTCTTCATTAAAATCAATAATAGAGTTACAACATCACTGAGATGAAAGTATTATATGTCCAAAAAGAATAGTTACAATCTATGAATTCCTAAATTAGTTGTTCAGTTCACCTTACGGCTTTATATAACATTTGGAAAATTAAATAGATAAAAGTGAATCCTCAGGATCGAGGGATTCTGAGGATTTCGCAACACTTGATCTGATTTCATCATAAAGTAGCATTGGTCCTCCTAGTCTTCTGCTTTCTTCCATGCTGAAGACATTCTCTTCTTTCCTTTATTGTTTGTCGTTGTTCTGTCGATTGAACAACAATTGTCCAATCCACGTCCTTGCATATAAAGATAGTGAAAGTTAGTTTTCCATGACCAGATTTATCTAATTTGTTACTAATTAATTTTACCCAAATTCTACTATTGTTTCCTCTATTTTATCCATAAAATGAAGATAAACATGCGAAGACAAATGCTTAATTAGATTATTTACGAGGAGAAAACATACCTTTTCCTCAACCCAACATACTCCCCTGCTTATCTTATTGCATGTCCTCATGCAATCAGATGGTTAAGGTGTAGTTGAGTTAAGGAATAGGTTGCATATACTTCCTCCTTATACAGCCTGAAACTGTTTTTCTATTTGAGCACTGCAAAATCCTAGCTCACTTTTTGATTTGTCAAGTTATAATCACTATGGTACCCATCTGGTGGATACTAGATAATTGAACTTCTATATCAGCATCCTATCCACTCAGGGCATGTGGTGAAGTAAAATTATAAGTGTGGACATAAATAAATTCCTCTAGCCTGATAATGCATCTAGCCACAACTAATACATTCTATGGAATATTTCTTTAGGTTAGAACCAATTAAGAGGGCCTACCTCTTAGTATGCTTATCTCGTTTGATGATGTCCTTGCTTGCTTGCTCCAACTATCTCTCACTTCCTTCTTCAAACACCTGAAACAAGTAAACAACATCAAACAACAATCGTGATAATAGACAAATTGTAATTCGACCTACTTAACAAGTAAAGAAACATTAAGCCATGAAAATGTAAGATGACAAATCATGTAGGAAATCAATCGATAGTTGCATATATATATATTAAATCAAGAAGTTAATACAACCATTGTCTTGACATTGTCGTTCTCCTCTAACATGACTAGGTTCCCACACACTTCTGTTAGTATTCCATGATGGCCTCAACAACAATAGTTTCAAGGATCTTCCCTTTAGGCTTCACTCCAAACCAAATCACACTTCTCCCTCACACTACTAGATAGCTACAACTATGAATAGCTTGTTGTTTACTCCAAACATAATTAGCACTAGCACACTAATATTAACACTAACTTGTGCTTGGGAAAAATGGAGGTTTATATAGGATGAATGTATGGGAGATGGATCCTCTTCTCATGGGAGAAGGTCTTATCCCTTGAGGTAGTTCCATCATTATAGGGGAAAGGATCCCAAACTGACATCCTCGACCCCATCTAGCCAAACCATTTACCAGACTTTCATTACGAAGATTCTAGAGCTAGAAGCTTTGGCTTTTTATTTAAAAAAAATCCATAAGAGGACTAGCACGACTGAAACAAAGCTTAGTCTCTTCGGCTGGCGCTAAGGACAGTGTTAATCCCTGCATATTGGCATGAGGGGGACAAGGGACATTAGCGACAGTCTTGTAAACTGGGAAAAACATAAGTTTCATGGGAAATGGTACAAAAGGGAATTGATCCTCTCATGAAGAGGGACATAATGGGGGTTTCTTCATGAAGGGTAAGCATATAGGGTTCACTGTAGAGGTCCTCCAAGATCAAGGAATGGAGAGTACAAGGACAATGACAAAATGCTGTGTAACAGATTCCCCCTAAAGCATGAAGGTCGAACTAGAGTGAGGGATGAAATGCTTTATAAATGAGTGCGGGGAACAGTAGTCTGCCATCAGAAAACCTGCAAGCAAGTACATATAGATATACATAACTGAGAGCTCTGTCAAATGATACATGAATGGTGGCATGGACACAACCATCCATCAAAGAGGATCATAATGAAACCAAGGTATGGTCACAGCCATCCAAAAATGAGAAGGATCACATATGATAACTCATGGTATGGTCGCAGCCATCCATCTGAAAGAGACTTGTATATCAACATAACCATGTCACATCACTTCACAACCTGGACTTGTGTGAGCTGACTCCAGGGTCTTACACTCCAACACGACCCGATTGTTGGGTAGCAGAGGCCCCGCGTAATGGTTTTGGGGCTTAAAGCCTAGAATTTAGGGTAATAATATTGTAAAGCTCCGAAATGCGTGGATCACGGAATGTAATAGGTCGAATCTAGGGGTTGTCCACCCAAAAATAATATAGAATAATAGGAAGTAAGTCGGTCTAGCCATGGTCCACGGACCATGGGAATGTATAAATAGAGCGAGGCTCTAAGGGTAGAAGTAAGTTGTTTTTGGGACTAGATATGATGTATTATCGATTGGTGAAAGTAATCAAAGTTTTGCGTCTGCAAGTTCGAGTCAAGGGTGGTAGTGGGTAGATAGAGGCTCTGCAACTGTGTGCGCGGAGGCTTGATAGAGTCTATAGCTGTGTGCATGGACCCTTGCAGTTGTGTGCATAGGGCATAAAGAAGATTATACTGAATGAAGATATTAATAAAGATAAGTTGTTTTTGAAATATCGTGGATCTATTGTATTCTGGTTCATGCATCTGTCATATGAGTTTGTTATATGAGTTTATTTTTTTAAAAGGAATTATGATTACACGCACTAGGTTTTATTGTTAAATGTTTCCTTAAAGACTATAACAAGAAGATAAGATCTGGAATAATTTCATTAATAAGAAAGTACACCCGCACGGATCTATGTGGAAGCCCGATAATAGTACAGTGTGGCACAAGGCCATAGAATGGTTCGCAACCCCTCCAAACCACATCAAGACATCCCAAGGGTGCGGAAACCTGGTTCCAGCACTGTCCCCTGCTACCTCGGGTAAGACCTCAGTCTGCACTCTGCGGGCTGTTGCCGAAAGGGCCGGTAGCTGTCGGATTTGTTTGGCTAATAACTCTTTCAAACCTAGGACAGGGCCCAATAAGCCAACAAATGGTTCTATTTCTGGGACCGGGATCTGCCTAAGGGATGGTTGATGTCGGGAGTTTGGAACCCTACGAAGAAAGAGATTGGAGATTGATTGGATCAAAAGCAGTACGAGTTCGTAGGTGGCCTTAGCACACCTATGCGTAAACCAAAAGTTTGGCATGGTGAATGCAATCAAGTTGCCTTTATTCAAAGGAGTAGGAAGTGAAGATCCAGAACAATTTTGGTTCGTGGTAGTTACGGACGATAATATTAAAAAACCTACCCTGGTAAGTGCACTACAAGATCGCGTGCTGACTTGGTATATTAAGCACTCTAGCGATCACCCCAATGACAGAATAGAAGAGATCCGAGATGCGCTAAAAAAGGAGTTTAGTCGGTCGAAATCATAGATGCAGTCGATTATAGAATTCAAGGAGATTGTGATGTTGCTAGGAGAAACCCCTTGGGATCTGGATCAGAGACTGAAGAGTATGATCCGAGAGGCTAACATGACACTAACGGATCTGTAGCACTGCGCGTGGTTTGTGGAGTCTTCAATGCCACACCCGAGGACAGCGTTATCACAATAGAAGATCTTGACCCAGGCTGAAGCATTAGAAAGAGTGATGAGGTTGCATGAGGCTCCAATACAAGATCTTGGGTTCGGAGTTTAGCAGATCCGCACACAAATACAAAATCTATGCTTGGAAATGTAGAGTCTAAAACAGGAGAAGGCACCCAGACCAGAAGTGCGCGAGGAGGTGTGGTGCATAAAGTGTAAAGGCCAGGGCCACGAGAAGGATCATTGTCCAATATTCACAAAATACTTGACAGTGAGGGGACCAATGACGTTGCGACCAGAGGCATAAGCGGGGCCAAGTGCGGCACCCTCACTCTGGTGTGCAATCTGTTGGGTGGGAGGAAAGCACAACACGAACAACTGTCACCTACTACAAAAGTTTACCCAGACCCCTCAGCAGCTATTTTTCAATTTTTGTAGATTGGTGGGCCACGATGAAGGAGACTGCCGTAGTTATGAATTATTGATGGATCGAACACCAGCCTACAGGATGCAGATTGAGATGCGAGGTCAAGATCCAGCCACAGTGATAGTGCGCAGTGGGTTCCAAGGGTGAGGACGAGGATGGGGAGGAATGGGGCCAGCAAGGGGCTACGGGTAGCTAATCTATTACAACTGCGGAGGACCAAGTCACTACGCACGAGATTGTACCAACCCAACCAAAATATCATGCCCCTACTGCGAACAATTTGATCATGAAATGATAGATTGCCCCACACTGATAGCACAAATCCGTGAGAAAAGGGTAGCACAACCTACGGTGATCCAGAACGTCCAAATAATGAGGTCTAAACCACACGAGGAAGACCCCAATGTGAACATGATGCTCACAAGTGGCGCAGCCACAGGGGAGGATAAGCGGAAATTAACCAAAATAGACACAGGGGTTCGCAAGGAGACATGTTTAGAAGTTAGGAAGAGCTTCACAGAGGTCTCTACCCTAGGTAGTAAGGATCAACTCAAGCCGAAAAGGGATCCCTTGATGATAACTACCTTTTTAGAGACCTGCATGAAATTTCTTCACGACAATAGGGTGGTTAAAGGATTACAAGAGCTGATAACTAGGTGCACAGGGTTAGGTGAACCTCGCGTGGTCTGAAAATTGGGGAAACATGTTTCACGTACTGGACAGGAAATGCAGTTAACGACACAGACTGGCGATTACGAGATGGATCAGATCATTCTGGACTTAGGATCGGATGCAAATGTGCTACCTAAACAGACTTGGCAGCGCATGGGCAAGCCCACACTACAATGGTCTCCTACTCAATTGCAGATGGAAAACTAACAGAAGATCCTGCCCATGGGGAGATTGCAAGGAATCATAGTAGATATCGAAAGCGCGAGCACACAAACGGACTTTGAGGTAATAGAAATCATGGATGAAAGTAGCCCTTACCCCGCGTTGTTAGGGATAGACTGGGCCACCGATATGAATGTGGTCATTAATTTAAAGAAGTGGAAAATGATATTTGAGAAGAAGTCACTCCATGTAGTCATTCGTCTAGACCTGGCTGAAGGACTACATTACACTGAACCTGTACGCGACGAAGGAAGTGATGATGAACTGAATTGTATCTACAAGATTACTGCACAAAATCAAGACTGGGTCAATCCAACTGCACAAGGAAGAATATCCTGGGAGCATGCAGAGTCCTGCACTATAGATTCCGATGAGGAAGACGAGCAGTGGCATAATCGGCTGAACGAAGTAACCATGTTAAACTATAATATGATGACTAGGTTGTTGTATTGCGTAAGAGCTTAGGATCGCGAACTCACAATGTATGATGGGCTGACAGTGGTAGATGAATTCATAACCAAGTTTGAAAGCGCGGTACCAGCACACCAACGGTTTGATGCATTAAAATGGGTATTGCGCATGACGCCTACACGTTGGTGGGGAACACATGAAGGAACCTTTAAAGACTGGTGCAACTGCAGGCGGATGATGCAGATAAGGTTTGGGAAGCCAGAGCTACGAATAACTGAAAAGTACGATGGGCGGGATGACCCGCGCATCCATCTCACCAGATGGACCCAGGCCTATGGAGAAGAGCCTCAACCAGAGTGGGTACACTTATTTTATCATACCCTGGATGTCATCCCAAGGAATTGGTACACTGAAACAGAGCTCCGACATGGTACAGGTTAATGGGATATCTTGCACGAAGGGTTTTTATTAACATTCTTATTTGAGGACCAATGGATGGACACTGTTGACGATGCGTTGCAAGTGGTAAAGGTCGCCATTTTCAAAGTACCATTGAAACTAGAAGAAATAGTGCAGCCAGACCGGTCACACCACTTGAGCTAGGCCCTAGAATGTTACAACGTATAGGTCGAAGATGATGAGGATGATCCCAGAAACATCAATATTCCAGAAACAGAGGGGAGTCGCGAGGTGTGCAGACCAGTGATCGAGGACCCTGACATCACCGTACCACTAAAAACGAAACAAGTGAACATTGGCACAGAGGCAGAGTCGAAGTATGCAATGCTTGAGGACTATTGGGATGATGCGACAATGGATAAGGTTGTTGAGATACTTCATGAATATTAGGGTTTATTCCTAACCAAAATCATGGAGTTAAAAGGAATCCTCGGTGACCTAGGCATGATGAAGATAACTCTGAAGCTAGATGCAAAGCCAGTCAAGCAGCGGCCCTATTAGTTGAATCCAAATATAAAACAAAGGTTTGCGAAGAATTGGATAAAATGCTTGCAGCAGGCATAATTGAACAAGTGGAGGAATCTGACTGGGTAATTCCTATGGTTGTATAGGAGAAAAAAATAGAAGGGAGAAATATGCATCTGTGTGGATCTCAGGAAGCTCAAAGATGCATGTGTTAGTGATCCATTCCCAACGCCATTTACAGACGAAGTCCTAGAAAATGTTAGGGGACAGGAAGTCTACTCCTTTACGGATGGCTTCTCGGGGTACCACTAGATCAAGTTGCACCTGAGGATAGAAGTAAAACAACTTTCACTATCAAATGGGGTTGTTTTGAGTATATGATGATGCCCTTTGGACTAAAGAACGCGCCGAAGATATTCTCATGCGTTGTGGTAGCTACATTCAAGGAATTTATACATAAGTTCTTAGAGGTATATCTTGATGATTGGACCGTATTTGGGCTAGTTAAGAAACATACTGTGAGCTTACAGTTAATGTTGGATACTTACTGATGGCACCAGATTGCACTAAATATAAAGAAGTGTACTTTCCTCGTCCCCTTCAGGAACTTGCTCGGCCATGTGGTCTACAATCAAGGCCTGATGGTAGACCTGACAAAGATTGTTATCATACTCAATCTGCAAGCACTGCGAAGTGTCAAGCAGCTGTGCACCACGTTGGGACACACTAGTTACTATCGAAAGTTCATCAATAGCTACACACAGATCACAGCACTAATGGAATAGTTGTTAATAAAGGACACTACTTATTGCTGGAATGAGGAATGTAACAAAAGTATGGAAACACTCAAGGAAAAGTTGGCATCAGCTCCTATATTGGTCTTTCCAAAATGGGACATCAAATTTCACATGCATGTTGATGCGTTGTGTATCACGTTGGGCACGATACTCACACAGGAAGGAGCAGAAGGAATTGATCACCCGATCGCATTCGCAAGTCGAAAATTGTCTAAAGCTAAGAAGAACTACTCCACTAGTGAGCATGAGGGATTGGTGATGGTATACGCACTCCAGAAATACTGCCACTACCTACTCAGAGGACACTTTAAGATGTATACTGATCACTTTGAGCTAAAGTACCTAGTGAATAAGCCTGTGTTCAGGGGGTGCATTTGCAGGTGTTTGTTATTATTTCAGGAATATGATTTTGAAGTCATCGTAAAGTTGGGGCATCTAAACGCAGGCCCAGATCACCTGTCCCGGATTAAGAATGGTGAAGAACCTACG
Organism: Pinus tabuliformis; assembly: GCA_031772625.1. Lineage (NCBI taxonomy): Eukaryota > Viridiplantae > Streptophyta > Pinopsida > Pinales > Pinaceae > Pinus > Pinus tabuliformis. Next base: position 853,872,555 of record CM062811.1, on the reverse strand, counting down.
AACCTGGAGGAGGGACTACCTGATGCACAACTCTATGCAGTGCGTGTTGCAGATGGCCACTTTGAGGATATAATCCATTTCTTAACCACAGGAATTGCACCACAGGGGTATTCGGTTTAGCAGAAGAAGGAATTGGTCATACGTGTAGCAAACTTTACTGTTATTGCAGGAAACCTCTACAAAATGAGCAATGATGAAATATTACACAAATATGTACTAGAATTTGAGCGAGGACAGATACTTTCCAAAGCACATGGTAGGGTTGTAGGAGGACATTATGCAAGACGCGCCATAGCACAAAAGATTCTTCGTGCAGGATTCTGGTGGCCAACCCTACATCAAGACTAAAAAGCGTACTGTCAGGCTTGCAACGTATTTCAACGGATGGGGAAACCATCACAGAGGGATGAAATGCCACTCAAGCCACAGATGACACTGCAACCATTCGAGAAATGGGCAATTGAGTTTGTGGGGCCTATCACACCTACAGGAAAGATGGGGATGCACTATATCATCACTGCGATAGAGTACTTCACCCGATGGGCGGAAGCACAGCCAATTAAGGACTGTATGACCGCTACAACTGCAAACATTTTGTTCGAGATTGTGTTAACATGGTTTGGATGTCCAAAAATTCTAATGAACGACCACGGAAGGCACTTCCTGAATGAGACTATCAACATGCTCATTAAGGAGTTCTAGATATATCATCAACAAAGCACACCGTACCATCTGCAGGAAAATGGGACAGTTGAAGCTTCCAACAAAATCTTGGAGACCGCGTTGACAAAGGTATGTAACGCGTAGTGGAATGATTGGGATTTGAGCATACCTATTGTGCTATGGGCATATCGAATAATGTGCAAGAATTTGATGGGTCAGATGCCTTTCCGGATAGTTTATGGAAAAGAAGCCCTCATGCCAATGGAATACATTGTACCTAGTTTGCGCATAGTAGCGACGACAGGCATGGCAGACCGCGCGGCTTTGGAAGAGAGGATCATGCAACTGGAAGAACTTGAGGAGGAATGGTTTCTGGTAGGATTCCATCAGCAGGTACAGAAGCAGTAGAAAAAATCTTGGCATGATCACCATATCAAGATGCGCATGTTCAAAGAAAATGATCTAGTATTACTCTACGACAGCAAGTTCGATAAATTCCCTGGAAAACTCCGAATGCATTGACTGGGACCCTATGTAGTACAAGAAGTCATAGATGGGGGCGCGGTCCAGCTTGCCAAGCTGAATGAAGAACCTTTTCTAGGCAGAGTAAATGGTAGTTGCTTGAAGCTCTACATGGGTGGGTTGACCGCATGACTAACCGACCAAAGGACATTCTCATTGCTTCGGTAGTTGAAAGAGAGTGCGGGACATTAAAGCAGTCTGTGGGGAAGCTGCGCAACAATCATGAGGCACGTAGAATTGTTATGTCACCAAGTTCACGGTTGCGCAGAAGGGGCTACGCTGCTACGTGGACAAGTAGAAAGGTGAGTGTTTCTAACACTATTCATGACAAGATGTCTTAGGTATGGCAAAAGGGAATGGGCAATGGGCAATTAAGAGATGTGCACAAACCATATCTAGAATGATCTGCCGCAGACTTAATGTTACGACACCAAAAAAGGAGGGAACCGATGAATTTGAATTTCGAAATGCTTATAAATCATAGGGGGGCATCCACCGAATGATCTGCAATTTTGACGAAAGTAAGCTATTGTGCCTCCCCGCTGAGATGGAGCTGTTCATTATTTACGCTCAAGGAGTAAGCCCAAGGGTTGCAATATGGCCAATGGAGATATAGTACTTTCTGGATAGTATGGTGTCGACGGTCGCGGGCACAGCGCAGAGTTCAACACCAATGGTAGGGGATGTGCTAGAAATTCTAAGACACGAAGTAGAACTAGTCCGGATGGCACTGCCTAACACATAGGCTGGCCGGCGAAACATAAAATATAAGGGAAAGACTGTAAATATGGAGACAAATGATGGAATTGTAGTTAAGAGTTCGTCTGTCATGCAACTTGAAGATTGGGATCTTGTAGATAGCAGCAATTGTCTTGCAAAATTGCAACAGAAGCTGCAGCAGACAGTGCATATAAGCGACTAGAAATTAGAGACTTGCTGCGTTGACATGAAGAATTCCCGTATGCGGCACCCCAGTGTTATGCCCCTATACTAATAGGTTTCATATATCATGATTGACTTGATGAGTTATGTAATATGTTCATACCTTTTCTTGTTGCAAATGTTTTCCATATTTGAGAAAAATAAATAAAAAATAAAAATGTAAAGAGGGTATACCCTAAAAGAAAAATCAAAGGGTAAAAAGAATAAAAAAATGGTCAAAAAATGAAAGAACATGAACCCCAACAAAAAGAAAGACCAGGAAAGTGTGCAAGTCTAAATGCCACTACCTTATACTTTTGTGTAATAAATAATTGTGTGTAGTTTGTTACCTATGCCACAATTCATGAATAGTCAAACAGTTTAAGCTCGGCTAGTTCATATTTCAATTTCATGTTGTAGAAATAGAGAATAAAGATCTAACCAAATAGTTTAATCTTGGCAAATAAGTAGATAGGTAGAGTGAAAAGGAGCTCAATAGTTTAATCTGAGCCCTTGGATGTAATAAGTGTAGACTTAGATAGGCATTGCCATGTAAAAGAAAAGAAAAGTTTGATAAGGGTTTGCCAAACTAAGTGCATCGTAATAGAGAAGTAAAAATGCTAGGTTAAAGTAGGTAGGGTAGGTAGATGATGGTTGCAGAATAACCTGTGGTGAATGATGATGTTCAAATGTGAAAATCTTTTATTTTCATCATGAGGCAAAGGCATGCAGTACATGAAATACATATCAAATAAGCAAAGTCAGAATAATTAACTCCCCTACTCATTTCCCCTAAATCTTCACTAATTTCCCCTAAGTAATAAGGTATTTATTAAATTAAAGGGGCTCGGAGAATTTCTTTGACTTCTGTAGGGACTGAACCCTCGGCCCAATCATTTATAAAGCCTAAGTACTTAAAACCATTCATTAAATCATCATACCCATTCATAAATCATTTATTCCTTTGATAAGTTTTTCCTAAGTAAAATTCTATTTTACTTAGGAAAATTACAGTATTTTCCATAAAAACCCTTTTCACTTTAATGCCTAAGTTTGAATACACACATCAAATGTTTTTGTACTTAGCGCTTTTCCATTCATTGTGTCATATTAACTACTAATTTGTATTGATTTATAAATCCCTTATAAAATCTACCCATCCCCGTATTATTGTAACTATGTTAAAAACCCCAAAATATTAATATCTCTCCCCTTTGGTTAAAATATAACTATAATCTGTTGTAAATAGGGATTAATTAGTTAATCCGTAACTAGTTAACAGCCGCCCCGACCAATCCTGTCACCCCCAATATGATTAAAAATTCTTAAATATATTGGGCCTGCCTCCATTAAACCTCTATCACTCTTCATCCTCGATAACCGTCCGATCACACCTTCCACATCCGACAGCTATTATGCATATTGCACAACCCTTTGTGACCACACGTTAACGCGCTATCGCAAAGCGGTTTTATGTACAGTGCCTCTGCCACACGTCGATCATCCTGTGGAATCGCTGGCCCAAGCCCAAATACCACCCCTTCCCCATAAGAGGTGTGATATAAACCACTTACCACCTCCCCACTAAACGTTAAAACATCATTTCGTTTGCCACTTACATCACCCGTCCAAATCCAAAAACCCACCAATCTTTGACTTCGTACATAAAACAAAACAAGTCATTTTCATTGTTTTATTCTGTAAACCTGTACGCCCGTGCAAACGAATGTCGAGGTCAACTAGCTCGAGTTTTCAGTCACCAACCTACTCCAAACCTTGCAGCCGACGCTGCCCAGAACCCTCCAGCCACACCCAATACCTGCATTTCATTGCTCATCCCCCAAAAGCAGGTATTTATCAAATTCCCGACAAAAACCCTACAAATACTTTTTTTCCACTATAAATTGACTAAAAGGGCCCAAATTCACCATAATTCTGTTATTATTTTCATCATTTAAGTCACCCATACCCTTTGCTTTTCCCATTTCACAAAGAAAACCACAGTTTCCTTTCTGAATCCACAAGAACCAGAGATGGAAACCCCAGTAGCTCTAAATGTTGCACCCATTAATGCTCCTCATCGAGACTTAAACTATCTTCCTCTCGCAAATAGGGACTTCCAAATTAAAGACTTAACCACTGATAAAAATCAGCTCAAAGTCTTTTCTCAATGTAGGGACAACTACTTAAATGGATATGATGTCATGGGACTATGGGAATCCAACCTCCCAATGTACTTCCTCCCCACTGTGCATGTTTTTCCAGACATAATCCATCAGCGCCATGCCAATTATGACCCCAACCGCAGAGCAGTCATATCTCCCAGCCAAACATCCCTCTTCCAAATAACCACTGAATCAATCAGTGAAATGCTCCAATTTCACCCAGGTCAAGCCCTCACTCCTATTTTCATCGGAAATTTACTAGAGAAAGCAACCAAAATGTCCCAATCTGAACTTAATCGCCTCTGCCAAACTTTCATACTAAAGAAATATCAGACCACAGATTCCCCTCCTTATGGGTCAGTTTTCTTCACAGATATGGGTAAAATCATAGTTGATATGATATCTGCAGTTATGGAATTCAACACCAGTGAATTTGTAGATGAGTTGACCCTAGTATTGATGTCTATTTTTACCCTGGGACAGCCCCCTGTTGTCAAGTCTGATTATTCCTCATTCATTGCTGATAAAATTCATGAGACTGGAGAATGAAAGGGTTTTCAAATATACCACCTTCATATATCACCTCATGCTCTATTATCAGTCAGATAAGTTCCCATTCCCTGTCAGGAAACTTGATACCAAGGGTAACCCAACATATGTTATCTTTTGGAATTCCATCTTCGATAGATCCTTTGATTCCCCTTACTCATATAATGAGTTCATTGATCATTTTGTTCATCTAGAAACTACCTTATTGACAGGGATTTCCCCTCCCAGGATCAGTGGTTACATTAAGAAGATCCTTCAGCTCTCCAAACAGTATAGAGTGGGTGACTAGTATTTATACCAGAATTATATAGAAATCAAGATATATGGGTGTGAGCTTTCCCCTTTCAAGTTACCAAAATATGTTCCAATGAGACTGTTTGCATTGGAATACTATAGACAGATAATTAACTCAGACTTGATTCATTTTACTAAAGCTAAGAAGAGGGCACAATTAAAGTTCAAGGATCAATTAGGCTGTTTCGTTTGTAACACTAGGGAAGCATGGAAAGCAACAGAGTAGATTTTACAAGACCATCTGAAACTTAACAAAAGTTTTAATTAGATTCCTTATGATCTCCATAGTTTCATCTGTGATAAAAGGATGAAGAATACACTGTCACCCTACTTGCATCGCAGAATCCCAGAAATTGAACAATTTTCCAATATGGATGAATGGAGGGAAGGGACCCCAATAGAAACAGATAGTGAGCAGGTCAATATTGAAAATGTAATGAAGGATCTTGAAAAGACACTTGACCTAGATTCTTTTGGACAGATACAGTTTGAAACTTCTCAAAAGCCAGCATTAGGGACTAGTGCCTCAACAGTTGATACCTCACAGAGGCACTCGCATGAGACCAGTACACCACTTGTAGGGACATCCAAGGGAAAAGAACCAGAGACCAACACCTAAGAAACAGAGCAATCCACCATGTCCAAGTAGCCTGAAACTTCCCACGAGCAGGTTCAAACACAAGCTCACCCAACTCAACTTAATGTAGAAGAGCCCCCAATTTTGCAGACTCCTCTGAATGAGGAAAAGAACAAAAAGAGAGACAGGGAAGTAGCTACCCCTGCCAGTGGTCAATCAGACCAGCCTGGTGCTAAGAGGCATGGGCTAAATCCTCATTCAGAAGAGGAAATTTTTGAGGAAACTACTGAGAGCCAGAGAAAAGAAGGTGTAGATAGTCATCAGACTTTCCCAGCAGGTGGGACACCTTCTAGTTCACAGAGACAGGAGCTGGAGAGACAACAAAGTGCTGAAGTATCATCCTTCAAGCCTCCAGCAAAAGAAAACCTAGATATTAAGAAGAAATTCAAAGAAATAAAAGCCAGGAATGAGCCATTAAGGATCCAGGTCTATAATCAATATTTAAAAATGGCTCCTACCAATCAGAACAGGTCGATGTCAGCCTATGACATCAAGGAGGGAAAAATGCAAATGAGTTTCTTCAAACCCAAAGTACAACAACCCCAGAGAATTGCAGATTACCATCAAATAGATTTTGAGGTCATGGAAAAGGACATTCATCCCTTGGATCAGATTGAGTTTCACAGGCAAACAGGGGAAATGATCTATTCTACATTGACTGGTAAGGCCATGATGGCCCAAAGATTAGAAAATTCTTTGAATAATACCACTACCCAATTACAGCTGGAGAGAGCCTCCTCAAAGGGTAAATACAATAGAATTAAATCTTTGGAAGAATTGATTATTGGATTGGGTCATAATCCAAAGGATGTGAAGGCTACAGAAGCCTTAATTAAGAAGAAAGATGAAGACATAGCTGCCTGTTGAGGCCTCAAAGATCGCTGCCACAACAAAGGGGAAACCACCTGGTCCGGACCTTAGTGCAGCTCCTTTTCCGTTTGGAATAGTGGTTCCGAATGGGGATAATGGGACCAGTTTCCCAAGAATTATAAGTGAATGGGATGGGTGAATGACTTATGACATAAGATGGTAATAAGCGGACAGCTAAACTACAAACCAAATGTAATAACTATAATTGGATCCCGGGACTTATCACTTGGTAAAGCGTAGCGTTTGATGGTCTGTGCTTTAAGGCAGGCATATAGATGACTCTAACACTTTAAGCATAGACATTTAAACCATTTAAACATTGCTCTGCATAATTAGTTATGGAGAGCGATAAGAGCGAATTACTACACTTAATCATTCATATCATTGATACATACATGAGTGAAAGAGATAACAAATCACCAAAACATTCAATAGTGAAACGAAATGAAGATTCGTTGTTATATCGCATACATGCATTCAACAATAGCAAAGATAATAACACAGCAGTTCATATAATAAGAAAGAACACAGATACAGATAATAGTACCATGTAAGCTGATCGATCAATCCAGTATATTAATCACTATGTCGTAGTCCTTCCTTCAAATCGGAAAGCATTCCAAACAACAGACAGTCGTGCGCAGTTGTATAAAACAGCCTTCTAATCAAAATTAAGAACCGTTGGTCGAGTTTCACAAAAAGAATATAGACTGAAGCACAATAGTGCAAACTTCAGCCTTTAAGTCTTATTACAAAATTTTACGACCCTTTCCAAAACAATGAAAGGGTCTATAAATACTATACTAATCTAAATATCTAAACAACTGAAAAGCTATTAAATTGGCATCAATAAATGTTTGTTCCATCTTTCTTGGCAATCTGGCAGTTGGCGGCAATGCTTCATTCGGTGGGTTCTTTGCCTTTACTCCTTAGCTGACATATCGCCAGCATTGGCTCTACTTCTGGTGGAGTGTTGAGACGCGAAGTTAGCTGGGCATCATATGTAGCATCTTGAATGTCGGGGATCAGGCATCCGAGGGCATCTGTTAAACACTTGAGAGCAGACCTTTGAGTATGTGGCTTGACTAGAAAGAGCCAATATGTATCAGAGGTTCAAGTATTTACTCCTGTAATTAACTTCCTCTGTTCCTCCAAGTCATGGTAATTTGTTTGTTCAAGCATATGCTGTTGTTATGCTTCCAGGTGTGCACTTGGAAATCATGTTAGCCAAATAAAGTGTATCATTGACTAGGTCGGTCATATTGCTGGCAATTATTTTACACCTGGAAGCCGCCCTTTCTGCTTTCATTACCTGAGTGTTCCATTCCGTGAAGAGGATGTCTTTGTACGCTTCATGGATTCGGGACAAATTCGCCGCTTTCCCTTCGTTAGTGTCTTGCCACTCAATATAATCGGATATGGCTTCTTCGGCCTGATCTAGCTCATTCCTGGCCTTCTCTATTTGCTCACACACTGTTGTAGATATTTCGCATAATTGCTCAGCCTTAGTAAGTTTTTGACATAAAAGTCTGATCTGAGATATTAATGCGCTATTTATTTGAGTTGCCTCTGCTCTGAAGACTTTCACATTCTGTGTGCTCTTGATACCTTCGAGCTGTGCTGATAGTTGAGCTATTCGCTCATCTTTTGATTTCATCATCAGCTCATTTGATGTCTTCAACTGTGACAATGCCTCCGACAATTCTTTTGCCTTCTGAGTTTCACTTTGGTCTATCCTTTGTCTTTCAATTTGCAGTTGCTGGGTTAACAAATTGTTTTCCTGCTGTTGAGCCAGCAACTGCTCTTCCACCTGTGCTGCTTTGTTTTTCGCTTCAATTACCTCTGCCTGTAATGCATATATTTCATGGTCCTTAGTCTTCAACAGAAGACTTACCTCCGATGCTTTGTCGATGGTTGCTGCAGAATAAGCTCCCGCGAATTGCGACAGCTTTGTCAGATCATCGGAGGGATCCAAATCCTCCTTCCAGACCATATTGCCCGTGACTGTTTGCTCAGGCAAGATAGAAGGTTGATCAAGCCTTCGTCTTTTCTTAGAGCGCTTAATAACGGCTCTATGCTTTGGGCTGTAGAAAATATCCAGGGGAGGAATTTCTTCCACCTGGAGAACAATTTGATCTGAAGGGTCCTTATTGATTACCTCGACATCCTGTGAAATGGGTGGGCCGCTGGTCCCTCCTAGAACCTGAGAAGAAGTGGTATCAGGCGCATCGCTTGTTTTAGAGGAGCCTTTGTCTTTGGAGCCTTCCTTACCACTGATAATGGAATCGAATTGGTTCCATTGTTTAATCAATTCAGGATCAGTGGAGGTTTGCTTATGTTGCTCTGTAGGGGCTTTGCTCTGTTCTTTTTCTTGTTCTAACTTCTGCTGTTCTTCAAGTGCTTCCCGCTGCTGCTCCTCTTGCGCTTTCCGCTGTTGCTCCTCTAATTCCTTTTTCTGCCTATCTGCCAGTTCTTTCTTTAGTTTCTCTTCTTCCTTCTTCTTCCTCTGCTCTTCTTCCTTCTTCTTCCTCTGCTCTTCTTCCTTCTTTGCCTTTTGCTGCCTTTCTATCTGCTCCTTTTTCTGCCTCTCTGCTTGCTCTTTTCTCTGCTTCTCAGCCTGCAGCTTCTTCTGCCTTTCCTCCTGTTGTTTATCCTGTTCTTTAGTTGTAACCGGAGGTGAATGTATCTATTGCCGACCAAGCTCGCTTGAGGAAGACGCTGGGGTTGTGGATAATAACTCTAGGGGCAGAGTTTGCAACCTCTGTTCCCTAAGTTTTCTAAACTCAGTCAACGCCTCATCATTGTATTTCATTATTGCAAGCTGTTTGGCTTGGCTTATTGTCTCTGTACCTACGAACAGGTCATCAAACAGATCCTCTTGATGATCAACTTTTGTCAATTTTGCTTGTTCTAGGGTAGTGTAGGCAGTTTTCTTTGGATCATAGAGTCTGCTTGGAAGAGTGGCCAAGGATAAAGCTTGGATTTTTGTCGCTTCTTTTTCTGCGTGCTTGTAATTAAGCAGAGTAAAAACCCCAATTCTTAAAGGAAAAGAGGGCCAACCTTTCTTCTTCTCTTCTTTGAGAGTTTGTGTGACACTCTCGGCCATAATCTGGTAACAGATTTCCCGGGCTAACAGCTTGTCTGGGATATATAAAGGGAGGACATGCGGCCTAGCCTTACTCCCAAAAACTCTGATATAGGTGAAATACTCCTCCCCGAACCAACTTGCTACGGCTGGTAAGTCGAAAGAAGCTTCATAGGAAATTCTAGAAATGGGTCTGTCATAAATAGAATAGTAAATGGGCACCATGAAACCATTACAAATTTGGTACAAATGGTCCTTGTAAGAGGACTTCCACAATTTCTGATGGTATAGATGAATGGGTGTTGGATCTTGGGTGGTCCATCTCCAACCGAGGACAGGAAACTCAGAATTAAGACACAGAGTATCCATAATGTAAGCAGAATAATAAAATGGCGGGATTTTCCTTTCGGAGACTATAGTTTTGTTTCTGAATTCACGAACAGCTACGACCAACTTATCAGAAAGAATAGTGGCCCAATCCATGATTATAGCATTGATAGCCGCTTCCATTAAGGGAACCATGTCAATATTGATATTAACAGAGTCATGTAATCCCCACAGTCTACACATCATAATCCCCACATAGCAATAGGGAGAAGCCAAAGAAACGTTGGAGTACTTACCCGAACTTTCATGCTTGTGCTTGGCTGGGTTCTGCCTCCAATCTCGGAGGGGTTCGGATGGTGATTCATTTTCATTTGCGAATTTCTCCACGAAGGTTCTGTTGTAGACTAGCTCCGGTTCAGGCAGATGATACATTCGCCTCAGGTCATCAGGCTTGAATGACCCGAAAATCCTTCCGTCCCTTGTATGGAAAGTTCTATCAGTGATGGGGATTTCTTCAATTGCCCAGCGCACCACATCTGTGTAAGGGAGAACCTGCTCTCTGGCCGCTATTCTGTGTAAAAAGGAGTCGGCCAAGTCTTTGATCGTTGCATCAGATTTCCTTAGTACATCAACACTAGCTGTTCTCACTGTCACTTTTGGTTGCTCGGCCTCCAACAGATTATATGTGCCCTGCCATGTGGTCCTAGCAAGACCAGTGCACGTAGTGTCCGAGATTAAGCCTTTCTTCGAAATTGAAGCAGCTTGACCTGCAACAGGTGTTGTAGTAGAACCAGAACTCTTCTTATTTTTCTTCCCCATCACGTTTAGGATTTTCTCAACAAACGAACTCTACACAAGCGCAAGAGAAATCGTAACACGAGAAATAATGAAGACAAAGCATAATGGGAAAGATATATATCACTTGAAGCGTGGCGCTATTAATTTTCAAAAATGGCTGTGGATCCAATCACTAGTAAGAGATCGCATATGCATTAATGGTGATTTTAAGGCCTGCTACCCATTAAATGACCTTTACACTGTTATTCAGTTGAATGACCTCCCAACGCGTGCAACAGATATGATATGCCTTAGACGCAAGTATTCGTTAATCGAAGGGGCAAAGTTATTAAATACGCATGCATTACCTTATCCCTGCATTTAACGGCATTTTGAAAACTACGCTTTATCCACCGGATTTAAATATAACTTTAAAGCTTAAAGCAATCGCTTTTTGGAAATGCCGATTACCGATGAATAATGTCGCATCGCATGGGGGAAAGAGTTACACTATCGTTTGAAAGTAGCCCTGGCGAACGCCGATAGCGATATCGCATCGCATCGGGGAAAGACCTGAGCGCCTTATGAGAGTGCATAGGATACCGCCGACGGCCGATAGCGATATCGCATCGGGTCGGGGTTTAAAACTTAAAGCGTTTTCCCATAAGAGGCCGTGCCGATAGCCGATCGCCGATATAGCGTCGCATCGGGGTGTAAGATATGTGCTCTTTTTGTGTATGCATCGAATACCGCCGATCGCCGATAGCGATATCGCATCGGCAAAGACCAAAGAGCCATTTAAATGCATCTCTCTTGTCATTGCGATATGCGATCTTGCGATCGCTTTATCGCAATAACAAAGATTGTTTTATTTTGGAAACATTGTTATTCGAAAAAGGCTCCAATTCACTAACACTTTTGATTATCATACCTTTTTCGATCAAATTCATTAATACCCATTAATTTTTTTTAAAGGGACCCATTTCATATGTTAATCATTTGTAAATACAGATGATATGAAATGGGGGGTTGTTGTAAGGCACAACAATTGGCGATTCGTTGGTAGAACCAGTTATCTCTGAAATTAATACAAACACTCAAGTTTTTCAAAAATAGAAACTCAATCAGAAGGAGAAACTTCTAATATAACTAGATATTCATGTGTTCTAAATAAAGTAAACTCCATTTTGTTAACTTTGTCCCATTTAGTTTCAAGAAACCAAATACATAATAAGTTTCAAAAATAAGTCTTTATTGGTTCATAGTGATAGAATAGAAAACTTTCCCAAATCAGCTTTTATAATTAACCCCTCTGTCATAGGTAGAGCCTCTGTTGCCAGCAAACATTTATAGTCTCGACAGGGATACCTTTTAACCATAGTATTGTCCACTTTTCCATTCACATAAGAGTGTGATTAACAGAATGAATCCATAAAATGTTTTCATATTTTATTTTTCATCTGTTTTTCTTTGTAATAAATAAGATAAAAAGCCATTGTCCTGGTTTGGTAGCCAGTTTATGACAATGCCATTCACTAGTAATAATTTAACTGATCAAGCTGGCTCGTGATGAGACCCCTTGTCTTGAAATTTCAAGCCATTACCCTGTTTTGGTAGGCAGTATTGGTAATGTCAGTTAACCTATTTCCCTATGAACATGGTAAGCAGGCTTATGATAAGACCTCTTATCTTTAATCTTTTATATTTTAGAATTACACTCTGAGTAATCATAACCTTTAGTGAATGGGGTGAACAATTTTCTCCTTAAGAGTAGGTGGATGACAGGTGAAGAGTTGAAGATACTGAAAATGGGTTAGCCTCTATCTTTTAACAGATAACCTTTGGAGACTAGTTTTGGAAACAGAAAATGATTCGGAACTTTTACCTCCTGAAAGGAGTCTTCAAAATTTAGATTATAGTTTCAGAACAAAATGATATCTAATTTCCTAGAAACTATTTCTTTTGATTGAGGGTTCTATTATCTAAAAACAAATATTTATATTATTTTTGTGAAACAGCTTCCTCAAACACAACAAACGGTCAATGGAGATACTCTACAGTTTTATTTCCTACCAATCCTACAAACTACGCAAATCTACAAAAGGAGAAGGGGTTCCCTTCTCAATTAAAGAATTTCTTCAGGATCAGGCCATTGACAGGGAGAGAATCTCTCATCCCTGATAAGTCTTGCAATATAAAAGTTGAATGGCCTATCTTATCACAGATCTGAAATGGTCCAAGCCACATTTTCTGAAATTTAGTATGCTTACCTTTATCTTCATGGGCCTTGTCCCATTTGAGAACCAAGTCACCAACTTGAAGTTGTTTGGAACCGGATGATGCTGAGTCAAAAGATGCTTTGATGATTTGTTGATGTTTGGCATGAGTGATTCTGGCTTTTTCCCTCTCTTCTTCTAATTTGATAATTTGGTCATGTCTAAGTTGGATAGAAGAAGACGGAGTCTCTTGAATGAACTGCACTAGGGCTAAAGATGGAAGAACAAGATTTGTAGGCAACACGACTTCTTTTCCATATACCAGATTGAAAGGAGAGGTCCCTATAGAAGCCTTTTGTGTTATTCTATCAGCCAATAATGCAAAGACCAAAGATTTATGCCAATTTCTATGATTCTGTTCAACAGTTCGCTTAATGATTTTGATGAGATTCTTATTAGTAGATTCGGCTAAACCGTTCCCCTGGGGATAATAATTGGAAGAATATTTCAGTTTAAACCCTCTTTTAATAGCAAAATCATATATAGCGTTTCCTGAAAAATAAGAAGCATTATCAAAAACAAGAGCATTTGGAACACCAAACCTGGTAATGATGAATTGGTCAATGAACTCGATGATTGCCTCTGCATTTGCCGCCTTCAAAGGAATAGCCTCTACCCATTTAGTAAAATAATCAATAGCGGTAAGGATATACCTATGTTGTTTGGAAGATGGTGGAGTAATTTCCCCGATGATATCTAACCCCCATTGTTCGAATGGCTGTTCAATGTTGACAGGTTGAAGAGGGAAAGCTGATTTTCGTTGTCTTCCACCAGATGTTTGGCAATTAAGGCATTTTCTTACGTGCTCATGGAAATCTCTGAATAGAGTAGGCCAATAATATCCAGCATGAATAATCTTGTGAGCTGTTGTGTCAGCTCCAAAATGTCCCCCAGCTGGTCCATCATGTAGCTCCTGCAAAACCTTTTGAGCTTCAGGTTTCTCAAGACATCTTAACAGGATAGAATCATAATTTTGTTTAAACAACACATCATCAATGAGAGTGAAATTCTTAGCTTTTAACCTAACGGCCCTTTTATTCTTGTAAGATAAATTTGGAGGAGCATAACCGTTCTTCAGATAAAATATCAAATCAGCATATTGAGATTCAGAATCAGTGACACTTATCTGATTGATTGATTCAGTCTGATCCATATCGCTTGATTCAGGAATGTTTGATGCTCCTGCCAATATCCTGCAAAAACCTTGGCCCCTAACAATCTTTGCTGGCTTTATTTCTAAGTCATACTCTTGAAGCGCTGTAACCCAATTGGCTCTTTTTTCACCCAATTCTTTCTGAATTAATAGTTGCCTAACTGCCGGGAAAGGAACTATTACTTTTGTATGGGTTTTTAGAAGGAAGGGTCTATAATGCTTGACTGCTTTGAATACAACAAAGGCTTGTTTTTCAACGTCTGAATAATTCAATTCGGCACCTTGAAGATTTGAACTGAAAAATGATATGGGTGCTTCTAAGTTGTTATCATTCAGTTGTGTGAGTACTGCGGCATATGAAGTGTTGGACGCGATAGTATATAGTGTAAAATGATTAGAAAAATTTGGAGTATTCAAGGCTGGGGCATTAATTATTGACTGTTTGATAACATCAAAAGCTTGTTTTTCTTCTGATCCCCATTTGAAGACTGAATTCTTCTTGATCATTGTCTGAAGTGGTAATACAATCTGTGAAAAATCTGGAACAAATCGTTTGACAAAATTAATCTGACCTAAAAATGACTGCATTGATTTTTTGTTATGTGGGAAAGGGATTTCAGAAATTTCATTAATCCGATCAGGGTCAATATAAATACCATCTTTGGATACTATAAATCCTAAGAGTTTTCCTTGGTCTAGAGCAAAGAAGGACTTTTTTGGGTTTAGAGAAATACCATATCTTTTGCATCTCTGAAAGATCTGATTTAAGTCGTGCAAATGATTATCTCTCTTCTTAGAATACACAGTAATATCGTCTAGATAGACGACTACTGATCGATTAATTAACCCTCTGAAGGCCATGTCCATAGCTCTCTGAAATGTCGCTCCGGCGTTTATAAGACCAAAAGGCATCTTCTGATATGCATAGGTTCTCCATTTTGTTCTGAATGTAGTTTTAAGCTGGTCATCGGGTTGTACGAGAACTTGATTGTACCCTGAAAAACCATCTAGAAAAGACATCAATTCAGAACCTGCCACCGATTGGAGAATTTGCTCCATAGTGGGTAATGGGAAGTTGTCTTTTAAGCTCGCTTTGTTTAAATTCCTGAAATCAATACAAATTCGAATGTCGCCATTTTTCTTCCTGACTGGCACCATGTTAGAGACCCAGTTTGAATGTCGGACTGGAAAAATAATTTTGGCTTTCAAAAGCTTATTAAGTTCCGACTTAATCTGGCTCTCCAAATTTGGGTGTATTTTTCTTAATTTTTGCTGAATTGGTTTTTTATCAGGAAGCATAGGAATGGTATGCTGGATAATAGATGTGTCATATGTCTTTAAGTCATCATATTTCCAAGCAAAAACCTGTTTGTTCTTTCTCAACAATTTAATAAATGCTTCCTTTTCATTCTGAGATAGTCCCGTTCCTAAATTGATGTTTTGAGGAGACTCTTTAGTTCCTAGATTTATCAATTCAAACCTAAGGGTAGAATTTTGAAGCTTTGTGTTAATTACAGGTTTAAACCTGTCTTTAATATCATAAAGATCTTCTAATTTTACCACTGGTTTGGGGATCGAATTTTCTTTGAGCACTTCTTTCATCTGGGAATCATGATCATCTTCGTCAATAACTTGCTTATCATAAGAATTCTCAGAAGTTAAAAATTGCAAAATATCATCATCATGATTAAATACTCTCCAATTAGTGACATTGTCAGGAATTGAGGGTCTGAAAAGTAATTCTACAGAAAATCTATCAAGGCTGTAGTCTTCAGAAGGTAGAAGCTTTGAAGCTACATTGGCTAGAAAATCTGCGGCTGAATTTTGAGATCGAGGTATAGAAGAAATGTTGAATGCCAAAAAGTGTGAGGTAAGCTCTTGAACGAGCGATTGGTAATGTTTAAGGTGAGTCGAAAGGCAATGAATTGCATTTCTAACTTGCTTGACAATGATTTCCAAATCGCCGAATACCTTTAGATATCGCACCTCCAAGCCGATTGCTTTGTATAATCCTTGGATTAAAGCTTCATATTCGGCTGTATTATTAGTGCACTCAAACTCTAACCTACAAGACAACATTGTCTTTTCTCCTTGCGGACTAACCAATATACATCCAGCTCCTGAACCTTCAGTGGACTTAGAGCCATCAAAATACAGAGACCAAAATAAAGGAATATTAACAAAAGTTTCTACATTTTTCAGCATCATTAAAACATCTGGACCTATCAGTTTGTGAAAAATTTTCTATTTGAGATGTAAAATGATTGACTGAAAAAGGAGATGGTTGGGCAACAAATTTGCCAAAGAATGATTCTGCCGAATAATTCCCCAAAATGTTGTTGTTGAATGCCACAGGTTGGTTTTCTTGCTCGAATTCAGTAACTGTGTGGGTCATATGCTTCTCACGGTCAATCCTTATTTGATTTGGCTTTCCCTTGTAGGGAAGCCACATATGTGACCAATCTGTAGAAATATACCCGTGCAGTTTTTCGGACCAATCTCTGCTCAATATTAAACCATAGAATTCAGGTATGTCGGCAATTAAAATATCAATTCTCTGTACAACCCTGGGGTCGGCAGACAACCTGATGGTTACAGAATTAATTTCACCGACTACCTGCACTTTAGTCCTATCCAACTGCACAATATGAGTGGCTGACTTCTGTGGCTCAATATTCAGCTTAGAACAAACTGAAGCTGGCATTATATTAGATGAAGCCCCTGAATCAATTAAACAGTTGTGCAGGTTTCTATTATAAATCTCGTATGTCAGCAGGAAGGGTGGGGTGTGAGAATTTGATTTATCTCCAATTAGAACTGAATCGGTAGCTTCAACCATACCTGCAGGAGGCTGGCCTTGATCGTTGGCAGCTCTTGTACTGGGAAGGGGAGTAGAGGGAACAACATTCAATTCTTTGAGAAGTAACTTGTGTTGATGTTTTAATTTGCTAAGCTCAAACATAGTTATATTTGCCTTAGTTTTCTTCATGTCATCAACAATGTTATATTCCATTGAATCAGATATCACTAATGTCTTGGATGTTGAAGGAGAATTAGAAGTTGAAGGCTGATTTTGGGGAGCTACTACAGGCGATTTCTTAGGGGGAACTTTTTCTTTTGCTATAGAAGCACCTGCACTTCTTTTCTTCGATGTTACCTGAGCAGGTTCAGAAGTACTTTTACTTCTTGTAGTAACTGGAAAGGCTTCTTCTTCATTCTCAGTATCAGAGTTTGGGAGTATAAAATCCCACATACCATGGCATTCAGCTACTTCTTCTTCATCATCGGTTTGTAAAGTTGTTTCCTCTTCCTCTTCTTCTTGGTCTGAGTCTGCATTGGATATAACATTGGGTGGCTTTGATTCAGTTTTCTTGTAAGTTCTAAATGGTCTTTTATTTGAGGTTTCGGCCACCTGCTTCTTGATGTCAACCATTTCGTTAGACAATGTTTTAAGGACCTTTTGTAAACCTTCCATGTCATAGGGGTCCTTTGGGGTTTTCTTCTTGGAATCTTCTTTAAACGAGACTTTTTTAGCTTTTCGGTCTTCTAGAGCAACTTTCTTCTCAAGAGCATTAATGCGCTTTTCAACAGCAAGTGCTTCTTTCATGTTTTCGGCTAAGGTAGGTTTCCCAGCCCTGTCTACAAAAATAGCTATGTTAGCAGGTAGGGCGGTAATATACCATTCGCTTCGGATTTGTTCACTTGGTTTAGAATCAGTAGGGATTTTATTCAGGAGTTTATTAAATCTGGCATTAAACTCCTTTATTGGTTCCCTGTGCTCTATCCTTAGATCGAAGAGATCGTTTATTAAAGTAGCTAAGGACCTATCATCTCCATACTTGGTAAGAAACTGCTCTTGGCATGTGTTCCAACTGGTAATTGAACTAGCAGGTAAGGAAAAATACCAGGATCCTGCTGATCCTTGTAAGGTATAGGGGAAGAGTCTTACAACAACATCTTGCTCTGTCACTCCTTTTAAGTTAACTGCCAACATAAAATTGTTAATATGTTCTTCAGCTTGGGTTCCGTTATCTGGATTAAATTTAGGCAGCCATTTTTCGGGAGCATCTGGTAGATCATGTAATGGTCCGGGCATGTTGACTGCACCAGGCCTAGTCCATGGGTCTGCCATTATGCTGGCGACAGTGGTTGACACTATTGTTGGGGTTCCAGATGTTGGGTGAGATATTGGAGATGAAGAGTGAATAGGTTGGGATATTGAGGCTCCTGCTCCCTGATGAACAACAATTTGTAATGGAGGGGTGGGTGGTTGACTTTGTAGATGAGGAGATGAAATGGAGGATGTGGAAGAAAAATCCCCACTATCAGATCCTTCAGTATTTTTCTTTGGCTTTTTCCTTTTGGGTAAAGGAAACTCAGTAGGTTCAATACCAAGTTTTTCGCTCTGAAGTCTAGTAAGAGGATGAGTGAGGTTGAACTGCGAAGTCGCACTGCTTTCTGATATCTCAGATTTCTGTGGTGAAATCGAGAAGCTCTGAAGTTTATGGATTAGAGACTGAACTTCAGGAGATTCAAGACTTAGTTGTTCTGGGATATGATGGGATTGAGCAGTGGTGGTAGATTCCTCTTCTTCTTGGTTATGGGCTGGTGAACCAGCGTGTAATTGAGAAGAACGAGGAGATTTGGAGGGAGAATTACTCTTAGAATGACTTGCCGATTTAGGTCTGCTTGCCATTCACAGTCAAGGCCCTCCTTCCAGCGCCAATTTTGTTGAGGCCTCGAAGATCGCTGCCACAACAAAGGGGAAACCACCC
The DNA here is from genome assembly GCA_031772625.1 of Pinus tabuliformis. Taxonomy (NCBI): domain Eukaryota; kingdom Viridiplantae; phylum Streptophyta; class Pinopsida; order Pinales; family Pinaceae; genus Pinus; species Pinus tabuliformis. The sequence continues at coordinate 853,853,541 of CM062811.1, read as the reverse complement.
GGTCCGGACCTTAGTGCAGCTCCTTTTCCGTTTGGAATAGTGGTTCCGACTGGGGATAATGGGACCAGTTTCCCAAGAATTATAAGTGAATGGGATGGGTGAATGACTTATGACATAAGATGGTAATAAGCGGACAGCTAAACTACAAACAAAATGTAATAACTATAATTGGATCCCGGGACTTATCACTTGGTAAAGCGTAGCGTTTGATGGTCTGTGCTTTAAGGCAGGCATATAGATGACTCTAACACTTTAAGCATAGACGTTTAAACCATTTAAACATTGCTCTGCATAATTAGTTATGCAGAGCGATAAGAGCGAATTACTACACTTAATCATTCATATCATTGATACATACATGAGTGAAAGAGATAACAAATCACCAAAACATTCAATAGTGAAACAAAATGAAGATTCGTTGTTATATCGCATACATGCATTCAACAATAGCAAATATAATAACACAGCAGTTCATATAATAAGAAAGAACACAGATACAGATAATAGTACCATGTAAGCTGATCGATCAATCTAGTATATTAATCACTATGTCGCAGTCCTTCCTTCAAATCGGAAAGCATTCCAAACAACAGACAGTCGTGCGCAGTTGTATAAAACAGCCTTCTAATCAAAATTAAGAACCGTTGGTCGAGTTTCACAAAAAGAATATAGACTGAAGCACAATAGTGCAAACTTCAGCCTTTAAGTCTTATTACAAAATTTTACGACCCTTTCCAAAACAATGAAAGGGTCTATAAATACTATACTAATCTAAATATCTAAACAACTGAAAAGCTATTAAATTGGCATCAATAAATGTTTGTTCCATCTTTCTTGGAAATCTGGCAGTTGGCGGCAATGCTTCATTCGGTGGGTTCTTTTGCCTTTACTCCTTAGCTGACATATCGCCAGCATTGGCTCTACTTCTGGTGGAGTGTTGAGACGCGAAGTTAGCTGGGCATCATATGTAGCATCTTGAATGTCGGGGATCAGGCATCCGAGGGCATCTGTTAAACACTTGAGAGCAGACCTTTGAGTATGTGGCTTGACTAGAAAGAGCCAATATGTATCAGAGGTTAAAGTATTTACTCCTGTAATTAACTTCCTCTGTTCCTCCAATTCATGGTAATTTGTTTGTTCAAGCATATCTGTTGTTGTTATGCTTCCAGGTGTGCACTTGGAAATCATGTTAGCCAAATAAAGTGTATCATTGACTAGGTCGGTCATATTGCTGGCAATTATTTTACACCTGGAAGCCACCCTTTCTGCTTTCATTACCTGAGTGTTCCATTCCGTGAAGTGGATGTCTTTGTACGCTTCATGGATTCGGGACAAATTCGCCGCTTTCCCTTCGTTAGTGTCTTGCCACTCAATATAATCGGATATGGCTTCTTCGGCCTGATCTAGCTCATTCCTGGCCTTCTCTATTTGCTCACACACTGTTGTAGATATTTCGCATAATTGCTCAGCCTTAGTAAGTTTTTGACATAAAAGTCTGATCTGAGATATTAATGCGCTATTTATTTGAGTTGCCTCTGCTCTGAAGACTTTCACATTCTGTGTGCTCTTGATACCTTCGAGCTGTGCTGATAGTTGAGCTATTCGCTCATCTTTTGATTTCATCATCAGCTCATTTGATGTCTTCAACTGTGACAATGCCTCCGACAATTCTTTTGCCTTCTGAGTTTCACTTTGGTCTATCCTTTGTCTTTCAATTTGCAGTTGCTGGGTTAACAAATTGTTTTCCTGCTGTTGAGCCAGCAACTGCTCTTCCACCTGTGCTGCTTTGTTTTTCGCTTCAATTACCTCTGCCTGTAATGCATATATTTCATGGTCCTTAGTCTTCAACAGAAGACTTACCTCCGATGCTTTGTCGATGGTTGCTGCAGAATAAGCTCCCGCGAATTGCGACAGCTTTGTCAGATCATCGGACGGATCCAAATCCTCCTTCCAGACCATATTGCCCGTGACTGTTTGCTCAGGCAAGATAGAAGGTTGATCAAGCCTTCGTCTTTTCTTAGAGCGCTTAATAACGGCTCTATGCTTTGGGCTGTAGAAAATATCCAGGGGAGGAATTTCTTCCACCTGGAGAACAATTTGATCGGAAGGGTCCTTATTGATTACCTCGACATCCTGTGAAATGGGTGGGCCGCTGGTCCCTCCTAGAACCTGAGAAGAAGTGGTATCAGGCGCATCGCTTGTTTTAGAGGAGCCTTTGTCTTTGGAGCCTTCCTTACCACTGATAATGGAATCGAATTGGTTCCATTGTTTAATCAATTCAGGATCGGTGGAGGTTTGCTTATGTTGCTCTGTAGGGGCTTTGCTCTGTTCTTTTTCTTGTTCTAACTTCTGCTGTTCTTCAAGTGCTTCCCGCTGCTGCTCCTCTTGCGCTTTCCGCTGTTGCTCCTCTAATTTCTTTTTCTGCCTATCTGCCAGTTCTTTCTTTAGTTTCTCTTCTTCCTTCTTCTTCCTCTGCTCTTCTTCCTTCTTCTTCCTCTGCTCTTCTTCCTTCTTTGCCTTTTGCTGCCTTTCTATCTGCTCCTTTTTCTGCCTCTCTGCTTGCTCTTTTCTCTGCTTCTCAGCCTGCAGCTTCTTCTGCCTTTCCTCCTGTTGTTTATCCTGTTCTTTAGTTGTAACCGGAGGTGAATGTATCTGTTGCCGACCAGGCTCGCTTGAGGAAGACGCTGGGGTTGTGGATAATAACTCTAGGGGCAGAGTTTGCAACCTCTGTTCCCTAAGTTTATTAAACTCAGTCAACGCCTCATCATTGTATTTCATTATTGCAAGCTGTTTGGCTTGGCTTATTGTCTCTGTACCTACGAACAGGTCATCAAACAAATCCTCTTGATGATCAACTTTTGTCAATTTTGCTTGTTCTAGGGCAGTGTAGGTAGTTTGCTTTGGATCATAGAGTCTGCTTGGAAGAGTGGCCAAGGATAAAGCTTTGATTTTTGTCGCTTCTTTTTCTATGTGCTTGTAATTAAGCAGAGTAAAAACCCCAATTCTTAAAGGAAAAGAGGGCCAACCTTTCTTCTTCTCTTCTTTGAGAGTTTGTGTGACACTCTCGGCCATAATCTGGTAACAGATTTCCCGGGCTAACAGCTTGTCTGGGATATATAAAGGGAGGACATGCGGCCTAGCCTTACTCCCAAAAACTCTGATATAGGTGAAATACTCCTCCCCGAACCAACTTGCTACGGCTGGTAAGTCGAAAGAAGCTTCATAGGAAATTCTGGAAATGGGTCTGTCATAAATAGAATAGTAAATGGGCACCATGAAACCATTACAAATTTGGTACAAATGGTCCTTGAAAGAGGACTTCCACAATTTCTGATGGTATAGATGAATGGGTGTTGGATCTTGGGTGGTCCATCTCCAACCGAGGACAGGAAACTCAGAATTAAGACACAGAGTATCCATAATGTAAGCAGAATAATAAAATGGCGGGATTTTCCTTTCGGAGACTATAGTTTTGTTTCTAAATTCATGAACAGCTACGACCAACTTATCAGAAAGAATAGTGGCCCAATCCATGATTATAGCATTGATAGCCGCTTCCATTAAGGGAACCATGTCAATATTGATATTAACAGAGTCATGTAATCCCCACAGTCTACACATCATAATCCCCACATAGCAATAGGGAGAAGCCAAAGAAACGTTGGAGTACTTACCCGAACTTTCATTCTTGTGCTTGGCTGGGTTCTGCCTCCAATCTCGGAGGGGTTCGGATGGTGATTCATTTTCATTTGCGAATTTCTCCACGAAGGTTCTATTGTAGACTAGCTCCGGTTCAGGCAGATGATACATTCGCCTCAGGTCATCAGGCTTGAATGACCCGAAAATCCTTCTGTCCCTTGTATGGAAAGTTCTATCAGTGATGGGGATTTCTTCAATTGCCCAGCGCACCACATCTGTGTAAGGGAGAACCTGCTCTCTGGCCGCTATTCTGTGTAAAAAGGAGTCGGCCAAGTCTTTGAGCGTTGCATCAGATTTCCTTAGTAAATCAACACTAGCTGTTCTCACTGTCACTTTTGGTTGCTCGGCCTCCAACAGATTATATGTGCCCTGCCATGTGGTCCTAGCAAGACCAACGCACATAGTGTCCGAGATTAAGCCTTTCCTCGAAATTGAAGCAGCTTGACCTGCAACAGGTGTTGTAGTAGAACCAGAACTCTTCTTATTTTTCTTCCCCATCACGTTTAGGCTTTTCTCAAGAAACGAACTCTACACAAGCGCAAGAGAAATCGTAACACGAGAAATAATGAAGACAAAGCATAATGGGAAAGATATATATCACTTGAAGCGTGGCGCTATTAATTTTCAAAAATGGCTGTGGATCCAATCACTGGTAAGAGATCGCATATGCATTAATGGTGATTTTAAGGCCTGCTACCCATTAAATGACCTTTACGCTGTTATTCAGTTGAATGACCTCCCAACGCGTGCAACAGATATGATATGCCTTAGACGCAAGTATTCGTTAATCGAAGGGGCAAAGTTATTAAATACACATGCATTACCTTATCCCTGCATTTAATGGCATTTTGAAAACTGCGCTTTATCCACCGGATTTAAATATAACTTTAAAGCTTAAAGCAATCGCTTTTTGGAAATGCCGATTACCGATGAATAATGTCGCATCGCATGGGGGAAAGAGTTACACTATCGTTTGAAAGTAGCCCTGGCGAACGCCGATAGCGATATCGCATCGCATCGGGGAAAGACCTGAGCGCCTTATGAGAGTGCATAGGATACCGCCGACGGCCGATAGCGATATCGCATCGGGTCGGGGTTTAAAACTTAAAGCGTTTTCCCATAAAAGGCCGTGCCGATAGCCGATCACCGATATAGCGTCGCATCGGGGTGTAAGATATGTGCTCTTTTTGTGTATGCATCGAATACCGCCGATCGCCGATAGCGATATCGCATCGGCAAAGACCAAAGAGCCATTTAAATGCATCTCTCTTGTCATTGCGATATGCGATCTTGCGATCGCTTTATCGCAATAACAAAGATTGTTTTATTTTGGAAACATTTTTATTCGAAAAAGGCTCCAATTCACTAACACTTTTGATTATCATACCTTTTTCGATCAAATTCATTAATACCCATTAATTTTTTTAAAAGGGACCCATTTCATATGTTAATCATTTGTAAATACAGATGATATGAAATGGGGGGTTGTTGTAGGGCACAACACTGCCTTAAGAAAGCAGCTGAAGTTGCCTCCTCCAAGGCATCCACAGACTGCTGAGATCATACAAAAAAGGTCTAAAGAAGAGCTTACGGACTTAGTCGTCAAGCTTAATGAACAGCTGAAGGACACTGAACAAGAATTAGAAAAATCATTAAAGGACAAGCAGGGAGAGTCAACCTCTCAGCCTCCAAATGTGATACCAGTGGTCTCCATTGCAGTCCCTTCAACACTGACAACAGCTTTGGCACCCAATGTCCCTTTAGTCACCACTAAATTAGTCACAGGTACAAGTACAGGAACGGCATCAGCAGGTACAGGTTTAAGCACAGATGAATTAATCAAATCAATGAAGGAGATGAAGCTCCAAGTCTCAGAATTACAAAAGGTAAAAGAACAATTTGTTACCTTAGAACAAAAATATGATCTTTCCAAGATTAATTTCACTGAAAAAGTGAGGGAGAATAAAGGGTTAGCACATTAGGTGAAATAATTAGAGAAAGACCTCATCTTTGACAAGCCCTTAGCAAATATTAGAAAGATTCTTTGGACCAACATCACACAGTCAATAAATGATGTTTCGCCATCAATACAAATAATTTTTGAAAAAATTGATTTGGTAAAAGTAGCTCTTGAAGAAGTCAAGAAAACTAAGGAAGAATTAGGAAGCATGCCTGAGAAAGCCACCAGGCTAATAAATTTTTTGAAAAGAAAAAATAAGTACTAGCTAGAAGAGCTGGGCATTGAAGACAGAATAGGGACTATTCTGGAAATCAAGAAGGTATTGACCAAAAGGTCTCTAATGCAGAATTTGGAAAGGAGATGCCAAAACATGCAAGAGGAAATTAATGCTTTTATGGAGAAATTTGGCATTTTTCAAAGCAAGGGACTACCCAGTCCTTTAGTAATCAATGATAAATCGATGATACATATAGACTATGTTGATAAATTGACCCAATATTGTTACCGGGAATAGTGTCTATGCAAAACTGCTAATCCCACTAAGGCTAGTAGCTACCTTAGAAACAAACAAACTAAAACTACTTTCGTTTTCCTTTATGAGAGATAGATGAGAGAAGAATAAAGGAGACCAACCTCTGTCTTGCGCTTGGTTCCTTGTTCGATTCCTCTCCCTTCTGATAGATCTTTTGCTACTCACTTCCTTGTCCACCTAGCTTCACAGGGTACCTGTAGAATCAAAGCAGCATAATACTATCCAAGAACATAGATCTATTATCATAAACAATATAGGATCAGATGTAAATTGACCACACAAATGCATAAAACATTAATCATACAAGCATGTGGAGGAAAACTTGAATAGCTTTATTGATAATCAAGAAAGAGCCAAGAGAATTACAACCAATTGTTCTCACCCAGCATCATCCTCTCAGCAAGAAGCCCTTCTTCACCTCATGAAAAGCTTAGATCACCCAACACTATGATATTGCAGCAAGAAACCAACAGCACTTCCTTCCAGCCTCCTGGATCTCTGGGATGAGGGATCCATATATAGATGTCTGTAAGGGAGGTGAGTCAGCTTGAGATTTGATTAGTGTCTTCCCTCTGATAGTTCTTGATTCCACTTGGAGATTGATGATCTCTTACTCATCCCTGGTCGAATTCAGAGAGGCAAGTGTCATAGGAGAAGTTTCTGGAAGATTCCATGCTTCTCCACCTTGCGGATTGACCCTGCCATTTGTCCCTTCTCACCCATCGCACCCCATATAAGGGCTTTTTGACATGCAACACACCTACTGTGTGTATTTAGGTGGGATGCAACGCACTTTGCCTATGGAGTAGGTGAGATGGTCCAGTTTTGACCAGTTCTGAGTAGTTTTTCATGGAGAACTTCTGGGAGATGTTGTAATCAGTTGACCTTGTTCTTTTAGGGGTTGGAACAACACCTTTAGGGACTTAGGAGCCCTTGGTTTATGGACATTTATGCTTGGGGTTGTAGTGCCCAAAAATTTCTATAACAGTTGCCCCCTAAAGCATGAGGTCGTTAATCTTTTTGATGTCGGGTGAAATGCTTTATCATGAGGATCCAAAGTTCTTTCAAGCTGGAAGGAGACCTGTAATAAGATACAATACAATACATTATCTTCATAATATTTTCATGATCTAGCTAAGGCAGGCATTCCCATGCTCAGCTTTATAAATTCATTTTTCATGTACATGAGACAGACAATCATCTGAGTGTAGACTGATGATTCTGGTAGAGCCATCATCCCTTAGATTGGATGATTATCTGTGCAGCAATGATGTACATTTAATGTCTTTATTTTCCTGAATATATATCGCAGCCCGAATGGATGAAACTAGATCCGGGGTCTTCAATCTCGTTCGATCTTCACTCAAAGTACAAGTCGATCCATGTGAGAGATGTTCTGGAGTCAAACATGGAAAGACATTGCCTGATTACCAACCAATGATGTAAGTTGTTAACAGGCACGAGAGGAATCACCGATAATGATAATGATCCTCAAGGTACTACAATACAATTCATGTGGTGTGAATAAGGGACTTGGCATCGAACACCACGTAAAATCTTTCAGTCGAAGGCCATTGATGTAAACCTATCGCCGGAAGTGAGAAACTTGCCATTGAGGCATGCAAGCTTCAAAGTACTGAAAGGGTTGTTCCTAGATTGACTTCTTGGATAATGAGCTGATGTCGACAAGAAGCGATCTATCATAGGAGGGCCTTAGTGAATCCCACATCAATGACATGGAACGGAGCAAATGATTTTAATGGAGGTGAACACAATCTGGTGATATATGGTTCAGGGTGGCGGTCATGAAAGAATGGAGCGTAAATGTATTGCAGTGGGTGAGACACAGGTGAATTCTCTGAGCAACTTCTATTGAACATATCGGCGACACTGACATGATGGATCGGTAGCATTAACCCCAAATGTGGATGGTGTGATGGAACCATGGTGATGTGACCAGTGAATGGAACAACCCAACCCGACTTGGATGCGGAGTGAAAGTGTCATGTTCAAGAGCGACTTGCTACCAACAAAGTTTCTTCAAGTTTTCTTCCCAATTTTGCCCCAGTCATTGCTAACCAGTAACTCTTTATTTTTTTCAAGCTTGAGGAGGATAACATATGCTTGTTCTATATTTTGCCCTTCGGGCAAACCCATCGCTATGTTTTAACGAGCCTAGCGATAGTGAAACTCATTCTTGTCTGTTATGGACAAGCTTGTCGCTGTTAGGTTTTAACTAGTTTAACAACAAAGATAACTCGGTCCTTTTCAATTTTAGAGAGTCTGAAAAGGAACGTAAAGGAAACTCTAAAAATCCTTTTTCGTCATCTAATCCCTTAAGTCCGAAAAAGTATAAAATAATACAGAAGGGATGAATTTTCAGTACTTTTAACGAGGTGAACAAAACAAGCGCTTGATCTTTTTGTGTAATAATCCCTCAGGTCCAAAAAGATTAAAATCTAAAGGAGGGATAGCATTTCCAGTCACTTTAACGAGCTGGAGAGGCCAATGGCTCGGCAATCTTTTCATATTTTACGAGTCAGTTGAAAAGAGCTTAAAGGAGACTCATCTTTGAGGAACGAGTGATAAATTCAAGTAGCAGCTGATTCCAAGTAAGGTTTGGAATTTTCCAATCACGGCAGTGTTACAAGGATGGCTAACAGGATCACTCTTCGCAGTTGTTCCTCAAAAGGGGTAAACAATCAAGTGGAGGTGAATGATCGGGCAATACAGAGTGGAGGTGATGATGAGAACACGACCAAGGCTTTAAACGCTGAAGTACTACATTCACGACGGTTATTTACCGGAAATTGGTTCATTTTTTATTTTAAAATGAGCTTAAACACTAGGGAAACACTTGCTCATTGCTTATGTTTATTTTTTAACGAGCTTGAAGTCTGCGTTAAAACTGCTCGATATAATGGTCATTTCTTAACTTTACCATTAATGACTTTGTTCCTTCAAAGGTTGTGCTACATGCTCAATTGCTTCATCAAACTAGTTAGAAATGAACAATACATGTTTGGAAAACGAGTTAATACACTAATATTTTACTTGAATTATGTAAAAAGTAATTTAAAAGTGCTTTTACCCCTCATTTTACCATTTCATTTGAACTTTGGCTTGTTGGAGCTTTGGAGGTGCTTTCCCCTTTGATTTTCACCAGCTGATTCCGGGATATTCTATGGACGATTTTTGGCACCGTCTGGACCATGACATAGGAGCTAAACCTGAGCTCTTTCATTTCATCCTTTCCATTTTGCATTCTGAGCCAGATTTCTGTTTTTTCTGAGCCCCTGGGGTTTGAAAAACTCGCCTTGGCTCCATCGCACCCTTTCTATATCGAAAGGTGCGTTGCATGTTGGTCTACCCACTGGACAGTTAGCATGCAACGCACCTAGAACACTGCTGGGGGTGCGATGGGCGCAAGGAGGGAAATTTGTGCACAGATTTCAATGGAAATTTTTGCCTGTTTCTCACCAAATCAGGATCTAACTCTTCTCTTGTTTGTTTTCAAAGATTTATTGGAGCAAAATGCGTATTACATGGCGAGAACGTGAGCATGAAGAAGAGGACATGCTTGCTTTACATGATCCGGGTATAGTAAATGCACTGCGGAACTGTAGCCTGCTGAAGTTTTTCTGCATTTCTAGCATGAGGCAACAAATCAACTTGCTGCAGTATTTGCTCGATGCTTGGGACCCTACCAGCCAGGTGTTCCAGATTAGGGGAAAATCCATCCCCTTGACTGTCGTGGACATCTATTTTTTGACCGGCTTATCGAGGCGGGTGCCCCTATCTCTTTATCAGGTTCGGCCCGTGGAGGCGAATCTGTGAGAGATTACGTTCGTAGGTATTGCAGAGAGGGATCTCAGCCGAGTAAAGACGGCAAGATCATCATCTGAGATGTCACTGACAGGTCTTTGAGGACCATTCTGTTCACCTTTGGTAGGATGGCTGGTGGTGCGGCTCTTCACGTGGCCAACTTGTCTTATATGCAGTACGCCTTAGAATGTCTCGAACTGAAGGTGTTCAACTGGTGTGATGCAGTACTCCTTGTGATGAAAGAACAGTTGACCAAGGTGAAAAATAGAAGATTGAAGAACTTTGGATATGGTTCTATTTTGACCGCCTTCGCCTTGGAAAAGATCCCGTTGATGCAGCCGCAGTATATTTCACTTGGTTTACCTCCACCGACTGAACCACGGATGCAGAGATGGGTCGACCATATGTCCAGACATGCTGGTCAGTCTCAGATTTCCTTTTCTGATACCTTCTTCGGGTGGTTCGATCGTCAGGAGATGGTTTTTTCCGAGTATCCATATGCTGGTATGGACTTCCAGGGTGACCCGGATTTGGTACTGCCGGCTGGCGAGTAGTGGGGTGCCATTGGTAAATTCTTTGACCATATTTCTGTTTATTGTTTCTCTTTTATAATGTCATTGTGCTTTATTCTGTCAAGACTAATCATAACTCATGTGCTCATGTAGATGTTGGTCCTGTTCGGCTAGTAGTACGCCTGAGAGTGCCAGCTGCCGCTCCAGCAGGAGAGGTTGTGCGAAGGGCTATCCTTTGTGACCTTGATGTGGCTGAGACTCTTTCAGCATTACAGGATCAGGTCGAGGGCCTCACTCTCGGTATTCCAGATGTGAGGACTGACGAGCTACCTCTGAGGTTGCAGTGACATACCACGGGCGTGCCAAGTCGATGGACTAGGCTTTTACGCATGATTGCACAGGCAGTGACTTGTTATCACCAGCATCATTAGACTAGGGTGCCCCCTAGCGTTTTTATTTTTGGGTCATTTGACCAATTTTGTCTTGGTTACAGAACATTATGTGTAAACCATAAACAGTGATATATATATTTTTGATTTTCGGAGTTTTATTTTGGTTAAGTTACATGATCCGAATGCAAATATTGATGAAATGCTTCTTTTTATAAATGTTGCAAATGTCTATCTAACACATAATTTGCCAATGAGTTAGTTAATGTGTTTAAGTTTCTGGAAATATGCTGATATTGAATAAAATCAAATTGCCTTTCCAAAATCTTGACCCTTAGGAACATGTGATAGATAGCTAGATTTCGGATGGAGTAGGTACCAGTGAGCTGTAGTATGACGAGCTGTGAGTCTAGCCTAACGAGCAGTCGGCGTATGCCATGTGTTATGGAATCAAAGAGAAGCTCTATCAACGCGCTATATTCAGCGATGTTATTCATTGATCGACCAATACATACCCCTCTGAAACTTACTAACTCGCCGCTTGGATCAAAAATGGCCCAGGCCGCAGAAGATAGGTTCTGCGAACTACGACTTGCTCCGTCGGCATATCCAACAAAAGATTCCAATAGGTTCGACATCTGCGACAAATGAAAAAAGTGGATTTACTTGACTAAAACAAATACTTTAGCGAAAACAAAAATGTAACAAAAGCATATAGGTTACCATACTGAATCATGCATAGTAACGCTTAAGTTACAACCCGTTACGGGGTTGCGCTAGTGGAATTCTGTCGTGATCCATTAACTCATAGGCTCCTTTTGCTAACACTCGCTTAACAATATAGGGGCCCATCCATAAAGACTTGAATTTACCTGCTCCCAATTTATCAGATTCCTGGTCATAAAGCAAGACCAAGTCACCTTCCGAGAAGACACGGGGTTTGACATTCTTGTCGAACTGCGCCTTGACTCGTTTCTTATGGGCTTCGTTAGCCAAAGCGGCATCATGATGGGTTTCATCCAATTGGATTAGTTCCAAGAAATGAGCCTCCTCTTCTGAAGTTCCGGGGAGAAGGTCGATTGCGAGTTTGAGGGATGAGATTTCACACTGAACTGGTAAGATTGCTTCTAGGCCATACACCAGTTGGAAGGGTGTAAACCCGGTTGCGTTCCTTACTGATGTTCGGTATGCCCACAAGGCTGAGTACAGGATCAGGTGCCAACTCCTTTTGTGGACTCCAATCATCCTTTGCAGCATGCGCTTCAGGACTTTGTTGATTGCTTCAACTTGTCCGTTGGCCTGCGGGTAGTATGGAGTAGAGCTGTCATGAGACAACCCTAATTTGGCAGCTAATTCGGCCATCATGTGATTGCGAAAATGCAATCTATGATCTGTGACTACAGCCTGTGGAACGCCGAATCTGGCAACTACATGATTGAAAAAGAAGAGGGCAGCTATTTCACCAGTGTTATCTTATGTAGGCATCACATCGGCCCATTTGGTAAAATAGTCCACTGCGACTATGATATACCCATGCCCCCCGGTCGAGGTGGGGTTACATGTCATGAAATCAATGTCCCGTTTGGCGAATGGCCCAACAGCAACTATTGGCTGCAGAGGTGCAGGTGGTCTTCTGGTTTTGCTATCGAAAATTTGACAGGCATGGCAACTTCTGACTGCGGTTATGTAATCTTTGAACATTGTTGGCCAGAAGTATCCTGCTCGTAAAATCTTTTGCGCCATAGCATAATCGGATTGATGCCCCCCACACGCACCTGAATGGCAATCATTCAGGACTTTTTCGGCTTCCTCATGGGTGAGGCACCTCATTAGAACTGTATCGACACCACGACGGTAAAGCGTGTCACCGACGATCATGTAGTCTTTTGATTGGTATCGAATACGTTTTTGTTCGGAGCGAGAGGTGTTAGGCCTATACTTTTGGGTTTGGAGATAGATGATTATATCTCCATACCACAAATTGCTTGAAGATATCAGAAACAAAGATTCATCCACGATTGTTTCTTCGGATGTTTCATCGTTGGACGACAATGGGAGATCGCATAATAATTCTGCGAAAACCAGGGCTTTCTTTGACTTGGATTTTACAAATTCCAGATCAAACTCTTGTAGAATTGCTATCCATTTTGAATATTTTCCCCCCAGCAACTGTCGTGACAATATATAAGTCATGGGGTTGCAATCTGACATAATGGTAGTTTTTCGAAAGAGGACATAGTGTCGAAATCTATGTATCGCTTGAACAGCTGCAAGCGCCAGCTTTTCAACATAGGAATATTTGCTCTCTGTATCATTTAAGTTTCTACTTAAATAATATATAGGATGTTCAATTCTGTTGTCTTCTTGAACTAAAACCATTGCGATGGTTGTATCTGCTGCAGCCAGATACAGGTTAAAGTCTTTTTGATAATCAGGAGCGTACATTAATGATGCTTTCATTAGTGATTCTTTTAAGGCATCAAAGGAGGCTTGCGCGACCTGATCCCAGACGAAGGGCACTTCCTTTTTCAATAGACATGTATAACCTTTAGCAATTTCGGCGTAATTTGGAATGAACCTCCTCAGAAAGTTTGCTTTCCCTTGGAGTTTCTGAATCTGAAGCAAATTTGAAGGTGGAGGAAAATTTATGATTGCCTGAACCTTACATGGGTCGAGACGAATCCCGTCCTTTGAGACTACAAAGCCAAGTAAATGACCAGAACTGACACAAAACACACATTTGTGTGGATTGAGTCATATCTTGTAGTGTCGGCAACGTAGAAATATCGCTCTCAAATGCTGCGGATTGTCGGTCCGCTTTTGCGAATGAGCCGGAAGGTCGTCGAGATATGGTTGAACGATGTTTTTGATGTCATGAAAGGCATAATTCATTGCCCTCTGAAATGTTTCTCCTACGTTCTTTAAACCAAAGGGTAATTTGCGATATGCGAATGTGCCCCACGGACAAATAAATGCGGTCTTTGACTGGTCCTGTGGGCGGATATTTATTTGATTATAGCCGGAGAATCCATCCATGAATGAAAAGATTTCACATATGGCGCATTCATCAATTATCTGGTCAATAAAGGGTGTAGGATAGTTGTCTTTTGGACAAGCTTGATTTACATCCCTATAATCGACGCACACTCTAATCGTTCCTTGTCTTTTCATAACAGGAACAATGTTCGATACCCAATCGGTTAGAGGAACCGGGTAAATGAAACAGCATGGAGAAGTTTTTCAACTTCTGCCTTGATGGCAGCGGCTTTCTTCGGGTGCACCTGCCGTAGCCGTTGTCGTACTGGTTTGACATCTGGATACATCTTAATTTCGTGTTCAACTATACTCGAGTCAATGCTTGGCATTTCATCATATGACCAAGCAAAGACATCTCTGAATTCGTGAAAAAGAGCGTTATATATTTCCAGTTCTGAAGGAGAACATCATTTGCCAACATAAATATTCTCTACAGCATCTGTTTTGGTCGAGATATTTATGGCGATAGTCTCTTCAATATTGGACAAGTTTCGCTTGGAATCCACCGTGTTTACAGTATTTGATAGGAAATCAAAAACTGACAGATGATGAAGGTCATTAGGAGTATCTTCTTTACAAGTCAGAAGATGGGAACGATGGTGGTAATCTTCCCATGGCGCCCCTTCAATTACCATTGATTGAACAATTCCTTTGTCGGTGTAATGCACTTGCGACCAAGGATCTGAAGGGGTGCCATATTCCTTAGACCTATCTATCCAAACACTTGATGAGCGTTGATTTGGGTTTGCCTCCCATGCTAGAAACATTGATTGCTACAATATTTCTATTGGGCTTGGAGGCAATACCTGCGTATGATCCATGTTTATATCGTTTTCTGAGATCTTTTGAATCGAAGATATCATATTGCAGGTTCCTACCGACGCTACTTCTGCCAAATTGATTGGAGGTGGAAGGGCAAAAGTCCCCATTAATATAGGGTCTTTTAGTAGGCCTACTTCAATATTTTGAAGCGAATGGGGGCTTCCATGGATCATCAGAATGCTTCCCATAACTTTGGAACCATTGGGGAGGAAAGTTAGTTGATCGACGATTGTAATCCCTCCTTGAAAGGGAAATGCAATCTTCCTAAAATAGGTCGACACAACAACAGCCATAGCATATATCCATGGTCTTCCCAGTAGGATGTTGTAATCGAGGTTTCCATCGATTACTTCAACATCTATTTCTACTATTTTCCCCCCTAGTTCAACTTGCAAGTTACTTAGAATACCATATGGGGTATACGTTCATCCGTCGAATGCTTTTAATGTTATCGAAGATCACGACAAGGTTGGAGATCCTAAATTTTTCCAGCAACTCATCGACATAATACATGTAGATGCCCCCTCATCAATAATTGTTCGATGAACATTTTTGTTGAGGGCTTTCACTTGAATGAGGAAAGCTAGTTGAGCTAGTAACTGAGGATCGTATCCTTTATGATTAAGGGACACAAGATTAGAATCCTTTGGGTCTATCCCACCGATAGCTGATAATAAAGCCTACTTTTGGGATGGGCAATTTTGTAGTACCTCAAGCGTCGACATAGCGGATGGCGATTGGGCCAGATCTTCCACTATATTATGATGTTGTGCTGCTCTGGTACGAGGATTAAATGTCGACTTATGTACTACTCCCTTTGGCAGTTTTATTGTTAGCTCAGGAATGATGGGCAGCGCCACTTCTGTCGAAGTTGTTGTCGAACTACTAGGTTGATCTTTATCCTTGTTGTTCGACAGCTGTGGATTCCTGTAATCTTTGTTCCTTGTCGATATCAAAGCATCATTTCGCTGTTTGGAAACTAACAACATCAGCACTTGGGATGGGGAAGCATTTCCACTGTCAACCAGATTTGTTCCTGGATTTGGAAACGGATCAGTTAATACTGCCGAGGTTTTTGAATTCTTGCAGAATTTTTTAAGCTCAGCTTTAAATGGACAGTCTTTTGTCCAATGATCCTCATCACATATTATGCATGGATTTTTTGGTTTCCTATTTCTAGTAGGGTTTGCAAAATATTTTTCAGGTGATGATTCCTCCTGTTTCCTCTTCTTCCCTTTGTTTTTCTTCTTGCCTCCTGGTTGCTTGGTTCTTTGCCTTTATCAGTCGAGATGGCATTTACTTCCGAGGCGAGAAGTTATTCTTTGGTATTTTGACTGGAAATCTTACGGGCCTTTTTAGATGTAGCCTTTTTCAATTTCGTGTCTGTCATACCAATCACGCCATTGCCGGCATGAGAGTCATTGTTCGATTTAGGAGGAGGGGGGGACGGAAAATTCAGGTCTGGGAGCATCAGGGATTTTATCGTAGAGCCTGCCAGACTGAGTATAAATCAAGTCTAAATATTGCACACGAGAAATAACTTGCTCTTCGGTGACGACTCCTCCTTTTGCCACATCTTCTGTAATGGAAGGTAATAAAGACTTAATAAACCATTCAGCTAACAGTTGATCAGGAACATACGTTTTTACCATTCTACGACAATGTCACCACTCATGAATATGATCAGATATGTGAGTGGCCGTCATTTGCTTGAAGTTGGTAAGAAGTTCTGTTCTCGTTTCGTACCTTATCGGTAATTGAAAATGGGTTAAAAAGGTTGTGGATAGGGTACTGAAGTTGTCAAACGAAGCTCTGGGTAATTCAATATACCATTTTGCTGCCGAACCAGTTAACGTCCTCTGAAAAAGGTGAAGCCTAATCGAATCATCGTTTAGGGTGTTTGATGAACACCACAGATGAAAGGTCATCACATGATTCGACAGATCTTCACCCGGATTTCCATTAAATTTAGGAATATCTGACGGAAGTTTATGCGGAATCGCTAGCCACCAAGGGGCGTAAGCAATTGGATCGTTTGTTAACCGATTTAGATCCGGTAACTCTAAAGTCGCCATGAAGGGTAACTGTTGATTCAGGTTAGGCAAAGCATACCCAGGACAAGATTGAATCGCCTGAGCAGCTGGTCTCTGCATACCAGCATAATGCATTTGATGCTGGTAACTTTGGTAAGGTTGATGGGCATAACCATTGTAGAATGGTTGATTTTGACCGTTTTGAATATACGGTTGCCCACTATTTGCAAAGATTTGTTGCTCAGATCCTTGGTATACTTGTTGGAATTGCGGTTGTTGGTATTGCACCAGCCATGGTTGTGAAGCCATGTGTTGTTGTCCAATACTGACTGTTTGACCAAGATGAGGGGTAATTGTACCCGTTTGGGCATGTGTCATTCCACTAGTTGGCGATTGTGGTTGAGTTGCAGGGCTAAGAGGCTGTTGCATTATAACCTGAGAAACCTGAGATTGGCATACAATAGGCAGCGCTTGTACTTGCGACACTGTCACAATAGCCAGCGTAGTTGGTATATTTGACATAGGTAAACCTTGTTACATTGAATACACAACTCTTGGTTGTTGAGGTAGTATCGGCACCCAACCGCTAGATGTAATTCTAGCATAATCTAAATTTTGTTGTGAACTCCCGTATGGTTGTCCTCCCGGAGGAGACAATGAAAGGGTATATTGCCCCCCATACGGTGGTAATCCAGTACTTAAAGGAATTGTTTGCCCTTGAGGATCGGACTGCCCAAATTGACACCCTGAAGGATCAATTTGCTGAGACTCAACATAAGAGTTTCCGGATATTATTCCGGATGAACAAATAGGAATGGACCATACAGTCGAAATAGCCCTTGAGTGGGCCCCTTCTAGCAATTGAGAGCTAGTTGGGACAGATGGTATACAGGCGAACATTGTTGGAGTGACAGCAGGAATTTCTTCTGTCACTGTGTCGGACGACACAGTCCTAGATGTTGACGGTTGTTCAGACATTTCTAGTCTATCCAAAAGATTGCCTAGCAATTCTACAGGAGCTTCCGATGGTGGTAGACTAATTTCTGATGAAGAAGGATACAAAGTGATCTCGACTCCAAATTGCGATGGAGTATTGGATGGAGGATCCTCCACAATCTCTTCTATAGCAATCAGACCTGGTGGAAGAGGTAGACCGTCTAGTCCGTAAAATATTTTTGGTGCTGAAGAAGGCACGGAATCTACAGCGACAGATGCTTGGCGAATAACACCCTCTGAACCAGCTGTAGACGGAACGGGTTCAGTAATACAAGTGTTTAACCTCACACTAGGATCAGTGCTACTGTCCTTCGATGGCTGCTGAACTTCTTCTGTAAAGGCAGGGATGCCAGAAATTTTTGCAATAACCGGAGTCTCTGATGGTGTTGGAACACTTGTTCTAACTTTACCAGAGGATTTGGAACCGGTTAAACGAGTTGGCTTTTTCCGTAACAGTTTAGATTCCGGAGACAAAGACGGTTGACTCATAAGTCTCCGCAAATGACAGGGTTTCAATTGAATTTCTTCCACGATTGCGGATTACTCGATCAACTAAAAATCAAGGGGAAGTATGTTTCCGAATTAGATGAATTTTAGACGCTTTGACACAACTTGTTTTTTCAATTTTTAAGAGTCGAGAAAAAACAAAAGATGACTCTAGTCACCTTCGATTTTTAATGAGCCTGAAGTGACAAGTGCTTAGATGGACCTTTTCCATTAAGGAGTCTGAAAAGGAACGAAAGGGACTGCTCTGGAAATCTAGACAGAGGGATTACCAAACCAATCGCAAAACTGCAGAATACTTTTTATGGTACGGCAGTCAATCTTCTCAAATGTTGTGTTCAGTGCATTGCGATCGATAGGGCGGCAGACACGGCTTCCTATGGATAAAGTATTAAGCCTATTGTGGTCTCCCAAAATATACTCGACGGTACGTGGGAGCACAAGTCCGTACTGGCACTTATCGTCTCAAAGTGGAGGAATCACCCAACCAACAGTGAAAACAATAGTTACCAGGCTTTACGACGCCAGAATACGTCTCTAGCCTAGACTTCTAGATGTTGTGCGTTAGGTTCCAAAGCATTTTTAGATTCATTAAATTTATTTTATAGTTGATCTTGCTTAAGAAATTTGCCTTTCAGGTTCACCGCGTGATGTAGATGTACAATTCCTAAAATGCAATCTAAGATGATAAACAGTCGTTTAATCTTCTTTTTGCAAATGAAAATCCTAGCTACTAAGGAAAGAGAGATGGTGTTCTTTCAACAAAGAGCAAAGAGAACACACTATGTGCACTGTCCTAAATCAAACCAACAAACAGTCTAAATGCAAATGCACATGCATGTATTTATTTTCACCCTTCTTAATGTGTAAATGATAAAAAGAAAGCTAATGCGCAAATCTGAATTATTTTTCAAAGTGACAACTACTAACAAGTTTCTTTTCAAGACAAAATGAGGACAATGACAACACTTTGCGATTTGGAATTGAAAACTTGCTTTCGACACTAGAAAAACTACTAATTCGGATCAAATACAAGAGTAATAGGGTAATCGACTATCAAGAACAATCAGATTCTCTTCTATGACTGAAAACGCCACTTGCGACACTTTCAAATCAAGAAACGGCAGTACAATTACACTACTTCCTTGTAAAGGAGAACTAAAAATGACTCAAAAAATACATAAAAACATTTACAGTTCTTTGCACAATGGAGGCAGAATAACAGCAAGGAAAGGGGTTTCAAATAGAGGTGTACTGACTACAGGCAGCAAAACTCCTGAATAGATCTGAAAAGAGTGAACACAGAAACCAAAATTTAGGAACAAGGCCTTGTCTTATTAGCGCACCTGTAACACAGTGAAACTGAAATGCAACGCACCTACTACACTCGGGAAGTGCGCTACATTTGAAGTTCACAGAACAGACAGTGCGCTGGACTAGGGACGAGACTTTGATTGGATTCCAGGTCACAGTTTGCAGTTCATTTCAGGGATTTAGGCCAAGCAAGTGGTAATCAGTAAATCAATCATAGGGGTATATCTAAGGAGGTTACTAGAGCCACCACAAGGGCAATTAGAGAGCTTGTAAATCAATTTTTTAATTCATTAAAAAAAAACCCGGAGCTTGACTAAAGCAGCGTTGATCTACTTTGCACTTGCATAGAAAATGCGGTTCGAAGGCTAGCTGGCTTAACTTCAGGCTCCATCTGTAAGTTTATAAAGTAAACAAATGTAGATGAACAAACAATCTACTCGCTCCCCAGTGGAGTCGCCATTTTGTTACCGGGAATAGTGTCTATGCAGAACTGCTAATCCCACTAAGGCTGGTAGCTACCTTAGAAACAAACAAACTAAAACTACTTTCGTTTTCCTTTATGAGAGATAGATGAGAGAAGAATAAAGGAGACCAACCTCTATCTTGTGCTTGGTTCCTTGTTCGATTCCTCTCCCTTCTGATAGATCTTTTGCTACTCGCTTCCTTGTCCACCTAGCTTCACAGGGTACCTGTAGAATCAAAGCAGCATAATACTATCCAAGAACACAGATCTATTATCATAAACAATATAGGATCAAATGTACATTGACCACACAAATGCATAAAACATTAATCATACAAGCATGTGGAGGAAAACTTGAATAGATTTATTGATAATCAAGAAAGAGCCAAGAGAATTACAACCAATTGTTCTGACCCAGCATCATCCTCTCAACAAGAAGCCCTTCTTCACCTCATGAAAAGCTTAGATCACCCAACACTATGATATTGCACCAAGAAACCAGCAGCACTTCCTTACAAGATGCAAAATTCCAGCCTCCTGGATCTCTGGGATGATGGATCCATATATAGATGTCTATAAGGGAGGTGAGTCAGCTTGAGATTTGATTAGTGTCTTCCCTCTGATAGTTCTTGATTCCACTTGGAGATTGATGATCTCTTACTCATCCCTGGTCGAATTCAGAGAGGCAAGTGTCACACGAGAAGTTTCTGGAAGATTCCATGCTTCTCCACCTTGTGGATTGACCCTACCATTTGTCCCTTCTCGCCCATCGCACCCCATAGAAGGGATTTTTGACATGCAATGCACCTACTGTGTGTATTTAGGTGGGATGCAATGCACTTTGCCTATGGAGCAGGTGAGATGGTCCAATTTTGACCAGTTCTGAGTAGTTTTTCATGGAGAACTTCTGGGAGATGTTGTAATTAGTTGACCTTGTTCTTTTAGGGGTTGGAACAACACCTTTAGGGACTTAGGAGCCCTTGGTTTATGGAAATTTATGCTTGGGGTTGCAGTGCCCAAAAATTTCTATAACAAATATGCAGATAACCAGGCTAGCTCATCAGCTAGTTCATCTGCACCAAAGGCACTGCCTACAGGCAGAGTTCTCTATGAAAGTTTAGATAACCTTTTCTATGTTGAACATGAGCTAAGGCATTTGTTTCCAATTCAGCCTAATTTTTTCAAATACATAGAGGCTGATGAAATCCTCAGGAAACTTCAAAGGACCAGAATACCACAGGAAAAATGGTGGGCAGATATGACAGAAATTTTGTAATTTATCCTTGGTAAAAAAGTAAATTTTCATTATTTACCATAGTCAATAATGGTAAAAGAGGATAAACAAGGATCAAACAGGTAAAGAGTATCAAAACAGGTCAAAAGTGTATCAGTAAGAAGATGAAAAGCAGAACAGCTAGCACTAATTTACGAGGAATTCAACAAGATGCTTCATCATAGGCCCTGCCTGCAACTCATCCACGAAGACAGGGACAGCAAGCCATTAGTTTACATTATCTTCTATCTTCGAGACCATCTGTCTCTACTTTCATGTAACATATAGTTAGTCATCCTAGAATATATCTCTCTTTGTTATGAGATATTTTATTGTAAAACTTTTGTATAAATACTCCCTCATTCGGAGTATTGAGGGTGGATTCTTAGACATTTCTGTAAAACTAATTACTTTGGAATAAAGTGCTATTGATCAACTCTTGTATGGTTGGTTGGATGAAGAATTAATACAAAGGAATTTTCACAGGATTCATGTGTCAAACACCGGAAAAATAAGTATTCTATATCTCATGTGTTATTGTCTTCTTGTTTAATATTTCAATTATGTTTCACATCTGAATATTAAAACGAAAAAGGATAATTCAGAAAGTTCTTAAGTGCAATCTGGCTTCAATCGTTTTTATTCTAAATGTTTTCTTCTAAACTATCATAGGCAAGGAATTCTTATTTGCTCCTACTTTTTAGTTTATCATTTGATCATTTAGTAAAAAATTCTTAATTGCTTTTCATTGGTGATCATCCAAGTTCCCTCCTCTTAAAACATGTTGAAGGATTCTTAATTTCCCTTCATCCCTTTTAAGTCCATTCCATCTTTCCAAGTCTCCATTTTCTCCCTGTTTAGCTATCTTGCCCTGTGAAGCCATCCATTGTTGAAAAACCAAATCCAGTTGAGCCATCCTCTTTTGACTCCATTAGCCCAATGGCCTGAAATATTCAATTCTACCCATCTGCTATTGAATTTCACCACCAAACACAATCAAAACCCTCAAGACTTCATAACTAGCCTAATACCTTATAAAACAAAGCTAAATCTTAAAGAGAGAACCCTCTTTGAGTACAGATTGGCTAGATTTTGTACCCAAAAGTTGGTTTGTGGTTACCTCGGACCCCTTCCCCTCTTCTTACAACCTTAGGGAAAATCTGAGTGATAACACCCAACTTGAGCTAAAATCCTATGACGGGGTGCTTTGTGTTAACCGAGCAGAGAAGAATGAGCATCATCGATTGCGCGAATTAGTGGAGGCAATGGAGCAGGCGCTAGAAGAAGAGTTGCAAGAGACAAAGAGGGAGTAGCAGAACGAAGTGCATCACTCACAGGGATGGTGGACCATGAAGCCTAGGCAGAGCGTATCGCCGCACCAACGAGTGACTCGGGACGAGTCATGATGATTGTGTTGGGGGGCTATTGGGTAGCAGAGGCCTCGCATAATGGTTTTGGCGCTTAAATCCTAGAAGTTAGGGTAATAATATTGTAAATCTCTGAAATGAGTGGAGCACGGAGTGTAATAGGTCGAATCTAGGGGTTGTTTGCCAAAAATAATATAGAATAATAGGAAGTAAGTCGGTCTGCCCATGGTCCGCAGACCATGGGAATGTATAAATAGAGCGAGGCTCTAAGGGTAGAAGGCAATTGTTTTTGGGACTAGATGTGATGTGTTATGGGTTGGTGAAAGTAATCAGAGTTCTGTGTCTGTAAGTTCGAGCCAAGGGTGTTAGTGGGTAGATAGAGGCTCTGTAGCTGTGTGTGCGGAGGCTTGATAGAGTCTACAGCTATGTGCACGGACCCCTGCAATTGTGTGCGCAGGGAAGAAAGAAGATTGTACTGAACAACGATATTAATAAAGATAAGTTGTTTCTGAAATATAGCGGATCTATTCTATTCTGGTTCATGCATCTGTCGTATGAGTTTGTTATATGAGTTTATGTCTTTAAAACGAATTATGATTGTGCACACTAGGTTTTACTGTTAAATGTTTGCTTAAAGAGTGTAACAAGAAGATCAGATCTGGAATAATTTCATTAATAAGAAAGTACACCCGCGCAGATCTACACAGAAGCCCAATAATAGTACAGAGTGGCGCGAGGCCACAGAATGGTTCGTAACCCCTCCAGACCACATCAAGACATCCCAAGGGTATGGAAACCTGGTTCCAACACCCTCCCCTACTACCTCGGGTGAGACCTCAGTCCACGCTCCGTGGGCTGTTACTGAAAGGGCTGGTAGCTACGGTATTTGTTTGGCTAATAACTCTTCTGAACCTGGGTCAGGGCCCAATAAGCCAACAAGCCTATGATAAGGGCCATTAGTGTTAGTCTTGTAAACTAGGAAAAACATAAGTTTCACGGGAAATGGTGCAAAATGGAATTGATCTGCTCATGAAGAGGGACAGAATGGAGGTTTCTTCATGAAGGATAAGCATATAGGGTTCAATGTAGAGATCCTCCCAGATCAAGGAACGGAGAATACAAGGACAGTGACAAAATTTTGTGTAACAGATGCCCCCTAAAGCGTGAAGGTCGAACTAGAGTGAGGGATGAAATGCTTTATAAATGAGTGCGGGGAACAGTAGTCTGCCGTCAGAAAACCTGCAAGCAAGTACAGATACATATACATAACTGAGAACTCTGTCAAATGATACATGAATCATGGCATGGACATAGCCATCTAGAGAATGATCATGTAAATGGATCCAGGTATGGGTGCAGCCATCCATCAAAGAGGATCATAATGAAACCAAGGTATGGTCGCAGCCATCCAAAAATTAGAAGGATCACATATGATAACTCATGGTATGGTCACAGTCATCCATCTAAAAGAGACATGTATATCAATATAACCATGTCACATGACTTCGCAACCTAGACTTGTGTGAGATGAGTCCAAGGTCCTGTGCTCCAACACAACCCGATCAAAGTAAAAATTCTAACATGCGAATAGATGTGTTGAGGTTGAACATGCTAGAAAGTCGCTTGATTACCAGCCAATGATATAAAATGTTAACAAGCACGATATAAACCACCAATAATGACAATGGTCCTCAAGGTACTAGCAGCACAATCCACGGAATTTGAATAGAGGAACTGAAGTCGAACACCCGTGAAATCACTCAATTGAAAGCCAATGATGTGGACTTGTTTTCGAGTGCAAAGAACTTGCAATTAGGGCATGCAAGCTCTAAGGTATTGGAAGGGAGTCTCTCGGTCGACTTCCCAGATAATGAGCTGAATTCGATGGGAAACGACTGTGTCAAAGGAGGGCCATAATGTTTCCCACATTATCAACACGAGACGAAAGGATGCAAAATGATTGTGGATGATACAGAGAATTAGAGGTAAGTGTAACTACAAAAGGACAACTCTTGAACATATCGGCAACACGACTAGAAGTTTGGCAGCTTTTGGATCCATAGGATCGATGGTCATGATGACATGGCATAGATCAAATGCAAGGAAAAAATGAACGGCCCAACCCAGGAAGGTCAACGATACAAAGGAGGATATCCCAACCCAACATGAAGCGGAAAGTGTCATGTTCAAGGGTAAGCTGCCGACACAACTTATTGGATTTCCAAATTTCCCCCCACCATTTCTAGCAGGTACCCCAATTATTTTTTTAATCTCAAGCTTGAAGGGGATAGCATATGCTTGCACTGTAAGTTCATCCATCAGATGAATTCGACCTAGTAAGTTTAACGACCCCTAGGAAGGAGAAGCTCATGTTCATCATGATGATGAATCCAATTTCATTTAATATTTTAACGAGTCCGACAAAGGTGTAACTCGGTATCTTTTTCATGTTTAGAGAGTTTGAAGAAGACGCGTAAAATAAAAATACACATGGTCCCTTTTCGTACATTTGTGTCTCTCGAGCCTGAAAAAGTAGAAAACGATACTTGGGAGAACCGCTTAACCGTTTTAGTCAAGGAGTACCTTTTTCGTAAATAGTGCCTCCCAACCCAAAAAAGGGGTAAACATATACTAGGCACAAGATGTTTCACATCCATTAATGAGTTCGAAACGACAAGGGATCAGCCATATTTTCTCTTTTAAAGGGTCAGAAAAGAGCTTGAAAGCAGACCCCCCATTTTATTCTCTTTTACGAGTCAAAAGGGAAAAATACTCGGCAATCTTTTCATATGAGCTTAACGAGTCGAGAAAAGAGCTGAAACATGACTCGTCATCATCGTCAAACATCCATCACCTGTCATTGCGCAAAAAGGTAAAGTGTATTATCCAGTTCTTGAGGCAAAATAGGTTAAAATATTTACAAAAACCTAATATTTTCATGAAAAAATGAATAAAAAGGAGAAAAGTAAATATATTTTTACCATTTACCATTTTACCTTGCTGTGAAGACTTTTTACTCACTTTTGCCCTAATTGTTTTGAGCAGATTGCGAAAGATCCGGGAGGTCATTCGCCAAGTCACTAGTTATAGGTAAGAGCCAAAGCCCTAAGCTCCATTTTCATGTCTTTTATTCTTGTTTCTAACCATTTTTTAGGTCTTTTAAGGGAGGTTTTGTAAAAAAAAAATCGCCCTCAGTTGGCATGACTTCCGGGCACGGAATCGTGCCGATTGAGGGTGAGTAACAAAGTCTGTCGCACCATCAATGCAACTATTTTTAAAACAAGCGCGTTGACGTTGTGAATAGGAAAAAACCCTATTTCCTCACAAAATCACTGTTAAAACTTGATTTTTATGGGCCAAGCATGGTTGTTGACTCAAATTAATGGCTTTTGGAGGAAAGAATCGCTGAAAATGGTGGATTGGAAAGAACAGGAACATGAGGATGTGGACACCCAGGCACTGAATGTTCCAAATTGCCTGGAAGCTTTGAGGGCTTGTGGGCTCCTCAAATTCTTTTTCGCACAAGGGATGCGGGCCCAACCTGAGTTGCTTCGGTACCTGATTAGTCTTTAGGACATAAATCGGGACATATTTGTCATTGGTGACTAGGAGTTTGAGTTGGAAACTTCAGATATATATTTCATCATTGGATTGTCCTAAAGAGGGGAACCAGTCAACTTGTACGGGTCACGACTGATTGGGGCAAGCATATATTCTTTGCTTGCTGAACACTGCCCTGAGGCCTTGAAATCCAAGAGTGGGAAGATTGAGATTCCTAGTGTTCAGGATTTGACACTAAGAGTGCTTCTATTGACCATCAACAAAGTGGCGGGGTCCCAAGTAGAACATGAGACCAACAAGTCGAAGTTCTTGTATGTTATTGACTATGTAGCACCTACGATCTTCAACTAGGTAGAGGCCATGAAGATCAACATAAAGCGCCAGCTGACCAAAGCTAAGTTAGGCAATCTGAAGAAATTTTTCTTCAGATCTGTGCTTGTGACCCTTTTCTTGGAACGGGTGCGATTGTTCCAGTATCAGCTCACTGAGGTGGATCCTCCTATGCCACTCAATCCGCGGATGGCCTGCTCGAGTCGTTTGATGCCTAGGATCACTGGGGTCAGCACATGTCGTACAAACCCTCATTCTTTTCATGGCTATGACGACTGTTGGAGAGGTAAATCCCTTCTGCGGATAGAGGCGATCCCACTAGCCCGAAATGGGTCTAGCAACAATCAAACAATGCCATCACGCAAGTTCCTAATTGCAAATTAAAGGTGGATTATGAGAACCTACTTGGATTCCAACGCTAGTGTTGTAGAAGAGTTGACACTCCTGTTCCTTTGCTCTGGCCGGTCACGATCCTCACGATCTTCGTGAATGGACACCTGCACATGCAAAGAACGACACGAATACAAGCATAAAATCCAATAGATGCAATTATATATCGGTCAGAAAAGATATAATTCAAACATCATCATAATGAACAGCAAGAATGGAACCATAATGATAGTCATCTATTATTGATAATCAACAAAGGAGTATACAACCGTAGTTCTGACGTCAAATCCTCCTTTGGCTGGGTGATCAGCTACATATGTCTTGCAAAGCTTGTCGGGATCGAGAACAAGCCTCTCTCTCTCTTTGATTATGAATGCAAAGAAGACTCTTACAGCAATCTCTCAGACTTCTGACAGTATCATTCTCCCTATGCTCAAAAACTAGCTTGTCAAATGCACCAGAACAAGCTTTTATAGATGGAGGAGGAGGAAGAGATACAATCAATCCAGACATCCATGGGATAAGCATTATCCTCGAAAATCTATTATGGATAGAGATACGATGAATCTCAACATCCATGAGATTGGCATTATCCTTGAAAAGCCTCTTGAGTCGAAAGGAAAAAACTTTCGGGCATGCGTTTGTTAAAAAACTTTTCCAAACATGGTTGGTGCGGGTATAACTCTGAGATAGAGCGCCAACTGGCGCGCCCTCTTTGGAAAATTTCCCCCATTGGCGCGGGTAATACATTGTGGATCCGCGCTAATGGAAAAAGGGGACTTTTTAAGGATATTCTGCAGGAGATGTCTTCAAGGCATATGAAGTCCATACTTAGGGGAACATAATGCAAGTGTTTTCAAGTTATGTCACTTCTCACAGGTCCCGGAATGAGTCCTCCAAAGTGTAGGAAAGGGGTAACAGGGATGGTGACAAATGGTGACAAATTACTGTGTAACAGATGCCCCCTAAAGCATGAGGCCCGAGAGAGAGAGAGGGGTGAAATGCTTTACAAGAACACATGCAGCTGCCGCTGGAGAATCTGTATAGAGAGGTACAACTGATAGCTCAAGTACATGATATATGTGGTATGGGCGTAGCCATCCATAACAGAGTACATAATAATCTAGATCCATGGTATGGGCGCAGCCATCCAGTGAGGATCGATGAATAGACTCAGGCATGGTCGCAGCCATCCGGTGAATGAGTTATGTAACAACAATCCACAAAATCGCAGCCTGGATTCCAACAGACAAATTCCAGGGTCTTGTGCTCCATCTCGACCCGAACAAAAGTACAAGTTCAAGCATGTGAATATATGAGTTGAAGTCGAACATGCATGAACATCGTCTGATTACCAGTCAATAATGAAAACTGTTAACAGACACGAGAGGTACCATCAATAATGACAATGGCCCTCAAGGTACTATATGTACAATCTACGGCATGTGAATCAGTGAGCTGGCGTCGAACACCCATAGAATCATTCGATCAGAGGCCAATGATGAAAACCTCACATCGAACATGAAGAACCTGCCATTGAGGCATGCAAGCTCCAAGGCACCAGAAGGGAGTCTCTAGATCAGCTTCCTGGATAATGAGCTGAAGTCAACAGGAAGTGACCTTGATCGAAGGTGGGCCATAGTGTTTCCCACATCATCGACACGAGACAGAGAAAGAATGTTGTGGTGGATCAGAATTATGTGAGCTATCAGAAGGAGGTTGTGATTCTGCAGAGGTCAACTTCTCTTGAACATATCGGCAACACGACAGTGGAATTGGCAGTATTTGACATCAATGGCTCAAAGGTCATGGTGACGAGGCAATGAGCAGATGAGGGGTCAAACAGGATTACCCAAATCCACGGAGGTAGGTGAAAAATGAGATGAGATGTCCCCACCCAGACACGAAAGCAGACAAGTGCCATGCTCAAGAGCGACATACTGTCGACGCGACAATAATTATGGTTCCATTTTCCCCCACCATTTCTGGCGAGTACCCCAGTTATTTTTATTAACAAGCTTGATGGGGATATCATATGCTTGTAACGTCATCTCGACGGACTCCAATGTAATCAAGTTTTAACGAGTCTGACAAAGGAAAAACTCGGCGTCTTTTCATGTTTAGAGAGTTTGAAAAGACAGCAGAAAAGAAAACTCCAAGGGTGGCCTTTTTCGTAAAGTTGTGTCTCTCGAGCCCGAAAAAGTATAAAACAATGCTCGAAAGAACCGCCCGACCATTACGATCGAGGAGTACTTTTCATGAGTAGTGATTTCGACCTGAAAAAGTAAAAAAGCGATCGAAACCACGTCGCTTCGTAACCGTTAACGAACCTGAAACAAGAAGGGTCCGACGATCTTTTCGTTTTTTACGCGGTCGGAAAAGAGTTTAAAGACGACCGCCTCTTATTTATGTTTAATGAGTCAAGAGGGATAACTCGGCGATCTTTTCATGTTTAGCGAGTCAGAAAAGAGCTGAAAGATGACTCCACAGTGACTTTTTCGTGTATTTACCGAGTCCGAAAAAGTATAAAATACAACTCGTTTCACCATTGAAGTTGCATAAAAGACCTGTCGCTGCACAAAAA
The DNA here is from genome assembly GCA_031772625.1 of Pinus tabuliformis. NCBI lineage: Eukaryota > Viridiplantae > Streptophyta > Pinopsida > Pinales > Pinaceae > Pinus > Pinus tabuliformis. The sequence continues at coordinate 853,823,951 of CM062811.1, read as the reverse complement.
GCAAGTGTAAAATTCATTTTCGACCAAAGATATATTAAAATATTCAAAAAGTAACTTTTTAAACCTAAGTATAAGTCAAAAAGTTTACAAATATGGTGAAAATGGTAAAAATAGAATTACTTTTACTTTTTACCTCTCTGAATAGTAGCAGTGGTCTGTTTGGGGAGTGAACTTTAGACGGTTATTACAACCCATCCGTGAAACCATTCGAGATTTCGTCGGCTTCATGTAAGAGGTGCTTCCCTTAGCTCCATTTCCATACATGTTTTTATGCATTTTGTTTCCTGATTGACCTCTGCAAGGGGGAATTAAAAAAATTAGGGCCTCGCCCATTAGCGCGGGTATCCTGCACGGACCCGCGCTATTGGGGCGATTTTTCTAAAGGGGTCATGCTCATTGGCGCGACTGTTTTAGAAACAGTCGCGCCAACTGCACAACTTAATTTTCCACTTGAAATTTCCCATTGCATTTTGAATTTAACTGGATTAAAAGTTTACCAGTGATCTAATTGTGGTTTATGCGTTCTTGTGGGTGCAGGAAAGCAAGCAAAATGGTAGTAGAATGGAAGGAACGAGAACATGATGCCGAGGATGCTTTTTTCCTTGAGGATGAAGGGTGCATGAATGCCCTAAGGGACTATGCGCTTAAGAAATTCTTTCTTACGCCTTACATGCGTGCTCAGCCCGAGCTACTACAATTCATAATTGATCTGTGGGATGTTGATGACCAAGTGTCCCGTTTACAGGACCAAGTGTTGGGGCTCGATTTGTTCGATGTCTATTTCATCACGGGGTTATCACGGAGAGGGGCAAGGCCAATTTTGACCAGGAGTAGACCTTCCGGGGAGAAGATGACTGAAGTTCGAGACCGAGTGTGCCCAGGGGCACAATTTGGAAAGAACAGTGCAAAGGTGGATATTCCCACCATTCCGGACTTGGTTCTCAGGGTGATACTATTCACCATTACTCGAGCTGCAGGAGTGCAGGCGCCCCATGAGGCAAGCAAGAACCATCTTCTGTTGGCCACAGAATGTCTAAATCCTACCCTCTTTGACTGGGCCACCGCAGTGACTACTAACATCAAGAGGTAGCTCACAAAGTGCAAGCGAGGAAAGGTAAAGCAGTTTGGGTATGGTTCGATCGTGGTATCGTTCTTCTTGGAACGATTACCAATTTTTCAGGGACAAGGAGCTATAGTGGCTGATCCTTTGCCACGAGAGCCTAGGATGGCTCGCTGGGCAGCACTGATGCCCAGGGGAGGAGGGGGCCAGCAGATGTCCTGGAGGCCTGAGTTCTTTATATGGCTCCGTTGTCAGCTGATTGTGGTGGAGGATTGGCCCTATGCAGGGACTGACTTTACCGGAGACCCGGATCTCCCACTGCTGGAGGGAGAGGAGTGGGACGAAGAGCTGGGTAAGATCTCTTTTTGTTTTTGATGTTTTATATGTTTTTTTTTGTTAATACATGTTTGTCCTAACAACAATTGTATATACATGCAGATGTTGGCCTAGAGCGACCAGTTGGCATGTCTCCCATCGCTCGGAGGAACCAGCCCGCAGCTGACCCTCAAGAAGAGGGTGCCGAGGGAGATGAACTGATTCAGAATCTCGAGGGACTCACCCGAGGGATTCCTGATTATGCTAGACTGGGAGATATGCCACTAGCGTACCAGAGGCACATAGTGGGGGTGCCTAATCATGTCCATCGTCTGTTGAGATGCTTGGTGCGCGCGGTGTTGTGCTATCATGAGCACCACCGGGACTAGACTCCTAGGTTTCCTTTTCCTGCATATTTTTTGAGAGACATGTCATCTCCTGATGTATTTGAGAGGAACATGTATTATTTTTTGAACTATATGATGCACGTGGTGCAAACATTGCGACACACATATATATATACATATGCCTATTTCTATGGTTTTATTATTGCGCTTTATATGATTTCGTGTATGATGTTTTACATATTACGCAAATGTCTATCTAATACATGGTTAGCCAATGCATCAGTTAACGTGTTCAATTGTCTCAGAATATGCTGATATGTGATGAAATCAAAGTTCCTTTCTAACAATCTCACATGTAAATACAACCTTAGAATACGATGGTCTCTGACGGAATATCGCCTGTTGAGCTGGTGGATGACAAGTTGAGAGTCTAGGTTCACTACCAATGTACGAATGCCAAGATTAATTACTTCAGCAAGTAGTTCAATTATAGCACAAGGTGACATTATTAGTGGTATGGCCCAAACACACACCTTGAAGATCTATCAACTCCCCATGAGGATCATAGATCACCCATGCCGCAGAGGACAAGTTGTGAGTACTGCGGTAGGCACCATCAGCAAAACCAACATAAGGTGCATCAAACATCTGCACAAGAAGCGAAAGACACAATAAGCGGCAGTCACGCCTTCAAAACTAAAACACACACACACAACACACCTGCTAAAGTACATGTATGTACAAAATAAAGTGTACAAGCATCACACATAGTACTTTTTCAAGTACAACCCGTTTCGAGGCTTCCCAAGAGGGTTCCCTTCATAGTCAATTAACTCGTAGGCCCCTTTTTGAAAAACTTTCTTGACAATGTAAGGACCTAGCCACATAGACTCGAGTTTTCCTACTCCCAACTTATCGTTTGCCTGATCATATAGTAGGACTAAATCTCCCTCAACAAAAGAACGTGGATGGACAGTTTGATCGAAGTGAGTCTTGACTCACTTCTTTTGTGCTTCAATGGCCAAAGAGGCTAGGCGACGGGTCTCATCTAGCCGTTCCAGGTAAAGAAGGCGTACTTCTAACGGAGTAGTGTTGGGAAGTAGTTCGACGGCCAATTTTAATGAAGGGATTTCGCACTCGATTGGAAGGGTAGCCTCCAGTCCATAAACTACTTGAAATGTAGTGAAACCGGTGGCATCCTTCATGGAGGTTCGGTAGGCCCACAAGGCAGGGAACAACATCAAATGCCAGTTAGACTTATGCATGCCAACGGTACGCTAAAGCATTGTAACCAAAATCTTGTTGATAGCTTCAACTTGGCCATTGGCCTAAGGGTAGTATGGAGTCGAACTATCGTGCCGTAAGCCCAGCTGGGTTGTTAGTTCCGTCATCATATGATTACGGAAATCCTTCCCATGATCAATGAAGATGGCTTGAGGGACGCCGAATCGCGAGATAACATGGTTGAACAAGAATTGCGCCGCTGTGTGACCGTCTTCAGTTAATGTGGGCATCGCCTCGGCCCATTTAGTGAAATAATCGACGACAACGATAATAAATCCATGCCCCCCGGCCGAGCGAGGGTTACAGGTCGTATAATCAATGCCCCATTTTTCAAAAGGGCCGACGGTGACAATAGGGTGCAATGGAGCAGGAGGTGCTCGCATCTTCCACTGGTATATCTGGCACTGATGACAAGAGCAGACGGCAAGAATGCAATCCTTAAAGATAGAGGGCCAAAAGTAGCCAGCACGGAGGATTTTTTGGACAGTGGCATATCCGGACATGTGACCACCACAGGCACCAGAGTGGCAGTCATTCAAAACACGCTCAGCTTCCTCGAGAGTTAGACATCGACGGAGAACAGAGTCGGCGACGAGGTGGTATAGTGTATCCCCAATGATACAGTATGGTTGAGACTGATGACGAATCCTTCGCCGAGTGTCTTTGGACACGCCGGGGCGAAAGGAGGACGTTTGCAGATATATGATGATATCCTCGTACCAGGGATCGAGGCTGCTAATGAGAAACAAAGTCTCATCCGGAATATGATTCTCAGAGTGAGAGGGCGTGGAAGAAGATGGCAAAGAGAAAAGTAACTCAGCGAATACAAGGGATTTCTTGGACTTGGCAGTGGTAAATTCCAAATCGAATTCTTGGAGGATGACAATCCACTTTGAGTACTTGCCCCCCAGCAACTGGTGTGACAAAATGTACGTCATGGGGTTGCAATCAGAAATCACAGTGGTAGTGTGCAGCAAAATATAGTGACGGAAGCGTTGGACAGCAGAAACGACGGCCAAAGCCAACTTCTCGACATAAGCATATCGAGTTTCCATGTCTAAAAGGTTGCGGCTGAGATAATATACAACATGCTCAGTGTCATCATCGTCAGTTTGAATGAGAACCATGCCGATGGTGGTGTCGGCAGCAGCCAAATACAGAATGTAGTCGCGATGATAGTTCAGAGGACGGAGCAATGGAGCGGAAACAAGGAGACCCTTGAGACACTCAAAAGATTCCTGAGCGATGGTATCCCAATAAAAAGGGACATCTCGCTTTAGCAACCGTGTGAAACCTTTAGCCACCTCGGCATAGTTTGGAACGAATCGTCTTAGAAAGTTTGCTTTACCCTGCAAGCTTTGCAATTGCTGTAAAGAAGTAGGGGGAGGAAGATTCACTATAGCCTCGACTTTAAGGGGATCCAAACGGATGCCCTCTTGGGAGACGACGAACCCGAGAAGTCAGCTAGATTCAATGCAGAAGACACATTTGTGAGGATTGAGTCTGATACGGTAGTGTTGGTAGTGAAGAAAGATATCACGAAGGTGAGTAGGGTGGTCCTAACGTTTGGCTGAATGAGCTGGTAGATCATCCAGGTATGGCTGTACAATGTGGTGAATGTCATGAAAAGCATAAGACATTGCACGTTGGAAGGTAGCACCGGCATTTTTGAGACCGAAAAGGAGCTTCTTATAGGCAAAAGTGCCCCATGGACAGATAAAAGCGGTCTTGTGTTGATTAGCGGGAGCAATATTGATCTGGTTATACCCAGAAAAACCATCCATAAAAGAGTACATTTCGCTTCCAGCACACTCGTCAATAATCTGATCAATAAATGGTGTGGGGAAATTATCTTTAGGACAGGCTCGATTAATATCACGATAATCAACACAAACACGGATGGTCCCCTGTTTTTTATTTACAGACACGATGTTGGAGACCCAATCTGTGAGTGGGATAGGGTAAATAAAACCAGCTTTAAGTAGCTTTTCCACTTCCACCTTAATAGCTGCAGCCTTGCAGGGGTGTAGAGGGCGTAAACGTTGACGAACAGGCTTAGCACCCGGGTACGTGAGTATCTCATGCACCACTATGCTGGGATCAATGCTGGGCATTTCTTCATAGGACCATGCAAAGACGTCATGAAATTCATGAAAAATATTGGTATAGAGTCGAATCTCCTCCGGAGTACAAGTGACTCCAATGTGCGGATGTTCGACAATCCCCGGTTTTGCAGAGATGTCGATAGGCTGGGTTTGCATGATGTTCGTGATATTTCCTTCAGAGGACACTTGATAAACTTGGATAGGTGTTTGAAGGGTTTGAAATGGGAGATAAGGAGCAAACCGCTCGAGACAAGTAATCATATCCTGATGGGCAGGGAGAAACGAGGAACGATGGTGAGAATCATGCCAGGGAAGTTCCTTGGGAGACATAGTCTCAATAATGGCTTCGTCGGAAGGGAATGTTTCTTTTAAAGGGTCCGAAGAAGTCTCATCTCCAAGCCATGAGGATGGAACGAACGAGTCGGGAACCTTGCTCGAAGGAGTAGGTTCAGGAGAGGGAGCCGATGCAGCAATAATTTTGACGTAGTTGAGCTTGACAGGACTCAACGACATCTCATCGCCCCAAGATTCTACTTGATCAGTGGGAGGGAGGACCCACGGATCAGAACGAGTAGTAATCATATTGACAGAAGCGACGTTAGGAGGTGGGAGTGGAAAAACACCCATGAGGGCAGGATATTTGAAATGCCCGGCTCCCAGACTCTCAGATGATTTGGAAGTATGCTCCACAAAAGGGATGTTGCCTTCAGAAGAGGAAGCGAAGAATGACTGCTGGTCTACGGTAACAATTTTCCCTTGATGAGGGAAACGGATGATACGAAACAAAGATGAAGCTACATCTTGCATTGCGTATATCCAGCTACGTCCGAGAAGGAGGTTGTAGGTAAGATTAGCATCAACAACTTCAACTTCCATCTCGACTGTCTTCCCTTCCAAAGAGATGGGAAAACGTTGGAGTATACCATAAGGATGGGATGCTCTTCCATCAAAAGCTTCCAAGGTTGTGGGAGACTGGCTCAATGTTGGAGAACCAATAGCTTTCCAACAGGCAATAGACATGATGCAAGTTGAAGCACCTTCATCAATGACTATACGATGAATCATTTTGGAATTAGTAATAACCTGTATGAGGAATGCGATTTGGTGAGGCAGTCTCGGCGTATGGCGTTCCAAATCAAAAGTAATCAAATCCGAGTCGGCTGGGTCTATGCCACCGATAGCCGATAGCAAGGACTTCCTCTGAGAAGGGCATCTCTGGAGAACTTCTAAAGTGGACATAGCCGACGGAGTCTGAGCCAAGTCCTCAACAATATTGTAGTGCTGTGCAACACGAGCATTTGGGTTGTAAGAAGATTTCCAGAGTACTCCTTTTGGAGGGGGTCGAATAGGCGTTTCAGTGCTATGTCTCTCGATGTGGAGCGGGCCTGAACTAAATGGAGGAGCACTAGAGGGGACCTCAGGCTCTTTCCCGGCAGATGACGGATATTCTTTTGTTCGAGTACTGATGTGGACAGGTATCGTTCCAGCCATAAATACTTGAGAACAGAAGGAAGATGGAGGTTGAGAGGGGTCAGCCACCATTTGAGTTTGTTGCGAGGGAAAGGGTTCTTTGAGCACCGCAGGAGTCCCAGGGGCACCTTTCAATGAACAACTAACTTCGGACTGCCTAGGGCAGTCTTTGGTATAGTGATCTTCATCACAGATAAGACAAGGATACTTGGGTTTGTGCTTGGCACCTTCCTCGGGTGGAGGTTTAGTGGAGTCCTGTTTAGGTTGATCTGGCTTATTCTTCCCTTTTCCTTTCTTCTTTACTTTCGAGGCTTTGTCTGCCGTGGTGGATTGGACGGCATTGACCTTGGAAGTAATATTCGAAGTGGGTGTAACCTGAGAAGTGGGTTCATTCGAAGCATTTGATTTTTGCTTCCCAGGGTTCGCGGAATTTTTCTTCGAGGATGAGTTGACAGAACCAATAATACCGTCAATAGTTGGTGTTGGCGGGGCTTTAGATGTTCCTGGTCTCGGGGCATCAGGAAAATAATCATACAATGTACCAGACTGAGAATAAACCAAGTCAAGGTACTGAGCGTGTGCGATAGCTTGCTCTTCAGTGACACATGCCCCCATGGCAATGTCCCGAGCTATTGGAGGAATGAATGAAGTCGTAAACCAGTCGGTAAGAAGTTGTTCGGGAATCCAAAACTTGATCATACGTCTACGCCGTCTCCACTCATGGATATGATCAGAGATATGCGTAGCCGTTGTCTGTCTTAAGGATGTCAGGAGGTGTGTACCCATTTCATATTGAATGGGCAACTGAAAATGAGTGAGAAATGCCATAGCCAACGAGTTAAAATCCTAAAAGGATCTGCGAGTGAGCTCAATATACCACTTAACTGCAGAGCCAGTGAGAGTCCTTTGAAAAAGGCGAAGCCGAATCAAATCATCAAGCCACGAATTGGATGAACACCACAAGTGATAGGTCATGACATGAGCTTGAGGATCTTCATTAGCTTTACCATCGAATTTGGGACAATCACCGGGAATTTTCGTTGGAACCGGAGGCCAATATGGATTATGGAGAATGGGATCATTGGTTAGTTTGGACACATCCGGTAATTCTAAGGTTGCTAAGAAGGGTAACTGAGGATTGAAGGACATCTGGGGCTGTGGGTAGGATGGAGCACCAGGGTTCCAACCAACTGGCGGTTGCCCCCATGGGCTTTGTCCGGACGGATTTGGCCCCGTAGGGTTTTGTCCGTAGGGATTTTGGTTCTGCCCCCCAGCGTTCCATGGATTACCAAACTGTCCTACAGGAGCACCATACGGTTGCGGATAATTCTGATAAGGATTTGCCTGCAGTTGTTGATAATTTTGATATGGGGCAAACAAAGGTTGCCCTTGGGGTTGCTGGTAACCATAAGGTGGCTGGACTCCAAACTAAGTTTGAGAAACAGGCTGAGTTTGATAGACTGGTTGGGATTGAATTCCAACTTGCATTTGAAGACCGGATGGGGCCTGTGGTCCAGCTTGGGGCATAAAACCGGGTTGAGCAGTGCCAGAAGGATGTCCTGTAGGTTGGGCTATCTGGTCGGAAGGATGACCTAGTTGATATTGAGGTTGGCCCACCTGCCTAGAAGGTTGTACTTGCTGGGGGTGGAGTTGTTGTTGCACAACTGAGGGTTGTCCTGATGGACCAGATGGCCGAGTGGGCTGGGCAGTTGGTTGGCCTGAGTGGATTTGAGGCTGGCCGACTTGCCCAGGTGCTTGACTATACTGGATGGTGGGTTGACCATACAGTTGACCAGCTTGTCCAGATGTTGGACCATACTGAACATTAGGTTGGTTTTGGTGAACATACGATTGACCAATTTGTCTAGTAGGATAACCTTGCTGGATACCAGGTTGGCCTTGTTGAACAGAAGATTGACCTGAGTTACCAGAAGGTTGAGCATAAGAGGTGAAAGACGGACCACCAGAGGCCAAAGGTTGTCCCTGGAAGGGTTGTCCTTGTTGGTTCCCAGGTTGCCCTGTGTAAGACTGTTGGTCTTGATTAGGTGGTCTTTGGGATTGCGCAGACGATACTTGGCCACCATGATAAGAGGTGGGGCCCCAATCAATTGACAACGGGACTGAAATCTCAACAGTCGGTTGAGACGACAAAGGCTTACCAAGATGTTGTAAATACTGGTCATATGGACCCTCTACTGGGACGTTTGACGTAGGATCAAAGACTCCGAATATAGAGGCCAAAGGACAACTGAAAATGGGAGTTGAAGAAGCTACATGTACTGTTGGAATGGTTGGGATTGAGGTAACAGACGTACTGTGACTTTGTGGAGTAAAAGGCTCCGTGGTGGGAATGGCGAGTTGTGACCAAATAGAACTCGTGGATGGAGTCCTAGAAGACATAGTATCCTGTAATGATTTATAGCCTGGAGGTAGTCTCCCAGTAGTAGGGGTGCTACTAACAAGTATAGGTTCCGTTGCGGTGGGAATGTCACCGCTCGTCGCAACAGATTCTTCAGTTGAAGTAGGGGATACTTCCTCCATATCGGAAGAAAATAGTGGTGCCAAAATACGAGGGGAAGTGTATTCCCAAAAAGGGATACCGTCTTCAGAAGGTTCCCAAACAGGGTTCCAATGAAACTCGTAAGTCTCGTCGCCTGGAGCACGAGAATTAATCGGTTGTATACTCGGAATAATAGGAAGATTTTCACTCACAACCGGTATCTCGGCAAAGGATGAAGATGAAATTGGTAATTCCGCCAGGATGAAAACTTCACAAAATCCTAGGGAATCTAACAAGACAGGACCCTACTCAAACTAACGCAAACAAGATCTAACCGGGTAAATGTGAATCGTGGCCGAATAAATTTGAAGACAAAGGAACTGAACTTGACCTTTTCATGTTTTAAGAGTCGAGAAAAGGACAAAAAGATGACTTTAGTCTCCTTCAAATATTTAGTGAGCCCAAAGTGACAAATGCTCAGGTGAACCTTTTCTTTTAGGGAGTCCGAAAAGGATCAAAAGTGACTACTCTGGAGAAACTAGGCAAAGGGTTTACCAAACAATCCATAAAACTGCATATACACCTTGGCAATCATATGAAAACCAAGGACTTCCCGTACGGCAGTCAATCTTCCCGAATGCTGTGTTCAGTGCATTACGGCTTATAAGGCGGCAGACACGGCTTCCTGTGGATAAAGGATCATAACCTAGTGGGGTCTCCACATATACTCGACGGTACGTGGGAGCACAAATCCGTGCTAGACCACTATCGAGTCACAAAAGGAGGAATCACCCAACCATAATGTGAAACAACAGTGACTAGGTTTAACGACGCCGGAACACATCTCTAGCCTAGACCTCTAGATGCATGCGTTAAGTTCCAATGCGTTTTTAGATTCATTCAGTTCATTTTACAGTTGATCTTTGATTAGGTTTGAGTTTCCAAGTCCTACCGTATGTTATCTCTCACAATTTCCTAAATGCAAGCTATATGCCCAAAATATATCATTCCATTCGATGAACGCTAACTACAGAAGAGTTAAGATCTTTCAATCAAACAAAATGATCACCAAACAATCAACAATGACTCTAATGCAGCTAATAGCAATAAACGAAACTTTTTTTTTTTTTTAAAGTGACTAATTGCTAATAACATATACAGAACTCTAATTTCCATTAACTATTGCAATGCAAGAGAGATTGTTTGTTTTCCTTTCGATGGAAAAATGCATTTAAACAAATTTTGAGAGATAATAACAAAGAGTAAAAAGACAAATTTCACTCAATGAAAATAGAATCAAGTCTGAAACACCAAGACAATCTTTAAAACCACGAAAAATCACAAAAACCTCAATGAGCTATGTGATCTAAGCCCAAACGAAGCCAAGCGAAATCCAAACGAAAAAGAGGTAGATTGTTCAAAGAACACACTAAAAAGTTTTGACAACCACTAGACAAGTGCAAAAAGTGGCCAAGAAGTCGACTGGACAATCAAAGAACCAAAAACTCCCACGGAAGGCTCGATGTACAAAGCCACTAGATGCTCTAGGGCTGGAATATAAAATCAATGGAAAGAGGCAAACACACGAAGGATGAAGGTCAAAAACCAGTCAAACAAAGCTCTGACACACTCCAGTAGTTGAAAAAGATGTGACAAGACAGAAATCCGAGCTCAGAAGGCTTCCAAACAAGCAAACAGGAATAGTTCACAAGCCTGGCGCGCCTGTCAGGCTATAACTTGCGCTATTAAGGGATTAGCGCGAGTTGCTTTTGTGCAACATGTGCCCACTGGCGTGACTGTCAGGGAAAAAATTGCGCTAATAAAGTTTGCTAGCTTAAAAATAAAAACAAGCAGTCCAGGGCTTGATCAACAGTATCTAGACAGACCAGGCAGCAAGAAACAACTTAAAAATTCAACCCAGAAAGCTTATTTAAGCAAGAAAACAAGAGAAAACCAAAGTGCAAGACAAACTCCAAGTTGTTCGGTTCGTAAACCAAACCAGAGATTCACTGAAATGGCATTGATCTACTTCACTAATGCAGAGCAATAGCGTTTCAAAGGCTACTTGGCCGTACTTCAGGCTCCGTCCAAAGTTTACGAATCAAACAAAAAATAGCTTCCCCAGTGGAGTCGCCAAATTTTTGGAGAGGTAAATCCCTTCTGTGGACAGAGGCGATCCCACTAGCCCGAAATGGGTCTAGCAACAATCAAACAATGCTATCACGCAAGTTCCTAATTGCAAATTAAAGGTGGATTATGAGAACCTACTTGGATTCCAACGCTAGTGTTGTAGAAGAGTTGACACTCCTGTTCCTTTGCTCCGGCCGGTCACGATCCTCATGATCTCCGTGAATGGACACCTGCACATGCAAAGAACGACACGAATACAAGCATAAAATCCAATAGATGCAATTATATATCGGTTAGAAAAGATATAATTCAAACATCATCATAATGAATAGCAAGAATGGAACCATAATGATAGTCATCTATTATTGATAATCAACAAAGGAGTATACAACCGTAGTTCTGACGTCAAATCCTCCTTTGGTTGGGTGATCAGCTACATATGTCTTGCAAAGCTTATCGGGATCGGGAACAAGCCTCTCTCTCTCTTTGATTATGAATGCAAAGAAGACTCTTACAACAATCTCTCAGACTTCTGACAGTATCATTCTCCCTATGCTAAAAAACTAGCTTGTCAAATGCACCAGAACAAGCTTTTATAAATGGAGGAGGAGGAAGAGATACAATGAATCCAGACATCCATGGGATAAGCATTATCCTCGAAAAGCTATTATGGATAGAGATACAATGAATCTCGACATCCATGAGATTGGCATTATCCTTGAAAAGCCTCTTGAGTCGAAAGGAAAAAACTTTCGGGCGTGCGTTTGTTAAAAAACTTTTCCAAACTTGGTTGGCGCGGGTATAACTCTGAGACAGAGCGCCAACTGGCGCGCCCTCTTTGGAGGATTTCCCCCATTGGCGCGGGTAATACACTGTGGATCCGCGCTAATGAAAAAAGGGGACTTTTTAAGGATATTCTGCAGGAGATGTCTTCAAGGCATATGAAGTCCATACTTAGGGGAACATAATGCAAGTGTTTTCAAGTTATGTCACTTCTCACAGGTCCCGGAATGAGTCCTCCAAAGTGCGGGAAAGGGGTAACAGGGACGGTGACAAATGGTGACAAATTACTGTGTAACAACGACATAAGATTGTCGTGGAGGACTGGCCATACAGTGGCACCAACTTCCATGAAGATCCTGACATGCCCTTGCCAGATGGAGAGGATTTTTACGATGAAGGTAAAAAATCAATTTTTTTATTTTGAGATTTTTTAATTGTTTTTGGTATATATGTGCTTATTACATTTCTCTTGTTAATGCAGATGTTGGACTAGAGCGGCCTGTTGGGATGTCCCCAATAGCTAGGCACATCCCCTGCTCCATTGATGTTGTTGCTCCTTATCAGGAGGGGAGTGACAACGAGGAGGAGATCGCGAGGAACCTTGAGGGGTTGACTCATGGTATCCCGAAGTATGCTCGTGTAGGAGACATTCCTCGGTAGTACTAGAGACACACTGTGGGAGTCTTGGATCGAATCCGCCAATTTCTGACTCGTGTTGCACGAGCTGTATCATGCTACCATGATCACCATGCTGATTAGTTCCTAGGTCCAGCACTTACATTTTTTGAGGCCTGCATGCTACAGATATATGAGGCCTGCGAGCCGCCAATGATATTTTGGACACACATATTATTTTTTGGGGTTCTGATGTATCAAACATTATCACCATATATATATGTGTGTGTGTGTGTGTGTGTGTGTGTGTGTTGTATTTCCTTGCTTGCTATGGTACAAATGGTTTGCTTTATCTTTTCACATGTTTCGTAAATGTCTATCCAACACATAATTAGCTAATGCATCTATCAGTGTATTCATGTGCATAGGAATATGATGATATGTAATGTAATCAAAATGTCTTTCTAATAGATGAATACAAAGATACATTCTCAATATTTGAGGGTTTTTTATGGAATATTTCCTGTTGAGTTGAAGGACAAAAAGCTGTGAATCCAGGTTGACAACCAACTCTCTAATGTCAAGAGCAATGTCTTCTGACAACAGCTCGATAACTGCACTATATTTAGCAATGTTGTTAGTTTTACGACCTAAATAGATACCTTGAAGGTCAATCAACTCACCCTTAGGGTCATAAATAGCCCTTGTCATGGATGATAGGTTCCGGGTACTACGGCAAGCACCATTAGCGAAACCGATGTGAGGAGTTGCAGACATCTGCAAAGTGAGAAAAGCATAGTAAACAGGAAAGCTATTTGAAAAATAACACACCAAACCACACTGTACAAAAATGAATGACACACTAATGTACACAGGTAACTATGCAAGAAGACCTAAGCATAGTACTTCTTGAGGTAAATCCCATTTCGAGGCTTATCCAGAGGATTTCCTTCATAATCAATAAGCTCATAGGCTCCTTTCTTCAAAACACGTTTCCCAATGTACGACCCATGCCACATGGGTTCGAACTTGCCTGCCCCCAGCTTATCATTAGCTTGGTCATATATTAAGACTAAATCACCTTCAGAGAATGCGCGAGAGGAGACCGACTGATCAAAATGAGACTTGACCCATTTCTTTTGTGCTTCAATGACCAAGGCAGCGAAACGAAGAGTCTCATCCAGTCATTGTAAATATAAGAGGCGTTCCTCCTGAGGTGATGTTTTAGGGAGGATTTCAACAACTAACTTGAGTGAAGGAATCTCACATTTGATCAACAATGTTGCTTTCAGACCATAAAATAGCTGGAATGGTGTGAAACCAGTTGCATCTTTTGTCAAGGTTAGGTAAGTCCACAGAGCTAAAAAGAGCATGAGATGCCAATTTGACTTGTGCATCCCAATAGTATGTTGAAGCATTTTAACCAAAACCTTGTTCACAGCTTCAACCTGGCCATTGGCCTGAGGGTAATATGGGGTCAAGCCATCATGGCACAAGCCCAATGCGGATGTGAGCTTAGCCATCATGTAATCTCTGAAATGGGAGACATGGTCTGTGACAATGTCTTGAGGTACGCCAAACCTGGAAATAACATGGTTGAAAAGGAATTGAGTCACCATCTTACCGTCTACAGAGTATGTAGGCATCACTTCGGCCCATTTGGTGAAATAATCCATAGCAACGATAATATAGCCATGGCCCCTGGCCGAACAAAGGTTCCATGTTATATAATTGATGCCCCATTTAGAAAAAGGACCAACGGTAAGGACGGGGTGTAGGTGAGCAGGTGGGGCACGCATCTTGCATTGGTAAATTTGGCATTCATGGCACTTGGGAACAACAAGGATGCAGTCCTTGAAAATAAACAGTCAGAAATAACTAGCGTGAAGGATTTTTTGAGTGGTAGCGTAACCAGACATATGACCACCACATGCCTCGGAGTGGAAATCATTGAGAACTATTTCAGCTTCCTCAATTGTAAGGCATCGACGAAGAACTGAATCGACACCGACACAGTATAAAGTATCGCTAATAATATGGTAGGGTTGGGAGTGATGTCAAATCCTTCGGCGATCATCCTTAGTCAATGCAGACTGGAACATGGACGTCTGGAGATACATGATGATATCATCGTACCATGGATCAAGGGTGCTAATCAGGAAGAGATTCTCATTCGGAAGTTGTTCATCTGCACCAACATGGAGAGACTTAGAGGGAAGGGAACAAATCAATTCGATGAAAATGAGTGACTTCTTAGATTTGGAAGTAGTAAATACCAAATCAAATTCTTGCAGGATCACGATCCATTTAGAATATTTCCCCCCCCCCCCCCCATCAACTGATGAGTCGGGATATAGGGCATGGGGTTGCATTTGGAAATCATTGTAGTTGTGTGCAAAAGGATGTAGTACCGAAAGCATTGAACAACCTGGATGACAGCCAAAGCCAACTTCTCGACATGTGTGTAACGCTTTTCATTGCCGAGGAGATTACGACTAAGGTAGTAAGTAACATGTTCATTGCCTTCATCATCTTCTTGGACCAATACCATAGCAATGGTGCTAGGGGCCACAGCTAGGTAAAGAAAGTAATCTCGATAATAATCTGGAGGGTGAAACAGAGGAGAATTTACAAGGATGGCCTTGAGATCATCAAAATATTTTTGGGCCACCTCATCCCATACAAAGGGCGTCCCTTGTTTTAGCAACCGGGTAAATCATGTAGCTAGCCCAGTATAATTAGGTATAAAACCATGAAGAAAATTTTCCTTTGCTTGCAGGCTCTAGAGTTGGTGCAGTGAAGATGGAGGGGGTAAATTTACAATGGCCTCAAATTTCAACAGATCAAGGAAAATACCATCCTTGAAAATGATGAAGCTGAGAAGTCATCCAGATTCCATGCAAAAAAAACATTTATGCGGATTTAACCGAATGTTATAGTGTCTACAGTGTAGAAAAATCTGCCGAAGATGGTCTAGGTGATCTTGGCACTTACGAGAATGAGCGAGAAGGTCATCCAAGTAAGGTTGGATAATGTTTTGGATATCTTGAAACGCATAGGACATTTCTCACTAAAACGTAGCCCCAACATTTTTGAGGCCGAAGGGGAGCATTTTGTACATGAACGTACCCCATGGACAGAGAAAAGCCATCTTCTCTTGATCAGCCAGTGCAATGTTGATCTGGTTGTAACTAGAAAAATTGTCCATAAAGGAAAAGATCCCGCTCCCAGCACATTCATCAATGAAGGGAGTAGGATAGTTATATTTAGGACAAGTACGATTGAGATCTTGATAATCAACACAAATGCAGATCGTGCCCCATGTTTTAGTCACCAAGACAATATTGGACACCCAATCTGTAAGAGGGATAGGATAAATGAACCCAACTTTGAGAAGTTTTTCAACATCACCCTTGATAGTGGCGGCCTTCCTAGGGTGCACTAGGTGAAGTCATTGGTGAACGGGCTTCGCATGCAAATAAGTTGGTATTTCATGCACTACAATGCTAGGATCAATGTCAGGCATTTCTTCGTAGAACCACGGAAACACATCACAGAATTCCTAAAATAGACGAGTATAAGTCTTGATATCATCCAGAGAACAAGATACCCCGATATGGACATGTTCAATGATACTAGGCTTGGTAGAAATATCAATCTGCATCGTTTGGGTAATATTACCCAAATTTCCTTCCGACCATACTTCATGAATTGTAATCGGTGTCAGAAGTGGGAGGGAAGGAAACAAAGAAGAGGACTCCTCGAAATTGGTAGACATGACCACCGAACGAGGCAAGAATGAGGAGAGATGATGAGTATCGGTCCAAGGTGGTTCCTCAAGAGACATGACTTCCATGATACCTTCATCAGCAAGGAAGGTCTCAGCTAAGGGATCACGTGATTCCAAAGCACCAAGCCACGGGGATTGAGAGTACGTATCAAGAGAGGTCTTCGAAATAGAAGAATCGGAGGATGTGAAACTTGAAGCCTAAACAATTTCCATGTAATTGACTTTTGTGGGACTAAGTGACATAACCTCGCCCCAGGTATCAACGAGATCTGGTGAAGGTACAACCCAAGGATCATATTTAACTAAGACCATGTTGACAGAGGCAACATGAGGAGGTGGGAGTGGAAAAATTCCCATCAAGCCAGAATCTTTAAAAAGACCTATCCCCACACTCTGATAGGGAGCACCAGTGTGCTTGATGTATGGAACATTGCCATTCGAGGAGGAAGAGGCAAAGAAAGACAGTTGGTCAACAGTGACAATCTTCCCTTGATGGGGAAAACAAATCACACAAAATAGGGAGGAGGCTACAACATGCATATCATGGGTCTAGCTCCGGTCAAGTAGAATATTGTAATTAAGATTGGTGTCAACAATTTCTATCTCGACTTTCACTGTCTTGCCTTCCACAGTAATGGCAAGGTTAGGTAAGACACCAAAGGGTTACAAATCACGTCCATCAAAAGCTTCCAGAGTGTTCGGAGATTGGTTCAAAGCAGGAGAACCAATATCCTTTTATCATGTGGTTGACATGAAGCAAGTGGAATCACCTTCATCGATGATAGTCTTATGGATGGTTTTCTCATTGATAATTACTTGAATGAGAAAGGAAATCTAATGAGGGAGGCACGAAACATGGTTCTCTAGATCAAAACATATCAAATTGGAATCGGTGGGATCAATACCCCCTATAACTAACAGAAAATATTTCCGCTGTGATAGGTAGCTTTGGAGCACCTCGAGAGCCGACACAGCTGACAGCGCTTGAGCCAAATCGTCAACAATATTATATTTCTAAGCAGCTTGGGCGTTGGGCTTGTACGAGGATTTCTGTAGCACACCTCGAGAGAGTGGCCATATAGAGGAATCAAGGTTAGGGTACTCAATACGAAGAGGGCCAAAACTTGGGGCAGAAGAATAAGGGGTGGCTTCTTTCTCTTTCCCAGTTGCTGGAGTAGGAGTTTGATAATCTTTCGATCTAGTAGCCATGTTAATAGGCGTACTCATCATGAACACTTGAGATCCTGAGGAAGTAGATGATTAGGTTTGGTCTACCATTTGGGTTGGTTGAGATGGAAATGGCTCTTTGAGGACAGTGGGGGTACCTTTGAGCAAGAAACTAACTTTGGATCATCGGGGACAATCCTTAGTGTAGTGATATTCCTCCCAAATGAGGCAGGGATACTTAGGTTTCCATTGTGAAGATTCACTAGCATAAGATTTGGGAGGACCCTGTTTCGGGGCATCGACCTTACCCTTGCCTTTTCCTTTCTTCTTACCTTTCGAGAATTTTTTTGTTGCAGTAGACTGGACAACATGGACCTATAAGGTTTTACCAGGGCTAGGTGGATTCTGGGAAGAACTATTAGGAAAAACATTTGAGACTAAAATTTGTTTGGAAGAAGATTTAGCAGGGGTCTGGGAAACTAAACCAATACCTCCATCAACAGGAGGGACAACTTGTGACTTTGATGTCACGGGATCGGATGATGGCCGTGGAGCATTGGGTAATAACCCTTTAGCCATGGCTTTCCTCACACATTTTCAGTTGCTGGTTTGCTATGAAATTGGCACCTATTTTATCACATCACTTAAGAAAGATATTGCGACACACATCTCGGATCACATCCATGAATGGAGACGTAGATTTTGCTTGATCAAATTTGAGATTCCATGATGGATCCTCTATTCCCCAGTGGAGTTGCCAATTTGTGGTGAAGTAAAATTATAAGTCCAGACACAAACAAATTTCTCTAGCCCGATTAGGGGTATAGCCACAACTGATACATTATATGGAAGATTTTGTTAGGTTATAACCAATTAAGAGGGCCTACCTCTTAGTACTCTTATCCCGTTTGATGATTTCCTTGCTTGCTCACTCCAACTATCTCTTGATTCCTTCTTCAAACACCTGAAACAAGTAAACAACAGCAAACAATAACCGTGATAATAGACAAATTGTAATTCAACCTACTTAACAAGTCAAGAAACATTAAGCCATGAATATGTAAGATGAAAAATCATGTAGGAAATCAATTGATAGTTGCATCTATATATATATATATATATATATATATATATATATATATATATATATATATATATATATATATATATATTGGATCAAGAAGATATTACAACCATTTTCATGACATTGCCATTCTCCTCTAACAAGACCAGTTTCCCACACACTTCTGCCAGCATTCCATGATGACCTCAACAAAAATAGTTTCAGGGCTCTTCCCTTTAGGCTTCACTCCAAACCAAATCACAATACTCCCTCACACAAATAGAGAGCTACAACTATGAATAGCTTGATGTTTACTCCAATATTAATTAGCACTAGCACACCAATATTAACACTAGCTTGTGCTTGGGAAAAGGGGAGGTTTATATAGGATGAATGGATGGGAGATGGATCCTCTTCTCATGGGAGAAGGTCTTATCCCTTGAGGTAGTTCCATCATTATAGGGGAAAGGAGCCCAAACTGACATCCACGACCCCATCTGGCCAAACCATTTACCAGACTTTTGTTATGAAGCTTCTAGAGCTAGAAGCTTTGGCTCTTTATTTAAAAAACTTTCCATAAGAGGACCGACGCAACTGAAACAAAGCTTAGTCACTCTAGTTGACGATAGGTATAGTGTTAATCCCTGCATATCAGCGCGAGGGGGACAAGGGCCATTAGAGATGGTCTTGTAAATTGGGAAAAATAGAAGTTTTAAGGGAAATGGTGCAAAAGGGAATTGATCTGCTCATGAAGAGGGACACAATGGGGGTTTCTTGATGAAGAGTAAGCATATAGGGTTCACTGTAGAGGTCCTCCAGGATCAAGGAACAGGGAGTACAGGGATAGTGACAAAATGTTGTGTAACAGGGCCCATTCTTAAGACCATGTTGTTATATTTGTGTAAGCTAGTGGAGGCGGCTTTTAAATTCCTCAATCCAAATGGCTCTCTATTACTGATAGTATTGTTGGAGGCTTCCCATCTCTATATAGATGCAGATAAATCTTCTACTTTGATTTCCTGGAAGTACTCCTTCCCTACCTGTATAATGTTTGTGTGCAGCGATCCTAATTGACCCACAATAGCCGTTCGTTTCATGAGCTGTTTGTGTTGGACAAAGAGGTGTAGGGGTTTTGTAGGTTCTCCCCTAACCCATAAGCCTATGCCATATTCTCACTTCCTCAAAGTATTATGGGCCTTAGCCCATTTGATATGGTTAGTGGAAAAGGAAAGAATGACTTGGAATTGGATATTCCCTATGAAGGGGCCAGGATTGTTGTCTAAGTCATCCTCTAAAAAGAAATTATGCATGTACAATTCACACAAGAGACATTGTACCTGTTCATTCTGTTCCTTGAAACACTTGACAAAATCTAGGGTGGTCTTAATTTCCACTGACTCTCCAACTTTAACAACTTTGATATTCAATAAGAGGTATCTTTCTAGTAGGAACAATGTATAGTTGGTGGCAGGAGCTCAGCATGACAAGGCATATGAATAAATAGAGAAAACAGTCTCCAATTGTGCTTTAGCTTTCTGCAACCTGACCTGTGATTTTTCGACTTTCTTATTGTCATCCTTGTAATTAGCGAAAGTCTCATCCTATGTGACTGTGAGTGCCTCAAATTTCTTTCATAACTCTTGGTGTACTCATAGGGGAACTACTTCTTCTTTATGCCAAGTTGATTCCTGTTGAGTCTTAACTAGTTCATTATGCAATTTCCTAATGACCGCTTCCCTTACTAGGGGAATGTAGGCAAGCGTCTCTTCTATCTGGACCTCATTACCCTGTGTTTCCATTGGGTCAATCTCAAAAATAGCCTCGGCCACTTCTAGAATCATGCAACAATCAGCTTGGGTGTTTTCTTCAGTATCAGTTTGAACAACAGCATCAATAGTAGGGAAGTCTGTTTGGGTTTCCTATGGGAAAACACAAGGATCTTCTATCTACATTTCACTTTCTTCTAAAAGACATGGCTCTATGTGGGTTTCTTTTGAATAAACCAACAGGGTCTCAATCTAGGTTTCAACATCTTCCCCAGAGCAATGTTCAGTTTGGGTCCCTGTGTTCTCCAATTCTGCTTTCACTTTCCTAACCCTAATTACTTCCTTCAACCACTATCTTAGCTGCTTAATTGTTTTCATTTTCTTCCTATATTTCTTAATCATATTCCTGAGTCTATCCCTGTATTTTTTCTTTGTTGTGAGGCTTCTAACTGGAGGTGGTACAATTTTATTCACTTCAGGTTCATGTTCAGGTGGAATGGTGTCAACATCAGGATGGGGTTCTAATGGGACCGTGTCTCCTGATGGATTTTATCCTTCCAGGTCTCTATCTTCATGAGCTTCCCTCTCAGGAGACCCCAATGGAATGATGTCTCCTGAGCAATTATCTTTTCTAGGTCTTCTTCAAGATGAGCCTTGTCCTTTGTGGACTTCATAAAAATGGTGCTCCTTGGTTGATTTTCACCTTCCAGGGTTTCTTCTGTAGGTCTTTCCTTAGCTAGGGGTTCAAGTGGACCAGTAGCTTCTGCTTGATTTCCTTCCCTAATGGTTTCCTTTGCATGCACTTTTGCTTCAAGGGGCTTCTCAATAGAAGGAACTCGTTCCCTATGTTCTTCCACATTATCAGTAAAAGGCAAGGTTTCATCATGACCAGGACTTCGAGTAGGGGCAGACTGGTTTGGGGCATAATTCTGCCCTTCAGAATTCCCAGATTGCTCCCTTCCTTCACCAAATATCCCCATATTCTTGAGTACACAAGCAAACTCTTCCTTGTAGTCTTGCAGAGAGACATATTATGGACTTGGAGGGGGTATGTGAGATGGCATTGCCTTGTCTATTTGAATTGGGGTGTGTCGCTGTGACTTTATCTTCATAGAGCATCTTCATTTTGCTAGGCCCGAGGCCAAAGAGTGATTCTTGCTTTTCTATGTCCTTTTCAGACCCGTCACTCTGGGCACTTGTTGTGCAATCGTTGGGTTTTGTATAGGTGGGGTCAAAGTAGGATTCATAAGGTTATACCAGGTTAGCTGCTACTGGGCCAGTCCATGAATGATGATTAATTTGATCAGTCCATGATGGCTGATGAATGTATGTGGGTTCTTTGCCTTCCTGACCCGACGGGAAACATCATGCAATACATAATTTAAATAAAATGGCAGGTTAACTGTAATTTTCTATTTCAAAATAGATAACAGTTTATGTTGGTGAGGTTTTACCACATCATGTCGTCTATTGCACGTGATGTACCTCTACACAATGGTTGCCAATTCTTTCCATGGTTGTCTCAAAGCTGTAGGGTGAACCCCTTTCCTTTTCACACCAATTGCTCGTCTAGGTCCTGAAATACTGTAACTACTTCCTGCAAAAGAACATGTTTGTTTTTCCATCTTGTTCCTTCTACTAGAAGTCTAGTGATTTCAGCTATGATTGCTTCAGAGATCCTTATGTTCCTGCCTCTCATGATGGTGTGGCCATTCTATAAATTCTGCAAAAAATCAAGTGTCATCTCCTCATGAAATCCCTTTAATATGGTCAAATATTGTAGCCAGCCGGCACGCTCAAGAATCGCACGAGCCTGGTCTGATACCCTGAGCACTGTGGGTTCATTTCAAATGGCTTTTACTCCCATTGCTACTTTTTTTCTGTGACTGATTCACTTGCATGCATTTCTCTCACACTTTCACATTTTGGAACAACAACTGAGAACGTTAAAGATATTGACAGTAAACTGACGTTGTTTTAAGAATTAATATCACAGACAATTAAGTTATTTGTCTCGTCAACAATATTTGGCACAGGATCATAATAAATTCACGTGCTATCCATAATGGTTGCCTTATTTCCTCCAATCAGAAATGGTTTGATAATTATTACACACATGTAATCATCATGCAATCCTTTAACCAGAAATCAGTTTAATAATCATCACACAACTATCCATAAATTGTCACACATGTTGTTCATATGCAGACCATTCCACCTCCGACCAGAAAAGGGCATCCATGCCCACCAAGCATGGGAAATAAAGGAGAAAGCATCAGTAAATCATAAATGTAGGCAACTAATCAATAAAAGTGGTGTAATGAACAACAACAAAAATAAAAGAAGTACACGTCAAAAGATTTGAAATGCCCGTAAAATAAAACAAATATTTATACCATTATGTCAATTGATTTTCACCTTAGGTGGCAAAGTGGCAAACGCACGACCAGTGATACATATTATTGACTAGCAGTAAAGTGATTGGACGAATATGATATAATGGATATAAGATATAAGTTACCATGCATGTTGGCTTTGAGGAATGTTGTTCAAATGGGAATTTTCCTTTAGAAATGAATCCATAGGTGCTAATAGAATAGAGAGCATTTGGAAGTGTCACATAGTACTTCAATACCACAAGCAGAGCCACTGCTGTGAGCAAGCATTTATAGCCTCGACAGGGTTGCTTTTTAATCCCACAGATGAGCCAAAGTCCTCTTTTTAGCATTTAGATGATTCTCCCTTTTCATCTGCTATAAAGAGACCACTATGCTGGCATGGTAACCAGATAATCATAGTTCCATTCACAAGGACATAACAAAGTGATTAGGTTGGCTCATGACGAGACCCCATGTCCTTCTGACAGTTTTATCTATTAAGAAGGTCATTACCTTGGTGTGGTGACCATAATGGAATTTCACTCGTTACATCCTTATGATCATGGTAGGCTAGCTCATGTTGACACCCCCTATCCTCTTTAAAATAATATTTGTTGTATTTTCATATTTTGATGCTTTTATTATAAAAAGAGGGAGGCTCATTTACTCCTAAAGAGTCAGAGATGGCGTAAGAAGGTTAAAAAAAAAAAAAATCCAATGAAAGTTATGCTTTTACCCCCATATCATCATATCAAAGGGATTTATACATTTGAAAGTGTAAAAGATAAACCAGCATGGTATTAGAATAATAAATCATTTTATGATGTTTCCAAAGGGAAGATATTCGTCCAGTCATTATAGAGATGCACCATGTCAACTTTTGAATGAGGATGACCATCAAAAGGTTTCATAGGTCATAATGGTATTAACATTACTATTTTTCTTTATCTTAGGCATATATCCAACCAGATGGTTTTTATTCGAAACATAAAAGAGAAAGAAAATGGAAAAAAGAATGATCGCCGATAAAAAAAAAAAAAAAAACACAGTTATTCATCCTACCGATTAAACAACAAACATACAAAAAGAAAAATTAGGGATGTTCAATTGATTGAACAACAATCGTTCAATCGATTGAACAACATATACTCAAAAAAAAATGATTAGTGTTGTTCAATTGATTGAACAACAATCGTTCAATCGATTGAACAACAAAAGACACAAAGAGCGTTGTTCAATTGATCGAACAACAAAATACACATAAACAAATAAGTGATATTCAATTGTATTGAACAACAAAACATACACAAACAAATAAGTATTGTTCAATCGATTGAACAACAATCATTCAATCGATTGAACAGCAAAACACATGAAAACATGATATTTAATTGATTGAACAACAATCGTTCAATTGATTGAACAATAAAACACAAAAAGTGTTGTTCAATTGATTGAATAGCAATCATTTAATCGATTGAACAACAAAACACACAAAGTGTTGTTCAATTGATTGAAAAATATTCGTTCAATCGATTGAACATCAAAACACACAAAGTGTTGTTCAATTGATTGAATAACAATTGTTCAATCGATTGAACAACAAAACACACAAAGAAGCAAAAGTGTTGTTCAATTGATTGAACAACAATCGTTCAAACGATTGAACAACAATCATTCAATCAATTGAACAACAATCGTTCAATTGAGTGAATGAAAAAACACAAAAAATTGTGTTGTTCAATTGATCAAACAACAATCGTTCAAACAATTTAACAACAAAACATGCAAAGTGTTGTTCAATTGATTGAACAATAATCATTCAAACGGTTGAATAGTAAAGCACAAAAAGTGTTGTTCAATTGATTCAAAAGAAACCGTTCAAATGATTGAACACCAAAACACAAAAAGTTTTGTTCATTTGATTGAACAACAGTCGTTCAATCGATTGAACAATAGAACACACACAAAAAAAGTGTTGTTCATTTGATTGAACAACAACACACACACAAAAATAACTGTTGTTCAATTGATTGAACAACGATCATTCAATCGGTTGAACATCAACATACACACAAAGATAAGTGTTGTTCACTTTATTGAACAACAATAGTTCAATCGATTGAACAGCAACATACACACAAAAATAAGTGTTGTTCAATTGATTGAGAAACAATCATTCAATCGATTGAACAATAACATACACACAAAAATAAGTTTTGTTCAATTGATTGAACAACAATCATTCAATCAATTGAATAACACTTACTAAACACACCCAAAGACAAGAGAAATCCTTATATTTACATGGTGATGCCTAACTTTATTGCAATAAAAAAGAACATATACATTATTTACAGCTAAAGAAAGAAACAATTTCACGAGAGCAAAGTTGTTGGGTCATTACTCCCTGCAGCTAAAATTTGCATAATGGGGTCATCACGTACCTATTAACAAAAAGACTCCTTGGTGAGTGGTTTGTAATAAAGACACACCCAATGCCCATTCACCTTCAAAGAATGGCCAGACCTGTCAATGGTAATCAATGTGAGAGTACCATTGTTATGTACTTTTTGAATTTCATAAGGGCCAAGCCACCTTGTCTGTAACTTGCCTAGAAAGTCTTGGAATCTAGAGTCACAGAGAAGTGCCCAATCTCCTTTTTGAAACATCTTCTTTTAATAAAACTGTCATGCCACCTCACTCTTTGTTGTTGAATAATTGCGACGCATTTTAGAGCAAGTAGTTGAGCCTCGTCCAATTCATTTACTTATTGAAGTTGCTTGATTTGGGCTTTTGTTAGATCCAATCTCACTTCCTTA
The DNA here is from genome assembly GCA_031772625.1 of Pinus tabuliformis. Lineage (NCBI taxonomy): Eukaryota > Viridiplantae > Streptophyta > Pinopsida > Pinales > Pinaceae > Pinus > Pinus tabuliformis. The sequence goes on along the minus strand of CM062811.1, from coordinate 853,798,356 downwards.
GTTGTCCTTAGAGTCTTTATTTCAAATTCAACAGGAAATATAGGTTCTTTGCCAAATACAAGTTGGTATGGAGAATATCCAGTAGTATTTTTACAAGTTGTGTGATAGGCCCACAAGGCCTCTGGCAGTCTAGCAGCCCAATCCCGCTGATGTGTTGAGACTGTCTTAGTCAGAATTGCTTCGATGACCTTATTGGTGCTTTCAACCTGTCTGTTTACCTGCGGGTGATACAAGGAAGTGACTCTATGTGTAATGTGATGCTTCCTTAGAGTGGCTGTAATCTTGTGTCCTACAAATTTCCCTCCTCTATTCATTATCACTTCCTGAGGTAAACCATACTGCACAAATAGCCCAAAAATGAAATTAATTACAACTTCTTCTGTAGCTCTTGGAAAATATACTATTTCTACCCACTTTGTTGCATAATCTGTGGCAACCAGTATATAGGCCTTTTGGTTTGATGGTGGATAAAATGGGCCAACAATATCCAATTCCCATCGTTCAAAGGGTTCTATCACTAGTTGGGGTTGCAGTGGCATTTCATCAAACTGACCAGGTCCGACCATCCTTTGGCAGCTATCACAAGCTTCAGCATATTTCTTATCATATTTAGAAATAATGGGCCAATAATAGCCCATATGTAGTACCTTATGCCTTGTCCTACGATCTGGGAAGTGTCCTCTGCAGGGCTCATCATGGAAAGCCTTCAGGATGTCATAAATCTCACCCTCACGAATGCATCTGCATATACACATATCGTACCCTATGTGAAAAAGGTATCGACCAATCCAAGAAAACTGGGTGTTGCGCTAAACAATATGTTTCCTTTGCCTTGATGTCAAGTGCCTGGGTAGCTTTCCTACTGCCAGATAGTTTGCTACATCTGCATACCATGGCGTTTTGACTGCTACGGCAAACAAATATTCGTCTAGAAATTGGTTGTCCACTGCCAATGGATCATTTATCTTTGGAACTCAAGACAGAAAATCAGCGACTAGGTTTTCCTTCCCCAGACGATCTTTGATGGTGATATCAAACTCCTACAAAAGAAACAACCGATGAGTCACTCAACCATTTGTAATAGGTTTGTTGGCTAAGCACCTAATGGCAGAATGATCAGTGCACAGAAAAAATTGACAACCAGTTATATAATGTCTAAATTTGTTTATGGCATAAATGACATCTAAGAATTCCTTTTCTATTACTGTATAATTAAGTTCAATAGCAGTAATATTTTTGTTGATATAATATATAGCATAATGTTTTATGTCCTCCTCTTGGCCGAGGACGATGCCTATTACTGCATCTGATGCGTCCATCGAGATGTTAAAGGGCAGCTCCCAGTTAGGTCCACATAATATTGGTGTTGTCGAAACTAGTTTCTTTAAATCTGTAAAAGTTGTGTCACATTTGTCAAACCATTTAAAGTCAACATTTCCAGTTAAAGCATATAAAGGCACAACAATTGTGAAAGTATTTTTATAAACCTTCAATAATAGCCTACATATCCAAGGAAGCTATGTATCTCTGTCTAAGTAGAGGTTGTAGGTAGTAAAAGATTACATGTATCTTTGCTAGATCTACCTGTATCCTTGCTGCAGAAATGTAATGTCTTAGGATTACACCTTTTGTCATCATCATGTGACAGTTGACATTGCTTAAGCATAGCTTGGTAACGTTGCATCGTTCCAAAACCTTCTCTAATGTTTGTAGCGCTTGATCAAAGTCATGCCCATATGGTGTAAAGTCATCCTTGTAAACTTCAAGCCCTTCATTTATCAGGTCAGCAAAAAGGATGAGTATGGCTCTTTGAAACATAGTTGGGACATTGCATAAGCCAAATGGTAACACTCTGTAAGAAAATGTACCCCACGGAGAGGTGAAGGTTGTTTTTTCTTGGTCTTCAGGGGCAATTTGAATCTAATTGTAGCCGCTAAAGCCATCTAGAAAGGAAATGAACTGCTTCCCTAGTAGAGTATCAAGGACTTGATCAATAAATGGAAGAGAGAAGTTATCTTTCTATGTTTCCTTGTTCAATTCCTGATAATCCACATAGATACACCACTTCCCATTTTTCTTAGGGACAACTACCAATGGAGAGACCCATTTGCTACCTAAAATGTGATAAATGAAATTCACATCCAGCAACTTCTGTAGCTCTTCTTTTACAATGTCCTTGAGATTCGGATTCAATATTCGTTGAGCCTGCCAGATAGGATAAGCATCCTTTTCGGTGTAGATATGATGCATACATAATTGTGGGTCTATGCCCTTCATGTCAAGATAGTCCCAGGAAAAATCCCCTTTATATTTTTCAGGACCTGAATGAGTTTTTGATGTTGTTCATTGTCAACACTATCATTAATGTTTAAAACCTTGCCTGGTTCGATTTCAACAGGCTTGTTGCTATGAACAATGATTGTCTGGATATGATGATCATCAATATCTTTCAAAGGCTCTTCCAAGGCTTCATTATCAATAATTTCTTTTAACATTTGACATTTTACATTGCTCACATTGGCTGGCCGATTGATAAAGTTGTTGATAACATCATCTTCAGTCTGATTCTTGAATTCAAGTGCCTCTGCTACTGTAACTGGTGAATGAATGCTTTCTTCCAGGTATGCGAGTGGTTGTTTACATATTTTTACAATGGGCAGACTTGATTTGGCAGGAGGATATAAAACAAGATTTTTTACAGCATCCCCTTTAGCAATAGTCATTATGCCATCTTGGCAGCCTATGTAAGCATCGGTTGTTGCTAGCCAAGGTTGGCCCAAAATTAGAGGGTGCCCATCCAATCCACTCTTTGGTTTTATAACAAGAAAATATACTGGATACTCCCATGAATAAACAGAAACCATAATAACCTGTAAAGTTCCCTTTGTCCTTACTGCTGAATGATCAGTAAGTTATAGCAGGGTGGTGGTTGGTTCTAGAGTTGTAATACTGAGTGTCTAATAGGTTTTTGTTGTTAAGATGTTAATGACTACACCCAGATTGACTAGTGTGTTTGGAAAGGAGTGGCCATATATTTGAACTGTAACTATTGAATTCCCATGATCTTCATACTTTACCAAAGTTTCCCCTCCCAAGAGTAAATCAAATAAGGTCCCTACAACATGAATGGTGGTTGAAGTTTTTGCTTTCCTCACAAGCTTCTTTACACATAACTCTTTAACCATTTTAGAATAAATAGGAATATCTTAGATGGCCTGGAGGAGAGGAATTTTAATACAAAGATTTTTTAGTTCCCCTACAAGATGAAAATATGGATAAACAATTGATTTAGGTATTTTTAACCTTCCAGGAACAGGGGAGAAGTAACTATGAGTTTCTCAGGATCTTTATGATGATATATATATTATTCTTCTTTTATTTCTATGTCAATTATAGTTGATGATATATGTACAGGTGGGGTTTCTAATCCAATTGATGGCTAGTCCCTATTTTCCCCAGGGGTGATGATACGTCCTGACATCAACCTCAGTTCATTACATTCTTTTTGTTCAATCTCATAGTCTGAGATTTCGACAATTTGCACCAGCTAAACCGGTCTGTTATTGGGATTCAATTTTGGTTCAGCTGGCAATTGAGGATGCAAAAGATGCTGAGGATTTTGTTGTAATGGATATGGGGTTGATAATGTAGGTTGAGGTTGAGGACCTGTCCCCATAGGTGTATTGGATATCCCCAAATGTCACTGTCAATTCGAAGACTAGTTTGGATTTTGAGAAGTAGAGGCAGGCCACTGAGATGGATATGGATTACCTTGCCAAATAGGAGCAAAAGGAGAATTTGGCCAGCCATTACCTGAAAAAGACTGAGTTGGCCAAGATGTCATAGAGAATGACTGGGATTGAAAATTCGAGTAAGGTGACTGGCCTTGCCATGTTGCCTCGGGGTTTTGTTGCTGATTAAATGGTGAAGAAGAAAAGAACTGGGATGTGTCTATGACATACCTGTGGGTTTGGCTTGCCATTGTCGATGCTTGTTCATTAAGTATACTGGCTCTATCTCCTCTTCTGCTTCTTTGAAAACTGCTTTCAGCCCTGGAAGTGATGGACATTGTTCAATAGCATGATCCCTGGTACAGATGGCACACATTTCGACCATGTCCAATGGACACTCCCATTGGTTGTGATTCTTCCAGAAGCGTGGGTAGAAAACAACCAAATTTTGTTATGTTAAGGCTTGTTTCTGTTTAGCCTGCAGGACGTCGAGTTGCATTGAAAGGGTGCCCATGATGTGTGTTTTGAAGTCTTCCAAGAGGTTACCAATTTCCATTATTTTTATGCCTCCACTATGTGTTTTTCTTCCTCTAGTCATAGGATCTCAGCTTCCTAACCCTGTGTGTGTGCTACCTCATGAACACCTGATACACAAGCGAACAATTTCATCATAATCTTCTTGAGAAATATCTCCTTTCCCCATCAAATTTAGAGTTTCTATCCATTCTTCTTTCATTCCCTTAATTAAGATAACTCTCAGGACTTCTTTTGGTAAAGTGGTGTGAGGGGATCTCTGCAAATTATAGTGAAACCATTCAACATATTCTTCTATATTTTCATTATCCTTTGCAACCATCTTAAAGATTTCATCTTTTAATTCCCTAGTCTTGTAAAAGTCCTGGTATCTTGTGAGAAAATAAGTTTTCATGTCATCCCAAGAGTTAATAGTATGTCCACCTAGACCCATGAACCACCTCAAAGTTGCTCCTTTTAGAGTAGAAGAGAACAATTTTAGTTTTTGAGGGCTTGTGGTATAGTCATCTCCTCTACAGAGGAAATCAAACATGAATAAGAAGGCATCCAGATCCTCTATGATCATCCCATGAAAATTTGGGATGCTTTGCAAGGGAATAGCTTTCATCGGGGCATTGGCCACTTGGTTGACTATGGGGTATTCCAATGTCGAAGTCTAACCTTGAGGTGGTAGATTCGCCATTTGGTCAAAAATGTGCCAATATCCTTCAGGGATTTCAGTTGGTGCTATTTGAGTAAGTGGAGGATTCACAATCTGAGTTGGTTTTGAAGCACTGCCTAGATCTGGGATCACACGAGATCCTTGTTCAGACAGCTGAGGTCCTGGTTTAGCATTTCCACTAGTTTCTCCCTCTCCTTCTCTTAAGTTGCACGATCTTCCCTCTTGTAGAGGATCAGAATGTAAATTTGTTGTAACATGAAAACTCTGTTTAGATCCTCCAATTTGGCTATGAATCTCAACATAGGTTGCAAATGGTGAGCCTACTACTTGAGGGATTATAGTAGGGTTTTTTCCAAAGACAATCAGAAAACCTACTGATGCTTGAGACTCTTCTTTTCTTACAATTTCATCTATAAAATATTTTCTTCCAAGGCTCACCGATCCCTTGGGTTTTATGGATTTAGGCAGGGGTTTGTGATCTTTATCTATCTTTTTATTCCTAGCCATTTATAAATAAATAAATAAAAAATAAATAAAAAAACTATTCCTAACTAACCTCTATTATTTTTGCTAAAAAGCGGGCTGATGAGAAATCACTTTACTTGCTAGTCACGCAGGTTCTTACCTCTCGCTTTTAAAACCCAATTATTTTATAGCAAGACAAAAGGAAATCACTTTCAAACACTCTCCCCAACAACGATACCAAAATGTTGGTGCACTAAGATGTCTTATTACAAGAAATCTTAATACCTACATACATTATCAACCTAGAGAAAGTCTTTTTATTTCAAGAGTGTCAGCACTATATATGTAGTGAATTTAGAGGTCAATTTATGTTGGAATCATTGAAATTTCTAATGTTTATTTCTCTATATTCAATCCAAACACTTCTGAAAGGAATTCATAACACACTTTAAAAGCTACTTAATATATTCTACAAGCAACTGAGTCAAAATGCAAATAGAAACAATCACACTTGACAATCTAACTGGTATTGAAACTAACTCATCTAACATGAAGGAAAGCTATGATAATTGAGCAGCAAATAGCCATATAAACATCTCATGGAAAGCAATCACTATAGCTTTGAAATCTATGATAGTATTACCTTAGAATGAACAACAATCTGGAATTAACATAACCAATTCAATGAAGAGCATCACGCATATATAATCACACAGCTAAATCTAGAATCTTGACTGAACAGAAAAAAAAAATCAGAATCATCAATCCTGACAGTAATCAAAATGATACTAACTTTGCAAATTAACAATAATAAACAATAAAGAATAAACAAAAATGATTATAACACAATTGAAGTAGTAGATCTTCTATTGACTGGGCCCAAAGTCTCCAGAAGTCCTTGCTGTTAGATATTCAAAATACGATTATGAACTAAACACAATCTTCTTCATTAAAATCAATAACAGAGTTACAACATCACCGAGATGAAAGTATTATATGTCCAAAAATAATACTTACAATCTGCAAATTCCTAAACTAGCTGTTCAGTTCGCCTGATGGCTTTATATAACATTTGGAAAAGTAAATAGATAAAAGCGAATCCTCAGGATCAGGGGATCCTGAGTATTTCACAACACTCAATCTAATTTCATCATAAAATAGAATGGTCCTCTTAGTCTTCCACTTTCTTCCATGCTCAAGACATTGTCTTCTTTCCTTTACTGGTTGTTGTTGTTGTATCGATTGAACAACAATTGTCCAATCTATGTCCCTGCATATAAAGATAGTGAAAGTCAGTTTTCCACGCCCAGATTTACCTAATTTGTTACTAATAAATTTTACCCAGCTTCTACTATTGTTTCCTATATTTTATCCATAAAACAAATATAAACATGTGAAGACAAATTCTTAATTAGGCTATTTATGAGGATAAAACATACCTTTTCCTTAGCCCAACACTCTCCAACCTCAAGGAAGCTAATTGAATATTTATGTCATCCTCTTGAAGGTTTTTAATTTTTCAATATACCTCCAACTAACGAACCCAATTGTCAAGCTTCTCTGCATTCACTTCACAATTATACATGGGCAGTGCAAATTTAACATCAAGTTTTAATAGGGGTGATTTACCAGTTCCTTTTGAGGTATGTTAACTAGTATGAGTAAGGTTTGTATTAGTGGAAGAGGGTGAAGATGCCTGTGAAGATGAAGATGAAGAAGATGGTGGAGAGGGTGGATATTTACCTCCATTTCCATTACCTCCTCCTCCTGAAGAACCTTCTCCTTTGGGAGGCTTGGAGATTTCACCCGGTAGTCTAGTATTCCTCTTTTCAGATAGGTCCTTCACCATCTCTTTCATATCAAAGAAAGCCTTCCTGAAGAACTTTTGATCCTCTGTCATGTTTGTAGATTCTCCTTCATGAGACATGCTCACTGAAGTCTCAACTACAACTTGAGGAAGAACTGGTGGTGGAGATTGTGGCAACCTTGTACTCCTTCTCCTTGAACCAACTTCAAGGCTTTCAACCAGCTTCCCTTCTTCTCTCTTGAGCTTCAACTTTATAATCATGACATTCACTTTCAAAACAGTTAAATCCATCTTGCACAAAGAAAACCAAGAGCTCTGATACCAAACTTGATCTGATTGGGAAAATTAGTTTTGTTGTGCTGAATTCCTTTTTAGAATATGTTAAATGTGCTTAAGGATTCATGAGACTATTTGCAAGTTCAAAAGATGCGTTTTTGAGTGCTTTTATGTAATTTTTATGTGAAAATTAACATAAACAAATGATTGAATAATAGCATATAACAGACATAAACATCACCATAAACAGTATCACAACAACACATGATGAAGGAGTTCACCACTCCTAGGCTATGTCTGCTTGGTGCATCTTCCAGTGGCTTGGCCCTCTCTATTATGCTAAAAAATGTGAATACATCAATTTACAATGCTCAAAAAGCTCTGAAATCTATTCCAATGGCTCCAGAATGCCCAAAAATGTCTGTGTAGCCTCTTTCTATTTCTAATTTGGTCAAAAATTGAAGAAGTTATCGAATTTCCAAGTTTTTTGTTAATCACACCACAAAATCCCCAAAATCGGGCACCATCCTAAAATTTTTCCCCAAAATGGCCAGTGGAGCAACAATTTCGATGAATTTCAGGTGAAATTGTTGGACGTTTTAAATTTCCTCTAATGCTTTATATTTGAAAATTTTGGGCACGTGAGGGGCCATGTGCCTAGGGCTAAGGCCAACGGCCTGTCTTCATCGGCTAGGCCCTCACTCCCCTCCGGTAGTGTTCATATGTTGGTGCGTGAACAAGGTTAGTCCCTGTGGGCTGGCCCTACCCCCGAATGACACGTTTGTGAAATTCAAATATATGTCGACAACATAATATATTAAGACTCATGTGTATGACATATTGGTATGGCTCTTGACTTGTGCCTTAGTGGTCACAGGTTCGACCCCCGTTACTGTTGCCTAGATTCGACCCAAAATTTTTGTGGCCCCGAGGCTGCCACATGGCGGCCTCTGACTGGACCACGTGTCAGCGCGTGCTTGGCCACCAATCCAACAAATCAAAAACACTGAATTTTGCCCAATGAGAATGTGCCACTGGCACAATACGATTCATCAAAAAATGTTGACTATTCAACTTGACACATAGACCTACCCAGTTAGCATCAGGTCAACAGTACGGACTACTGACTGGGCTGTCAAATTTTTACCAAAAATTAGTTTTTTGGGAAAGTGAACAAAACATTATTATGGGAGCATATGGTCTTCATTTCGCGCGAAACGACTTGCACCAAATTCAGGATGATGAGCACTACGTGGTTGTCTAGGTTCCACACCAATCTGACAACTTTGAATTTTGAGCAATTTTTTTAGCACTTGATTACAGTGACTTGGAATGGTTGGGAAGTCAATTTACAAACTCTATGCAAATAGATTTTAAGACGTCCATGATAGGAGAATTGTCCTTTTTCTTAGGATTGCAATTTTCTCAATCAATTGATGGGGCATTTATCTCCCAATCTAAATATCTGCGAGAAACTCTTAAGAAATTTGGACTGGAATATTGCAAGACGATTAGCACCCCTGATGGTGAGAGGCTGTAAGTTATGCAAGGAAGATGAGACATCGTTGGTTAATCACACTGTCTATAGATCAATGATATGAATATTATTATATCTCACAACATCTACATAAGATATCATGTAAGAAGTCGACCTAGTAGCCAGATTTCAAGCCAACCCCCATGAAAGTCATGTCATTCATGTCAAACAGATCTTCAAATATCTACAAGGCACAATTGATTATGGGCTACGGTATGCTAGGAGCAGAGATTTCAAATTTAGGACCTATACTGATGCTGATTGGGCTAGAAGTATTGATGACAGAAAGAGAACCTCATGTGCAACATTCTTCATGGGAGATTGCTTAATATCTTGAGTTAGCAAGAAACAAGACTCCATCTATCTATCAACTACAAAAGCACAATAAATTGCAGCTGCCACTTTTTTCTCACAAATTATGTGGATTAAGAAAACCTTGAAGGACATTAAGATAGAGTTGACTGAGCTAATTCCCACCATGTGTGACAACACCATTGCTATCAACATTTCTAAGAATCTTATCATGGGCTCAAAGACCAAGGGCATTCTTATCAAGTTTCATTTATTAAGAGATCAAGTTGCTACTAATGTTGTTCATCTTGAGTATGTGGCAACTAAATAAAAACTTGCAAACATCTTTACTAAGCCACTTGCAAGAGAGCCCTTTTCGTATCTTCGACAGTGGATAGGAGTTGTGATTCGTCCTCCCAAATGACTCAATTATAATGTGTGCTGGTAGATACTCAATGCGTGGGACCAATTGAAGAGTAAGTTGCAGTGGTTTACTTAAAGTTTTCATGATAACCCTTTGCCAATGATGCCAAACGGGGAGAAGATTATTGGTTCTCAGGAGAAGGCAAAGGATGAAGAATACCATGTTAGGTTTTAGGGGGAGCTTACAATGTTTCCATCAATTCCAAAGGGGGGCATTGTTGGACAATTGGCATTGTCTAAATGGTTGGTCGCACTTGGTATGTTGGCATTGATGTTAACCAAACTGGCATTGAGATCAAGGGAAATAGATGTTGGCAGTGTAGAGAATAATCATAGTAGCAACCTTATTGGAAAATCCATAAAATGATGACTATGATGATTGGGAGTCATAGACTTTGGAGCCAATATTGGAGTAGTAGATCATGTCAGAAGTAGGTAAACCCACTTAGATGGAAATATGTTGGAAAAATATTTATAGTGGTATGTGGAAGATTGAAAATGGCCTCCTAGACCTAAAGGTAGAGCTAGTTAAAGTTTGGTGACCTTAAGTTCATGATAGCAGGATTAAAAGGTGATTGGAGGAGTCTTGGCGCATAGCCAAAGTTGGCAATAGTGCCAAAATCGACAACCAATCCTAGCGGAGTGGCCAAAAGGAGTTTTAGGTGGATGTGGCATGTGCCAACAGAGCAGCAGGAGGCAATTTTATTGGCCAGTGGAGGCCCCACTTGACATCCTGGCCTGGCAAAGGTAACCTAGCATTATAGCCTTGGCAAAGACTTAAGTCTTACAAAGAAAAAGTGTCGAGAGATAGGGCACCAGTACATGTTGATATTGATAGGTAGGCAATCAACGACCAATGAGAAGGGCTCTTGGTAGACCCCAAGGTACACATCATCCTACGGATTGTAAAGGGGAAACAAAATCGAAGCACTGGTTGATAGGCATCTCGCCACGTGGAAGCATTCTAACAGCACTTGATATGACATCCTTGTTAGGGTTGGTGCTAACGGGAATAGGTTTCCCAAACCTTTGATTGTGTAGATCAACAACAAAGAACCATTTCGAGACCACTCCTAATACCACAAACCATAATGAAGTGGTTTTGAGAGATGATTTATTGAACTCAATGGTTTTTTATTAACAAACGAAATTTCTCGCAAAACCATGGTCTCAATGACTCTTCCTCTCTCCTCTGGCAAGACAAGAGCCAACATGCAATTGGGCCAGAAGACCAAGGGTGATGACGTCAGCACCAGCCAATAAAAGCATGACATGTGGCATGAATATTTGGTATTTTTGGGAACCCAAATGGCCCAAATCTGGGTGACACGTGTCACCAATCATTAGTCAATACATACCACAGGTGACGTCATCCTCGTGGATATAGCGCGGAAGACTTAAAAAGGCACATAAGTGAAAGAGTCAGGCAACAGACACAATAACATGTTGTTATTGACAATAGAGATGCAGCGAATGAGGATGAGGTCAAGTAGTCCCCACGAGACAGTCGACCTAGTAGCATGACCCCGATGGATGAATAAAGGGGCACACAAAAAAAGGTGTTGGGATAAAGGGGGTTACAGGCTAAGCGTCAGCGCAGGGTTCTATATAATAGGTAAGAACCAGGGGCACAAACGTTATAAAGAGAAACAAAGGCTCTTGGAGCAGCTAAGCACTAACTCTTGCTCATTTCGCATAGAAACAAGGCCAACGGCATGGAGTTGTTAACAAAGAAGTTTGGCCTGCAAAGGGCTTAAACAGGATAATCTCCTGAAGGTTTGAGCCAGTGGTCACAACACCTAGTCCCATGGAAAAAAAACAAGTAAAGGTGTTAGTAAAAGGAGCTAAAGGTCGAAGTCATTAGATTTGACAACATTGTTAACGGAAAGCCTTTGGGCTTTTCATCGATGATTTGTCAGCTATGACTTGAGAATTTGATTTAATACAATTTCTGAGAGTTATGGTTCAAGGCAACAAGGACCATGACACATAGGAGCAATGTAATGGACCCTATTGTGAAACAAAGTTAGCCATCCCTGAGCTTCATTGCAAGTTATGATGAATTAAATGAAAATATGGTGTGCAGTGTTATCCTCTAGTCCTATGAGCCTTAAAGAGTAATGAAGGAGATCCATGTTGTGAGTACAGGTATATATTAATGGAGAAGCTCTTTGAGTTTACAAGTTGACTATGATTTAATTCTTAGTAAAACATTTAGCTACCCATTCTCATATTTAATTCAGTTGTAGTGGCCGAGTAGTACATAATAGAGGGATAATGTTTTCCATGCATAGCCTAACTAAGAATTAATTCTCAATATGGGAGAAACACACAACTGCTCATTCTTATGTTTAATGAAGTTGTAATGGTCAGGCAATGTAATGTAACAATGGCATGGAGAGCCATGATGTTACGCTCTTGGGTAGAATGAGATTGAATGCAGAGACAACATTGATCATTGTGTAACAGTGAAATAAAATAAGGATTACAATGGAGCAATGTGGGTGAATGTATTTTTGGTGTGAGTTGAACTGTGTAGTGTTGTGTGTGTGCAAATGAGAAGGTGACTTTGCCAAGTGTGTAATAAAGATACAAAATAGTAGAGGTTTGTGACCAGAGATGGTTGAGCAGCAGGGAGCATAGAAGGAGAATTGCAGAGCTAAAGGAAAGAAGTTGGTACTGCATTAGACCAGATTTATATTTCTGTGTAAATGTATTGGCCTTTATTTTTAGTTTGAAAATTGTATGAAAAAGTAGAAAAGTGGCTAGAGCAGGTAGTGGCCTGCACTCAAAAGAAGTTGGTGCCTCTTAGCAAGTTGTGTCTTCATATCTAAAGGGGGTTGGGGCCACCTATAAGTGGGTTCTCACAAACAACTTGATGTAGTTAAGTGGGTGCTTAAACTACATCATAATAACAAACATATTGGTGGTTTTCTCCCTTTGGATTTCCATGTAAAAAATCCTGTGCCAATATGTGTGTGTTACTCAGTTGATGTATGTGAATATCTTATCTTATTGTTCATGTTTATTGTAGTATGAAAGCTCTCTCAAATAACTGACAGTAGTGAAAATAATTGAAGGTTTGTACTTTAAGTTTTAGGAAACCACTATTATTGATTCACCCCCCTCCTCCCCCCTCTCAGTAATTCCTTATTCCAACATGTTGATAATTTCATCCAAAATTTTTGTGCTATTTGCAAAGTTATGTTGGATGTTCTTCTTTTGTGCTTCATTCAATAGAGAGACAATTTTTGCTTCCAAACCTTCCTTCTACTTCATGCTTTCTTCCAACTCCTTGTTGAGTGATTCATTGATTTTCTTGGCCTCCGCTAGGGTAACTTTAGATTGATGATAATCTTCTCTGATTCTTTAAACTTCTTATTGATAGTTCTAGCGTGTTTCTTTAGTTCACTCAATTTGGCTTCCATTGCCTCGACATTCCTTCTTTCTACTTTTATATCCTTTAGGGCATTGATAGGTTCTCTTTCAAGATATAACTCACTTTATCTTCTTCATCATCTTCTTGTTCTTCAGGGGGTTCCTTCTTGTAATCTCTTGTGATGAACAACACCCTTCATGTGTTATTTTCACTATCATTGTCACTCTCTTCTTTGGATGAAGAGTTATCTTCCTTTGAGTAGAAACTTTTCTTTAAGCCTTTCTTTCTACCTTGCTTCTTGTATCTTTTCTAATTCTTCTTTGATTTCCTAGGAGCTTCCTCTTCATCATAATTGTCTTAGTTCTTTGCATAAGGACACTTTGACGCAAAATAACCAATTTCACCACAATTAAAACATTTTAAAGGGAGCTTACCTTTGTACTTGTTTGTTCCTCTCTTCAACTTCCTCACAAAGTTAGTTATCTCTTCATTTGCAATTTCACTACAGATACAACTGGGGCTTTGCTTATTCTATTGCTTGCTTTTCCATGCCTTCTTAGATGTTGTAAAATTTGCTTCTCTTTTGGATGGGTTCTCCTACTCTATTCTCATTTTGTAGGTTGTAAGTATTCCATGAAGCTCATCCATGCTCACACTTTCTAAGTCCAATCTTTCATCTAGCACTGAGACTTTAGCATCAAATCTCATTGGAAGTGATCTCAATATTTTTTGGACAATTACCTTATTTTCCATTGGTTCTCCCAACCCTTGTATGGTGTTTACAACTTCATCAACCTAGAGAAAATAAGTAATATTTTCATCTTCATTTATTTTCACCTGCTCAAATTTTCCTCTGAGGGTGTGAGCTTGTCCTTCTTGACTTTTTTCCCCTTCATATATATTTTGGATCTTGTCCCATAAATCTTTTCACGATGTGCAATGCATTACTTTTACATACATTGATTCTATTAGGCCATTCAAACATAAAGCAATACATGATGTCAAAACATGTAGCTACAATATAGCCAAAGAATCCATTGTACATTGTTGTAAATGTGTGGCCTATTGTTGGGCTATTGGTCGTAGGGACAGACATAGTGACCTTTAGACATCAAATATTTATTGGGAAAAATGTTAATGATCAACCCTAACCTCCAAACATCAAAGTTTTCTTAAAGAAAATGGTCTTCTTAAGGAATATGATTATAAATTATTACCAACTAATGTAATAAAATAGAGCTTCCTTATTGAAAATTGATATTCATTTCGTTTATTCTATGTTGAGATACTTCATCATTTGATATGAAAAACTTCTGAATCATTTCATATAAACACCTCCTAAGTAAATGAATATGAATAATATGTATAAAATGATTAAAAGCTTTGAGGTGGCAAGAGCAAGTGGGGAATCTTTTTCGCGGAGAATCAAGAAGAGTATAAGCATGCTTGGGTTTAAGTCATTCTTGAAACGCTTGAGTGGAGCGAAGTTGCGAGGAAAACGAAAAGACAATGTAAAACCCACCTTTTGTCCTGGCAGCGTTTTAACCATGCTAACCAAGCGACAGTAACGCTTTCTTCGGCTCCTCTAAAATGAAAGTCAGTCTTTGGCAGATTCATTGAATCTTCCATGAAAAAATCATGGAAAATATCTCATCATATAAGAGATTTTTCATCCAATTATTCTGAAAATTTGTCGATGTTCATTGCACCCCCCAATCGTGGGAATCATTATTTATTTATTCTACCATGGGTTTGTTCAGCGGTGTCCAAACTCCAGCACTAGTGTAGGTAAAGCTATTCTGTCAAATCACAACTATGGAATAAACTACTTTACCATGCATATTCATGTTGAATATTTCTTCCAACTACAAGCCAAAGGCATGACATGATATTAACCTCTACAGTACTAACTATAGTGGGAATACAGTGTCTTAAACACTCTCCCTACTATCAGACAGTTTCATCATCTATCTCAAATCACTCAAAAATAGGATTACATACAGCAACAAAATGCTCTTTCGGCCACCAGGTAGTTTGGCGTTGAAGCCCTTCAGGCTTTCTATTATTATGATAGATTACATTTACACTTGGGTTATTATGTTTTTTTTCGTCATGACTATTCCCTCATCGTGGGCGTCACGTTGCAGAGCTTTCTTTCACATCACAGATGCGCCTGCAATGACTGGTTTTCCAATCAACGGCTTTCGTTCAACTGAGGGGAGGGATGATGATAAGGGGAGTGATATTTATTTATTAATGTTTGGTAGTATATTATAAAATTTAATGTTTCGGGTATTAATGAATGAATATTACAAAATATATTAGTTGGATTTGAGTAAGTAGAAAATTTAATTAGTGACATACACTGTACCAATCATTAACTATTGAATATCACAAAATATATGGAGTTGTTTTTAGTGCGATTTTTAGAGTTTTTGGTGCAGGGATCAAGCGGAATAATTTGTGGTGAAATCTTGATTTATGTTATCTAAACTACCTTTTTGACTATATATATGGATTCAATCGTACTGAAAAATCCTAGGGCACTTTTATTGTGAAGTGGTTACCATCAAACTAGCGGAATAATTTGTGGTGAAATCTTGATTTATGTTATCTAAACTACTTTTTTGACTATATATATGGATTCAACGTACTGAAAAATCCTAGGGCACTTTTATTGTGAAGTGGTTACCATCAAACTTGTGATTTCAATGAATTCCTGCTAGCTTTTTAAAAAATTAAATTAGAAAAATCCACCAATTTTTTTTTCAAAAAATCACATTAAAAACAACTCGAAAATATATTAGTTAAATTTAAATAAATACAAAAGCTAACCAGGGGCAATATAGTATTAATAAATAAATATCAGAAAATAATTTGTTACCTTTTCAGAATTACTTATATGTGACCATTAATGCTCTTCTGCTCGGTGTCTAGTGATGAGCTTCCAAACTTTGACCCGAGCCGCCGCCGCCTGGCCCACCTCAATCGTGCAGCAATTTTCAGGTTGCATGGAAAGTTCAAAGAAACAAAAATTACACAAGACAATGCACGACAGCAACCCTGGCCCATGCGAGCCTTCGGCTTCAACTCAATTCACATTCATGAAATTGAGAGTGATGACTTTCGCCTGTGCGAATCTTCAACTCAATTCAGCCACATGAACTCTCGCTCCCCTTTCAGATTGTCAAAATCTTGAAGTGAGTTTACGCTCGTAAAATCTGGTCCTCTTATCGCAATATCAAGTATCTGTGGCAAGTGATTCCAACCCAAAGCGTTTCACACAGCGTTCACAGCTAATTGCATCCGGTGTTTATTGTGAAATATGGTTTTCAGAATCCGTGGAGATTAGGGACTTAATTAATATCATTTACAGATCAAAGTTGATATTTAAGTTAAAGTTGATTGATGTGTAAATGTTTATTGTGATTTAAGTTAAAGTGGATTGATGTGTGAATGTTTATAGCGAAATATGGTTTTCTGAATCCTCAGTAGGATTTAATTAATATTATTCATAAATTAAAGTTAATATTTAAATTAAAGTTCATTGATGTGTAAATATGTTTGTCATCAAAGTTGAAATTTTATTTATGTGGGTCAAAATAGAAGTTTTAAATAATTAAAAAAAATATATACAAAACATTTAAATAACATTATTTATTAAAAAAATTGCATATGAAGAAATTGGATTCTTCTAGGCAAATGTTAGATCAGTTTTTAAGATGGACCTATATTGGTATTTATATCAATTAGTTATTTGTCTTATCTGAATTCAGACTTCCGTAATCTATAACAAATCTTTCGATAATAATTACATTGAAGATATTTCGTTGACATGTATAAAACCATTTAGTGTGGTTGGTTCATCACGAGGACAAGATAGAGAGTGGGAGCTTGGCATCACATTAATTAAAGAGAACCACATAAAAACAACTAATTTATAGCTTTTTTGACTTTTTTTTTTAATAATTTATAGCTTGATGTGTTCCTTTATTTATTTAATGATTTTATTTTTATATTTTAAATTTATTTGTCTATTTGATTATTTAAATTTGACCATAAAAGTATTTTTATTATGTTTATTTTAAATTTATTTTATTTTTAGATAGTTTTATTTTATTGTTAGTTTTAGAATATTTCTTTTGAATAAAGATTATTTGTTATATTCTAATTATTAGTTTCAATATATTAAAAATATTTTTTATTAATAAATAATATTTTTAATTAAAATTAAATGTTTTGTTTTTATATATGGTTCTTTTTATTTAATCTAATGCCAAGATCTAATTCTACATCTTGTTTCGATGATAATGTGATTATTACCAAAAAATTTATTAATATTTAAGTTATACGTCTTGTTAATTAAATTGGCTAATTAAAAAAAATTATAAATTATTTTATACAATTATGATTTTATATACATATAATATTAATAATATATGATATTCTCTTATTTATTTATAATGGTTAAGAGCATGTGTTTCCTCCTAAGAGGTCACAGGTTTAAAACCAGAGGGGGTAGAGTATGTATGCCTTTGTAGACTTAGAAGCCAAATCGCTGCACCGAGGTGGGTCCCTTGTCCCATAAACAAGGGGGTCTCATACACCAATTTGGTGTCTGGCTTGGCTGTGACCTTAAAAATAGATATTATTATTATTATATATAATCTGCATAATAAAATAGGATTAATATTTTTTTAATAGCATATTATTAATTTATTAAATAATTATATTTTTCCAATTTTTATAATTTTAAATTTTAAATCTAACTAAACTCAATTTAATAGGAAATAAATAATTTGGATTTTATGTTTACATAAAATTCTAAATAAAACCCTTCGGTTTCATCTTCCAAAAATACAATTTTCCAAAAAAAAATTACAATATTAAAAAATCCAGATATACAATATAAAAAACAGATTTCCAGGGAATGGAGAAGAATGATCCCAATGCGCGGTCTTATCCTAAAATGAATAAGATTGACTCCGAGCTAAGACTCTTCAAATTTAAAGACTAAGACCAATCTCCCATATTTAGTCATGCTTTCCCTTCTTCACTGATAGATCTATTTTGGATTACATTCATCTCCACGCACATAGACTGATATTACAGTAAATTAATAAATTTATTCTAAAAAGTAAGTAAATTTAAAAATTTCAAGTTAATAGGAATTAGATATTGATATTGAATGAATAAAATTTAATCATATAAATATAAAATTGTTTATTAATTGTAAAATTTTAATTTTAATTTAAAAAATGATAACACTTTTCCTTTCTTAAGTAAAGAATAGTAATGTTAAAATATCAAATTTTATAAATATTTAAATAGCAATTTTTTTATTACAATTTTTTGAAAAAAATATTAAAATTTTTAAAATAAATAAATAATTTATTAAAAAGCATGGCAAAAAAGTTTTATTTAATTAATTTAATCAAAATATAAAAATTAACTAAATTATAAAAAGAATTAATATATAAGTTACACATTTACACATTTAAAAAATAGTGGAAGGAGATTATTAATCATAGAAATTTCTCCTACTTTATTTTAGATATTTTTAATTTATATTTATGGGTCAATACTATGTTTATCAATACCACATGCCAAAGTCATAATGCATTTCATATAATGCTTGGTCATATGCTATATATTTTTTAATTAATCAATTTAATTAAAAAGGGAAGAAGAGCACAACTATTTTGAAGAAAATTTTAACCTTTGATTTAAATATATTACTATGAATATTTTAAAATATTCCATAAATTTTAAATCCTTGTCATCCACTTAAAAAATTATTGATAACTAAATTAAAAATTTTGAAAACACGTGTCAAATTGTTCTAAATAAATATGAAATTTGAAATTTCTGTCCAATTATTCTAAATAAATATAAAATTTGAAATTTTAATAAATTTTTGAAAAAAAAAAAACATTTTCATTACTTCAATATTTAAAAAGAAAAATTAAAGTTTACCCTGATTCTAATTTTTATAAAAATAAAATAAAAGTGAAAAGATCAAAACTTATTACTTTAAATTAGTGTTACTTCGTAGCCCACCAAGTTCAGCTCAATTGGTAGTGATCATAGTGATATAAATTAATATGAAAATTGTGAGTCTCCAAGTTCCCCAAACCTAAATCAACTCTTAAATATATTTTAATAATTATTAAATTAATTATATTTAATAATATTAAGTTAAAATTATATTTAATAATATTAAGCTAAATTTTATTTTATAAATTCGAAAGTAAAATAGGAAAGGACAATAAAATCATTATTTAAAAAAATAACTTAAAAATAAAATCATTATTTAAAAAAAATAACTTAAAAATAAAATAGTAAATGAAAATAATATTATAATAATATAAAATTTTATGTTGTTTATTTAATTTATTTAAATTAATTTTGATAAAAAATATAATTTAAAATTTTTATGTTGCTTATTTAATTTACTTAAATTAATTTTGATAAAAAATATAATTTAAAATTTAAAATTCAAAATGAGTAATTTTTTTTTTTTAGGATAAATGATTATTTCATTAATTAAAAAATAGTGGGTATATATTTAATTTCTAAAAAAACTAAAATCTAGGAGATACTTGCGATTAACAAGATGCCTATTAAGAATAAACAATCAAAAGACTTTTATGATAATCATATAACATAGAAAGCACCCTAATGATTCAAAATTTCAAGGGGGAAGCCTCCGACACTGCATGACTTACTCTGTGTTGGTTAATTCACTTTCTTGTATTGGTGTTGTATTTCTCTTATGAGCTTGTCTTTTGGCTTCTTTGTCTTGCCTAGAGGCCACCTTCAAATCCATTGTCTAAACCCCAAGACTGGTACACTAGAAACCCGAGCCTGATTTCTTACTTTGAAGACAAGCCTTATACAAAATCCTAGTTTCCAAGTTGGCATGTCGTTGAAATATATTCCATGCCATTCTTCCACAAGTGAAATTAGTTGTAGTCATCCATATCCATATCTTCTAGGACTTCTACTTCATCTTGTTTCAAATGGAAGCTAATCATCTCTTGTGGTAATGGATTTTGTTAATAATCTTCAAGAGACTTTTGCATGACCTCTATATGGTTATAAGATTTACTTTATGTTGATTGCATGCTTGATAAATGTTAACTTTCTCTGGAGACACCTTCAGATGGGAGAGAGACTCGAACCTATTTTTAGATCGACAGACTTTGCCAGGATTTGATGTATCCTAGGGACTCAAATTTCTACTTCTTTATGGCATTTTTCCTTAATTAATTGGCTCTTTCGAAGAACAGTTTTTTCCAAATGATTCTTAGGTATTCATTGGACAGTCCCTAATAAGATTTATGTATTAATGACAATGTCTGCATCTTAAGGGAACCTGTTCATAATCTAGAGACTACTTCCAAACAATATCCTGATAGAAAATATCTATGGAGGCTCATAGAGGCAGGGAGATATTCATGTAAACACATATCCTTGCATATGAAGTGTACCTCCTTCTCTTGCTAGCCTCCAATATTTTGACAGAGTTGCTAATGGAATCGATGATCACATCAAGGGTTTCCTCCTACCAATAATTCTTAGGGAGAGAAAAGAGACGGACCTACACTAGGGATGAAAGGAAGTCCTCCTCCTCCATATTATATGGCTCCTTCTATAATTGCATGAAGATCCTTGCATTGTTGAAAGAATATGGCCCTCCTTCAAAACCCCTTGATCTGCCTTCTAAGCTAAAGAAAATGGTTGTAAAAAAATCATTTTCCCCAAACTCAAATTCTATTTAATCCTAGAGGTTCCATTTATTTTGGATCCACTGAATCAAATACATTTTAGAGGGACATAATACAATAAATTTGTAAACAAAAGCATAATCTTGCATTTATTGGATATATTCTCCGATCTTACTAGATGGAGCCTTATATTTTGGATCTTGCAATCCTTAGATGGAGGTACATGAATAAGGTGATGGATAACCAATTGTGAATATCCCAACACCACCATCCCTTTAATGTTTCTTCTTTGGCAAGAAGTCACCCTTGGAGTAATCCAATGCCTATGTTACATTATTTGTGCAATTTCCTAACCACGAACTGTACTCAACTCAAATTTTCCATAGGGATTGAGAATAACTCCTTTGGCTTCTACCAACCCCTTAGGAAGATAATATTTTAACTAATTTTATATATTATTGTAATACCAGTATATTAATGTATATTATCACATGTTAAGTGACTTGTCTTATTAAATTATATTCTATCTAATAAATTAATAAATAGTAAATTATTTTCTTCAATTTTCTAGAATCATATGATTCAGTTATTTAATCTCATTTATTATTTGAATCTTCCAAACCACTACCAAAAATTTTAGGTGGCATGGTTTTTGTGAATGATAATTTACTTGAGATTCATGAATACTTGCCAAAATTAACTAGTATTGCTACCAAACCATTAAATTACAATAAATTTTATCACCTTACTAAACTAATTAATACATGAAATTTGTTAAATACATTTTTTTATTATAAGAGGAAATATTTTATATTAGAAATTTTCTTGTGTTTGTAGCGATACAACAATAGCACAAAATTTTAAAATTTAGGTAAATGAAATTTTTTTCATCTAGCCTAGAACCAAAACAAAACCTTGTGAAGAGAAACTACTAAAGCACAATTGCTATACGTGTATATGTTCTACTACACCCCTATAATAAAGAAAAATTCCATTTCCATAGTCAACTGTTACTATAGATGAAAAATATCTTCCTTATGAAACACCCTTGATTCATTTGAAGTAGTGACAACATTCAAAAATAGAACTAGGAAATTGACATCACTAACAAGCTTGTCGAAAGGGGGAGAGCACTATTGAATTTCTACCATTTCATGTTAAAGTTCCTCTATTTGGTGTCGAAGACTAATAATTTCATCTTCTTCCCTTCGGAAATATGTCCTCTATTCAACCCGCTAAACTTGAATGTCGATTTTGAGAATATTTAGGAATTGTATGGAGAAGAATGAGGTCAATTTTTTGGCCTCACTCATATCTGTCGGATTCAAGAATATTCAGAGAATCAATAATTGAGTTAAGGATGGCTTGTTCGATTATGATTTCCATTGTTGTGGTCAAGCTTGTTCGAGTTAGTTGTATCACAATTAAAGTTGCATAATTTCTTCATGCATATCTTCAACTCGAGGGCCCTCCCTCTATCGAATACTTTTTCTAAGCATTTCTAGTTTAACAGTGAGAAGCCAAGGATTATCACTACATAAGGTGCACATAGATCCTAGTGCCCAAAACAAATTATCGAAAATCACATAAAAGGGGAGTACAGAGTTAGCCTCTAGAACCCAACATTAGCACCCACCTCACTACATTTCCAACTAAATATGATATTGAGAATTAGAAAGGGAAACAACATTTGACCAAATCTCCAAGCTCTTGCAAGACTTATGCTTTTAAATTTGGATTTAGTCTCCCATTTCATGCAAACCTAAGTGATTGTAGATGGTGGAAATGTGAATTGCATCAACATATCCTTTGATATCCTCCTTTGTAGTCACCTCACACTACCAAATATCAAACCGAACCTCCATATAAGATGAGATTTGAGATTTTCCCTACCCAAACTAAATCCAAACCACCCACCTTTCCTTCTCCTTACCAGTCTATTTCATAATTCAAAACGGGAGGATAGATATAGGTGCCAAATCTCCTCCACCCATAGGGAAATGAGATAGACTTAACATCCATGTTGTCACCCATAAAATCATGGTAGATAAAACTCATTCCATCCTATATCACAACCTTCCTTACCACACTTGGACATTATATCTACTTGATTGTTCCATATGCATGATCATACTGGGGTTCTCTATACCTACCATACCACAACCCAGAGACTTGCTAATATCTCATTCACCATTGACTACATTATAAACCACTTTTCCTTGCAAGAAAATTGCATACAAGGTCAGGCATGTCCATGACTCATGTACCAACCTCCTTAGTAACCCTTTACCTTTGGTGCATTATTTTAAGGGAATGGGGTGTAACCTATCCACTCTTTAACTATGAGGGAAGCAAACTCTATACTTCTGCCTTTGTTTGCTAGGAGGGAAGCAAATTCTATAGTTCTGTCTTTATTTACTAAGATGTTTGCCTCCTTATTCTTTTGTCTCAAGGTATGAATTGTAAAGTACTTCATTATTTCTTTTAATAAAGGTCTAATCTTTTGAAAATGATATTTAATTTTAGGTCATTAAAATGTTATTCAATTTTAAGTAGTTAGAATACGATTCCATCTTGAAAAGGTGAATTATAATTTGAGAATCTCCCACTAAAACTGATTTGTTGAGATTCAAAAAAAAAAAAGCTCAGAGCAACCATTGATTTATGTTTCTATTTGATTGTTGGAAGCATGTCGAAGGCTTCCTGAGAAGAATGGTTCAACTTATCCACCAAAACTTAATATCAAGCCCCCCTTCTACCCTCCCTTATTTAAATACCTTTAACCTATTATATACCTTTATAAATAATTTAAATTTAAAAAATAAATAACTTGAACGTAAAAATAAAAGAATACAAATAAAAGATTCCTTCATTCAAAACCGATGACATCATTAATGGAAAAATCCTTTACAAAGTTACTAACCGATGACATCATTAATGGAAAAATCCTTTACGAAGTTACTTTCTCTTTTATTCCCATGACAATCATATCCTAACATGCTAGGAAAGCACCCTTCACGTTCCACTATTAACGCGGCATTGAAACGCCGAGCCGAATCCGGACCCGTCCAAAGAATTGAAAGTCAAGACGACCTGCGTTAATTTATGTCTCTTTCTCATTTCTAATCAAGTCCATCGATCTTCGTGGATGCTGCAGGAGGTGCAATACGCCGGTGTCCCACTCCTCCGATTCCCTTCAAAAAGGTTTGGCCAGTTTCAGGAAGACTCCTGGCGTATTTGCAATGGCTAATTTTAATCCGAGAAATGCCCATTTCCAAGCAGCCAATAAGGGTGTCAGCCAGGGACAAACCCAGCCGCTGCAGGAAGCAAACTGTTCGCAGCACATGAATGAAGGTGCCGAAGAGTTTCGAATTTCTGACTTTCTTGTTTTGGAGGAGCAAAGCGACAATTCATGCAAAAGTGAGGATGCCGGTGATCAAGGTTACAACTTTAACACTGTCAAATCGGGACCAGGTTTCCAGTGTGATTATGCAAACCCTTCTCCCAGCAATTCACCGTGTATCCAGGAGAATCATTTGGGTCACAATTCTACTGTGATCCAAACCCATGAGCCTCTTGAGACAATGTAAGTGTTCGTTAATTTGGAGGTTCTTAACAAATAATTTATCTAGCTTATTTAACTATTCATCTTAAACCTTCTCCGGATTTATTAAGCATGTAAAAAGATTAAAAACTTGAGATGGGAATCTCTATGATGATCTGTGCTCTGATATATGAATTTTACAATACTTTATGATAGTGAATGGTAAAATTATCTATTTTGAACAGAAACCCTAAGAAGAGCAGCATGAAGGGAAAGGCAGATCGAGCTCTGAAATATGCATTTCTGACCAGATCTGAAACTGACATTTTGCAAGACGGCTACAAGTGGCGAAAGTACGGGAGGAAAATTTTGAAGAACCGCCCTAATCCGAGGTAGTTATACTATTAAATCCGAGGCGCTAATGTTATTAGACTTCATTTAATGTTCCATTAATCGGACTATGTGCTGGATTGTTTGTTTGCAGGAACTATTACAGGTGCTCGAATAGCAACTGTGATGTCAAAAAAACGGTGGAACGTGACACCCACGATAAAGGAATTGTCATAACTACTTACATGGGGCAACATAATCACGAAAGCCCAACTATAATTTATTATATTTGAAGGCATGAACCGCATAAGGCTTCAGCTGCGCCACGCCAAATTACTAGCTCGGTAATATAGCTTTCTTACTATGATACTACGCCTGTTCGGGACTTCTTACTAATATCAATAAATAGGTCATTGGACAGTAATTTAACACTGTAATTGGTGCTGCACGGGTTGGGTTTATAGGGTGTATTTGTCATTCAACTTTTGGAAGTTCACATCATGAGTTTATATGTTCATGACCAGGTACACAGATAGTTTATACCATGCCCGTCATTATGCAGAATAATCAAGTAAATTTCGTTCGGTTTAAAAAATAAAATGTATGCAGCCATGTTACTGGTTTCTGTAAATCCATTATGCAGTAGCAAGGGTTTTTAAATTTATTTTGTTACGTGTAGTGTGATTGAGGATGATTCCAGCCATAAATAAATTTAAATGTTTATATGGTATATCTTGCGCATAGAGAGAACATCACCATCTATTATTAATGCAGATCCAAATACAAATCTAGGAGCAGAGGCGCCGGCAGTTTACAGAGGATAGGTCATCATTAGTCAATGTTGCTTGGGGGAGATAGCCCTCCTAATAGGTTTCTCAAGAGTAGCCAAAATGATGTCACATCCGCTTCTCAATATTATATATTTATAAATAACATTTTTATATGTGAACACATAGAAAATATCCATTTTTTTTAACTTAAGAATGGATAAAGGTTAAATAAATAATAAATTTAGTAAATTTATTCCTTATATTATTAAAAGTAGAATATATAAAAGGAGGGATATAAAAGTAGGATATATTAAATATATATATTTGTACATAAAGAGGGAAATAAAAGTAGAATATATATATATATGGGGAAATAAAAGAGTTAAGTACTTTATTTATATATTATAATTATTAATGTTTCTTTTGAACCCACTAAATATCGCTGATATGGGTAATTACTTCATTGTGGTTTTCTTGTTATTTTTTGGCAGACTCTTCCTAATATTGTTTTTATTTGCTAGCATATATTGATATAGTGGAGGGTACTAATTCTTATGACCCATAGTGTGTCTGGGATCTAGAACTCACTCAACAATGTTGACCAAAATCTCAAAGTCCAAGTGGGTGTTCCTATCATGAACTGTTTGGGCTTCAAGTAACTAGATTTCATCCATAATTCTTTTTTGGGGGGAGAGGTGGGTAGTTGCATGGTAGAGGTAAGCAACAGTATGGACTTGTGAGTGGGTGCAAGGCCTACAAGAGGCATAATGAAAATGTGGTGAGTAAACACAACTAAATGTTGTATGAATAACTGAAATAATGAAGAAAACAAGAAAGCTCAACAGAATAACCAAGACAAGAAACTGAATGGATTGGAATTTGTTATTCAACAATGATTCTCCGCACATTACATTTCATGGGCATTTGTTAGTTTTATATCATAGACCGTCGTTACATAACTAATATTTCGGTATAAAACTGTCTAGTTACATTTTACCCAAAGTTACTAATTCGTTGTCAAACTAACAAACTCCACCTTGACAACAATTTTCCTAATCTCTTGCCCATGCCCATTCATCATCTTTTCTGCAAGCCAAGAGAAGCTAAACACCACCGCAGCTTCTCTATTGTAACTGGCTTTGTGAACATGTCTGCACAATTCTCTCGCGTATGGACCTTTTGAAGAGCTACTTTTCCACCATCGATCACATGTCTCAGAAAATGATACCTTACATCAATGTGCTTGGTTCTACTGTGATAAGCAGGATTTGTAGCCAAGTGAATAGCGCTTTGACTGTCACAAAGTACATTCACTTTCTCTTGTGTCCTTCCAATCTCATCGAGCAGACCCTTTAACCAGATTGCTTCTTTACTGGCATCTGAAGCAGCTATATATTCAGCTTCGGTAGTGGACAACGCAACTGTTTCTTGAAGCTTTGACATCCAACTAATTGCTCCACCTGCAAGAGTAAAGACATAACCTGTAGTAGATCTTCTTTTGTCCAAATCACCTGCATAGTTAGCATCTACATATCCGCAGACTGATCCTTCACTACCATTAAAGATGATGCAATGGTCACTTGTGCCTCTTAGATATCGAAGCACCCATTTCACTGCTTGCCAATGTTCTTTACCTGGATTTGCCATGAACCTGCTGACAACTCCAACTGCATGTGAAATGTCAGGTCTTGTAGATACCATCGCATACATTAAGTTGCCTACAGCGTTTGCATATGGTACATGAGACATATACTGCTTTTCATCATCAGCTCTAGGACTCAAAACCGAAGAAAGCTTAAAATGGGAAGCTAGTGGAACATTAACAGGTTTCACATTATTCATAGAGAACTTTTCAAGTACCTTCTCCACATACTTCTGCTGTGATAACCAAAGCTTACCATTTTTCCTGTCTCTGTGTATCTCCATGCCCAAGATATGTTTCGCCGCTCCAAGATCCTTCATATCAAACGTCCTAGAGAGTTGAGCCTTTAACCTGTTGATCTCTTCCATGCTTTTGCTTGCAATAAGCATATCGTCAACATACAAAGCTAAGATAATGAATATGTCATTGAAACTTTTGAAGTACACACAATGATCATACTCACTTCTTATAAAGTTTTGGCTCACCATGAAGGAATCAAACTTCTTGTACCATTGTCTGGGAGACTGCCTCAGACCATACAATGATTTCCTGAGCTTGCAAACTAATCTTCTGCTGCGACCTCGTACAAAACCTTCTGGTTGTTCCATATATATCTCTTCGTTCAAATCACCATGTAGAAAAGTTGTTTTAACATCTAACTGTTCTAACTCAAGATTAAGCTTAGTGCCAGTACGTATAGAAACAAGTTTTACAACTTCTCATGAAAGTCTATACCTTCAACCTGAGAATACCCTTTTGCTACCAGTCGCGCCCTATACCTTTCGATACTTCCATCAACTTTCCGTTTCAGCTTGAAGACCCATTTACATCCAACAACACTTCTCCCTTCAGGAAGCTCTACAAGATCCCAGGTATTGTTCTTGGCTAAGGAGTCCATTTCTTCTTCCATAGCCATTTTCCATATCACGCTATCTGTATCATCTACTGCTTCCTGATAACAAGAGGGTTCCCCATCTTCAGTAATCAAAGCAAAAGATGAAGCAGAATCTTCATACCTTTTGGGAGTTTTCCTTTCCCTTGTAGACCTTCTCAGAGCGACTGGTTGCTGAACTGGTTCAGAAACTTGCACTGGTTCAGAAGCTTCAACGGCTTCCTTTGTGTCTTCAACACCTTTTTCTCCAGAAGTCTCTCCTTCCTTTCGACTGTCACCGAAAGGTCTAGCCTCCAATTGAACTCGTTGATTCGGTGATAACTGTTCCTGTTCAATTCTTTCAACATTTGATTTTAACAAAGAGGATTCATCAAATGTTACATCTCTACTAATGACTATCTTCCGCAATGTAGGATCCCACAACCTATATCCTTTCACTGCATAGTCATACCCAACAAAGACATAACATTTCAACTTTGGATCTAATTTTGAACGCTGATTTTTCGGAATAAGAGAATAAGCATCACAGCCAAATATCCTCAAATGTGAATAGTCACAAGACTGACCTATCCAAACTTCTTCAGGAATTTTACAATCAATTGCTACTGAAGGTGATCTGTTAACTAAATAACAAGTAGTAGATACTGCTTCTGCCCACAACTCCTTTTGCAAGTTAGCATTGCTGATCATGCTTCTGGCTCTTTCCATAAGAGTCCGATTCATACGCTCAGCAACACCATTTTGCTGAGGAGTATAAACAGCAGTTTTGTGTCTAACAATTCCCTCATCCTTACAGTATTGTTCAAATTCAACAGAAGTGAACTCACCACCATTGTCAGTTCTTAGACATTTAATAGATTTGCCTGTTCTTTTCTCTACCATTACTTTAAATTGTTTAAAGACATTTAATACATCAGCTTTCCTTTTTAGCATATAGACCCAAACTCTACGGGAGTAATTATCAATGAATGTTAAAAAATACAATGCACCTCCATATGACACAACAGGGGAAGGCCCCCACAGATCAGAATGAATGTAGTCTAAAACATCTTTACTATTATGATTTCCAACTTTAAATCTCTGTTTACACTGTTTTCAATACACACAATGTTTACAGAAATCTAAATTCAAGGATTTCAGACCGAGAAGAGATTTACGTTTCATCAATATCTGAAGACCTTTCTCGCTCATATGACCCAATCGCTGATGCCATAGACGAGTACCTGCTTCTTCCTTTTCTGACGCAACCGCTGCTTCACTGATCTGAGTACTTCCTTTTAACCTGTAAAGATTTCCGACCTTTTCTGCCTTCATAACCACAAGTGCTCCTTTAAAGACTTTTAAGACGCCATCCTGACCTGTAAACTTATATCCATCTGAATCCAACACTCCCAAAGAGATTAAATTTTTCTTCAAATCAGGTACATGTCTAACACTAGTTAATGTCCTAACTGTGTTATCATACATCTTAATCCTGATATCTCCCATCCCAACAGTCTGACATGACACATTGTTACCCATAAACACAGAACTACCGTTTACATTTTCATACGAGGTAAACCAATTTCTATGTGGGCACATGTGATGCGAAGCACCAGAGTCTAACAGCCAGCTATCAAAACCCTGAGAGACATTACATTCAGGTGAAGTTTCATCTATCATACATAATTCTTCAACAGATAAAACTTCGTCTATCATACCTGAATCGACCTGATTCGCTTCATTCTTCGGGTTTTCGGATTCCTTTCGTTTCCAACAGTCCTTCTTCAAGTGTCCAACTTTACCGCAGTTCCAACATTTTGCCTTACACTTCTTTCCCTTCGATTTCGATCTGGAAGACCCCCTTGGTTTTTCTCCTCTTTCCTTTGAGCGTCCTCTAGCGACCATGGCTTCTGATGCAGTTGTTTCAGTGCTGGATTTCCTTCGTACTTCTTCAGACAGGAGAGCTCCCACGACTGATTCAAACTTCAAAGAATCAGCAGAGCTGAAGCTGATTGAAGTTACGAAGTGATCCCATGATTCAGGCAGAGAACACAGCAAGGTTATGGCTTTATCTTCTTCCTGTATTTTGACTTCCATATCTGTTAATTGACATATTAGTGTATTAAAAACATTCAAATGTTCTGCAACGTTTGAACCTTCTTTCATTCGAAGACTGTATAACTGCCTTTTCAGATAAATTCTGTTGGTTAATGACTTTGTCATATAGAGATTTTCAAGTTTTTCCCACAATCCTGACGCCATAGTCTCTTCAACAATATTGAAGAGAACTTCATCTGCTAGGCATAACCGGATGGTACTGAGAGCTCAGGCATCCAAGTCCTCCCAGTCTGAAGTAGTCATGGTTGTAGGTTTCTTAGTTGCCCCATCCAATGCCTTGTGCAACCCTTGTTGCACAAGCAGATCCCTAACCTTCAGTTTCCAAAGAGCAAAATTGCTCTTTCCGGTGAATTTCTCCACCTCAAATTTCGCATTCGACATCTTGGCCATTTTTCCCTTTCCTAGGGTTTTAGTCTTTCTAGGGTTTATATATATATTTTGTTTATCTTTCTCAAAAAATTTCCAATGCCAACAAAGGATTTCCAAGTTTTTTTTTTTAAATTGCTGAATATTTTTCAGGAAAAACCTTTGTTTTTTTTTCGATTCAAAGAAAACCCTTTTTAAAAAAAAAACTTCTTTTCTCCTTTTCTTAAAGAAAAAATCTGTCTTCTTTTCTTCAAATTCTCTCATTCACCCCTTTATTCAAAAACTTTCTGAAACAAAATTTCTTTTAAAACAAAAATACCCGGATTTGCAGAACAGAGGTTTGGCAACCAACACGCAGAACAAAGGTTTTTCCTCTTCCGCTGGACAGCAGCTCGTACTCTGCTCCTACTAGACTAGGCAGCGGTCTGGCAACACGCAACAGCCCCTTCAGCCTTCACGCAGCAGGTCTTCACGCAGGCAGAACTAGGCAGCGGTATGGCAACACGCAACAGCCCCTTCAGCCTTCACGCAACAGGTCTTCACGCAGGCAGAACTAGGCAGCGGTCTGGCAACACGCAACAGCCCCTTCAGCACCTCCACACAGCAGCACGCAGGCAGGCAGGTCAACTTCCCTTTCACGTAGTAGCACCTCCAGCATCTCCACGCAGCAGCACGCAGGCAGGCAAGTCAACTTCCGGCACCCTTCCTCTAGCGCTTCCACGCAGCAGAACCCAGGAAGATTCACGCAGCCTCACGCAGGTCCTCACACAGCAAAAAACACGCCGGCAGCACCAATTCTTTACGCAGGGTCTTCACATGGCTTCTCACGTGGACAGGCTCTTTCACTGAAAAAACGCCTCACAACTGATACAGCTTCACGCCCAATCGCTCGGCCCTCGGAGCTCTGATACCACTTGTTGGATGAATAACAGAAATAATGAAGAAAACAAGAAAGCTCAACAGAATAACCAAGACAAGAAACTGAATGGATTGGAATTTGTTATTCAACAATGATTCTCCGCACATTACATTTCATGGGCATTTGTTAGTTTTATATCATAGACCGTCATTACATAACTAATATTTCGGTATAAAACTGTCTAGTTACATTTTACCCAAAGTTACTAATTCGTTGTCAAACTAACACTAAAGAGACCCTAGGAAACAAAAGGAGTTCAGGGGATTGGAAACCAAGGTGAAATCGACACATAACATGTACAATGGATAAATTTAGGGATAGGTGTAGTAAGTATACCAGAGATGAAAAGAGTCGTCGGAGAGTTGTATAAACGAGGCAAGGTGCCAAGAGGTCCTTCTTGGTGAGGAGGAGGGCTAGGCCACCTCTCCCCTAGTTATTGTGTTGAACTTCCACCAAAATATCCTAGACCAAAAAAATGACAACAAGAAGACTATAATTAAAAAGCCATATGTAAGAAGTTAAAAGCAAAAGAAATACTAGTAAACTTGGGGAGATGAGCTATCAAAAATCCTAGAAAAATTCTAGTACAGATCATCCCAACAACAGATGCATATGTTGACTACATGTAATCCATTAACAATTGAAAATTGTAGAGAGTCCTTGACCTATGATATGGAGTGAATGATGAAAGGAAAAACCAAGAGGGATTGTCCCTTCCACAATGATTAAACCACATGTGCAGGAATCACAATGGAAAAATCCCATAACAAACCTAGTAACACAATTACAAAACCAGATATATGCAACTCACCCCCAACGATTCCAAGAAGTCTAGGAGGTCTCATAAGTTTCGAGATTAATGCTCTTCTTTGTCATTACTCATTGGCATGTGTGATTGCATGAGAAAGGTTGGAGACACCATCCCCCTCTTTAATGTTTGGGGTGATTACTTGGTGGAAAGTTTTCTCACCTACCTACTTGGCGCATATTTAAACACCCCCATCGGGGTTTTTTGATCATTGTTATTGAGGTTGTTGAGTTGATCCCACCATTTTGACTAGACTTCATTGCTCCAAGGGGAGGCAAGGCAAAAGATTTGGTTCTTCCATCCCAAATTCACATAGTAATTTGCTAATTTGTTTCCATATCGACGAGAATGTGTGGGAATTATAGTAGAGAAAAACAGGGATTAGATAACTAATATGAAAGATGAAATTTTCTAGTCTCCAAATGTGGTAGATATTTTGTAGGGAGGATCCATTAAGAAAAATATTTACAATGTTTATAACCAAACTAGAATCTTCACCCACTTAAATCTTTGTAAATTGATTTGTGATAGTTAGACATAGTTTGTACTCCAAGACACAAAATTAAACTACATTCTTAGTATTTACCCCACAATTAACAGTAAACAGTTTTATGGCCTCACCATCATAGTTCCTAAATATGACTCCAAATCCACCAAGCCTTGATTTTCCTTTTAAAGCCCCATCAAAATTTATCCTGAGGAACCCAGCTAGGGGAGGGGTGAGGATCTTCGGTAAGCCAATTCTAGTATGAAGGGGAGTACAGGCTGCAAGTCGAATCATGGTTGGGGAAAGCTCAAGCTTGCTTAGGATAGATCAATCATGTGGGTTTTCTTTCCAATTTGGTTGAGACCACGATGAGGATAAGATGATCTCCAAAACATTACGCAAGATGGTCTGTCAGACCACATTCTCCGCAAATTCAACTTGCTTTAAGATTATATTGTTTCTCTTTTTCCATATAACCCATAGCATAAATCTTAGCATCGTTACCCATGCTCTATTAAGGATGGGATTGTTGAATATTCTAGGCTACCATTGATCAATTGTTTCTATGAGACTATTATACTTTCCATCAGAGTGTCCAAAGAGTAGTAGAAATTGATCCTGTAGTTTATCCAAGAATGAGCAAGAATTAAGGAGATGTTCCATGTCTTCCACATGGTCTATACAAAGTAAGCATATTGAGGGACCCTTGAATCCTTTTCTTCTAATTTTATCCTAGGAGAGAGCCTAGTGTTTGGCAACCAACCAAAGGAATTGTGAAACTTTGGGCTAGAGGCCTTGGAGCTAGACTTTGCACTACATAAACATTCTAGGAATAGAGTTATGTCCCATTTGTAGTGACTATTCCTCCTTTATTGTGAACATTCATTTCATTTGGTACCCCAAATGAAGCTTATCCAAGCTATTTATTATGGGGATTTTTTTTTTTTTGCAAACCTAATGGAACTTGGTCCACTGTTCTATTGCCAGTATGGCTATCGGTACTCCCTTATTTTCCATATTCTCCACTCTAAGTGATTAGTGGACAATATCCAAAAATTAGATTCATTCCTACAATTTTAAGATGGAGTGAGGTTTGATATCTCCATGAATTCCCCTTGGGACTCAAGCTTGGGTTTTTTTCATCATGCGATATAAAAAAATAAAGTTGTCTAACCATTTCTAATTTCCTAGAATGAGTGATTCTATATCAATTACTTGTTATGTTTTGTTAAATTCCAAATAAAGTAACCTAGACAAAAATTTGCAGTCCATAACTTCTTTGATTGAGAGGATAGTGGACTATACTTTTCGTTCCATATCTACCACTATAATTCTCGTCCACCTTGAATCTAACTCCACCACAATTTCCCCCGAATAAATTATTCTATAGTTCGGATCCTATGGGCTCAAACCACAAGGCATAGTTTTTCCCATGTAACTAGCCACCACTTTATTTCTCTTATGTCCTCACCCCATATAAAGGTTTTATACAGATGTTTTATCAATCTAAGAATTCCTTTGGGGGTTGTCATCATAGAGAACAAGTACAAAGGGAGAGCTTGTAAAACTAATCTCAAAAGCACCAGCCAACTTTCCATATTCAATAACTAAAAGGTCCAACTATCTAATTTTTGCAAGATGTATTATAGGGTGTTATGCCAATGATTTGTTTGTAATTAACTTTCACCTATGGTGCTTCAAGATATTTGGTAGGAAGAGAACTAATATGAAACCCCATTAATTATGCCATGTGTTATTGCACAACCAAGTTAATATTAAATAAATAGATATGGGTTTTCTAGGATTAATGGAGGTACCTAATGCTTCCATGAAGTCATTGAGAATTTCTTTTCATAATATTGGATTCTCTGGTTGTTGGCATACCAAAGAGCATGATTTCATCTAAAATTTGTTGATGTGTGTTTAGAAGATCATATCTTATAGGCATAATCCTTTGAGTTTACCTTGATCCATGATTTCTTTAATATTCCTTACAAGACCTTTTCTTGCTAAAATATATAGAAACAAGGACAAAGGGTATCGATAAGAAATACCCCTTAAGGGGTTGAAGGTGTGCATAGGTGATCCCTTCTACAAAATTAATAAGGGGGTTGAGGTTTGGGATCTAATCCAAGAAATCAAATCTTCATAGAAGCCAAATGGATGAAGTACCTGGAGTAAATAGTCCCAACTTAATCTGTCATAAGCCTTTGATAGATCAAAATTGATCGCCATCCCTGCCTTTTTTGTTTTTTTCATAGAGTGTATCATTTCACAAGATACTATGATACAATCCAAGATATGTCACCTTTTCACAAATCCTATTTATTTGGACGAGATAATAGGACTCAAAAATGGCTTTATGGAGTAGACTATGACTATAGAAATGACTTTGTAGATGATGTTGCAAAGGCATATTAGAAGGAATATTCTAGCTACATTGACTTTATATGCTTTTGGGACGAGGGTGACGAGGGTGGAATTAATACCTGGAGAAACAAATCAGGATCATCAAGATTCTTCTACCCATGAGTGGATTTCAAAGCCTAAAAATGGCTAGTATTCTTGAAAGAAATTAGTAGTGAATCCATCTAGCCTAGTGTCCTTACTCTTAGGCATGGATATTATAGCTTCCTCAACTTATGCAAAAGTGATTTCCCTCGTCGACGAACCATTCTAGGTAAATTGAATTAGGGATGGAATATTTAAAGAGATCTTGTGGATATCATCTTGGGAATTGGGAGATGGTTTTGAGATGAGAGAGTGGTAATACTCTACTAGTTTTTGCTCTAAATCAATATGGGCCACTAGTTGGATCCCATTTATACTTTTCAAGGAGAGCCTTTGCTATGGTGACCATGGGCTAAGTAAATAAATAGAAGAGTGCCTTAGTTGAGGTGATAGTGGGCTACGTCTCCATTTGTTTCCCTTTGCCTAACATTTTCCCTTTAAGGATCCCCTTTTTTGCCACCATTTCTATTTTGAGCGGTAACAAGTACCAATTCGAATTTACCTCTAGAGGCATGTATTTTGTAGTCTTCTTGTGGAGAAAAATTCTGTTTTTACAACTCCATTTTCATTTCTAGCATGGATATACTTGGATTGATTTAAATAATGAAGCTTGGTGTCAGTTTTAGCTTCTAAAGCATGGTCTCCTTCATAAGTATTTGAGTATCCTTGGGCTTGGCCATCACAGGAGCCTCAGAGCACTTTTGTGTAATTTTCTTTTCTTCTTTCACTTCATATTCACATGCAATGTCTCTTATTCTTGTTTTTCCTATTTCTACATTTAGTATTAATGCTTCTTTTGCTATAGGATTGGGTTAAATGATTGAAATAAGTTATTTTGAAGGTTATTTATAGAGTCAAAAGCATGACGCATCCTTAGAACAACTTTGAAAATTCATATTCATTATTGAGCTACTTGGATTGGTTTACTAGTTCATAAATATAGAATTTCTGGAAGTCCCTTGTAGCCAAATAGTAGTAATTTTCTGCTTTTTTTTAGAACACATTAACGAGCTTCATTTGAGTTGATTCCACTTGTATTAGGTCATAAAAAAATTAAATTTAATAACAAAATTTACCCCAATGCATTGGAATGGAGATCTGAGACATCTTACTTATTAACAAAAAAAAATTCCATCCCATTTGAGTTTGATTTACTTGGGAATTTAGAAAGAGTCTAGCTCATGTAGCATTACAGACCTCTTGTAGCAATCACCAATAGCAAACCTATAGCATCACTTTCCTTCACTAGTTTTGATCCCCACTGCAACTTTGACTTATTCTAGATGAATAATGACCCCTAGGCTCTAAATACATGATTGGGGAATACTAAATACCATTTATAATTTTCCTTTTTACCCCTGCAACACATCTCAACAATTTGGGTTAATGCTTTATGAATTGGATACCACAATAATGATTTCCTTGATTACCACATGAAGTATATAATGAAATGTGTCAATGGATCTAACCTCTTTGGAATGCAGTGATTGATTACATTCTCTTTCCTTCATGCATGTTAGATTAGTTTACTTTCTTTATTCTTAAGTTAAGTCTAGGTTCCCTTTTCAATGCAACTTTCACATCCTACAATTAGGCTAGTGTTTGATTTCCATTTCTGAAATTAGGATTAGTGTTTACATTTGAGAAAGTAGCATTTCAATTTCTACAATTATTTTAGGTTATATTTCATGATGTTCACTCCATTACATCAGATTAACAAAGGACACATTGTATGCTGCACATATAGTGCCAACACCTCTTAAGTTTTTACAAACCCTAGGTTGATAATTAAAGTTGGTTCTTGGGAGTTGCAACATTCTTGTTGCAATCTTGAGCCTCATCATTCGTCACATCTATCATAGATTGTGTTCTAAGTGTTGTATTGTGTCATTTCAACTGTCGCACTTAGAAATGGGTGTCGCTTTGTTGTTCTTTTAATGTGTTCCTATTGTTCATGAGTCTTGTGAAATCCATTGGCTTGTATTGATGGCATTTATTTGTATGACTTATGTTTGAGTCATATTAGGATGCATTTATTTCTCCTACTCTTTTGGTCTCACACTTAGCCATTGTGAGACCTCTTCTTGGTCCTTCAGCCCAACACAAGTTCTAAAGGCATTAATTCTCTTCCTAGGCGATAAGCGCAACTTGTTCATGAGCCTCATTGACATATATTTCCTCCAATACTTGTGCACTGCCTTTTCTAAGGTCTCCTCCCTCTCACAGTGCATTAGTACTTCTTAAGGATAAGTCACCTAGTCTTGTGCTACCTCCCTTAGTGAAAAATGCATTCCAGATGAACATGTATCCACTGTTGGAGAAAATTGTGCCCTTCCAAGCTTAAGTGAAATTCAAAACAATGAAGCACACTTCAAAACAATGAAGTGAACTTCAAATGATCAATGAAAAAGTGAACTCTAGATAAAGAAGGTCCTTCTTTCCTTCAAAAGTACACACCGAGTGCCTAAGCGTACCTCAAAACAATGAGTGCACTTTGAGACTATGAGCGCGCTCCTTTGGCACGAAGAATTGTGCCCTCCTTAAGCGTATGGTGCACTCATGAAGCATGAAGCTTCATTATTCTCGTAGAGAGCATGGCACACTCACCAAGCACAAAGCCTTAGAGCACATGGTGCAATCATGAAGCTTCATCCTTCCCTTTGAGTGTATGGTGCAGTCATGAAGCCTGAAGCATGAGCGCACTCCTTTGGTACGAAGAAATGTGCCCTCTTTAAGTGCATGAGCGCATCCTAAAGGCTTGAGTGTTTCTCCTTCATCTCTTCAGCATGCGCCCTTACGTCATCCTTGAGCACATGAGTGCAGCTTGAAGGCTTGAATTTTTTCCCTTCATCCCTTCGGCATGTTGTAGTGCACCATCCTTGTCCTTGAGTGCAGGTCCATGAAGGCCTGAAGGCCTGAAGCCTTACTACTTCATCTCTTCAGAGTGTGCCCTTGTTCCCCTGATTTCTCTCTCCCTTGTTTGAGTGCACAAGCTCACCTTGAAGGCCTCTTGTGAGCCTTGATGAGTTTGATTGTGCCCTTCTAATCAAGCCTCCTTCTTTTAATCCTCTCACAGGCCTATCATGAACTGATCATTCCATGAGATAAGTAGTGATAAAATAGATGTTTTAAAACTGATTTTGCCTTGCCATGAATTATCTTCATTCGCAGGAGTACTATCTCATTATGATAAAGAGATTCTTATGCAAATAACAAGGAGAAAGCATAAATAAGCACCTATAGCAAAGAAGAAGAAAAAGGAATAGTCATGGATACATGAAGCGGATCATGGATCGAGATAAAAAAAAAAGACATTGCATGATGATTCAAATATTGATCAAAGACCCTTTGGAGGGTGAAGATGAGCAACAAAGTGGACCTTTCATGAAGATGAAGCATATATCATATCTATCATCAAGAATGCAAGATGAAACATCAAGGAAGATAGCTTGGCATTGCCACCTCATCACGAATCTCATGTCATCATTCTCAAGTTATAATTTGCACCAGTGTCATCATAATAGTTAATGTGTGTCCATGTGTCTTGCCACATCATGTAGAATATGATGTATTCTAAAGAAAGTACAAAGTGTAATGTGTGGAAGTCCAAGAGCCATAATTGGAACATGAAGAGTCACATAGTCATATATGGACAAATATTGTATAAAAGTCCAAAAGTCATTAGAAGTTCAAGACTTGTTTAGAAGTCCAAAAGACACATTGGTAGTCCAAGAGTCATGAGGGTAATTCAAGAGTCATGAATATATGAAAGGTAATTCCCCTTATTATAAAAGCAACCTCAAACTCAATAAAGAGGTTTTTGAGGCTTAAGTTTGGAGAGCTAGTCTTGGCTTCTCTACTTGGCATAGGAGAGAAAATTATTCTTTGGAGAAGCAAGAAGTGACTTAATGTTCCACTACTAGAACTAGTGCCTCATCACTGTAACTGTATACTTGGATATTTCACCTAATTGAATTAAATGAGCCAACAAATTTTCATGCATGTATTGCAAATGTTTTATGACTATTCTTGGGATGTTTACAGTATATATTGTGTTCATATGTACTAGAGAAATTGAACTATTTCGATGGCTTTGGTACTTATCTTGTTGAATGTGTGTTGTATTCGCTTTACAATCATTATGTGAATTATTTTTCTAACGAATATTTTTATGCTCTCGTGTGTCTCTCTTAGGTTAGTATTATTACTTCCTTCTAGAGACTCACTTTTTTTCTCCCGCTCATGAAGGTCTCCTTTTACACATTGCAATCAATGTTTCACAATGTCAACTTACTTGCTTGTTCAAGGTTTATGTATATAATCTCTTATGTTATCTGTTGAAACCAAGACAAGCCTTTGTGTTATGTTGGTTGGGCTGATACTTAGTATGGGGCTCCTACTCCAAATGATGTGAGTTCTAATTGGGACTTCACAATGGGGATACCTCCTCTATGTTGATAGTATCTAGCATCGTCAGCAACTTCCTAGGTTCCTAAATTTGGCATACAATCTTCGTTTGGTGCACATGATATGTCATTAGAAATATCCATCCAAGGAAAACAACTTTCGACTGCAAACCCCTTTCATAGGCTATGTGTTTGCCCATTTTCCAAAAATAAGGTCATTTAGGGTGTCAAAACATATTTGGAAGTTTAGGACCCAAAAAACTACCAAAAATAGAATGTATGATGGAAAATAGGAAAATGGAAGGAATGGTGTTAGGGATCCAAGTGGCATAGGTGGGTGGTCACCAATATCCACCTAGATCATTTGATATTCTAGGAGATGACTTTCATTGGGAAGAGTATTTTAAGGAGGAAACCACATCTGAAAATTCATGTCCTCTTCTCTATTAACTAGATGATCACCATCTATTTAATATAGGATTTATTAGTCCTACATCCATGTATTTTACTTTCTTTTTGATGTATATGTTGTTCTCTGTTGAGAAATTTTGGAGCCCCACTCCCCCGCTAGTTGATCCCACTGCTTTTATTGAATCCTAAAGTTGATCTTTTACTCTGAGATAGACTTGATAGTATTGGGATTTTCGTTGGATCAATATTCTTCCTTTCTTCAATATAATTTATCAAATTTTGTTCATTATGGTCTAATATTTCTCCCTACTCTTTTGGTTTAATTGTTAAAGCATCCAATAGAAGCTTCTCATCCTCGGTTATAACACCTAGATTACCTTCACGGGTTTTTCTTTTTTTGTGATGCTAGTTTTTTTTTTATTCCCCCTTCTCTTGGGTCAAGAATCGTAATATCTTTTGAGATAGAGGGATCTCCCTCATGATTTGAGAGAAACAAAAAATTGTTTTTGGATTGAAGAGGCTTTCCTATTCGTTTAATAGGTGGAATTTGTTTAGATTGATTTCTTAGTTTGGTCACGGATCATCTAAAGCTCTCTCGATCTTTCAGATGAAGATATTTCTTGGTCTCTTCTTGGAGAAGTAGGTAGTTCTAGAATAAGTGATCATATTCATGACAAAGATGCCAATAGAAGGGCACATGTTCATACTATTGGGTTTGTTTCCAAGTTTCATCTTGGTATGAAATCTCAATGGATTCCAACAATGGTTGAGAGATATTCATATATACTCATATTCTAACATATTAAGTGTAGCACTCTCTCCTTGTGAGTTCTGAAATTTTCACAAAGAATCATATGGTATTTCCAATACCCTCAAGGATTTCAAGATCCCAAAAATTTTTGGGAAGTGAGAACACTCAAACCCATACTAAGGCCACCAAGATTTGTTCTTTTTCTGGGTGATAACTATCTTCCCATAATTTCAGGAATAGCCCAACATTGTTGAAAGGTATGGATAATTTTCAAAAACTTTGACTTGGTCCTCAAAATTATTGAAAATGAATGTAAATAAGCCCTTTGCTCCTAACTCTAGATCCACATGACCTTTTGGTTGCCATTTGTGTTCTATCCATCTTACTAGGTCCCTTCCAATGTACTAGAATGTGATAAATTTGTAGATAAGAGAATGGTCTTTCATATATTGTATGTTGCTGTCAAATTTGTTGGATCTTACCTCATATTTAAGGTTTTCCCCAACTTTTATAAGCCACCTTATCTTGTATCGAAATTTTCATTGTGCCTGTAATGGTGTACTATCCTTATTCTCCTTAGCCATGGCTTGTGCTTGATGCTCATTGCTTGGATATGGTTTAGGGTTGTCATCTCTTAAGACAATGTTTTGCTAGGATGAGCTCATACCTTCTCTCCAAGCTTGGTCATAGTTAGGAGTTAGTAATTGTGTTGAGGGAAGCTTTGTCGTTGCTGTGATTGAGGGGATCTGAGTACTATTCTGGCTGCCAATTTTAGATTTAGAAGAGCCAAAAGACCTAGCAAATTACTTCTCATAAATATCAATTCTAAATTTAATAATTTTCTCTAAATTTAATAATATTAAAATTTATTAAATAATCAAATTAAAATTAATAAAATTTTAATAATATTGCAATTTTTTGCCAAATTATTATAATCATATATTTTTATAATCAAGTTAGATAAAAATTTATTTAGATAAATCTCTCTACGTATATGGAAAAATAATGATGAGTACCATCATTCAAATAATATTTATATTCGAAAAAGAAGGATGAATAGCATCATCCAAATAATTTTTATATTCATTTACAAAATTATTGCAATTTTACATTTTTTATATCAAATTGGGAACAAAATTGTGAAATTCCTTTTATTTTATTGTCTTCTAAGTTACAGAGTTCACTTTGTTTCCAAAAACACACATGTGAATTTTCTTTTATGTAAAGAAAAAAATGGTTAGTATTTTTTTCCATTTTCCCTCCGGTCTTAGGAATCTCTATTTATCTTTTCTATGCATTATTGTTAATTAGGCCGCGTCTCATTAAGAAAGGACATTTCCATCATTATCATTAAACATCTTAAAAGGAGATTTTGTTTCTAAATAAATATATATCTTATTTTTTTATTTATTAAACCATATACTTTTATATAATTCTTTAAAAAAATTATTATTATATATAGTCTTTCAAAATAATTATTATTATTATAAAATGGCATTTTAAAAGACTATATGTTATTCTTCAATGTTTTATTGTTGGTAGCTTTTTCCATTTTTATTATAGCAATAATATAGTAGTGATAGGGATATACTTTTGATTTACAATTTATGTGATTATGTCATGGGTATAGTATAAGTTAATTGCCATTTACACATAAATAATATATTATTGTGGAAAGTAAAGTTTTAGATTTTTAAACCTCATTTTCTTGATTTTGGTTCCATTAATTCCTCAACACAGATAAATTTAACTTTTTTCATGGCTTACATAAAATATACTTATTTTTTTGGAAAATACAAACATACATAATTGTAGATCCATGGTAAATGAGTATCTTCTAGAAGTTCGTTACTCAATTTTTTTTTTAATCTCCTTATGTCTTTAATTGTGTTAGAATTCAAGGGATTCATTCAATCAATTGTGTTTCATGTCATTGAACTCACTAAATTGAAAATGTAAGATTTGATAAGCATAGGATTTCATTTTATTAACCAATTATACATATAAATACAATTACATGTGACCTTTGGATTATCCTTCCAAGGCCTCTTGGACTACTAGTGATGGTCCAAGTTCCTCCACACCAACCCTAATTGATTAAGTGTCCATCAATCCCCACTTAATCCAAAAGGTTGTACCTAAGTTCAAGAATGGAGTTGAAATAAAAAGGTGGATAATAGACGATGGTTGCATGTGCTTTTTGAATATGGTGGTTTAAAGAAGACCACAAACAAAATGAATAGCACAAGCTAAAGACATCTATTGGTGGTGGCTTAAGGTTGGCCAATATCTCTAAAACTTGGCTCGAAATAGTTCTGGAACAATTTTGAATCTAGCTAAAAAGTGATGTCTTTTACAAAATGGATGTATTCCTTAATGATTGTTTAAATATGACAACAAACTATTGTGATGGTGGTTTGAAAAAGACCAAAAATTGTTCTCTAGTAGAAGCAATAAGTCTTCTATCATGTGGTGGTTTAAGGATGACCACAAACCAACTGGTATTGATGGAAAATCAGTTTGTTTTTAGCTATAACTCTGACTATGGCTTTGACTAACTTTAGTTCAAGTTGTGGCTCAAGCTTGTTTTATATGACTTTGAAGCTAGTAGTTGACTATCAATCCCCCACACCTGCGCCCCCCCCCCCCACACACACACCAGCTAGATACAAGTTGAGAAGATGAAGATATATCCACGATATAATGTGTCAATACTTGAAAATGAACTCTATAGTATGACCAATATGACTTCTTGGTTATTGAAGACCATTTCCAAGAAGTGATTGATCCAAGGTGAATCTTTATTGTTGTAGGAGTCTTGTTTGTGGAACAATTGTCTAAGACATAAGTATGTTTTCCACAATGCTCACAAGGATGAAGATCAAAACAACGATCTTTTAAGTGAACAAGTCAATCACAATGTTGTCATTTGACAATATGAAGTGGATGGGAAAGAGGAGCAAGAGAAGA
Source organism: Pinus tabuliformis (assembly GCA_031772625.1). NCBI lineage: Eukaryota > Viridiplantae > Streptophyta > Pinopsida > Pinales > Pinaceae > Pinus > Pinus tabuliformis. The sequence continues at coordinate 853,754,615 of CM062811.1, read as the reverse complement.
TGAACTGTCTTGAAGAAATTCAACTCTCTAATACTGGATTGGTTTAGAGTGGTCCGAAAAGTGAAATGTTGAATCTTTGTCATACCCATGTCCAATTCTATGCTTGTTATTGATGACTTCTTCCCAAGGTCTGATGGTGGGCTTGGGAAGTTCAAGTCCAAATTATGCATCTTCATTAAGTAGCTCTTGAAATGACATCATTGATCTAACCAAGTGTTGGATGCTAATGGTAATCAATCTCAAATAGAGTATTGTTCTAAACAAAAACCAATTTAGAATGTTAGATTCCTTTATTATAGTTCATGTCACTAAAGCTATGATTCGATCTAGATAAAATAGATCTTGTTCTATGCATCTTGTAAATAGGTTAGAAGCTTAGAATGAGTGGCTTTATCGATTTTGACTGTACCATCAATAGTAAACACTATTAGAGTGTTCAATAACTCTAATAAATCCTGAATTCAAGTCATTTTGTTAACAAACCAAAAGTAACGAATAAAAAATGTCAATTTCAAATAAATAAATATATATATAAATGTGAATTGAACTGAATTTCAAAAAGTTACAACTTACAAAAGAAAACTATTCATAAATTATCGTTATTCTAGAGTGGATTTTCATCTTGTGGGTGATTGTGGCATCGAATGCTTTGAATCCTCGGATTACTAGCTTGAACCAAAAAGCTACCAAACTCACATAGTGAATCAATGTAACATAGTCAACCCAAACTTCACTAAACTTGGAATTAAAAATGGTATCCAATCAAAGATGGTCAACACTTCTTTCCACCGTAACAGCAATAAATTTTCGATAAGTCAAGCGTACAACCCAAAAAAACAAAATGCACCTTTTCTAGAATTGCATATGTTAAATCTAGCATTACCAGCTTGAATATTTGCTTTTGCAACTGTTCCCAAAATTCCAGGTACTGCACATATACCCACAACAACATACAAATGCATGTCACTACTAAAATATTTCACTACTTAGCGAAGCACAATAGCAAAAATCGTAAGCTCTCCACCCATCTGTGGCCCCCATCTCAGACTAAACGATAATATGGATATATTGAATATTTAATACACACATTCCTCGAGATGTTTACTGTTGCTAAGGCTGTGGAGCTGATTGATGTAAACGAAAATAGCTACCCTGCATAAATCCACTCATCCTATGCCGTTACAGTTCTTCTAATAAGTGTAAAGCCCCAAAACCCCTTGATTTTCAATAACGACAGTGTTTTTTGGGACCAATTGGAGAAATCCGCCTTGAAGTGTTTTGAAAATTTTGAAACTAGATCTTCGACATGAGCTGGACGGATCATTGCAAGACCAACAAGGGCATGGTCTCCAAATTTCATGGTCGGAGTTGCATTATTAATAATAATATATGTTAATCTCGTAATTTTCTACTGAAGGTTAAGTCCTACAGTTCAGGACTATGGGGATCATCCCCTCCACAGATTGGAATTCAAATTCCAATTCCAAGCTCATAGACCGACCACAAAAATATGGAATTCTTCAGTCTAAAGTTGCAGTTGATGCCATGATACAAACTGATCGAGCAGATTACGTTCTAGATTAGAGAAGTGCTTATATTTACTCTCCTCAGTGTATATAGGTTACAACTTACAACGCTACTATATCCGCTCCTCATGCCTAATGTCTTGATTATTTGTCAAACAATCGTGTACTTGATGTTCGCTCTGGTTCTGGGTAATTACCCGGTGCTTTTGCATTGATGGTTGGAGAGACTGGGAGAACTGTGGGAGTGGAACTCATTTCTCAGCTAGTGGATAGGTCTATCGAATCGATAAAGGAGACCTGCTACTCATTTGTTAGACAGAGGAGCTCTTTCCATTCATGTGGGTGATGGGAAGAAGTTTTCCAGATGGAGGACTTTATGATGCTATCCATGTAGGTGCAATAGCTGTAGAAGTTCTGGAAACATTGAAAATATCATGAACTTTGGTGGCTTTACCACCTGAAACGACCTCAATAGCTGTACAGAAGCTAAAATGTATAAGTCGACTTCGGACTAAATATCGAGTATATGAAATTCTAGATAACAATTGGCCTTGAGAAAAGATCGAAGAGTAAAAGACTACAGTGTGATTGTCACATTGTTATGGCCATCTTGAATGCACAACGGATAAGCTTGTCGCGTTATTATGACCATCTTGAATGCACAACGGATAAGCTTCTGCGAACAGCAACAGATTGACGATGGAAATTTCTATTTGACAGGGATGGCATTAATAGAGCAGAAAAGTACGTAGGTAAATAAATGCTCCAATAGCACGTGAGCAGTCACCTTGGGGGCAACGCTGAGAGGCTATGGAGAATGCGTGAAAATCAGGAGTTTTTGGTAGGGTTTCTAATGCAAAAGGTAAAGAAAAGGTAGACAAACGACTAAGGAGAAAAATGGAAACCTATCTGTTATATGTATTGATGTAGCAAAGAAACAATTAAGTTACACCAGCTTTGATACTATTATTGAACTCATGAAAATTGAAAAGTCAAGATTTGATAAGCATCACATAGCATATTATTAACTACATACATATAGATACAGTCGTATGTGACCTTTCTATTATTTTTTCAAGGACTTCCAAAGACTATTCTTGTTCCTCCACACCAAACCTAACAAATTAGGTATCAACACATGCTCATGGATGTTTATTCTTAGTCCCATTGCAAGTATTGAAATTCATTTATAAATGTAAGGAGAAATACTCTATATAAGGTATCCAACACATGCTCATGGATGTCTATTCTTAGTCCCATTGCAAAAATTGAAATTCATTTATAAATGTAAGGAGAAATACTATATATATATATGCATATATGCACACACATATATACAAGAAATGTTGTTCAATGTTTATGTTTTTTATTTTATATTAATTTTGTATTGCCTCAAAATATAATATAACGAAAATATATCAGACAACCACCATGTTAAATAGAGTTCAATGTTGGTGGTTTCAGTCTACCTAGTGGGAAACCAACTACTTTTAACACCCTATTGAATATGCAACTTGTTCAAAACACTAACATCTTCAACAAAACTAGTCTATCTGCTCAAATATTGTAATACAAAATATTGCCATTAAACATTCTAGAAAGTTAAGAATCTTAGGAAGTGACAAGTGATTGGCCTTTGGTGCTCGAACTTGGAGGAGCTTGAGGGTCAAATCCACACTCGACGTGGCTTCCTAAATGTGCTAGCTTGGCACCTAGTATTTCTAAGCAAACCTATTAGTTTCTCTAAGCACATTTGATGTCTTTCAAATCAGAATATACGTTGTACCTTTCTTCATGTTTTACTTTTAAGACCTTTCCCAATAGGGTCTTCATCTGCTAGTGAAGAGAATGGAGATGAGGTATTGTTTCCTTCTTCTCTTGGTTTGGCCAGGGACATGAACGCAATGAGAAAATTCTTCAAGTATTTATGAATAAAAAAAAATCTTGGTAGTCTTTAGTAGTAAGGGATTCAAGTTAATGGATTTCGTTATAGGTTTTAGGAGGAAAAGTCAAATGGTAATTGTTAGCAACTTCTTGCACATGTTATTGCATGTGATTCCAATCCTAAGGGTCACAACCAACCCCTTTGCATCATCTATGCATTCGCTTCCTTCTCATGTTGCACAGAAGGGTCACACAATAGGGTTCCACATAATTTACTAGTGACAAGGGGATGAAGGTTCAGATTAAAAAATTTCAGCCATAAGAGGGAGTGCAACAGAACACTATGAGATTACCAACGTGGCACAGGATAACAATTGGACAAAGGGGAAAAGGGTTCACCACAAATCAGGGGCAACATCAAGTTACTAGCTTTTAGCTACCCACCGAGTGACCATAAGCACATTAGATCAAAAACATGCAGAAAAAAGAGACTAACCAGCTCACTGAAATACAAATTGGCATTGCAGAAGACTTAGAAGTGATATTGACTCTTGAAAGAGCGTCCTTTTCAAAATCAGGTCTCCACGATTGAAGGTTTGGAGGAAACACCAACAACCTTATAGCTCGAGGAGAACTCCTTTGCTAGCATCCAACTTCTGTAATGCAACCATCACTCCATTCTTGCCCAAAGCTCCTACAATTCTCTACAACCCCAAAGCCAAGCTCGCACCCAAGAAGATTCAGGATACCACGTAGCAAAACGTAATTTTCACTAGAATCACTCTAGGATTACAATACTCGAACATAGAGGAAAGGGGTCGTAAAACATGTTTAAATTCATGATAGGATTTGCATGCTTGTGCACACAAGGGTTTAGCCATGCCACACCATACATTAATGGTCTAATTGTTAATGGGATGTTGGGTTCATCCCCCAACCGTTCTCCCTTCATTGATATCCACCTCAATCAGAGAGTTGTTCAATTTTTATTTATATGTATGGATGGTTTTTATGTAAAATGCAATTCACTTTCTAGATGCAATTGTGGTTTCAATAAAACCAATGTTATATTTAACCTGGGGAATATGAGAAGGAAAAAAAAAATTAACGAAAAATCCCATGCAACCTTCTAAGGCATAAATATTTTCGTAACCACTCTCTTAGCCCTCATCATAGGATACTCCCACACCATCGTCTATGCACTCTAAAATAGGAATCAATGAACCTCCTAGGATCAAACATGATCATTCAAAGCAAGCAAAGGGGTATATATTGCCCACAATCCACATCCCATGATGAAGCCAAATTACATGCCCGTCATAAAGGGTGATCAAATGTGAAATTAAGAATTTTAAGGGAATGTAAGGGATCCTTAATCCCCCCACTCCATGTCACCCCTACCTCTTCCTCACCTCTAAGGTACAACACTTTGTTGTGTCCCTTGTGTTACCCTAATATCCTACATCACCTTCCCCTCTTCTCCCCCACATTCTTTATCATTCTCTTGTTGCTCTATCTTTTTCTTTCTGCCACTCTGCCTTCCATCTCTAATCACTTTTTTATCCAAATGTTCATCCTTCAACACTCTACCATCATGGAAGGATTTTGTTGCATTTGTTGTTCATATGTTGTCTATAGAGAATTGCACAACCTTAAGCGAGCTCTAAATAGCTCGAATCGAGTCTCAAGAACACCCACCATAACGCCTAATAATCTACTCTATAATTTCTGTTGGAATAATCAATTGGAAAATCACTTGGGATTGTTGGGAGACAAGAAGGGTGCTTCAAGCATACACACAAAGCGATGAATATGGACAATGGGGGAAGGATAATGAAGCTACCCTATCACCTCTCATTGAGAAAAAAATGGAATTAGAGCAATTAGACATTGCCCTATTAAAATTAGTTATTCTATTTTCCAACTTCAAAGGAGTCCTTGTAATGGATAGAATTTGTCCAAGCCATTCCCATGCAATTGAACCAATAGAGTTTCTAAGCATCAACATCCATTTGGAATTTCTAGATAGTGCAACCTTGAGATATGAGTTTCCATGTTTTGTTGTTTTCTATTTCTAACTCGTCATTTTTTCAAATTCTAAAACTATTCACTATATGGGGTGAATGAGCACATTTAATTTTGACTAAAAAACTCATAAGAGTGGAGCGACTCATGTTTTGACTTAATGTTGTGTAATTTCATAATCTATTTTGAACATTACATGGGTTATGAAAAGTAAAGTATCAAAGAAGAAAAGAAAAAGAGAAATGATATATCGTTTAAAATGAATAGAAACCACAAAGTCATTAGAGGAAATTTCATGCTAAAAGTAGTCTTTTAAGGAAAAATAATAGTTAAAATAATAACACAAGAATTATAAATTTTAGAGGGAAAAGAAGAAAACTATTTTTTTATTATATCTTTGGTTTATCTCATTATAGATTTTCTCAAATTTCAAGTGTATACACTCCTTAGGTACGGAATTAATGTTCACATCCAAGTAGTACCCATTATGCATACTTCTCAGAAGACCCACATTGATAAAAATTGAATATACACAAGCATGTCAAACATGTTTTTTAATATATCTTCATTTTTTATCAATTGACTCTTCTGAGAAGTATGCATGATGAGTACTCGTTGAATGAGAAATTGAATTATGCATCTAACGAGTGTGTATGCTTGAAATTTGAGTAAAACTATAAGGATATAAACCAAAAATGCAATTAAAAAAAATAGTTTTCTTTTCCTTTAAACTATTCACATGTATCTCTTTTTAAACTTAATAGATTTTGATTGGTTTACATATTATGTAGATGAAAATTTCATGAACACTTTTAGATTAAAATTTCCTCTAATACCACGATAACTTTTGAAACCTTAATGTTGAATACCACGATACTGAAGCTTTTGAAACCTTAATGTTGAAAAAATTCTAAATTCTTAATACAAATACTATGTTGAAGTTGCACATAAAGAAACTTGTAAACATAGTTTCTCAATATTACCATCACTTGCTATGTGGTAGTAAAAGAAAAATCTATTATGGAAGAATCCCAATATGTAACACGTTGTTGCTTATATTATTCATATATTGTAAATAAGACACTAGATTTATATAAATCATTAAAACAAAGTTTCCATTAATCACTTTTATTTCATATTGCATAACCATAAGTGTAGATACATGAAAGCTTCACACGAAATTGAAAGAAGAACAAAGGGCTCCGCATAATAAAGAGCGTTGAAATCTCTATTGAAGTCTTTAACAATCAATGATATGACCAAAAAAAAAAAAATGTGCTTAGTTAATTAACCAACGAGTAATATTTTACGTAGAAAGCATCTCTTAAATTAGATTAATAATTAATATTATTGAGTACATATAACTCCACTCAAAATTCTTAAATTTTACATATTGTAAAAACATATAGTAAATACCATAGCCTACGTATTAATATTTCGACTGTTTTCTTATAAACATGGGAATGATTGGTTAGTTAAAAAGGGACTATTGTGGTAGCAGGGATTCCAACCAGATCTCCTCCACTCCCATGTAGACTTATCACCACAGATGTGTTATAGTCTCTATTTAGATGTGTTATAGTCTTGATCGGTTTTCCGATCATTTTGTGAGAGAAGCACTACTACATGTAGGGGGGTTTAAGACAATATTTGAGTCAATTGTCTTAACTTAAGACAAAAAGAAACTCAAATATTGTCTTAAATATTGTCTCTAAGCGGGTGTCTCAAAATATAATGTCTCAAAAATTTGTCTCTATAAAGACAATATAGAACACATATTATTATTGTCTCTATAAAGACAATTTGATTTGTCTCTCTAGAGACAATTTCATTTGTGTCTCTTTAGAGACAATTACATTTTTGTCTTTTTAGAGACAATTCCATAATTCAAACTATTGTCTCTCTAGAGACAATATAAAAAATTATTTAAAAAAAATAAATGTCCATAATTCAAACTATTGTCTCTCTAGAGACAATATAAAAAATTATTTAAAAATAAATAAATAAAATCATTTTGAATGTCTGCTGGCCCGTATCGTTCTCACCTGGAACAGATTCGTAAGATAATAAGCAGGAATCTTCCACACAATACAGAGTTAACAAAATGTGCGTACGCCTCCAGACGCTTAGTATGCGCATTAGTATTAGATAAAGATTCAATTCAGACAAGGTGTTAGTAGCTGAGTTCCAACATATAATTGATCAAGACACAATGTTCTAGCCATAGCTGATCAACAATGCCTGCCTGTAATTGATGAAGAAATCTAAAATGTCCAGGAGTAGGATTTCTTTATAAGGGTAAAATCACTAAAAGCATGATGCTTTAAAAATTTTAAGGCTTACTTCAGGTCTGCTTTAGAGTAGCCTGTATGAAGGGTAAGTGTTTTGTTCCAACATGGATCCTTCCTCAAAGTGCATCGAGTAGTGTAGACAGCAGCAGCAGCACGCATTGATGGACCGTAGATAGTCCATGCGCTTTATGGACATATCTTGCCATGCCAAGCACTTAATGTCCAAGAGGCTTATAAAGGGATAAGAGGCAAAAAGAGGAAACATGCATATTCAACAATAAAATAATAGAACGAACGAGAAGTGAAACACAGCCAAACCACATAGCCTCCAATTCAAATATAAGTAGACAATACTGGCATCCATTGTATGATTGCAAACAACATAAATGTTTTCATGTCATTGTCAATAAAATTGAATGTAGGCTAAGAGCATCATGCTTTGAATTCCCCGAGACTCTCTCAACCAAATATTTTTGTTGAATTTACAATTTCTTTCATCCAATTTACAATTTCTTTCATCCATTAGGACATCAGAACATGCTGGAATAAGAACACAGGACATACTATTCATGTTCTTGAATATAACTTTAACACCATGTATAATCATAATTCCACAAGGCTTGGTAAGCAATAAGAAGCACTATTTCTATACAGTTAAAAAGTGGCCATAAAAAGCTTTGACACAAGTTAGCAAGACTGATGGTCCCAATGCACAATTATTTTGCCAAATCAGAAAATACACATCTTTGGGGATGCACACTACTGTAAATCTAGAAAAATTTACATTAATCTAGGTGAAGAGAGCAATTCTCCTAGTTAAGCAGATAACTAACTCTCAAAATTCTTCTCTGGCATCTCCGTCACTGTCTTTAAAATTTGAGAATTGTCATCAGTAATACTTCCTTGTGTCCAGCGTTTTAACATCTCCAAGGCTGCTTTTGGCTGATCCATTGGGACCATATGACCTGCATCATGAACCTGGTGCAACAAAATAGAAGATTCCGTAAGGAAGAAATTATCTACTTGTACAACGAAATCAAAGATGATCATCGAGTGCCTTTTACCTTGAGAAAACTGAGTGGTCCATAACTGGTTATTAAACCTGCTTCCTTATCATCTACAAGGAAGGATTTTGTAGGCGCCTTCTTGAAATTCTCACTTCCAGACCAATCCATGGAATTCACCCATCTTGAATTCCCTGAAAGACACATAACTTGAACAATTAACTTTTCAATTTTGAAGATTAGACTGACAAGCCTAAAAAACACAACTGCAAATAAGTTAATAACAGACTTAACACCTAAATCATAAAGTCATTGTCCAAAACAAAAACAATATGTTATATGTATACAGTATCATTACCTAACCAATTGCAAATGAGATCATATTCTCCTGCATAAACTAGCAACTTAACACCATCCTCCAAGAGTGTTGGAATGCCAACTTCCATATTCCGCATCCAGTCAGTAAGCATAGCTTCATAAACCAAGGGGCTACAGGAGACAAATTTTCGGCTGCCAACCCCCAGGGCATCCCTAACGGAACCCTGGTTTAAGTAATTCTCCATATTTGAAAAATCATAGCACAGGCCACCATTGCACTCCTTTCGAACATCATAGTACTGCAAAATATAAAACAAATAATGAAAACTAATATCGTAAGATATATAAAACAACGATGACAAACTACATTTTAAGATACAAAATGCTGATAAAATAAACATAATGTCTGGTTGCCCAGTATTTAGAATTTAAGTCTTACATTGATATTCCCAGCTAATGCCATAATGGAATTGAAAATTGAGGTGCACACCAAGTATGATGCAAAGCATGTGACAGTCCCTTTGGTACCTGACAAGTTATCACACCAGCTATAATCAGAACCTACATTAAGAACCTTCGATAAAGGATCCAGCATAAGATCAGCCGTAACCAGTTACTTAAAACACTTCACAAATGGTAACTAAGGATCATAGAGAAAACAACATTTAGCCATCAAGCTTCTCGCAATTTAAAACATAGTAACAAGATTTCAATATGAACACATACAAATCTAGTTCAGTAAACAAAGTATACATCTCATAAATATGAAAATATGCATTTATTTCCAAATTTTAATAGGATTTCAGCCCCATGAAAAAATGTTCCTTGAAATTTGATGACTAGTTTATATTTATAGGTGTCTATTTCTGAGATTTTTGGGCTGTTTTTTACGGATTAAAGGCCTACAAGCATCAAATACATGAGATATATTATCAAAAACGATAAAAAGTGGACCGTGCTGCAAAATGTTTGTAAAAACACACAATAAACAAGAATGAACTAACTAGAGGAGGGAAAAGCATCACCTATGCACAATATTTTGAGATCCAGATAAGCCTTCACTACTGTTATGGAAAACGCTTGCACAAACAACTTAAAAAATACATTGAATATTTCAAAAACCACATCAACAAACAAGCCTTCCATAGCGGATAAGTGTTCAAAGCCCTTAACACAAATTTTATGGATTGTACTTGCTCATTATGTACTGAAGCAAACACAGTTCAACCAAGAAGAATGCTAGATTTTCCATCTGAATAATAGATAGTACGACTTGTCAGTACAGTAGGGTATTATTAGGAATACAATAAAGAAAAGTAATTTAAAACATGAATGCTAGATTTTATGAGGCATTTTCGAAAGTAGATTTGATCAATGCCACACAGGCTGCTTTCAACAATATAAAAAGTGGTGTCATTCAAAACTTTACCACTTTGTTGGAATCAGCTACCTTTAGAAACCCGAGGAGGAATACATATGGCCGAGTGGGAACTGTAAGCTTGAAGTTCAGTTGCTTTAATATCGTAGACTCCTGCGAAGAGTTATTATCAATTGATCAGTCAATCTGAATGTTTGGAGACTATGTTGCAATCAATGACAAAGAATTATCAGTTAGAGCTAATTACCATGGCCACTATCTATTCTGACGTGCATTCATTTGGGAAGATGCGGATGAAGTCATTGACCTGTAGCCAAGTATAAACCAGCTCTTATCAATATTGTGTTACCTATTATAATATAATTTTTGTGTTGATTCCAGCATAAAGCGTAATCTTCTGTAGGAGTAGATATTGCTGGTGTATGTACTTTTATACAACCAACAAAGTGTTCTTTTAATTAGATATAAACACATCCTTTCTTACAGATGTCAGCAAGTCATCCTACATGTGGAGGACAGACTTCTTCATATTTACTAGCTATAAACATTGCAGCGATAGCAAGTAATGGCAAATTCTTCCTTGCAATACTCTGAATAGAAAGGTATCTGTCAATGATGTTCACAGTGAGATACAACGTCTCTGGCATTAATTTGTAAATTTAGAAAAGTCAAAAACGCATGTGAAGAATGTAAATTTGTAAATTTGTCAAAGAAATAATGAAATTACAATTAATTTAAATAAATATAAAAAAACCAAAACACAACTTTTTTGGGTGCCAGCACACTAAGATCCTGATTCCTTATTCATAAGATGGATACATTAAAAATTGAGAACTTAGATGCTTTACAACCTAAAAAATTAATGAAAATCGTACTTCCTGCTTAATAAATCTAAGGTTAAAAAGGATCTGTGTTGAATATCAATCCCAATTATCACTTGTGTTAGCTCTGTAGTTTTCCATCATTGGTTTCTCTGTAGTTTTCCATCATTCAGGTGAACCCAATGATTTTGTTAGTGTATAGGCTTTAAGCGAAACCATAATTTTCCATCTTTGGAAGAACCAATAATTTTATTTAGACCCTAGGGAAGAAACCACCAAAGGCATAGAGATCAGAGATCTGAATCCATCAAATTGATTTCACTAGCTTAGATTCATCTTGATTCTTAACCCATAAAAAAATTCTGCAAAGTTCATTTTTGTTTGAAGGTGCAAGCACTTCAAATTTGCAACTTGAGGTTTTTCATCATCTTGACATGTGATAGATTAGACATTGTTAAAATGGATCTATGTTAATTTTTTTTTTTTCTTCGAACACAGCATTACACATCCCCAAACCACTTGGACTATACAATGTGCTACTCTAGACAATAAAATCAACACTGTTGAAAATATATCCTACTCAGAAGTTAAAGAGAGATGCCCAAATAGTTTGCCAAGATAGCAATTCTGCAATAAAATAAATGTCAAATTACAAATCCATTACCAGTAATTTTTAGAGGTGTAGATAGTCTTCATGTCTAGTCAACAGAGATATGCTAGCCCTCTTGCTTACAGCAGTCAGGGGGCTAATGTACAGATATCCTAAGTCTCCCGCTTACAGTAGGCAGGGGACTTACACATACATATGCTAGCCCTCTTCCTCGTTGTAGGGCTTATGTATAATTTCTTTTCTAATAAATTCATTTGTTAGTAACATATATGGAATTTTCCAAAACAAAAAGGAAAAGGAAAACACCAGCATACAACATAACCTTTTTTCCTCAGTAACATACAACAAAACATGCCAGAAGAAACTTTGAATAAACTGTCCAATGGAATTTTTCTAAATGCTGTAAAGAACCAAAATTCTGCAAATATTCGAAAATGTTTACAAGTATTTATAGGCACACTCCCATACCTCAAGTTTTTTGGTTTCAGCTTCAGCTTTAGCAGTCTGGAGATTTATCCAAGCTTCAATTCTTGCTTCTTCTCGCTGATATCTGAAATTTACAGACAACCTGAATGCTCAGACATTTTATTGCAAAATTATATATAACAAATGCTAGTAATCTCTTAAAAGGCCATTTCATACTATTGTAAGCTAATTTTGATCATGAGTTTGTGGCAAAATAAATTGAAATAATTTGAAATTGTTTAAAGCAGATTGTGACTTATGTTAGAGATTTGCATCAAATGAGCTTCTTCTGGACTAACGGAGTTTCTCATCCTAGAACCATTTTACACAGACTGAAACTACAAATCAAGAAAGGTTTAGCTTCAATTATGTATTTTGTGGAAAAATAAATTGAAGTAATTTGAAATTTTTAAGGCAGGATGTGATCTACATTATAGTATGCCAAAACTCAGCTTCTTCTGAATCAACTGAGTTTTTAGAGCCATTTTACAGAGAATGAAATTACAGATCACAAAAGTTCTGGCCGAATAATTTAAGGCAAGGTTATATAAATTTCCTATAATTAGGAGCTACTGTAAGGAATCACTGGTTTTCGATGAATATAAGGAGAATCAATAACAAATGGCCCTTATTCTTCTAGTCCATCCAAAAATTTCCCTGATAAAGGTTATGTACTTGAACTCAAACACGATGTTAAATATGTGCATGCTCGGTTTCTATCTCAAGTTTCAACTAACTGTGCATTCTCAAAAGTTTAATCTCCGAAGTGGTATAAAAGCAAGTACTAGTAAACTTTTTGATCAGAGCTATTTGTCTAAAATTCAAATCAGAGATACTTGTCTAAAATTGAAACACAATCTTTGAACTTTGGGCTATGCATCCTCAAAATATATGCTATCCAATTTGAAACGAGGTGACTCGTATCAATGAAGCCTTTTCCATTGTGGTTCAGTTCAATTTTCTATTGCCCTATTCTATCACATTATGGATCTCCACTTGTTAGGCTATGGTCCCATGGTGTGGCTTCCATCTATTGATGCAGTAAACTAGGAAAACTGTTACCCACAACTGCTGAACTGCTAGGAAAAATGGTCCTAAACAACAGGGGATGACTGTTTTTAGCACAAGGTTCCACTCAATCCCGCAACTTCTTTGCTTCTCCTTCAAATAGGGATACGGCACTGTGATTTAGCAGGTTTGCCATATTAATGTGAACGTTTGCAAATAGGGATGCAACACTGTGATTTAGTACGTTTGCATTTAAGAAGGCATCACAAAGACAGCGATCAGAAGCCAGGGAACCCAGAAAACACATGAACACCACCAAATAATTTTAGTACTGAAGTGAGGGAGAGACTATCACATCAATCCAGAGACCTATTGGCAAATCTCTTGGTTGGCGTAGTATTCCATGAACCCCACCCTTGGCAAAGCAGCAGACCATTAGCTTATTGCCAATTGGTCTCTGCACGCTATCTATATAGTCCTACATCTATCTGAGAAATACCCCACAAGAAACCAGTTTCTTTCTCACTTGCATGAAATGAATAATAGAACGAGAATAACTGGATTAAAACATAGTATGCAGAAGTAACCACAGGATTAAGTTGGCTAGGTCTTTCTAATCCCCCTTCTTGTGCACTTGAGTCGATGTTATCACTAATACAAATGACAGCGTCATTGCTGGTGGTGCAACTGTCATCATTGGGTAAGTTGGCAAGGCATAAAAAAGCAACATAGCCATGACATGGATCTGAATACTTCTCATGAACATATCTCAGCTCATTTCTTCCTGCACTTAAGTGGAAGTCAACCATGAAGTTTGCACATTCCCTGGAACAAGTAAATCAAATGTTATTCCTTAACAACGCACAGGGTTAACTAAATGTGCACACACCCCAGACAGTTTGATGTGCACATTTGTCAATCTTTCCCATATGTAGAATTATATACAATTTCAGACAGGTTGCCAGTAAATTAGTGTTGTAGCAGGTCCACTAGGTTTTGGATATATAATCTACAGATTGCGTAATTCATGGAAATTCCTAAGATATTTAGGAGTAAGTATCCTTTGGAAGGTTAAACTCATTAAAAGCATGGTGCCTTGAGAACTAGAAGACTTACTTGAGATCTTCTTTTGAGTAGCCTGTGTGATAAAGCTGTGGTAGCTGAATAGATGCGGTGGATCTAGATTGGGGCACTCTACATATTTTAACCCCTTCTCTATTGACATTACAAGTTTATACTTGTGCGATTTTCCTCACCCGTCCAGTGTTATTGGCCACAATATTCTTGGCATGATTTATGTCTTCCTTTGAGTGCTACAGGTCCAGAATAGTGGAAATTGAGGCACCTCTTAACCAATATTATAGGCCTGTATCTTTTGAGACCTAATGATTCAACACCAGAAACTATTCCATAGTAAACCTGCTTTCACAATCCTCGATCCAGAACTGGTGTGATTTACACATGAATTGGAGTTTAGCTACAATGTGCTCAAAGCAGTTTCTTTTTGGCATCATATTTATCCAGATTCTAATCTATCGCCAGGAAATTCATCCAAATTGTTGACTATCACCCAAAGAATCAGCGATGTGAATCAAAACAATCAGGAGATTGTCGTGGAGTTAGCTTCCTCAATAGTAATAGCACCATAATCTTTTCTTCATGAAAGGTGTGCGTAAGCTTCCGCAAATAATAATGCAGCGACTATGAATGCAAGAATGCTCGCATTCAGGGTTCAGAATCTGAAGCTAGATAAGGTTGCATATTAACATGAACAATAGCAGGTAAAGGATATGCCATTGTTTTTCCAGAGCCTGTATCAACAATACTAAACAAATTTCGTTCTTTGAAAGCCATGGGCTGCAAATACTATTCCATTGTAAGGATATCAACACCCACAGCACATGTGTCGTTCATTGTTTGCTTTATCTCTTTATCAGATTCTTCAAGACCCAACATTATGGAAGATTTGGTCACCATTTCTCCCTTGAATCCCTTCACATGCTTCAATATAAGTAAGCTCTGGTCATACCCTCATCAACATATCTACATTGATGAATTTGAGCAACAATGGCCCTCCAACCTTACGGTTGTCAACATCTTGATGTCGGATTAGCTAAACACTTGCACACCTTTTAGGATCACGATGAATAAGCTGGGCTATTTCTGGTTGACCACATGGATTTACAACTTCCTGTCCTCCTTGAGTTGTAACAGCTGTATGTTGAAACCACAAGCTGTTAGCGGAGGGGAGTACTGGCTGTAAGTGGTTTTTATGAAGGGGCCTCTGCTGTTTACCATGTGTTGTTTACTAAATACTAATCAGTACAGATAGGTGTCCATGAGGTATGTATAATAATTTTCTTTTAAAGGATCCATCATAAGATGTAGTAGGGTTGAATTTATGGGTTTATATTTTAAGAAATACCCTAGTATTTAGAAACCTTAATCTTAAGTATTTGTTCCATATGATTTGATTTCTAGGGCATGGGATAAACTCTAGAATGACATAAAGGGAAAAGAGTATGATCTAAGGTTTGAATTTAAGAAACCCTAAAAAGGCCTCTTGATTACATAAAAACCCTAGAAAAGTAACTTGACATCATGTTTTGGAATAATATATTGCTTGGGTTACTTGTTAAAATAGTATTGTATTTCCAAGAAGAAAAAAATGGATGGGGTGATCCATTTGAAGGCATGATGTAGCTCTTCGTAACACCTCATAAATCATGGAGTCGTTGTGCAAAAACTTTATTAAATATATGCCCTAGATTTCTCAACAAATAACATAATCAAACTCACACAAATAAATGGTTGAATCTTACATTTTGCATAACATTAGATGTATATGGGGGCATTAATGATCCCTGCATGCCAACATTGGTTGTATTGAGGGGCATAAATGAATCCTGCATGCCAACAAAATGCACGCTTAGTAAAAACACAAATATTAATAAATATATATAGTGAAATAAGTTAACTAAATGCACAAAAATATTGATCAAGTTTTACCACTATCATTACCTTAGATGTATTATAAGGTGTTATAGGGGTTGGAATGACTTTAGCGATTGCCTGCATTCCACAAACATAAATTAGATAATACAATAAGGAATATAAGATAATTGAACATATAAAAGACAATATTCAAGCTTACCTCATGCATCATCATAGCAGCGTCCTGCCCTCGTGCATTTGTTAACATTTCCATAAAAGTAGTGAATATCATTGAATCCCCCATAGTAGCATCAGTAACACCCATGGGTACATTCTTAAGAAAACACATAATAACATAAAAATAAGAATGGGGGATTCAATGATATTCACTACTTTTATGGAAATATCATTAGAATATTTCCATAAAAGTAGTGAATATCATTGAATCCCCCATTCTTATTTTTATGTTATTATGTTATTATGTGTTTTATTCCTATCTGTGTCTTGAATCCTGTGTCTATTAGGTCCAATGAGAATATTTTCCTTGTAGTTGATTAGGTAAATAATTCACTCAGACAAAATCCATTTCGTGGCAGCCAAGAAGAAGTCTCAGTTTCGAATTAAGACACAGGTAAAAATAAGAAAACCTTAATCAAAAAACCGATAAGAAAATAGAATCGGTAACACCAAATATATATGTCTTTCAAGTAAAACCTTAAACATTCAAATTACTTGATGTTCATTACAATTAAAAACTCAATACTTAACTTGTAAAGAAAAATTATATTGCAGTGAATCCTTATAACCATCTTAAAGTAAACATAGTGATCGAAAAATGTCATCCTCACAAGTAAAACATTAAACATTCAAATTACTTAATGTTCATTACAATTAAAAACTCATATGTCTAACTTGTAAAGAAAAATTATATTGTAGTGAATCCTTAAAACTATCTTAAAGTATACATAGTGATCATAAAATGTCATTCTCGGATGAAATCTCCTCATCTGATGGCATATATACCCCATCATTAATAGACCCTAAATCCACAAATAAATTAATACCATCATTTTCATAGTCTTCATCACCTTCAACTACAGGTAAATTAAAATCAATGAATTCATCATCTTCATGGATTTGATGCCCATGTGGTTGCTCATGTCCTTCAAAAACTTCAATAAACTCGTCTTGGTCTTCATCTTGGTGATATGCATCATTGACAATAAATTCTTCATCATCTCCATCTTGGCCATCTATGTCTTCAGGGGGAACTTCTGCATCTTCAAGTAAATCATGGTCCTCTACATCTTGAACAAATGTTACTCTTCGTCCTCTTGGATCATAATCAATCACAAATGACCAACCAGGTTGTTCTAAATTTGGAATGAGAAAATTTTGGTCACATTGACTTGGAAACACATAAGGTTCAAAAGTGGCTTCAAACCTAGATGTATTGATCATGTGGAATCCATTATCATGGAGCAAGATAGTTTTTTCTTCTCCCACTTCAATAAGCTTGTACCATTCAACACGAAAAATAACTTTCTTGAAAGACATAAAATCAAGCTCAATAATGTCCTCCAACACTCCATAGTAGCGAAGTATTCTTGTGATTGGTTGTCTATCATTTGCACGTGAATGACATTCCACCTCAAATGATGCTGAAACTCCACAATCATAAGTTTTTCTCTTTTCATCAACTTTTCTGATGCGAAAATGATGACCAAAATTCCACATTCCTTTGTAATATCTTACCTAAATTCATATAAATATCAACTAATTAGATTCAAGGATATGAAATCTAACAAAAAATTTATTAAATATATGCAATATATTAATATATATCACCTCCCCATTTATGGATCCTTTAATGAAATTCAATTGTTTTTGTGTTACTCTATTATTCCCTTTTGTTGCCTCATGTTCAATATTGGCCTTTAGCCAATTCCACGAGCATCTCTCTGGCCACTTTCTTTTATGGCTTGCAGGCAATGCTCGAGTAGTGTTTTGACCATGTCTATTATATATATTGGCCCATGCATTTTCATCTTCTAATTTCTTTTTTTCAGCGTACTTCTCCATCCATTCCAACATAAAGTTAGAATTGTATGAAACATACAAATGTAATGCCTCCCACTCCTTCGCATCTACAATGAAAAAAAATTTCGTTCAATGAATTAATAATTATTTAAACCCATGTAATATAAAACTTAAGATACAAATAACTCCTAACATTTTTTTATACCTTTTATCCTATTTGAAGTCCCTTCTCCCTCTAATTTTTCTCCTTCAAATGATTGAGATTGGTTATAATTCCATAATCGCGGAGCTTCAAGATGCAATTGAGGTAAGTACTCACTCAAATGAACCATGGCCTGGAAAACCATGTACCCCTCAACTATGGACCCTTCTGGTCGAGCCTTTTGCCTCACAAATTGTTTCAAGACCTTCATATATCTCTCCACGAGCCACATTGTTCGAATATGAATAGGACCACATTGTTCAATCTCTTCTACTAGGTGTACAAGGTAGTGCTCTTGAGAATTAAAGAAGCTTGGAGGGAAGCACATTTGAATATCACACATCAAAAGTGAAACATTCCTCTTCCAATACTTCAAGTCATCCTGATGTATCTCTTTAGATGAGACCCACCTACAAGTATTACAATAAAGACTTGTTATTTCTTGTAAACCAAAAGTAGAAACTCATATAAAGGCATAATCAATGTTGCACTTCAAATGATAAGAGTAATGGAAGAGTATGCATGATGGATTGAAAAATACCTCAGATATTTACATAATTTGTAAATAGTCAAAGTGACAGTGTGGTCAAAAGTACTTGGTATTGCTGCAGGCAACACATACTGCATGACCATTAACAAATAACCATGTTCAAATATGCATGAACTAATTTCATCACTATACTAGCATGTCTATTAACAAATAACCATGTTCAAATATGCATGAACTGATATTATCACTAGGATATACAATTTTATAATTAAGTTTCCAACAAATATAACATGTGACAACGTTACCTTTATCCAATTGTGCCAATCATGTGTTTTTAGGCCTGAGAACTCTGATCCATCTCTTGTGAATAAGTTTTTTAATGTCGCACCAAAGCCAGAAGGAAATCTTATGCTTTTCATAGTAGAAATTATGTTTTCTTTCTCATTTGATGTAAATGTCCATGGAGCATGAACATATGAGTTGTCTTCGTGCAACCACATGTTCGGCATGATATTGGCAACTCGAAGGTCCTTTCTTAACTTTATTTGTGCTTCAATGTTATTTCCATTTAGATGTTTCCACAAGCACTCTGCCACATTTTTCCCGATGTGCATAGTATCAAATAGGTGGGCTATTGGCAAGCTCTCATAATATTCTAATTTGTAGAAAATAGAGAGTCTTTTCATTCCTAGGGGAAAGCCTGTCCCTTCTTTTTTGTCATACATCGCTTTCCACCTAGCAGGGTTCATCTTTATTGGCTTCCTCATTTCCACTTCCTTTCCATTGAACATATGTTTATCACGCACTCGATAGCGATGATTTTGTGGTAAGAATTGTCGATACTCATCATAGACAGTTTTATTGAGATCCCTTGACTGCCTATGCAACAATTTTGGCCCACATGATGGACAGCCATGTTTCCCCTTTGTTTGTAGTCCTAAAATAAGATTGGAACCCATATTTAGTAAATGCTAAAATGAACATAATAATTATAAATGTAATTTATATTATATTACCACAACAAATAGAGAGCCCTGGGGCATCATGAATTGTCCAGATAAGAATCGCATGAAATAGGAAGTTTCTATCATTGATAGGTCTTGATACATCAAACATATTTACACCATCCCATAATTCACGAAGCTCATCAATGAGGGGCTCCATGTATACATCCATATCCTTTACCTGATATTTCCCTAAGTGAACAAAGAGTTATTTATTAGGATTAACTGAATTGAAATATTTTTATATAATCTTCAAGAAAACATTGCATTCACATGTTCTAGTACCTGGTATGATAAGAGTTAACATTGCATGTTCCTTTTTCATTGCCATCCAAGGGGGGAGATTGTTGTTTATAATTAACACTGGCCAAACAGAATATGTTGTTCTAAGATCTCCAAAAGGATTTACGCCATCCATTGCTAGAGAAATTCTTGCATTCCTTGGCTCATTTTTGAAATGTGGCCATTTTACCTCAATATCTTTCCAACATTTACTATCCGCAACCATACGCATGACACCATCTTGGCTCCTCCCTTGTGCATGATGATCCATATATTTTGCCAACTCCTTGCATTTGAACATTCTCTCAAACCTTGGCTTTAGTGGAATGTGTGGTAATACTTTATAAGGAACCTTCTTAGATAATTGATCTTGACGATACCTATTTGTGTGACACTTTGGGCATTGTTGTAAATTTGCATTATTTCCATAGTACAATATATGGTCATTTGGACATGCATCATATGTCTTGTACTCCATTCCAATGTCTTTCATTATTGAAGATACTTCTCTATGAGAATGAGGCAACTTATTGTCCTTTGGAAGTATTTTGTTTGCCAAAAGTCTGCATAGTGCAACAAATGATTTTTATAAGTATACACAATATTCAAAACTTTTAAGACATCTAGAGAATTAATTTATAGGAATATCAATCCAACCTTAATATATCAGTAAAGCATGTGTTTGTCAGTCCATGTGTAACCTTCAAGTTCAACAACAACATAAGTGTCGCCAATATAGAAGATTCAGCATTTGCATAAAGAGGTGTCCTAGCCAAATGAGCTAGGGGTGAATCAACAACTTCTTCAAAAGATGTGTAGAAGTCTTGGATAAATTCATTGACACCAGCCTCATTTATCTGCGAAGTGGCTTCTTCCATAAATGTGTCTTGTCCTTCATCTTGAGAGTCGCTATTATCAATATCATCCATTGGTTCTTCACGAATATTGGGAACTAGAAGCGGCTTTTCATAAATAAAAAAATCAAATGAAATGATTAATAATAATGTATTAAATAATGTGCATATTTATTTATTATAAGAATAACAATTTGTTACTTATAATGTACCTCTTCTATATAAACTTCATGTTCCAATCTATGGATACCAACAAGCCTTCGCTTCTTTAGTTTCCTATTTTGGCACATTTTGCAACTGCAATATATCATTTCATTGAAGTATTCATCTGTACCTGGAGTAGGTCTTGTTTCCTGTTCATCTGAATATTCGGATGACGATGTGCTATTTCCCTAAATGCACCACGTTTTTTAAACAATAAGACTGCAATTTTTAACTTGGGTATTACTTATTTTTCAAGAGAACATGACCAATGAATAAACATAGGGAGTGAATCTATGAATATGTAGTTTTACAATGCATTTTTTGGCTCTTTGATCACTTGATTGTTTGTACTTTTGTTTTTTTGTTGTTTCAAGGTAGTGTTTAGTGCTTCTGTAGGAATTAGATATGAAAAAAAATTGAGAACTAGGTTCAAAACCCTGAACAAAACTCTACCAATGTGTTGAGTGAGCATTGAAGATCTGTCCAACACTTTGAGGCAAGCTTATCAGAGTGTTCCAACAAGCATTTAACTACTCACAAACAAACTTTTGAAGTATCATTTTAAAGTTATTTCTAAAAACAAATCCAACCTCTAACTAAATCAACAACATAAATAATACAAATACCAAAAGCAACATAAATACCTGGTCTGCCATTTTGTATAGAATAATGTAATAGAAATCAGCAAAGAAAAGTTTGTGGACACTAGTTAGGATCATTGCTTATGCTATAGGAATAAATTGCTACATTCATGGACATCTGAATTGGATTGTTTAGTGATCCTGGTGGATCTTAACTGCAAACAAAAAAACATCAAAAAAAGACCATCTCGAAGCCAAAGGATTTATTTTCAACGGAATTTGTATTAGGTGTTTCAATTTGTATTTTTCAATTCATTTGGACAGGACGGTACACAATGGATAAATGTACCGCAGAAACAAATGGAAAGGTTGTCGGTTATAGCAAATTTTTTCAAAGACCCTAGTCATCGTTTATGGCTGAAGATAGTCCATACTTTATTAAGTACACTCTCCATTTTGCAGGTAGAGCCTACTATCAAATAATTGTGAGACAACATGATCATTTTCTTTTAAAAACCATTACCATTAAATGGGAAAAACATTGTAATTGTTTAACAAGTAAGAAAGTTAAGGTCAACAAGATTGTAAAGTTCATTCCTGTGTTATGGTTTTGGAGGATGGAACCTGAAGAAATTATGTTCTCTTCTACTATTTATAATTTCACTTGACAGTGGTGATAACAGATTTTTGTTATGCCTGTCACTCAAAACCGAGAACAAACTGAAAGTTGATGTTACTGCAATTCAAGAGCATGTCCACAACGTGGAATTATTAATAGTAAACTACTTGTGTTGAATTTAACCTAAATTCATTGAAGGTAATAATTCTGGAGTTTGATTTAAGTGGGAAGTCAAAAGGAGTAACCCATCTAGCTTAGTAGTTAAAGCCCAAGGTTCCTAATCTTGTAGTCGTGGGTTCGAACCCTACGTTTGGCGTGTTGTGTTCATTTAATGCATATTTTGAAATGAAATATTTCTGTCTCTGGATTTCTTATTCTCTGAGCTCCTGTTTGTTAGAACCGTCAGGATTTATTATTCTCAAGCCCCTGTTTTGGAAAAATACTAAACAACCATCTCTAAGTTTAACAGACAACAATCATCTCGCGTAGTGGGTTCAAACCCCAAGCTAGGCGGGTGTCGTTGTCTATCAATCAATTTCCAGTTTGGGAAAAATTCAAAAAAAGCATCTTAGGGTGTGGATTCGAATCCCATGGTATGCGGGTGTTCGTTGATCATTTAGATTTATCCTCATCCAAGATCCCTGATTCGAACCCTAGGTAGGCGGGTGGTGTTAACTATCAAGCTTCTATTTTGGAAAAATACAAAACGAGCACAAAACAAACATTGGCTAAAGCCAAATCAAAGGCGTTAATAATGCTCTACAGGATATAAACATTATTCTCCAAAATTACCACCAAAACCATAAACCCTCACTAAAAACCCTAGAGCTTGTAAACATTATTCTCCAAAATTACCACCAAAACCATAAACCCTCACTAAAAACCCTAGAGCTTGTAAAATTACATTCACAATCAGCAACATCCAAGAGCTTTTGAAAGCTGTAGCAAAGACAGGGCGAAAACCTGGATACCCTATGCATACTGGGAAGCAGTAGGGACTGACACACCAAATACAGGATTTACTTGAACAAAATGCCTAGGATATAAAATAGATTAGAAAAGAAGGTCACCGATTTATACACCAAACCTATATAGGGACATATATCAAAATATCAAAAAAACAGAGCACACCTGTAAATTTTCAGAGCATTAAAACCCAGGCCGGAAGGAGAAATAAAATCAAGCTCCGACAAGGAAGTGGAGGATAATTTTGATTCAAAGAATTCTTACCTTGAACTGAGGTAATGGGATTCGATCCCTCTGAAGTCTGCGCGCTATTGGAGTGTGGTAATGGGATTCGATCCCTCCGATGTCTGCTCACTATTGGAATGTGCGGAATGCTCCGGAAGAAAGAGATTTGTTCTTGAAACTGAAAAGGCAGGGTAGGATGGGAGGCATAAGACCCCCTCCGTGGAATGTGCAGGCTCACTATTGGAATGCGCGGAATGCTCCGGAAGAAAGAGATTTGTTCTTGAAACTGAAAAGGCAGGGTAGGATGGGAGGCATAAGACCCCCTCCGCGGAATGTGGCTCTATCTAGAACCTACGGCGCTAAAACTTACGCTAATGTAATTACGTAAGTCTTTAACCATAAAATCCATTGATATTATATTGTTAACTGTGTTCTCATCGGTATGAGTGTCTTTTACATTTATTGCTTCTTTACACCTTGAGTACTATTATTTCTGATATTTTTTTTTGTTTGTTTTTTGTTGGAAGAGTTTGGTAATACAAATTTTTTAATTTTAAGTTAATAAAAGTTTTATTTTAATGCAAAAATGAGTTTATTATAAATATTTCATTTATAATGCTAGTAATTTTATAAATTTAAAATTATTTTTCTCAAATTTCAAAGTGAATGGTACAAATACATAGTCTTAAGGGTCAACCTAGTTAGTTGAGTTCCCATTGTTAAAAAATCTTTTCTATTAAAAGGTCACTTGTTTAATTATCTTGACGTTATTGGAGTAAGACTTCATGGTCGAGCTTATAGGTTATGATCCTTTCAAGTAGATTTGCCTGGTACAAATTGATACATATTTTATATGTTTTATAATGTTGATAATATAATTATGTTGGAGTGGAAGAACATGAAGAATTGTCCATGTTCTCTTGATGGTTTCAGTGAACTCGTGGTTTTTCTACAAACGGCAAATGGATCATGGATTCAAATTCGGCTGCCACAGTTAACCCTGAGATTAGATCAGCTAAATCAATAAATCGAGTTGTCACAGCTAGCCATGAGACAAAGGATCGATACATCAGCTCAATTAATCAAAGTATCAGTCACATTAGGGATTCAGGGCACTAAGCTAGGATTTTGGATAACAGATCCTACTTTCTTTTACCAACTCGATACCGCCAGTGGTTTTTCCGACTCGAGAAGGAATCGAAAACTTAGACTTCGAGTAAATTTTATTAAATCTCAATACCATTTATGTGGGTAGTTTAGTATTGAGCATATTTTGTTTTGTTTAAAGCGAAATTCGACGATTTTTACGGATGAACGAGGGATTGTTCTTTTAGGGCTTCATCAAGGTTCATGCATTATTTTCAATGAGGATATTTAGTGAGTGGCCTCATCCCAAAATGGAAAACAAATCAATAGTAAATGTTAAAAATGGCAAGGAAATCTCATATTTTGTGGAAACAAATCATTTGGGCCAAGTCAAAATTGCCTCAGCAAACACAACAGGGAAGTGGATTTGGGTAACTACAAAACAATATCAGGGCATTTTAAAGCGGAGACTTGCCCACTTTAAATGGGAACAAGGAAGAAGAAAAAATTCCTAGAGAAACTAGTAGACATATAATAAAAGTAAACAAAATCTTTGAAATGCAAATTTCATCCATGGAACAATGCCTCCCTGAAGATAACATCAAACAACTTCGAAAAATCTACAAAGTAGAGGAATAATTTTGAAGAGAAATGTCTCCCCTCCTCCATGATGGCACAAGTGTTGAAGATATAATTGATGGTTTGATATTGAAGTCAAAATCCTTCCTGAACCCTTGAGCCAAAGAGGTCTCTCCTCTAGTATCTCTAAAAATATCCTATGAAGAGTCATAGCATTTAGCTTAGAAAGTATGACCCACCATGATCATATTAATAAATGACAACCACTAAACTAATGTGATAATGTATTCAGAATTTCCTTGCAAAAAAAATTAACTTCTTGTTTGCCCCTTTTTTGTAGTGAAAGTAGATTTCTTGATTGTCTCCATCATATTATGCCCCAACACTAGCTAACCAACATGACAACCCATTCACAATAAATGTCATCGACAATGATGTCAAAATGCGCAAATGAATTTGTTAGTTACCCCTTGTTGTGTATATCTCTTGCCAAAGAAGAGGAGTCTAATCTACTCTTCCTTGGCAAAGAACAATTGCCATTGTCCTTTCCACCTGCCAGAACGAACCTCGCAACCTTTAGCATCTTCATGACATCCAAACATACAACTGAATCCACCTCCTCTGATCACATTGCATTGGATAACTCGTCCTCATTCCACCATTTTGATCAACTATCAAAGCCTAGAAACCCTTGACCCTTGCAAAAAAACCTTTGCAAAGTCCTCTCCATTCACATCTGATTTGGAACGTTGCAAAAAAGTACTACTAGCGTATAATCTTCTCCCTCATGTGGTTCATTGAACTCATAACATCCTTTCAAGTGGTGAGATAAACAACCATTAGTGTGTTCACGATTTAGAATACCCTTTTCTTTCTATTACTAAATAGTCAATACTACTTCATGCCTAGTTTAGTACATATCCCCTAGTTTTACCAAATACTTATTTTAATACCTCCAAAACCTATAACCCTCTACCCAAAATCCCCACCCTTTACAACAACATTGCTTCATGAAAGGCATTTTACATTGCTTCGTAATTTTTCCTTTGTATATGAGAAAGATACTAAATGTTACTTCTCCCTTATCCAATATAATGCTCTTGATTACAAATTGAACAATGTATCATGATATTTCCTTTCTCTCTTCGTGTGAACTTGCTCAATTAGCATCTAAATACCTTGTGAGATAAAAATCAATGCATGTATTGTATTTGGTATTGTGTCAATTATTCATTTTTAATGTCTTAATAATGTGTTAATTGCCTTCCAATGCATGGTCAGTCTCGAATTAAAATTTTGACATGGAAAATCCCAATTTTGCAATTTTGGGAATCAGAGGCACATTGCAAGGACAATGTGTATCCATCTTGGTGGATAGTGGGGCAACCCAAAATTTTATTGATGCACAATTGGTGGAGTGTAGAGGCATTCATAGATTTATATATATCCTGAACAACGTGGGCGATAGAGGATGCCCATGCTTCACCTCAGTTATCTTCTTAGTTGTTGGTTCGATATGTTGAGGATATGGTTGATGGGAAAAATGTTGAGGATATGGTTGATGGTTCGATATTGAAGTCAAAATCTTTAACCCTTTAGCCAAAGAGGTGTCTCCTCAAGTATCTCCAATAATATCCTATGAAGAGTCATAACATTTAACTTGGAATTATGGCCCACCATGATCATCTAATAATTAATTGAAATAGCACTAGACCCCAATTTAGGGACTGGGTGGATCATATTGTGAGACTATGCTAGTGGCAACCCTAAAAAAATGACTTGAAAACCCCTTGATTTTCTACCTTAATGGAATTCATATCCCAAATTTCTTGTTGGATACGCAAGTCCTAGAAAACGTGACAAGGAAGATGAGAGGGAGTTGACTGGGTAGTCAAGGGACAAAACTACACAATTTCTTGAGACAGTGGGTTCTGGCTGAAGGAAGGAGATTGGAGGAAATCACTTTGTAGTTTTGAATGCTAAGGGAGGTTGGAATTTCTGCACATTTCACAGTTCCAACAAGCAAGGGAAAGTCTTGAGGGTTACATATGTGAAGTGCAGAGTTCAAGAAAGTTGGATGAGGCTAGGTTGCTAAGGAAACTCCAAAATTTGGCGAAGTGTGGGATTAATGAAACTGATGTGAACAGTGATAAAACTTGACTATAATCACACACTTGAAAACTTAGAGATACAACATAGACCATCCAGAACATATAACGCATACTTCTCTTAATGCAACAACCTTTGTGGCAGCTTACGATAAGTGTGACTCTGATGATAGACTTTGGGAGGATAAAGGCAACACTTGTGTAAGAGTGTGTGAAATGAGTGTGAAACACATCTATGTGGTGAGGACAACCCATTCTCATAAATATTTCCCCTTGAAGAAAAACAAACCTCCCTTTGCATGACAAGCGATAACTCCCATGCCCAAAGATGACACATTCTGTGTAAATATAAAAGCATGAACGACTCTTAAGATCGAAAAGGGGAGCTTGAGATCATAAACTTACCAATAACTAACTAAGAAACAATCGATCACAATATCCATAGTAGGTTCTGATATTTAAGTGCAGGCCAAAATTTTGGAGGGTGTTGCAGTTGCTACAATAGAGCCTTCACCTTCTTGCTAGCTTCTTTTTTAACCAGTGCCTTGAATTATACGAACTTGGATAATGTGTCATCTTTCTTCCACATGAAGAAGATCCAACACTTCCGTGAGAAGTCATCAATAAAAATGACAAAATATTTGTATATGGCAGTGGAGGTTGTCGAGAAAGGTCCATAAACATGACAGTGGATCCTTTCTAGGACTGCATGTGCTTTGTTGTCAGGATCATGGAATGTGGATTTTATGTACTTCCGCATTTTACATCCTTTGCATACTGTTGGGTTGTGTTATATTCTTTCCATGACTAGCCCACGTAGTTAACCGGGGGGTTAGAGGGAGGGAGGAGCCTGCCTTCGTTGCACCGATTGTGTACTGGGGGGGGGGGGGAGTCACAGGGGGTTTGAGGCATACCTGTAACCCCACTTTATGGGGTCTGGGGCAGCGCCCTGGAAAATTTTGGTTTTGGACCCTATGTTAGGATGGGCGGACGCACCTATGGTTTTGTGCATGATTTTCGCACATGTTTTTGGACGTGATGGTTTTCGATCCATGGTATTAGACGCAATGGTTTTCGGTCCATGGTATTGGATGCTTCGGCATGTAGAAATATGTATTATAACATTGAAAGGAACATAATGAAAAAATCAAGCTGGTAGTCCATCTCATGGGCTATCAGAAACAAGGCTCCCTATGAAATGTGGTATGGCCACATTCCTTCAGTGAGGCATCTCAGGGTTTTTGGTTCCTCCTGTTATGCCTTGATACCTAAGGAACAGATAAAAAAACTTAGTGCAAGGAGTCACAAATGTATCTTCTTTGGATACTCATACCTCCAAAGAATACCATCTCTACGATAAAGTGAATAAGAAGTTTATAATATCTAGAGATGTGATCTTTCTTGAGTCTTCCAAGATTGACAATGTTGTTGAGTGGCAGCATAATCGTTTGGATATATTTGAACATGCAAAGTATTTTCAAGAGTTTTATAGTGAGATTCTACATCTCCTTCTCTTAGCTCTATACTTTCTATGAAGAGCCTCGAATAAATCAGGTTGAAGGAAATTCCTTCCCCTGCTTTGTCAAGAAAGAGCTAAGACACTGCTGGCAGCAGGTAGCCAAATCTGACAAGTAGTGAGGGTACATGTAAGATACAAATCAAGGATTAATGCAAAGGAGTGTACTGACTATATACATATCATCAAACATATTTCATCCCACTTAGGATTCCTTGCATCATGCCTGGTTAGTCATAAGATCATGTTGGTCACAACCTCCGTAGCTTAAATAAACAAATGGTAATACTCTTCATCTTCTAAGTTATGTAATAAACAAGTGAAAGGGAGCAAGACATTAAGAGGAAACACATGGAATGACTTTCAGTTCTTTCAACCATGCATGTCATTGAAGACAGAATGATTCGACAATGATAAGAAACATTTTAAGCTACACTAAGAGGTGTATTTCAAGAGATGTGCTTTGTTTTCCATACCTAGCCTCCAAAGGGTTATGCATCAGATGGATTCTTCATGCGGTACTGATATTCTCTCATACCTTCGGTTTCTCAGTCTTCTTATTTTTCTCCTTAGCTCCTTGAGAGTCATCTATCATGTCATCATTCTTCATGGCCCCTGAGAGACATAATTGTGTAGTTTCAGCGGGCAATGACTATTGCAGGAGTAGCATCATTAATATAGTTGGTTTACACTTGGCACCACTGCACTTGGTGTTTGCTTGCTATTTTTTGCTCTTTTTCTCCTATCATCACTGTTTAGTACTTAAGGTCATCATTGTCTTGACATCATTGTGCCCCCTAGGCATTTGTCACAGAGAATTTGAGGCCTTCACCCTCAGTTTCTATTAGGACATATTACTCCTCCTCGTCAAGTTAAAGTACATCTTCTGAGTCCTCCATTGAGTCCTCATTTTGACTCTAGTTCTACTGATTCTTCCAATTCTTCCTTTCATTCCGCATCTTCTCAATGTTATACCATCACCATGTCAAGCACCAATGCGGGTGTGGGAAACCAAGGTGGTAACCCAAGTACTAACTAGGGTAACCCCATGAACGTAACCTTCACTAATATGGGCACTCCTACTCCATTGCCTCCTTTTATGGCTAGTTTGAGTCTCCCTAATTCAGCCAACTCATCAACGACCCCCTTCTTCATGACCCAAATTGGCCAGTTATGCCTACCAAGATTCCTTCCGACATCCCCAATTTTGAAGGTAATCCTAGAGAAGATCCCACAAATCATGTTCACTCATTCCATATGTGGTGTTCATCCAATTCTATCATATAAGACTCCATTTGTCTTCGCCTTTTCTACTGCACTCTTACTGGAGCTACTGCTAAGTGGTATGTCGATCAAACTAGATCCACTCATTCCACTTTTGTGACTCTTGCCAAAGATTTTATAGCCTATTTCAAGTTACCTTTCTGTTATGACACTAGTAACAAAATTTTCACTTCTTTTTGTCAAACTTTTTCCATTGGCCTATCTGATCATGTTCAAGAATGACATAGAAGGAGGAGCATATGTAAAGCTCCTGAATTCTAAGACTGTGTCTATATGGATTGGTACCTTAAATCTCTTTTGGGCCCCATTGCTAAAGAAGTCAATTCTCACTTCCCTTGATCTGAGGAATATTCAAACCTTTTCTATAAAGAAATAAGTTTTTTTTCTTTAGAAAACATACAGTTTGAGGTTAAAAAACTTGTAAAGGGAAAATTTAAGAACATCAAAAGCTACCAAACAAAAATCTTAAAAATTGCTTTGCATGTCCTTTTTTATTTAACAATCAAGCAAGACTTCCCTAAACCCTGGACTCAAAGCTTTATTGTACCTACTTTTAAAAGTGGGGATTGTAGAAATTAATGTGCAAATTCTAACTGCTCATGAAATTTTCTAAATCACAAGACTAGAAGCTACTCTACTGATCTGCAGAAGTAAATTCACGATTGAGAACTCATATCATTAACACGCATCAAGATTCAACACACATACACAGAGATTTATCTAAGGAAAAGCAACTTGCCCTGAGAGACAAACAGTTCCCCATCTCCTTTCCATACTTCCAACCCGAGGAGAGTACACACGATAGTTGTGAGTTGTGTCTGTGTACCTGTTGAAGGCTCGAAATTCTCTGCCTCAACATTATAAGGGAGACCACCTAGCCGGGAACTTAAAGTAGCTCATTTTTCGTTGAAATGGTGGTTCTAACTGGTTAAACTAGGTCCAGTTACCTTCTTTCTATCGCTAATGGCTTAAAGTATGCCTTTTACTTACCAATAGAGAAGAGACGTCAGATCAATGCTCTTACTGATCACACAAGAAAGTGATCCTTAAGCTGATTTGGGGCTCAGCCAGGCCACAACTAAATTTTGACCCTTTGATAAGAGGACTTCTAGGAATGTAGAATTAAATCTAAATGCAAGAAAAATGAAAGAAATCCTAAGCCTATCTATAGCAAGTCCCGATAGTGATCTGTAACAGCTCTTCGAATGGCTTCCTGAGTCCTTTTTCTATCACCTTCTGCATCTAGGATGGAGCTAACATTATTCCTTATCTTTCTGGCTGTTGTTTGCTTGTGAAAAAAAACTGAGTTCTTGTCACCCCCTTGTAACCATAATTGTCTCGACTTGAGCCTCCATTTTGTTTCCTCTTCTCTGTTAACTCGGTATAGCTGTAAGTAGAGTTCATTTTCCTGTTGTTTGTTCTCTTGGGAAAGGCCATTATCCTC
This sequence comes from Pinus tabuliformis, assembly GCA_031772625.1. Taxonomy (NCBI): domain Eukaryota; kingdom Viridiplantae; phylum Streptophyta; class Pinopsida; order Pinales; family Pinaceae; genus Pinus; species Pinus tabuliformis. The sequence goes on along the minus strand of CM062811.1, from coordinate 853,722,867 downwards.
TATTGGTCTTTGGATACTCTCCAGATTGTTCTTAATTTCTTTTTTTACCTTCTCTGGTTGTTGATACTTTGTTTTAGCCCATTCTTTGATGGCTTGTTTTGTTTTCCGTATTTTTGTTTCCCAAATGAAACCGAGAGAGCCTTCCACGTGTTGGATCTAAGAGCTGTAAACAATTCCTGCAACTGCTGGTATATCATTCCAGAGAGAACTGTATCTGAATGGAATGGACCCAAGTGGCCTATGATTTTCCAGCATTAGAGTTATTGGGAAGTGGTCGGAGGCAGAGCACGTTAGAATGTTAGCATATCTGATGGAGAAAGCAGAGAGAAGTGTAATATTGATGAGAATTCTATCCAATCGCTCCATGATGTTACCAACACCCATCCTGTGGTTGTTCTAGGTGTATCTACGGTTTTTTGGAGGGACATCCATAAGATCATGCTCCTGCATGATATTTTCCAACTGTATTCTATATGGATCAGGCATAAAACTGCCTCCCCTTTTCTCATTGGCGTGGAGGATTAAATTAAAGTCACCTCCTAGAATAATGTTAGTGTTCTCTTCTGCGTCCAGACTATCTTTTAGATCATGCCAACAACTATCCTTATCTCTGCAGTGATTCGGCACATAGATGTTGTAGATGATAATGGCTTGCTGATCTGCTTTATTTTCCAGAGTTGTTTTGATCCAGTGTTGATTTATTGTTTTCGAAATATAGTTCCATATACCTTGATTCCAAATTGTTGCTATTCCTCCTGAGGCTCCTCTTGCCTCACTAATGCTTCCTCTATACTGTCTCTGCTGCTCAATGACTTTATTCATTTCCTTGTGGTTTTGCTTTGTTTCTTGTAACATAATAATTCCTGGCGTCTCAGAAATGATAAGATCCCTTAGGGCTGCTACCTTAGAGGGGTGCCCAAGTCCCCTGATGTTCCAAGATAATATTTTCATCATTGGATATGCGGTATGCGGGGAGGTGCTCGCCCCCCTTGGTCCTTGCTGATTGCTTTTTTGTCATGCTGCCCCAGGATACAAGTTTCTATGGGTGTCTGCGTTCCCATTGCTATGTCCTTTTGTGCGTTCTCATCCCTGTGTTGCTTAGTAGATTTCTTGCATGGGCCAGGTTTCTTGGAGGGTTCACTAGAACCCCCGTGATCTTTAGATGAGCTTCTGGTGATTCTGTTGAGGGGAGGATCAAGAAGAGGCTGAGAGGAAATAGTAAGAGGCAATGAGGATTCGATAGTGTCTTGGCGTTGGCTTTCAGGGAGAGGGGGCTCCTGGGGATCAGGAGGAGAGTGGGGGGATGAGGGGTCTTCTTCCTCCAAAGATTCGAAGGGGTTTGATGTAGAGGGTAATGGATGAGTCAAGATGGGAGGGGAGGAGAAGGATGCAGCTTGGATTTCTGGGGGAGGCTTTGGTTTTGGGCCAGACTGTTTGGGGTTTGCTTTCTTTTTTTTGACTTGTTCCCATGTGTCTTCACTGGCTTCAACATTTTCATTCATTTCATTTTCTTTTAGTTTACTACACCTATTAGCAAAATGACCATATTCATGGCATACCTTACATTTGAACGGGATTTGTTCGTAGTCCAGCTGCTGAATATGGGTCCATTGGTCCACTTTGATCTTGATTGCTTCCGGAAGGCCCTTTCCTAAGTTGGATGGATTGTTTATCTCAGATACATTGAGATTGGTTAAATTCAGCTTATCGGGTTCATGAGGGTAGGAGAGGGAGGCGAAATAGAGATGGGAAGCTTAACAGTCATCCAGAAGGAAAATATATGCCTGCATGTAAAGGTAAAGGGAATGCTAGGGGGGTAATTTGATTCAAACAAAGGGTGAATTATGCTTCCCTGAATGGACATCATGAGACTGTGTTTAAGATTCACCATTCCGAAGCTGCGAGAAGACTAGAGTGTAAGCACAAGAGAGAAGCTAAACATATTGTGGGTTGTGAAGAGGGCCAAGAAGGCCCTTTCTGGTTCTTCCTCTTTTATATTGGAGACACAAGATTTAAGAGTGTTTATAAGATAGCAATAAAGATGAGATGGATTGTCAAGCATATGCTGGCAGGGGTGTTGTTGGACTGTCACAGTGGAAGAAATGATCTAATGGATAAAATGAATGTCTACTGAAAAAGAAAATTTCAATGTTGAGGTGCAACTTGGGAGGGGTAGCTGATGGTTCCCTAAGCTAGGTCAAGTGCTTGCAATGGATTAAAGATCAACTTCTGCTGCAAAGTCTCATGAGGAATATGATTATGCAATAACTGCACCTAAAAAATTGGAAGTCAAAGTCTAGGACTCATTATAAAGAAGCGGTTCAATCAATAACCACTAAGTTTTGAATGGGATCTAAAATTTGACTTTCTCAAAATTGAATGAAGTTGGAACCACTCTGAAACAACTCGAAACAATTAAGAAAGGGATTTTGAGAACACCTGCCATGTTATGTTTCCAGGATAACATTTCACATGCCACTGCCACCATTGCCATCTTTCTTGGTCCAAGTAAAGGGCTCCCACACATAGTTTAGTTTGATAATCGCGGATATCATTCAGGGTGAAATATTGTTCTATTTGTGCTACCCATACTGCTCGATTAGAGCCATCAAATTTATACATGTCCAACTTGGGTGGCCGAGGGTGGGAATGTTGGTGATTTCCATGGAAGTGAATATGATGGCTATATTCTCCTTCGAGGTGTTCATCAATACTATGCACCTCCTGATGATACCCTGTCATGCTCTTGGTGACTAGTTGAAGCGATTTTGAAATTTCTTCCAGTGGTTCCTTGAACGAATCTAACCTTGATTCAAGGCACTTGATCTTCTAATTGGCCATGACTTGAGCTCTGGTTTCTACTATACACAAATCTTGGTCACTTGAAGTCACTCCGAAAAAATTTGGGACCGCCCGAAAAATGAGGCTGACTAGTGAATGGAACCACTGTGATCAGCTCCTTGTCCTGAATCTTATGGGCTAAGTCTCTTGTAAGCATCCTGGGGAGGACCTAGATCTGAATTGTATTGCTACGGTAGAACCTCAACTGGTGGATCTGATCTGGCATATAAGATAATCGGCGATCTTCAGAGAGCTGAGGGAACTATGGTCACAAAGGATTGTCAGGTGCTATAGATCGCAATATACATAAGGTTCCAACAATAATACTCGGCCCAATATTTCAGGGAATTAACTAAGGAGGATCAACTGTACCCTTAGCCATACTACCTAAATACGTTATCGTACGCACAAGTAATCTCCTTGAGTACTGTTCTCAATGTACTGTAGTAGCAAGACAACTGATGGCTTATCTAAGGCCAGGTCTCAATTGAGCCTAGGGGGCTTTCGATATACCCAGAGGGTACGTGGAAGTGTAGTCCATGCGTGGTTCTATCTAATGTAGTACTACTCGAAGGGGTACCCACAGGGGTTACAAGGGAGTCCAACAAGTGTGGCCACCTCTTGTATTTCCTGCGTGCATGCCTCCCCAAATCCACATGTTTATGTGCTCAACGACAAATCCCGTGGTTTAAAGATGCCAGAACACGTCTCTGGCCTTTTTTTTTTTTTTGCAAAAATGGAGGTACCACGAACCTAGAAAGTGCTCTGATACCGCTTGTTATGCTCTTGACCTGCGAGAAATTCCAGAATACCAAATATGCAAAGAAATACAACCCAGAACACATAATAAAATGAGAAATATAGCAAGTATTTTATTATTCAGAGATAAAAGCAATGTTCACTTGCCTCTTCGAGGGGGCAACCTCCAACAGAGCATAGCTCGATTACAAAATAAGACTCGATGATCTTTCCCTTATAACTACGACTATTTATAGCTAAATGACATTCAACAACCTAACGACTAGTGGTCCTTTGCATAACATGGGTTAACCACTTTATTTATTAATTATGGCCTGTTTGCAACTAACTGTGGTCCCTTTCTTAAATGAGGGTTAACCACTTACAATTATTAATACGGGCTTTATTGACTCTTTAACTAACTATGACTATGACTCGACCCTATTGGGTTTATTACATAAATAAAGGGGTTAGGGTTGGACCCTAACACGTAGGGTCAGATCATTAACTAATATGTATAGAGTTATACATAAAATCCACCCCTAAGAATCATCCTTTCATATTTGAAAGTATTTTTCTCGAAAACCCTGTGACATCCCCAACCATGGTTCTCTCGTAAAAGACACTGTATACATGTTTACAAAAATTAAATATTAAAAAGGGATCTGAGTAAAGGACATAGATTAAAGAACTGAGAGGGGGTTGCTTTCTTGGGATGTCAATGGGTTTCTTGTGTAGAAATCTAAATTATTTTTGGTACACTCATTAAATAGATAGCTGGTGAGCCTTAATGGACTAGTCAAGAAATTAATTTGGGTTGGAAGGAAGTAGGCAGACCATGTTTCCTTGAGAAACATTTACAAGGAAAGAAGAACTAAATTAATGAAGTTGTTTGTGCTAGTAGCAATGAAAAAAATCAATCCCAACACAGAAGAGAAGATAACAGATAAATGAGAGGGGTTCAATCTCATTTTTTAGATACACCCTTTCTCATTCAATCAGGAAGAGACAGAATTATCCACTCACTCGTTCAACATATAAGATTCAAAATTGAACAAGAAGAGGGAGGAATGGCAATAAACTATGCTTTTGGTTTGAAATATTGGTGAACAGGTGGTTGTCCTTGGTGAGGAACAATGCCTCTCGAGTCCCTGTAAAGCCATAGGATGGAGATGACTTTCTCTGGATTCCCTCAGTGGTGTAGATGGAGGATTGTGTCCTTCGATTCCTAGATGGAGAGACTCTCAAAACTTCCTGCTATTGATTTACATTGGGCTCTGGATTCCCTTAAGTGAGTGGAACCACTATGTTTTGTTTAAGGGTGGATATTTACTCTCAAGATTCCCTTGGTATGTTTTGAGTGAAGGTATTGGGCATTTCAAATCCCTGTGTTTCCATTTGATTGCTGAGTGGTTGGTGGGTGTAGGAGGGAGGTCCTCTAGAGTCCCTGTTTCAACTGAAAGTTGGTGTTTTATCCTTGAACCAAGCCCCTCATTCTCTAAAATCTGGCTCAAGGATGATAGTTGCAAGTGACCTTAGCTATAATTGGCTAAGGTTGGGTGGAGAGTCCTCATCCCAAACTCAATTTCCCAAAGCATCATGAGATAATTGCTCTTATGCATTGCAACGCCATTAATCATGTGTTACACTCTTGGATTGAAATCACATGTATATGAGAAATGAATATGTATTGTGTTCTAGACTGAATGGTACTCATGATTGTGCTGAACATGGTATGCTTCTTCTCTCATTTAAATTATTATACCTTTGAAATATGTGATAGTACCATTTCTAAACATGACTAATTAACCTGCTAAGAAAAAGGTTAAAGAACTGGAAATAGTACCTATACAACTGAACCAGATTATCACATAATAAACAATAAAATGGTGCATAGAGTAAAGGCATATAAATTTCCCATAAGAACCAAATTCTACCATCATAATATTTAGTATACGAATCCTTTTATTACAGAATAACAGTTACATCGAAGACAAATTGTTGACATGGTCTTTGCATACATATAAATGGATGTACATGCGTTTATGAGGCATGAGTTGATGCCAAGGATGTCATCCTCTTTAAAACATATTAACTGTCGATGTTAGATTAGAGGCTCTTGTAGCCTTGCATTTTCAATAGTCATGGAGGTCTTCGCCAAGCTTCATAGTGCTTCTAGTTATGGAATTACAACCCTGAGGGTATGCCTTGGCCCATAGATCATTGAGGAGTGTTGATCTCCTCAAGCCCCTTTTGGTATTTTACAACTTCAGTGGGCTTTGGATGATAAGTTTGATCGTAAGCTCAGGAGGGGTAGAACTAGTAAGGGATAACAACCCATAGAGGCCATGAAAAAATGTTGGTGTGGATGTCCTAGATTGCAGAACCTATAAAACAAATGAAAAAATGAACCCATGCTTAAAGGGCCAGGTTGGCGCAGAGAATTGCAACAATGTGGACCAACATATAAATTAATTAGACATGTTGATTCCCTTGGTAGGAGGAATGACCTAGACATGGAGGATTCTAATTAGCACGCTCATATCACACCATATTATGATTGGGAAAGGGAAGGGTGACTTTACCAAAACAGGCACCCTAGACCATCGCTCATGGACCAATCAGTGGCAGGGTGGGCGAAGATAAGGCCCACAACCCACATGTTGTGTCACCCCTCCCTTGTGACATCACCGGGAAGGGAAGTGGGGGTGGAACAATTCTCTTGATCCATTGGATCTGATAGAGGAGACGAGGGCTGCTCAATGTGGGGGGTAGAGCCATGAGCTTGAACCCTGATTGCACTGATCCCTGCTAGAATTATTGGTTGTTCAAGTTGCATCGACACAACACATGGAATAAGGCATCGATGAACAAGAACCGTCAAATTAGTGGGGAGATAGTTGGTAGTGAATAGTGACGTGATGTGAAAAGTGATGTGACAATCATAAATATTATTTATATGTTGATAAATAAATGTTTAGATAAATACACACACACACACACACATTTTCCTATGCAAAAATAAAATAATGAATACTATCAAACCAATATCCCACTCCTCTAGTTGAACCAGAGGGGTTGGATTTTCAGTAACAACCCGTTCCACTGGAGAAAAGGGTAGGATGGGGTTGCATAAGTGGTATTGGAACATCTAGGTTCAACACTTGGACTGGATCATTATGAGCAAGTGATGATTTTTAGAAATTACCTAAGCGAGATGTTAGGTGTTAAAAGATAGTCTAAATAAATTAATAACATACCTAAATGGGAATTATTCACTATGTGACATGTTGGAACAACAAAAAGTTTAGCAATCAACATGACTAAACATATTTCTAGTTGTAATAAATTATGAATTTGGCTGGCCTGCAAACTTTAGATGGTAAATTGGTATAGTTATGTGCTAATATGGTTATTTTGTTGTAGGTATATTGTTATGGCAACTCTATAAGGGTAGGAACCTATATATAATTGGTTATTTATTTTAATGATTATGCACTAACAACTTAAATTACTTGAATTGTAATTGATGCATGTGAGATATTGAACATCACGAGTATGTTAATTTGGTTTCCTTGTTACAGCAGGGATTACCATGGCAACTCCATGAGCATCAAATTCATGGCCATAACTATGTATTTATTTATCTATTTTCATTGTCTAATAGTGTGTGTGATTGAAAACACATCATAAGTAGCATAAGACAAAGCCAAAGTAGAAATGAGGACTGGAATGGTCCAGTATAGTTCTTAGTAGTCTCATTATGGAAGTGAAGAGGTCAGGGTCAATGAAGAGGAAATATCAGTTAACCAAGGGGCAGGGATTCACTCTTTAGATTGGATGGATACCCTAAGAAGCCTAAGGGCTAAAGTTAGAAGCTTCAAGGAAGATAATAAGAGGCTAGTGAGAGCTGAAGAGAAGTAAGCTAAGATAAATGCAGTCATTATGAAAAGTCTTTTAGATTTGCAGAGGTAGAGGCAATCCGAGATGAGGGTCAGTTATAGAGATAGAAGGAGCCCTCAGAGATGAGAGGAGTATACCAATGAGGCAGATGGTGGAAGTTCTAGGAAGAGGATTAAGCCTGAAAGCTAGTACACCTTGAAGGGAGATGCACCAACGAGCACCCCAAGAGGAGGAGCCAACATTGATGTGCATCATGCTAAAAAACCATCTAGTTCTACTACTAGGAGGAACTATCATTGTTCTAATCATCACCATCATCATCATCATCCAGGAAGAAAGGAAAATGATTACACACCTAAGGAGTTTAAGAAAGCCAAGCCACTCACATTTGATGGGGATATGACGAAGGTAGAGGATGAAAAATCTTGGTTGTTGGGCATGAAGAAGTTTTTTAGAATACATAACTATTCTAAAAATATGAAAGCTAGAGTTGCCACCTACAACTTGAAGGGAAAAACAAATATATGGTGGGAAGATCTGAAGAATGATAGAGTGATTGTTGAGAGGGAGTTGACTTGGACAAAATTTGAAAAGTTATTCACAAAGCAATATCTTTCTGAACACTATTATGATGGAAATGAAAAGGAGTTCTATGAACTCAAGATGGGGCCATTATTAGATGAGGAATACATCACGAAGTTCCTATGGCTATTGAGGTATGTACCATATCTCAATCATGAGAAAGCAAAGATTCAAAGGTTCATTAGTGGCTTTCATGTGGCATTCAAAGATAAAATTAAGTTTCTGGAACCACTAAATTTGAAGGATGCCATAAAAACGCTGAAGCACTATTATGAGCAAGAAAAATGTAGGCCAGAGATCGAGGGAAAATGGTAGGAAAAGGACAATGCCAGAAATAAGAGAAATTAGCCCAAGAAAAACTCAAAATATAGGGAAGGTAAGCAACCAACCCCTGTAAACCAATTTCAACAAAAAATATAACGTTGTTGTTAAGGAAAATGTGCAACAACTAGCACTAGAGTAGACCAAGTTTGAGGGATGAGAGCCACTAAAATGTTGGATTTCTGGTGAACATCATAGAAGAAGGGATTATCCACATCAACAAAATGTTGGCCCAAAGATCTATAGTGCTCAAGAAGCTTGGACAATAGGTGATATAGCTCAGAACATGCCGAGAGTTTATGTAGTAGTGGACAACTACCAAGCAGACCAGTAGACATCCATTATTAAGAGGGAAGGTAAGTTGCATGACCAAGTTATTTCCATTTTAGTTGATCTAGGTTCTAGTTATAGTTATGTCAACCTAAATATTGTTGGTATATGAAATCTACTTAGGGAATTGAATGAAGATCCATGGTTGGTTCAGTTAGTAACTAGAACAAAAAGGAAAATTTGTCATTGGGTAAGGTCGTGTGTATTTGAGCCTAGTGGCATGCCTATGAAATCTCACTTGAATGTATTTCCATTGGTTGCATATGGCGTACTATTGGGCACAGACTGATTACCCCCATGCCCAAAGATGACACATTCTATGTAAAGATAAAAGCATAAACATAGGTTTGATCTAAAGTGGTCATTGTATTAAATATAAAGTTTTGTCTTAAAATATTTTTGTCTCAAAATGATTTTGTCTTAAATATAAAGTTTTGTCTTAAACTAATTTTGTCTTAAATTGTTTTTGTCTTAAAATAATTTTGTCTTAAATTGTTTTTGTCTTAAAATAATTTTGTCTTAAACTATTTTTGTCTTTAAATTTTTGTCTCAAACTACTTTTGTCTTAAATATAAAGTTTTGTCTCAAAATATTTTCGTCTTAAATTATTTTTGTCTTAAATATAAAGTTTTGTCTTAAAATATTTTTGTCTATTTTTGTCTTAAAAGACAAATCAATTAATATTAATTTTTAATGTAAAATAAAAAATGAGTTTTTGAGACAAAAGACTTTTTTTGAGACAAAAGATTTGTTTTGTCTCAAAAGTGCCCTTGGTGTAGTAGTGAAGGAACCACAAAGAAGAGGAGAAACAACGACACTTCATGGTTTATACATTAAGCCTATTTGGCCAGCCAAGGAATGACTCACCCTACAATCAATATGGCACAAGATTAAGACTCTAGTTCAATTAAGACTATTTCAATTGCACCTCTCAAGTCTAAAAACTAGCCTAAAATCCCACATAAAATATGTGGGCTCCAATCTTCCTTGCAAACAAAAACTGATATAGATATAAAACTGCCCCAATTATTACTAAACTGTAAATTTCATAAATACTTTGAAATCAAAAACTGATATAGATATAAAACTACCCCAATTATTACTAAACTGTAAATTTCATAAATACTTTGAAATGGCGTACTTTATATGCTGAAATCGCTTACTTTAAGAAGGACATTTCATGGTTTTATTCATGAAAGTTTGCGTAGGGCTTGGTGTTTATTGGTTTAAATCTCATATTTCATAGAGAACGGTTAAAGATCCAAGTTAATTGTGGAATTACACTGTTCCAAATCCTTTTTTTACTCAACAAAATTAACCTCACTCTGATTATTAAGCAACATTAAAATTGAGACCATCCTATTTATTAAAAATAACATTAAGATTGTCCATAGCCTCGTTATGAAAACATAGAAAAAAATAATCTAACAACCATACACAATCAAACTCAGACATGAAAGTTCAGATTGTGATTTTCAACTCTCAATTATTAATTATTTCATCGCATATCTGTTATTTTTTTTGAACTCTCTGCTCCTAAGCCTGATGATCCTCCTTTCTCTAACTCCAAACCTACACGAAGTTTACATAAGGTACGGCATTCGGAAAAAAAAAAACCCTAACAAGAAAATTGGTCTGCAAACATGTAAGAATAGTATCGGCAATATTCTGCAAAATTTCCAACCTGGCCCTCTTTGCAAAGTCCGCTTTTAATCTTTCTCTTAGCAACTGGATATCCTCCTACTTTTGTGTACCTGAATTCTAAAAACAGAGTTCATGGACGAGAATGTTGTTTGGCTTATTCAATTAAATAATGAATTTGATTACCTCCCATATTCGATTAATTCGTGTATTTAAAATAATATGCCCGATATTATCATAAATGTTATGTATCAATGTTGGAATCCTTGCCGGAATGCCATGTACCATTTCTCTTGAACCCTACGCATAGCTTACTGGACTTGGTTATAATGGTAAAGATTGAATTAAGCTAGTAGTAATGGTTATAATAGTTTGTGTGGTTCACACAACTAAAGGAATTCAACTAACAAGTAAGAACAACTATATGCTAATCATGGGTAATGAAGCTGACACCCTCCCCAGAATGTCTGGAGTTTCAATAGCTGGCTGTCGTAGGCCATTAAAATAGAGCTCATTATCTTAGTGGGCGTTATCTTAGTGGGCATAGCTACTTGGGTAACTAGACACCCCCAACCGAGTTTTATTTTTATTCAACAACGACAATGATTATGCGTTGAAGAACAAAGGCTTGTCATCCAATTTGTGATGTTAACATCATCCTCTATTATGTAATATTTAACGGCACATTTTCTTTACATCTGCATTCTATTTGGATAGAACACTATGCATAGTGCCACAGAAAAGTGGGTAAAATTGAATAGGGTAATTTTGATGATTCCCATTGATTGTTCTTTTAAATTCCTTATCATTTTCACGTATAAATGTCAATGGTTTTTGTTCTTTGCATTCATCTTATATTTCGACTCGAATAGAGGGCCTGGTAGTATGCCTACCGTGCATACAGAGGAGGCTTTCTTTCCTTTGTTTGGAATACTATCACAATGTTTTGGTAGTTTATGCGTCTTCTTGGAGAGTAATTTTGTATGAAGAGGGAAAACCATAATTAGTCTGGTCTGTAGCAGTACATCTTCAACCATTTAAACACCCAACAATAGCATGATTATCATTCTTATTAACATGTTGTGTCCATTAGACTGGCCACTGTCTCTAACCAAGTTCCACACCAATAGATAGTTGTCCCTTCACGCTATCTTAGGTAGGAAAGAAAGTTAATAAGTCATGGACAAGAAAGAGATTAAGTCAAAACTTGGTTGCCTGGTGAGACTGGCTTGGGAACTCAATTAGCTGGGGTTCGGTCACTTGTTTGGACAAGAATCACTTGAACAGTTGACAACTGGACCGTTGTTTCAGTTCGCTACCCGCAAAGGAGCCATCATTTTCATCCCAATGCCTTCAAAAATCCCTGTTAAAATCGCTCCAATAGAGTGCATTTTTTAATAAAAATCATGAAGTACAAGCCATAAGCTTGTATTGACATCAAAAGGTACGATTTATCATTCTCTATGGCTGCCTGAAAATCCTCGAAATCCTCCGTTCACTCCAAAGAAAATTATAAGCTGGTTTAGCAGGAGAACAATTGGCAAAGTGCTCTTTTCTTATAAATAATATTGCATGAATAAAACATATTTCTCATAAAGACCGATGGACTTGTTCAGCATGGAGTCTTGAGAGGACATGCACCACCAATGTCGGAAAGGCAGAAGAAAAAGACTTCTGTAATTAAACGTTTCTATCTACTCTAGAGTTTCTTGAAAAACATAATCAACATGGTCGGCCCCATCTCCAAATTTGGCGGTGAATTGTTCAAAAAATGTAAGTCTAGTGCTAGGATTTATTACCTTTAAATAGTTGTTATTGGTGTGTTGAATGAATATATGTACTGTATATTTAATGAGATATGCATTGTATATTTTGTGAAGTATGCTGAGTTTAGTCGGAGATGAGAAATTCACTTCAACTTGATTTTATTCCAGATTAAAATAATGAATCTGCTTGATTAAGTTGTTGCTAGATTAAAGCTGGTGCATGTATATATATTCAATAGTTCAATTAGAAAAACAATTGAATGTGTTGTAGTTTGTTATTTTGTTCTTATTGTAATTATTTTATTTTATTTTCATTTTTTTGGCTTAAATTTGTATAATTATGAAATTGTTTTCAAAGTTGATTCTCAAAAGGATTGGGGAGAAAATAATGAAAGAGAAACTGTATACATATAATTTGTATTATAGTCAATCTTTTCGTTAAAAATGGATCACAATTATGATAGTTGTTTGATTTAATTAATTGTTGGAGAATTGGAGTGTTGAAGATCATTAGAGAGCACCAGCGATTGTGCTAAGTGAGATGGAGATTGTTTGTTGGGTATGTATTATATTCATTGTATTACTAGCATTATGCATGATTCATATGCGTTGGGCACAACTAAAGAACTAAAGAGGCAACACCCCATCTTGTCTCGAAGGTTGCACGGGTAGTGGTAGCCCCTAATTTTTTTGCAAGGGAAGTTTCTGCATAATTTTTTGGTGGTTTTGACACTTGTACTTGGCTTTTAGAATTTTGTAGTGCATGATAGTTTAACACATGGTTTTGTAATTTTAATTAGGGAATTATAGTTGTATTTCAATTCAATATTAATGCATTGGGGGTTTATGGATGTCACGAGATATACATATTGTATTTTAACATTGTAAAGTTCCAATATATTGAAAAATATCTCTAGACTACCTAGTTAGGTTTCTAGGATAAAATTATTTATGTCAAATTTGTGTGTGCATGTCATTGCATCTTTTCTATTTTTATTAAGAATCAACTTGTAATAATATATAATCTAGGGTTCAAATGAATAATTAATCATATAGGGTGAAAACAAATATATGGTTTCAAAGTAATTTGGTTTTAGCATGATGCCTTTGTGACTAGGTGTTTTGACTCAGACCTATGGAAAACCTTGTAACAATATGATATTTATAGTATCGATTCTTCTGGTGCAAGGAAATGGAAAGAAGTTTGAATCTAGAGATCCAAAAATTAAATATGAAGAGTTTTATATATTGTGTTATGGAAGTTCAAAATTTAAGACCTTTTTTTCTAGAAAATGATCGTTGCGGATATGGGTACTACCCCGACGAGGATGTCATTAGAAAATAGGGCCAAGTTGAATCAAAATAAAAAGAGTACAAAATGGCCAAAGTTCAAGGTAACCCCCATTTTTTTTAGAGGGAAGTTTTTGGATAAGTTTTCGATGGTTTCTGGATAAGTTTTCGGTGGTTTTGGCACATGGACTTCACTTTTAGAATTTTGTAGTGCATGGTAGTTTAACCCATGGTTTTCTAATTTCAATTAAGGAATTGTAGTTGTATTTTAATTCAATATTAATGTATTGGGGGTCTATGAATGTCACTATATATATATATATATATATATATATATATATATATATATATATATATATATATATATATATATATATATATATATATATATATATATATACATTGTAATTTATAATATACTAATAATATTTCTAATTTACCTACTTGGGATTCTAGGGTAAAATATGTGTCAAATGTGTGTACATGCCATTGCATCTTTTCTATTTTTATTAACAGTCGATTTCTAGCATCTAATCATACAGGGTTCTAACAAATAATTAATCATATAAGGTTAAAACAAATATTTAATATCAAAGTAGTTTGGCTTCAGCATGATGCCTTTGTGCATAAGGGTTTTGGCTTAGACATGTGGAAAACCTTGTTACCATTAGATATTTGCAGTATCAATTTTTGTGGTGAAAGGAAATGGAAAGAAGTTCAAAGCTAGATATCAAGAAATTTAATGGGAAGAGTTTTGTGTAGTGTGGTGTGGCAGCTCAAAAATTAATACTTTTTGGTAGAAAATGATAGTTGTGGATATGGGTATTACAATGATGAGGGTGTCATTGGAAAATAGTACCAAGTTGGATAAAAATACAAAGAGCACAATATGGTTATGTCTACCAAATTCATTAGTACTAGATGTTTGAAGAGAAGCTACAACAAAAGCATTGTGAAGTAAGTGAAAAAAGTAGGGACTCTCTATTAGTCTATGTTCTTGGTGAAAATTTGTAGAACAAACTTTTGTCATTGATGTCAAAAGACTTGTATATATATATATATATATATATATATATATATATATATATATATATATATATATCCATGTAAAAAAGGTCTATTTAAAATAAAAAGTAAATTTATGTATAAAAGTAAAAAAGTAAATTGGTGGCTTGAAATCCATTGTTTTGAAAGCCTGAGTTATTTTCCATGGTATTTAGAAAAATAAAATAAAAGGGGAATTAATTAAATTTCTATGTCTTTTTCAAATTGTCACATCTTTTTACAAAGGGTTATTATAATGAAAAAAGGAGAAAGTATTAAAAGGAAAGATTAAAAAGTAAAAAAAAAAAACAATAATATTATAAATAAAAAAATAAAAAATAAAAGAAATAAAAATACTAATTGAATGTCATTTGTTGAATACTAATTGAATGCCACTTGTGAATTTACTACATAATATCATTCATGGAGTTACAATTGCATTTAATTGATGGAGAAATGATTGAATTTCATTTTATGAGCGAAGATTTTTTCTTTGGTAAGTATATCTAATGGATCCATATGTCGATTTGGTGAAGTGGAAAGAATATATAAACAAGAATTGAGTAGATATGGTGCTTATAACATTTTTTAAGAAGCTATATGCAAGTTGTTGTAATACAAACAAAAACATTGATGTCTCTTGATAAGTTAGTGCCTAGTCGTGGAGATTAGTGTCTCCAGTAAATTGGTGTCTACTAAGATCTAAAGGAGTAGGTTGGTTCCTACCATGGTTTGTACTACTCGGGATTAGTGTCTTCGTTAATTTGTTGCCTTCAAAGGTTTATACAGAAATTTTTTGTAGATTTCTACCAAAAGGGGTTTACATGTAAACCTTATGTTTCATGTTTTCTAGTTAGGATCTCATATGTGATTTTATTATGGTTGAATAATGTTTAAATAAGTAAAATTATATTGTTTCAACACCCCCCACCTTCTCAATATAAGCATGTTCTAAAAAATTAGTATTTTCAAAAAGAATCTAAGTACTAGAAGGTAGATCGTAGGAGCACACATGGCTATTCAAGAAGGTTTCTCTACAAAATAAGCTCAATTGTTTGATGGAACAAACTATGTATTATGTAGCATAAGGATGTATACTTATCTAACAACTCTTGGCTTTGATGTTTGGAAATCTAGTGTGACTAGTTATAAAGCTCCATCACCACCACTATTTGATTAGGCTAGAAAAACATTTAGTGTACATGATGTAAAATTCATGGATGATGTCTTGTGTGGTCTATCAAAACTAGAGTTATTGAGGTGAATTATTCTGAATTGGAAAAAGAAAATTGGGACAAACTTGAATATGGGGATGAAAAGGTTAAGAAGGTAAATCTCTAAGCTCATAGAAGGTTGTTCAAGTGTTTGAAAATGAAAGATAAAGAAAATAATATCCTATCTCCTTCATGTAAATGAGATTTTCGATGCCTTAGTGGACTTAATGAAAATTTAACTTGAAGAATCGATGATTGTACAAAAGGTGTTAATGTCACTCCCTGTATGATTTGATGCCAAAGTTTCTATTATGAAGGAAATGAAGGAACTTAATAAATTGAAGATAAATGAATGAGATTCTCATGACATATGAAATAAGAACTAAGAAACAAAAATCATTAAAGCAAGGAGCAACCTCTAAAGCTTCAAACAAGATGAAGAATAGAGAGTGCAAATTAAGTGGGTCGAATCACATTTTGTGAAGAAAATAAAAAAGGGACATAGAAAATGCAAATGTAATCTATCCTTTAAATGCGTTAGCTATAGTAAATTAGGACATTTTTTTATCTAAGTGTACACACACAAAAGATGAAAGTAGTAATGATGAAAAGGTCCATAACTTAAAGAAAGGAAGCAAAAATCATTAGTAAAAAAATATTCATAAACAAGATGAGCATAAAAAGAAGAACTATAATAAGAAAACGAAGAGTATCTACTCAAAAGGGGTTGGTGACTTGCTCGAGGAGAGCAATGAAAACAATTTTTATAGTGATAGAGAAGAAACACTCTTTATGGAAATAAAATAAAATAGAAAGTTGATATGTTTAGGAGAGTGAATGCAAAGGAAAATAAATGATGGAATCTAAAGAAAAAGAAAATTCCAAAATATATAAGGGGTTGGGGGATGAAAGAATGGAGTTGGGTTACACTTTTTAGCGAAAGAGGGCACATTTGGGTGGAAAAATAAATGGCTCGATCAAACCATTTAAGCAGTTGATCGAGCCTTTTTTAAGCGGTCGATCGAGCCACTTGGGCACTAAAACGGTAGCTTTATAAAGGGTTAAAAAGTAAACCTTGGTCGAGTTATAACATTTGATCGAGCTTTAGGGCTCGATCAATACTTAAGGCTCGATCGAGCCCTTATTTTTTAATACATACTACTCCCGCTATCTGCGCGCGCCATTTGCATTGACCACATGAGCTCTTAAAATTATTTCGCTAATTTAATAATTTTTCTATATACTATAATTTTTATTAGAAAAATATATGCTCAATTTTGATTTCGAGTTTCATAGACTAAGAAAATAAGTACAATCTTAAAAGTTCTAATGCAAGTCACCTTGATACTTAAAAATGAACTAAAATATATCATGTATCAATTTAATATTGAACATGGAAATAATTCCAATCATACTTCATATTGGCTTGTGGAAAGTGTCTTTTAGTGCAATCAACATGTATGTTATTAGAATTCAATTTTAAAAATAAATTATTTGAATTATAAATGCATCCGTATTATATATGAATTTCTTTGTGACCCACCCATATATCATTGCATGCTCAAATTTTTAAAGTATTTCAATTAATTTATTATCTCAAAGTTCAATTCAAAAACACAAATACGATTGAAATAAGTTTTATTCAATTTTAATATTAAAATATGTCATCTAAACAACAAATAAGTTTTATTCAACATTATTTATTTTGAGATTATCTACAAGATCTTAGTCATAAAATGATATAAGTCAATCATGTAGAAATTTAATACAAAGGTATAACAACAATATATGGCAACATTTCTATAATTTTATATAATGTTATCAAATTTCCTAAATTTACAATTAGTTATGATGGAAATCTATGTTTTACTTAATTTTTAGAAACTAAAATATGATAGAAGTTTCTCTTCTTCCCTCTCTCCCCCTTCCATATATATCTCTATCTCCCTTTGTCTCTCCTTTTTCATCTCCCTATATCACCCTACAAACATACATATTGTTTCTTCATATCTATCTATATCTCCCTCCCTCTCCCTCCCCCTATCTCTCTCTTCCCCTTCTCTCCCCTTATATCTCTCTTCCCCTTCTCTCCCCTTATATCTCTCTTCCCCTTCTCTCCCCTATGTCCCCTTCTATCTCTCTTCCCTCCTACTGTCCTCTCTTCCTCTCTCTCCATCCCCCTTGTCACTCCCTTTGTCTCCATCTCCCTTTCCACTCCCTCTTTCTCTCTTTCCACATTTCTCTCTCTATATGTCTTTCTTATTACCTCCTTCTCTCCCCCTCCCTCTCAATTCCTCTCTCTTTTCCTTTCTCTACCACCTCCCTCTGTCTCTGCCCCACATCACTCACTCACTCTCTCTCTCTCTCTCTCTCTCTCAAGCTTTGTCCTACAACTTTGTTGACTATCTCCCTCCCTCTCTCATTCAATCACCCCCTTCTCTCCATCTATAGTCTTTGTTTTTATTTTTATCTCACCCTCAAACATACTCTCTCTCTCTCTCTCTCTCTCTCTCTCTCTCTCTCTCTCTCTCTCTCTATATCTCTCTCTCTCTCTCTCTATATATATATATATATATATATATATATATATATATATATATATATATATATATATATATATATATATATATATATATATATATATATATATATATATATATATATATATCGTGAACTTCTTCCTTCCCTATGTTTTCCTCTAACTCCATCTCTCGAGCCTGCTATCTTTCTTAGAGACTCTCTTCCTCTCCCCCTCTCTCCATGTTTGTGTCCCCCCTCTCTCTCTTTATATGTCATGAACTTCTTCCTTCCCTATATTTTCCTCTAACTCCATCTCTCGAACTTGCTCTCTTTCTTGCAGACTCTCTTCTCCTCCCCCTCTCTCCATCTTTGTGTCCCTCTCTCTCTCTTGTACCCCTCTCTCCCACTCTCTCTCACTATATTTTAAAAAATTTTAAAATACTTTGACAATTAAAATATCATGTTTAAATATTTTTTATTTTTTATTTTGATGTTGTACAACAATTTAATTTTTTTATATAATACATATTTAAAATTCAATATTTCAAATGTGTGTTGTACATTCACCTCGAGGGAAAATTATAATTTTCGATGGAAATATTATCTAAAATTTTCCAAAATATTAATGTTCCAACTACCTCCATCAAAGATATATAGAGTGCTTCATGTCTTCCAATTGAAATTGTTTAAGTTTTGTTTCTTTAAAGGTAGATTTAGGTTATGATTAATACAAAATTGTAAAAATATTATATATTTTATAATGTTAGATTTATAAAAAAACTAGGTTAAATAAAATTAACATATATATTGAATCAACTTATATGAATCATTTTGTGTTAATGACTTATTTGTTGATGTGTATGGCATATATCAACCACATTTATTAATGTGGCTGTGCTAGTATATATTATAATATAAAATAATATATTATATTAAAGTTAATAATATTATATTAATCCAAAATTAATAAATTTAATATTATTATTATTTTTTTTTACATTAATATCATTTCATCATTCAATTTAATAATAAAAATAATATCCTTTTAATGTTAACATTAAATTAACAAGGCTTTTACATGAAATTATTAAAAAAAAAAATTCTAATAAAATTTGGAATTTTAAAATGAGGTAAAAGTTTAATTTTAGACCATTTAAAAAAAATTATAGAGGCTCAATCAAGCCATAGAGCTCGATTGACCTCTTGTTAACCACATAAATGGCTCAATCGAGGGCTTATGAAACTCTTGATTGAGATATTTAAATTTGAAATTTAGGCGCTCAATCGAGCCTCTTAAGTCCTAAAATTAGCAATTTCAACACCCATTCTGCAAATCTGCAACTCCATTTTGTACCCTGGTGGACCTAGGGCTAAATTTCTCCTTAGTTGGCGGAGTTGATCATGTTGGATTCATGAAGGAATCCTCTTTCCAATGGCATATGAGTTTGAAAATTTCAAATTCATATGATATTCTCCATCTAATTTATTTTAAACATAATTCTTGAAATGTTTATGAATTGGTTTAAAGAGGTTGAATACAAAATCAACATCATAAAATACACACAACGAAAAAAATTCAAAAAATACCACTATCTTCGTTTACGAGTCCTCTTAAAAAGGGTACTTTTGGTTTTTCAATTTATTTAAATACTTGAAAAAAAACCCTATGTGAACACATGTTCTTACAAAATGCAATTGAAATATTACTTTGCCAACTTCGAAAAAAAAAATTGCATAAAAGAATAAATTTTTAATATGAAAAACTTAGCTCTCTCCATATATATATATATATATATAATTACACATTTTAGACTAAGGTATGCTACATGAGCACACACATACCTCTTAAGATGTGTGAAAAATAACAAGGACAAGCATTTCATTTAATGGGAAATTAACATGTTATATGACACTAAATATTTTTGCAAAAACTATCATCACGACAACAACAAAATTATCCACAATTTATATTTTTACTCTGAATCAAAATTCACAGTGATTTTATGAATTTTGAGGGTTTCAATTCAATAAAAGAGTAAAAACTTGAAATTTCATCGGCATTTGGCCCAAAAGTGTAACACATCTACATACTTTCACCCTGGGTCTTGAAGAAGAAATCATTTTTTCCTTAATTAAAATAAAGAAGCTTAAGAAAAAAATTTGAAGCAAAAGCAACAACTGCAGAAATATGAAGAGAAGGATTGTGATGCAAAGGAAAAGATGTCACAACGGAATGAAGAAACAAGGAATATTATTATTATCCCCAATATTCAACTAGAAGAGGAAAAAATGATGGAATAATTTGTGAGAATCCAATGAAAGGAAATGGAATAAAGTTCCAAATTTATGGAAGCTCAAATTGTTTATTTAAGAAAAGAACTAGAGAACAATTGATCGGTTGAATAGAAGTTTGATGTTTAAAAAGAGTGCTCAAATATTTGAAGATATAATCAATTTTGAAAGGTCACCATTCCTTAATAATGGTCTTGGCTATGATAAGAATAAGATGAATCCTAAAGAAAATTTAAATTCTTAGGCTACTGAGCCACCAAAGAAGGTGAATGGACCTAAGAGTTATGTTGATGTTCTGAAAAGCTCCATAAAAATTGAATGAAATGGGAAGAAAGCAATGATGTCCTATAAAAACCTAACCTTCCTCACAAAGACACCAAGTATGAAATTAGAAGATCTTTTCCATCAAGGTGAAATGACTTGGTACCAAAATTATTTCTTTGGATATTGTTTCTGTTGTAATCCTTTTGGTCATAAAGAAATGGCTTATAGAGCACATTCCAAAAATAATCATGTACGGAACAAAAATAGAAGTACTTATGGGTTTCAAATATAAACTATGATTAATTTACTCCTTTATTTAATGACAATGTTGTATGTTATAAGTGAAAAAACTTTGCACACATCCAGTTTTTGTAGAAGGGATATTATAGAACCTACAAGAAAAATTAAGGAAGAATAAACACTTTCCAAATGAAAGAAATAATCCAAAATTTTCTACGAAAGGAAGAAGGATAAAGAATAGCAGAAGGAGAAATCTATTATTGTAGATATTGAAATTCATGGACAAAACATAACAAATAAATGTTACATCGATAGTGGACACCCAAGCCACATGACATGTGACAAGAGCAATTTTCTCACTTTAAAAAGAGGTAATGGAGGTATTTTGACATTTGAAGGGAATGCTACAACAAAGATAGCAATAAAAGGTACCTTTAGTCTCAATAATGGAAAGATTAAAATAGAAAAGGCCTTGTTTGTTAATGGTTTGGAACATAATATTTGTAGTATTAGTCAAATGTGTGATCAAGGATACACTCTCACATATCCTTCAAAATTTTGTGTGATCAAGGATACACTCTCACATATATATCCCCAATGAGACCAAGGGATAAAAATGTTGTATGGGACAAATAGATAAAACTTGGTTATGGCATAGAAGAATGGGTCATATAAGATTTGATAATATGATAAAATTTAATGCTAAACAATAGTAACAGACATTCAAAAGATCATAAAACCTTCAAAAACTATTTTGCAAGCAATGTCAACATGGGAAGAAGAAAAGAACGAGCTTCAATTCAAAGGATTAATCAACAACAAATCCATTGGAACTCATTCTTATAGATCTTTGTGGGCCTACAAGAACAAAAAGTCTACAAGGTGAATATTACTTCATGGTGCTCATTGATGATTACTTTAGAATGACATGAGATGTGTTCCTAAAAGATCAGTCTGAATCATTTGAGAAGTTTAAGACATTGAAAACCTTGGTTGAAATCGAAACTTATTTAAAAATCAAGAGCTTCAAATAAGATTGAGGAGGTAAGTTTATCTCAAATGAATTTTAAAATTTGTGTGAGATTAAGGGAATAAAGATACATTTTTTAGTTGCAAGAAATCCATAGTAGAATGGAGTGGTATAAAGCAAGAATTGAGCTATACAGGGATGGATAGAACAATGTTAAATGAATCAAAACTATCAAACAAGTTTCGGAGGAAACAAGTTAGCATTGTAGTCTACATTTTGAATAGAGAGAAAATCAGAGTCAATAGAAACAAAACTCCCAATGATCTATGGAAGGGTATACCAATAACAATTAAATACTTAAATTTTTTGAAGGAAAGTGATACATAAGGATAGATGATGAGGATTTGGGAAATTTTAACTGTATAGCTAATGGAGGTACCTTTCTTGGTTATTTATCAAGAAGAATTCTTATAGATGTTATTATAAAGAATTCTACAAAAATGTAGAAAGTGAAAATGTAAAAGTGGATGAAGCAAGGTGTTAGGTTCCTATACCAATAGAAGTCATAATTTTTGAATGGCTGAGATTAAACCTTGTCATACGTACATACCTTTTCTTTCTGCAAATTTTTTCCATATTTAAAAAATCAAAAAATGTAAAGAAGGTATGTCCTAAAAGAAAAATCAAAGGACAAAAATAATAAGAAAAGGTCCAGAAAAGTGAAAAATATGAACCCCAAAAATAAAATACCATGAAGGTGTGCAAGCCAAAATGCCACTACTATTTACTTTTATGCATAATAATGATTGTGTGCAACTTGTTATTCATGGAACAATCCATGGTAATCAAACTATTTAATCTTGATTATGCTATGCTTTAAATTTCATGTTGATAGATAGAGAATAAAAATCTGGCCAAACAGTGTAACCTTGGTAGATAAGTAGATAGGTAGAGTAAATAAAAGGAGCTCAACTATTTAATCTGAGCCCTTGGATGCAATAAGGTTAGATTTAGTTAGATCTCTATTGTAAAGAAAAGAAAGATGTTTGATAAGGATTTTCTAGCTCAAATGCACCCTAATAAAACGTAGTAAAAATGGTAGGATGAGTAGATGGGTAAGTAGAAGAAAGATTGCAGGAGTTATGATGATTGGTTAGAAAAAAAGAATATTTATCATTCTCATCATAAAAGTTTCAAATGTGAGTGGGCAATTAAGTGTGCATAAAGTTTACAAAGTTAATTAATTAACTTCTCCCATCCATTTCATCCTTTCACTTTACTAATTTCCCACAAATAAAGTTTAGAGTACCAAAACATTTAAGTCAAAGAGGCTCAGAGCATTTCTCTGACTTTTGGAGGGACTGGACCCTCGGCTCAATGACTTATAGGAAATAAGTACTAAAACCCCCTCATAAAAATTCATCCCCCCTTCAGTTCATTCATCCCCCTTCATTTCCCCTCATTTCCCTAATAAAACCCATTTTTCTAAGGTTAAACACTATTTACCTAGAAAATGCAATCACCCCCATGTAAAACCCATTTTTGCCAAAAAACCCACAAAAACACCTTGTCTTAAGTATTTATGTTAATATTGGAAAAGCATTAAAACGTGAAAAATCATTTACATTGTGTGTGGTGTCCCCTTTCTGCCAGTTTTTTAATTACTAATTTTATTTATTAAAACCCTATAAAAACCCATTTCCCCGTATATATTTAACTCCTACATATAAATTAACCCTACCCTTAGTTTAAATATAAACTATAATTTCACCCAAACCCCGAAAACCCACTAACTAATCGATCTACAATTAAGTTAGGCAAAAACCCAATTAATCCCTCCGCTAATGACCCTGACACCTTAACCCCACCTTAATCCTTCATTAACCCAAACACCGTCGCACTTAATCACTCATCAGGCCCCCCCGTTAGCCTCCATGGTGCTTCCCCGTCCGATCACTGTGCGATCATCTTCCTTCACATCCGACAACCCTTATCCATATCGGGCGAACCCAACGTCCAAACAATACCCACCCGATAAAGCTGTTTTCCGTCGGGACCCCAATGCTACATGTCGTTCAACGTATGGAATCAGGCGACGTCCCCCCAATACCACCGAGCGCTCAAAAGTGGCGTGATGCAAACCATGTACCACCCGCCCGCTACATGACAAAATGACCACTGTTCACCCATCATTTCTTTTTATCATTTTCTCAACTGTAAACCTCCATGCACGCACCTGTGAACATCGAAGCTATCAACCTACATCCAATTGCACCCTAAAGACACCACAGAGCACCCAGTTCACTTTCCATCGTACACAGAGCCTTTTCGACCGTTCGCGGTTGCCAGCTGCCCTGTTCAAAGCTAGTTTTCCTTAAATTCCAAGTGTTTAAGCCATAATTCACTGGAAAACTTATCAATTTCAGAACTAGTCACTGAGTTTTCTTAGTTAAAGTAAAAAATTAATTAAAGAAACTCAAGCAACTTAAGCCTACTCTGTATTGAACCACCATTGCCCTAAAAGACTGAAAATCACCTCCTCCATACTCAAATCCACAAGAACTGAGAATGGCTGCCCCAATTGCCATGGATGTTAGACTTATTTCCACTCCTCATCTGGACCTAGAGCACCTCCCCCTGACCGATAAGGATTTTCAGATAAAAGGCACCTTTGTCCTAGAATCCCCCCTCAAACTATACTACCGATACAGAGACCAATACCCGAACCATGCTGATAAAATAGGTCCTTGGGAGTCCAATTTTCCCAAGTACCAATTCCCTAAAGTTCACATTTTCCTAGAAATTGTCCATTACTTCCATGCAAATTATATCCCTAGTCAAAGAGCAGTGATGTCCCCTAACCAGACCATACGTTTCACTATCATTATTGAATCTATCAATGAGATGCTGCAACTTCAACTAAGGCAAAACCTAACCCCTCTTTCAATTGGAAACATACTAGACCAAGTCCCCAAGCTTACCACTGCAAAACTTGCCGAGATGTTCCAAACCTTCATCAGGGAGGAAAAGCATATCCCAAGAGATCCTCCTCCATATGTGGCTACCATATTTTCCCCATTTGGTCAAGACATTGTAACAATGATATCTAGTGTCCTAGGTTATACCACCAGTGAGTATATAGATGAAATCATCATGGCTTTCATGTTCATCTTCACTCCAGGACAGCCTCCTGTTGTCATCTATGATTATGCCAAGTTTGTAGCCAATAGGATGCATGATTAGTTCCTTAGAATGAGTAATGAGAGAGTTTTTAAGTACTCCTCTATTTTGTATCACCTTTTTCTATAATACCAAGCAGATAAGTTCCCCTTTGCTCTCTAGAAGCTTGACACAAAAGGTCATCCTAGATTAGTAATTTTCTGGACTCCATTGATCCATAAATATCTCTCCCCATATCCATATGCACACTTCATAGACTTATTTGTACATCCAATTGTGACAATGCTGATAGGAAGCCCTCCTCCAAGAATCAGTTCAGACATAAAGAGGATCCTGCAACTCTCAAAATAGTCCAAAGTAGGTGATTGGTACTTGTACCAAAACCATACCAAAATCAGAATCTATGGTTGCATGCTAGCACCATACAAGCTCCCCAAATACCTCCCAATGAAGTTATTTGCTCTAGAGTATTACAGGAAGATTATAAGTGTAGATGAAACAAATTTTGTTAATGCCAAGAAGAAGGCCAACTTCAAAATCAAAGACCAATTAGGCCCCTTCATATGTAACTCAAGGGAAGCAGGCCATGAAGTTTACGTGATATTATAAAGCATGAAATTCCAAAGAAGTTTTACTTGGAGATATGACCCTTTGGAATTCATAACCAAGAAGAGACAAAAGGTCAAGCTAGGACCTTTCATTCATCACCCCATTCTTGAAATTGAAGCCTTTGCAAAACAATCAGAAACAGCTTGATGAGGATTCTTTCGTGCAGGTGCTAGAAGAATCACAGGTACCAGAGGAATAACAGGTGCCAGAGGGATCAGAAGTACCACACCTATCAGAGGTGTTGGATCAAACAGAGATACCAGAGAAATCAGATAAACCAAAAACCATCATGAGTACCCCTCCAGTTCTACAGACTCCTCTAAATGAGGAGAAAAGCGTCAAGAGAAACAAGGAAGGGACCACTACTTCAAAAAGAACAACATCGCAAGCCCATGCAGAGACAATCCAGGCTAAGAGACAAAGAGTGAATCCTATCTCTGAACAGGAATATACTATTCCAGATGAGACAGCTGAGGTTACAAGCAGAGAAAGAGATAGGAGCAGGCTTGCCACTCCATCTAAGGCATCCTACAACCTTCCACATCACACACTTAGATGTTGGAAAGGCAGCAAAGTGTTGAGGTATCCTCTTTCAGAATGCCAGCATATAAAGACCAAGATATTAAGGAGAGATACAAAGAATTAAAGGCTAGAAATGAGAGGCTGAAAGCCCAAACCTATGCATAATATCTGAAGATGACCCCTACCAATCAAACAATTCTTATGTCAGCCTTTTATGCAAAAGAGGGGAAAATGCAGATGACCTTCATCAAGCCAACCACTCAATAGCCAAGGACAACAATAGATTTTAAAAGGGTGGATTTTGAAGTATTGGCAAGGGATATTCATCCCATTGAACAGATTGAGCTACACAAGAAAATAGGGGAGATGATATACTCCACCTTAACAAGGAAAGCCATTGCTGCCCACCAACTACAAAACTCTCTTAACAATATATCAGCACAGTTCCAGTTGGAGAAGGCCTCCTCACAGGCCAAAGAGACTAGAATAAAGTCCTTAGAGGACTTAGTCATAGAGTTGGGACACAATTCCAAAGATGTAAAGGCCACGGAACAACTAATAAAAAAGAAAAATGATGATATTGCTGCACTCAAGAAGCAGCTAAAGATACCCCAGCTGCATCATCCTCAGACAAAGGAAGTCTTAGAGGCACAACAAGGACATGAAGAGCTCATGGACTTGGTCCTGAAGCTAAATGATCAACCCAAGGAGACAGAGAAGGAGTTGGACACTTTAATTCAATTGAAACAAAGTGACTTGGCCACAACTTCCAGAACTGTCATCCCCACAGTGTCAACAATAGTTCCTTCCATAATGGTAGCATCATTGGCACCTACAACTCCACCTACCACAACACTGCCAATTACAACTAAGTCCACTACACTAGCAGGTACATCAACTAAGAAAGCAGCAAAACTGGTAAAAGCCATGGAGGAGATGTCCATCCAGGCCACAGAGCTCAAAAGATTAAAGGAGAAAGTGCCAAGTTTGGAAATTGATTGCAAACTTGCCCAAATTCAAGAAAGAGAAGAAACACAGAAAGCCCAAAGAATGGGTAAGAAAATCAAAGTCTTGGAGAACAATTTGACACTGCAGAATCCACTAGGACAGACTAAAGAGATGATCTAGGCCAATATCATTGACTCTGTCAATGATACTTGGCCATCAATCCAGGTTATGTTTGAGCAAACAGAATTGGTGAAGATAGCCACTAAAGCCATCCAGAAAGTAAGGGAAGAATTAGGAGACAAACTTGAGTATGTAAATCGACTCATCCACCTCCTGAACAGTAAGAACAGATATGAGCTCCATGAGATTGACATAGAGGATAGGACTGAAGCCATCCTAGAGATTAGAAAGGTTCTTTCCAAAAGAAACCTCATTCTCAACTTAGAAGAGAAGTGCCACAACATGCAGGTAGCCATTGACAGGTTTATGGCTAAATTTCAAATTTTGAGGGACAAGGGACTTCTCAGTCCTATGGTCATCAATAATAAACTCATGACCCAGTTAGATTATGGAGATAGGTTAAGAAGATTGGCAAAGGAACAAGCAAGTACATCAGCTATTAAAGCCCTTCCAACAGGAAAAGTATTATATGATACATTGGAGAACCTGTTTTTCCTAGAACATGAGGTGAAACATTTGTTTCTCACCAAGCCCAATTTTGCAAAATACATAGAGGAAGATGAAATTTACAGAAGAATCTTGAAAGTGAGATTGCCTGAGGTAGAATGGTGGGAGAAAATGACAGATTTACTATGAAAAAGTTTTACATCAGAAAGTTACCATAGTAAATCTGAAGGCAGCCAGGTGAAATAGGTAAAAGACAGATCAACGGGGTCAAAGAGTAACAAAGTCAAAAATTATCAGTGAAAGATCAAAGTAAAGAATATTCCAGAGTAGAAATGCTACAAATATCAGCCAACTTAAAGGGCTCAAACGCAATAGAAACAGCCAGCAACACCATAATAAAAGGGACAACATGAAGCAATTTAACATATGTCTCTATCTTCATGCAAGAAGATATTCTTATTCTGTAGATTAAGTCTCAAGTTGTTTTGAGATATTTTGTAGATATTTTTGTATAAATACTTCACATTTTGAAGTATGTAGGGTCGATTCCAAGACATTTCTATATACTTTTTCTCTCAAATCAAAATTATTTTGTATAAATGACTGGATTGGGTTGCTGGATCAAGGAATGAAGATTAGATATTTTACAGGATTCTTGTGTAAATCAAAATACAAATAAGTATTCTCCCATGTTCAATGTTGTTTCTCCTTATGTTTTTTACATAATATTTTGTGTAAATTTCTTAACTGCTCCTTAGCTTCTGTAGTTTCTCCTCTAGTCTATAGCAAAGGATTTTTAATAGCCCTTTGCTCATGATAATCCTTTATTCTTCATTCTGATCCTAGTCCAAGGATTCTTAAGTGCCCTTTCACCCTGGTTAGAATTACTTCACCCATTAGGCCTAAAGATTTGCATTTCGCTTTGCTAACCTGCCTCGTGAACATTCCCTTTAATGATCTGGTCCAGTTATGCAATCCATTTGCTGACTCCATAGCCCAATGGCTTGAAGACCAAGATCTATCCATTTGTTCCAAGAATTACACCACCCAAACTTCAATTCAAAACCAAAACCCCAATGAACATTAAGAACTAGCCTGAAATCCCATAAAAATAAAGTTAAATCATAAAGAGAGAGCCCTCTCTAGACTTAGGTTGGCTAGAGCCTAAGCCTAAAAGATTGGTTTGAGGTTACCTCATTTGCTTCCTTCTTCTGATAACTTCTAAGGAAAATACTGAGAGATAACATAGTGGCGACTTCACTGGGGACTCAAATCCTCTGTCTTAATAAACCTTTGAGAAAATTTCAAATATTTGTTTCAAGCCTCTTGAAGGGTTTATTAGAAATTATTTACAAAATTTCACAAAAATAAAGTAATTAGAAAAGCTTGAAATTTTAGCTTCAAGGAGAACTCACTATACTAGGGCTAATCTAGATCCAAACCCTACCCCAGTAGTGGATAATCCCAACCTGATTTTGAGAAGATCCAAAGGACAAGAGAGTTCAGTTAGTCCAACATCTTCAATCAAAGTAAATTCATGCCCTGATGAGTGGTTGTTTTTATAATACCTCTCCTTTGATGAGTCATTTGACCTTACCCTATTTAGAACCAAGTCTGAAAGTGCACTTGATGACATAGTTCTAGATCCAGAGTTTATTGCAAATCTCGAAGTCCAAAAGGCAAACCAGTGAATTGATGAGTATATTCTAAATTCCCCTTAGTCATCCCTTGCCACTCTTAAGATCCCTGAGCTTTCTGAACCAGCGTCCACTACCCTTAGTTCACCATTATTCCCTTCCACCTCTAAAGTTTATTCCTCACCTCCATTTATACCTTCACTTCCCTACCAACCTACCATTACCTATCAATCACCTATTGCTCCCAGTTCTCCATCAACTCTTGTATCATCTCCTAGTACCCCAACCCCACTTCTTAGCCCTGCCCAACTTAGAGCCATGGCAAATAGATATGCACCTCTTGTGTTACATGCCCCACTTGGTGCCATGCCACAACACTACAAAAACAAAATTGTCCAATTTGATGGCATAGGACCTTATACAGCACAACATCATGTAAAAAAAATGACAAACTACTTTGAATTGCATGAAATTGATATTGGAGATGTCCAAATGAGACCTTTTGCTCAGACTCTAGCTGGTGATTTTAGGAAATGGTTTAGAGCTTTACCTGCTAATAGCATAGATATTCTAGATATATTTTATCAACAATTTTTAAATAGATGGGAAAATAAAAAGAACCCTCTGCAGATCCTTTCACAACATGAAAACATTAAAAGAAGACCAAATGAAACAGTCCAGGATTACTGTACCAGATTTAACAATATATACAATGCAATACCAATCAATCTTAGGCCCCCACCTAACTTAGCACTGATAAAATTTCCTAATGGGTTTGATACTAATATGGCATTCCAACTCAAAGAGAGAAATCCCCCAACCTTAGAAGACATGCAGAGTGTAGAAGTTAGTGTTGAAGCCAATTTGCTAGCAAAAGGAGCTAGGGTTAGCAATGAAAGGAGAGGATCTGCCAAAGATGAAGCCTCACCCTCTGACCTTAAAATAGATGTACTCACCAAGGGTATGAAAAAAATGATGGATAGGATAGAGAACATTGAGAGGAAGCCTCAATGGGATAATCAATAGGCACCTCTAGTGAGAAACCCAAACTTTAGAAAGAATTAGAATCAAAATACTGGAAAAAACGGACCTGGTTAGAACATTAAGCCTCCCTTTCAAGAAAACTATGTTGAAATATCCCATTCAGATGACCCTAAACAAGACCCACACATTAACTTGATGGGATTAGATGACGAGGAAACTGTCTTCTTGACCCAAGATGAGCAAGAACTGCATATGCTGCAGCAATTGTAGACCCAATATCGAGAATCATTTGATTATAAACAAGGATATTATTCTGCCATCTTTTAAGTACACAAATAATACAACTTGAGGAGTAAAAAGAATACTGATACTCTTGACCAAACCAAGAAACCAGTGCCAAATCAACCCAAGAAAATCAAAATAGCTTTGGTTACTAAAATTCTCCAAATCCTCCCTAGACCAAATCAGAACCCTCCTAGCCCCACCACTGTAGATATAACCCATGACCAACCCCCTAATGATCAACCATCCACTTCCATCCCCTCCAAGGAGACAGTGGAAAAATCTCCAAGCACCATATTAGAAAATCCAAATAAAAAGACCTTAAATACAGAAAAATACGAGCAACCTACTCCAACTCCTACATTGAAAATTCCAAGCACTCAAACAGAAAAAGCCCCTTTTCCTTTCAATTGGGAGCATAGGTAGCTAAACTGAAAATTTCAGTTCCCTTAACAGAGCTGATTAAAATTGAAACCTATAAGTCGCAAATAAACCAAACCTTAAACATTGTTGGGAACGAAGATTCTGTCAACTTGTTTGATGATCAGCCTAAGCTTATATTCGGTCCTGATGTTAATGGAAAACCACTAGAAGGAGGGATACCACCCTTTGATATTAGCCTTTGCATTCATGATAAAATCTTACACAATGCAATGTTAGATTCTGGGGCCTCACACAATTTAATGCCCAAATCAGTTATGGAAAAATTAAACTTAGACATAAGAAGACCTTACAAGGACTTATTTTCATTTGACTCAATTCAAGTAAAGTGTCTAGGATTAATCAAAAACCTATGTGTTACCTTAGTACAATATCCTGCTAAGAGAATTCTCATTGATAGCGCAGTTGCTGACATCCCACCTAAATATGGCATGCTATTGTCTAGATCATGGGGAGCTAAACTCCAAGGATCTTTACAACTTGACATGTCATATGCCACAATCTCAGTTTTCGGACAACCCAAAAAGCTGTATAGAGAAACCCTAATGAAATATGTAGTGAGTAGCCAGGATAGGCCTCAAAACTTCCTTATCTACTCCATACATTCTGACATTGATTCTTTTATTTTGTATAATGTTGAACAAACACAACAAAATACTTCAAAAAAAAATTGTTTCAGAACCAAAAGAAATTGCAGTTATAGCTAAAAATGAAACTGTCCAAACTCAAGAGCTTTCCAATGAAAGGAATGATCAAAACACCTCAAACAAAGAAAATTTTGTTCCCCCAAATAGTGAGAATTATGAAAATGAGATATTATGGCACCTTGAATTTGATGAATCAATGAATAAGTTAGGAGCAGGAGCAGGAGTGTGGATATACAATCTAGAGAATGATCACTCAGAGGGCTATGCTTAAAAACTGAATTTCGAATGCACTAACAACATGGCTAAGTATGAAGCCCTCATTTTAGGTCTCAAACTAGTTAGGAATTTAGGAGCCAAAAGAGTTTCTGTCTTGGGAGACTCTGAGTTGGTTATAAAACAAATTAATGTTGTATATATATGACCAGAGATCCTAGGTTAAGTTTTTATAGAGGAACAACTGTAGAAATAATGAATACTTTCCTAGAAACTAAGCTTGCAGTCATCCCAAGGAAACATAATATGCATGCTCATAGTTTAGTAATGTTTGCCATCATTTGTAAGTTACCTTTTCAACCTAACCATCATTACACTGTTGAGGTCAGGCACAGACTTGCTATCCCAGATAACTTGAAAAACTGGAAAGTATTTACTAATGACCAATAGATAAATTATTTTTTAACCTTAGAAGAAGAATTTGTAAGTAGTAATATAGATACTGACATAACATTAGATCCTAATTTTAAAGATGAAATATAAATTAATGAAATAGAAAATGAAAATATAGATAGATTTCACCCCACTAAATATACAAAATCAGATGTAGAATACAACTTACAATGCTACTATATCCGCTCCTCATGCCTAATGTCTTGATTATTTGTCAAACAATCGTGTACTTGATGTTCGCTCTGGTTCTGGGTACTTACCCGGTGCTTTTGCATTGATGGTTGGAGAGACTGGGAGAACTATGGGAGTGGAACTCATTTCTCAGCTAGTGGATAGGTCCATTGAATCAATAAAGGAGACCTGCTACTCATTTGTTAGACAAAGGAGCTCTTTCCATTCATGTGGGTGATGGGAAGAATTCTTCCAGATGGAGGACTTTATGATGCTATCCATGTAGGTGCAATAGCTGTAGAAGTTCTGGAAACATTGAAAATATCATGAGCTTTGGTGGCTTTACCACCTGAAACGACCTCAATAGCTGTACAGAAGGTAAAATGTATAAGTCAACTTCGGACTAAATATCGAGTATATGAAATTCTAGATAACAATTGGCCCTGAGAAAAGATCGAAGAGTATAAGACTACAGTGTGATTGTCACATTGTTATGGCCATCTTGAATGCACAACGGATAAGCTTGTCACGTTATTATGACCATCTTGAATGCACAACGGATAAGCTTCTGCGAACAGCAACATATTGACGATGGAAATTTCTATTTGACAGGGATGGCATAAATAGAGCAGAAAAGTACGTAGGTAAATAAATGCTCCAATAGCATGTGAGCAGTCACCTTGGGGGCAACGCTGAGAGGCTATGAAGAATGCGTGAAAATTAGGAGTTTTTGGCAGGGTTTCTAATGCAAAAGGTAAAGAAAAGGTAGACAAACGACTAATGAGAAAAATGGAAACCTATCTGTTATATGTATTGATGTAGCAAAGAAACAATTAAGTTACACCAGCTTTGATACTATTATTGAACTCATGAAAATTGAAAAGTCAATATTTGATAAGCATCACATAGCATATTATTAACTACATACATATAGATACAATTGTATGTGACCTTTCTATTATTTTTCAAGGACTTCCAAAGACTATTCTTGTTCCTCCACACCAAACCTAACAAATTAGGTATCCAACACATTCTCATGGATGTTTATTCTTAGTCCCATTGCAAGTATTGAAATTCATTTATAAATGTAAGGAGAAATACTCTATATAAGGTATCCAAATGCTCATGGATGTTTATTCTTAGTCCCATGGTAAGAATTGAAATTAATTTATAAATGTAAGGAGAAATACTATATATATATATATATATATATATAGAAATGTTGTTCAATGTTTATGTTTTTTATTTTATATTAATTTTGTATTGCCTCAAAATATAATATAATGAAAATATATCAGACAACCATCATGTTAAATAGAATTCAATGTTGGTGGTTTCAATCTACCCAATGGGAAACCAACTATTTCTAACACCTTATTTAATATGCAACTTGTTCAAAACACTAACATCTTCAACAAAACTATTCTATCTGCTCAAATATTGTAATACAAAATATTGCCATTAAACATTGTAGAAAGTTAAGAATCTTAGGAAGTAACAAGTGATTGGCCTTTGGTGCTCGAACTTGGAGGAGCTTGAGGGTCAAATCCACACTCGACATGGCTTCCTAAATGTGATAGCTTGGCACCTAGTATTTCTAAGCAAACCTATTAGTTTCTCTAATCACATTTGATGAATTTCAAAGCAGAAGATACGTTGTACCTTTCTTCATGTTTTACTTTTAAGACCTTTCCCAATAGGGTCTTCATCTGCTAGTGAAGAGAATGGAGATGAGGTATTGTTTCCTTCTTCTCTTGGTCTGGCCAGGGACATGAACCCAATGAGAAAATTCCTCAAGTATTTATGAATAAAAAAAATCTTGGTAGTCTTTAGTAGTAAGGGATTCAAGTTAATGGATTTCGTTATAGGTTTTAGGAGGAAAGGTCAAATGGTAAGTGTTAGCAACTTCTTGCACATGTTGCGTGTGATTCCAAACCTAAGGGTCACAACCAACCCCTTTGCATCATCTATGCATTCGCTTCCTTCTCATGTTGCACAAAAGGGTCACACAATAGGGTTCCACATAACTTACCAATGACAAGGGGATGAAGGTTCAGATTAACCAATTTCAGCCATAAGAGGGAGTGCAACAGAACACTGTGAGATTACCAACGTGGCGCAGGATAACTATTGGACAAAGGGGAAAAGGGTTCGCCACAAATCAGGGGCAACATCAAGTTATTAGCTTTTAGCTACCCACTGAGTGACCATAAGTAGATTAGATCAAAAGCATGCAGAAAAAAGAGACTAACCAGCTCACTGAAATACAAATTGGCATTGCAGAAGACTTAGAAGTGAGATTGACCCTTCAAAGAGCGTCCTTTTCAAAATTAGGTCTCCAGGATTGAAGGTTTGGAGGAAACACCAACAACCTTATAGCTCGAGGAGAACTCCTTTGTTAGCATCCAACTTCCATAATGCAACCATCTCTCCATTCTTGCCCCAAGCTCCTACAGTTCTCTACAACCCCAAAGCCAAGCTCGCACCCAAGAAGATTGAGGATACCACGCAGCAAAATGTAATTTTCACTAGAATCACTCTAGGATTACAATACTCGAACATAGAGGAAAGGGGTCGTAAAACATGTTTAAATTCATGATAGGATTTGCATGCTTGTGCACACAAGGGTTTAGCCATGGCACACCCTACATTAATGGTCTAATCATTAATGGGATGTTGGGCTCATCCCCCAACCATTCTCCCTTCATTGATATCCACCTCAATGAGAGAGTTGTTCAATTTTTATTTATATGTATGGATGGTTTTTATGTAAAATGAAATTCACTTTCTAGATGCAATTGTGGCTTCAATAAAACAAATGTTATATTTAACCTGGGGAATATGAGAAGCAAAAAAAAAATAACGAAAAATACCATGCAACCTTCTAAGGCATAAATATTTTCGCAACCACTCTCTTAGCCCTCATCATAGGATACTCCCACATCATCGTCTATGCACTCTAAAATAGGAATCAATGAACCTCCTAGGATCAAACATGATCATTCAAAGCAGGCAAAGGGGTATATATTGCCCACAATCCACATCCCATGATGAAGCCAAATTACACGCCTGTCATAAAGGGTGATCAAATGTGAAATTAAGAATTTTAAGGGTATGTAAGGGATCCTTAATCCCCCCACTCCATGTCACCCCTCCCTCTTCCTCACCTCTAAGGTACAACACTTTGTTGTCTCCCTTACGTTACCCTCATATCTTACACCACCTTCCCCTCTTCTCCCCACATTCTCTATCGTTCTCTTGTTGCTCTATCTTTTTCTTTCTGCCACTTTGCCTTCCATCTCTAATCACTTTGTTATCCAAATGTTCATCCTTCAACACTCTACCACCATGGAAGGATTTTGTTGCATTTGTTGTTCATATGTCGTCTATAGAGAATTGCACAGCCTTAAGTGAGCTCTAAATAGCTCGAATTGAGTCTCAAGGACACCCACCATAACGCCTAATAATCTACTCTATAATTTCTGTTGGAATAATCAATTGGAAAATCACTTGGGATTATTGGGAGACAAGAAGGGCGCTTCAAGCATACACACAAAGGGATGAATATGGACAATGGGGGAAGGATAATGAAGCTACCCTATCACCTCTCATTGAGAAAAAAATGGAATTAGAGCAATTAGACATTGCCCACCATAACGCCTAATAATCTACTCTATAATTTCTGTTGGAATAATCAATTGGAAAATCACTTGGGATTATTGGGAGACAAGAAGTGCGCTTCAAGCATACACACAAAGGGATCAATATGGACAATGGGGGAAGGATAATGAAGCTACCCTATCACCTCTCATTGAGAAAAAAATGGAATTAGAGCAATTGGACATTGCCCTATTAAAATTAGTTATTCTATTTTCCAACTTCAAGGGAGTCCTTGTAATGGATAGAATTTGTCCAAGCCATTCCCATGCAATTGAACCAATAGAGGTTCTAAACATCAACATCCATTTGGAATTTCTAGATAGTGCAACCTTGAGATATTAGTTTCCATGTTTTGTTGTTTTCTATTTTTAACTCGTCATTTTTTCAAATTCTAAAACTATTCACTATATGGGGTGAATGAGCACATTTAATTTTGACTAAACAACTCATAAGAGTGGAGTGACTCATGTTTTGACTTAATGTTGTGTAATTTCATAATCTATTTTGAACATTACATGGGTTATGCAAAAGTAAAGTATCAAAGAAGAAAAGAAAAAGAGAAATGATATATTGTTTAAAATGAATAGAAACCACAAAGTCATTATAGGAAATTTCATGCTAAAAGTAGCCTTTTAAGGAAAAATAATGGTTAAATTAATAAAAAAAGAATTATAAATTTTAGAGGGAAAAGAAGAAAACTATTTTCTTGTTATATCTTTGGTTTACCTCCTTGTAGATTTTCTCAAATTTCAAGTGTATACACTCCTTAGGTACGGAATTAACGTTCACATCCAAGTAGTACCCATTATGCATACTTCTCAGAAGACCCACATTGATAAAAATTGAATATACACAAGCATGTCAAACATGGTTTTTAATATATCTTCATTTTTTATCAATGTGACTCTTCTCAGAAGTATGCATGATGAGTACTCGTTGAATGAGAAATTGAATTATGCATCTAACGAGTGTGTATGCTTGAAATTTGAGTAAAACTATAAGGATATAAACCAAAAATGTAATTAAAAAAAAATAGTTTTCTTTTCCTTTAAACTATTCACATGTATCTCTTTCTAAACTTAATAGATTTTGATTGGTTTACATATTATGTAGATGAAAATTTCATGAACGCTTTTAGATTAAAATTTCCTCTAATACCACGATAAGTTTTGAAACCTTAACGCTGAATACCACCATAATGAAGCTTTTGAAACCTTCATGTTGAAAAAATTCTAAAATCTTAATACAAATACTATGTTGAAGTTGCACATAAAAAAACTTGTAAACATAGTTTCTCAATATTACCATCATTTACTATGTTGTAGTAAAAGAAAAATCTATTACGGAAGAATCCCAATATGTAACATGTTGTTCCTTATATTATTCATATATTGTAAATAAGACACTAGATTTATATAAATCATTAAAACAAAGTTTCCATTAATCACTTTTATTTCATATTGCATAACCATAAGTGTAGATACATGAAAGCTTCACACGAAATTGAAAGAAGAACAAAGGGCTCCGCATAATAAAGAGCGTTGAAATCTCTATTGAAGTCTTTAACAATCAATGACATGACAAAAAAATAAAAAATGTGCCAGGAGATTAGTTAATTAACCGACCAGTAATATTTTACGTAGAAAGCATCTTTAATAATTAATATTTAACAATTGAATGATATGACAAAAAAATAAAAAATGTGCTTAGTTAATTAACCGACTATTAATATTGTACGTAGAAAGCATCTTTTTCTTAAATTAGATTAATAATTAATATTATTGAGTACATATAACTCCACTCAAAATTCCTAAATTTTACATATTGTAAAAACATATAGTAAATATCATAGCCTATGTATCAATATTTCGACTGTTTTCTTATAAACATGGGAATGATTGGTTAGTTAAAAAGGGACTATTGTGGTAGCAGGGATTCCAACCAGATCTCCTCCACTACAATGTAGACTTATCACCACAGATGTGTTATAGTCTCTATTTAGATGTGTCATAGTCTTGATCGGTTTTCCGATCATTTTGTGAGAGAAGGAAC
Organism: Pinus tabuliformis; assembly: GCA_031772625.1. Classification (NCBI taxonomy): domain Eukaryota; kingdom Viridiplantae; phylum Streptophyta; class Pinopsida; order Pinales; family Pinaceae; genus Pinus; species Pinus tabuliformis. Next base: position 853,684,485 of record CM062811.1, on the reverse strand, counting down.
CACAAAGAAGAGGAGAAACGAGCACACTTCATGGTTTATACATTAAGCCTATTTGGCCAGCCAAGGAATGACTCACCCTGCAATCAATATGGCACAAGATTAAGACTCTAGTTCAATTAAGACTATTTCAATTGCACCTCTCAAGTCTAAAAACTAGCCTAAAATCCCACATAAAATATGTGGGCTCCAATCTTCCTTGCAAACAAAAACTGATATAGATATCAAACTGCCCCATTTATTACTAAACTGTAAATTTCATAAATACTTTGAAATCAAAAACTGATATAGATATAAAACTGCCCCAATTATTACTAAACTGTAAATCTCATAAATACTTTGAAATCGCGTACTTTATATGCTGAAATCGCTTACTTTAACAAGGACATTTCATGGTTTTATTCATGAAAGTTTGCGTAGGGCTTGTTGTTTATTGGTTTAAATCTCATATTTCATAGAGAACGGTTAAAGATGCAAGTTAATTGTGGAATTACACTGTTCCAAATCCTTTTTTTACTCAACAAAATTAACCTCACCCAGATTATTAAGCAACATTAAAATTGAGACCATCCTATTTATTAAAAATAACATTAAGACTGTCCATGGCCTCGTTATGAAAACATAGAAAAAGATAATCTGACAACCATACACAATCAAACTCAACATGAAAGTTCAGATTGTGATTTTCAACTCTCAATTATTAATTATTTCATCGCATATCTGTTATTTTTTTTAAACTCTCTGCTCCTAAGCCTGATGATCCTCCTATCTCTAACTCCAAACCTACACGAAGTTAACATAAGGTACGGCATTCGGAAAAAAAAACACTAACAAGAAAATTGGTCTGCAAACATGTAAGAATAGTATGGGCAATATTCTGCAAAATTTCCAACCCGGCCCTCTTTGCAAAGTCCGCTTTTAATCTTTCTCTTAGCAACTGGATATCCTCTTACTTTTGTGTACCTACGCATAGCTTACTGGACTTGGTTATAATGGTGAAGTTTGAATTAAGCTAGTAGTACATGGAGTGTCCTTTAATCATTAATAGTTTGTGTGGTTCACACAACTAAAGGAATTCAACTAACAAGTAAGAACAACTATATGCTAATCATGGGTAACTACATCCTCCGCAGAATGTTTGGAGTTTCAATAGCTGGCTGTCGTAGGCCATTAAAATAGAGTTCATTATCTTAGTGGGCTTAGCTACTTGGGTAACTAGACACCCCCAACCGAGTTTTATTTTTATTCAACAACGACAATGATTATGCGTTGAAGAACAAAGGCTTGTCATCCAATTTGTGATGTTAACATCATACTCTATTATGTAATATTTAACGGCACATTTACTTTACATCTGCATTCTATTTGGATAGAACACTATGCATAGTGCCATAGAAAAGTGGGTAAAATTGAATACGGTAATTTTGATGAAGGCTCATGAACAATTGTTTTTTCACCTGTTGATTCCCATTGATAGTTCTTTTAAATTCCTTATCATTTTCACGTATAAATGTCAATGGTTTTTGTTCTTTGCATTCATCTTATATTTCGACTCGAATAGAGGGTCTGGTACTATGCCTACCGTGCATACAGAGGAGGCTTTCTTTCCTTTGTTTGGAATACTATCACAATGTTTTGGTAGTTTATGCGTCTTCTTAGAGGGTAATTTTTTATGAAGAGGGAAAACCATAATTAGTCTGGTCTGTAGCAGTACATCTTCAACCACTTAAACACTGACAGCAAGCAAAGTTCCAACAATAGCATGATTATCATTCTTATTAACATATTGTGTCCATTAGATTGGCCACTGTCTCTAACCAAGTTCCACACCAATAGATAGTTGTCTCTTCACGCTATCTTAGGTAGGAAAGAAAGTTAATAAGTCATGGACAAGAAAGAGATTAAGTCAAAACTTGGTTGCCTGGTGAGACTGGCTTGGGAACTCAATAAGCTGGGGTTCGGTCACTTGTTTGGACAAGAATCACTTGAACAGTTGAAAATTGGACCGTTGTTTCAGTTGGCTACCCGCAAAGGAGATATCATTTTCATCCCAATGCCTTCAAAAATCCCTGTTAAATCCGCTCCAATAGAGTGCATTTTTTAATAAAAATCATGAAGTACAAGCCATAAGCTTGTATTGACATCAAAAGGTACGATTTATCATTCTCTATGGCTGCCTGAAAATCCTCGAAATCCTCCGTTCACTCCAAAGAAAATTATAAGCTTGTTTAGCAGGAGAACAATTGGCAAGTGTTCTTTTCTTATAAAGAATATTGCATGAATAAAACATATTTCTCATAAAGATCGATGGACTTGTTGAGCATGGAGTCCTGAGAGGACATGCACCACCAATGTCGGAAAGGCAGAAGAAAAAGACTTCTGTAATTATAGAGCTTAAAACTGGCTAAGTAAACGTTTCTATCTACTCTAGAGTTTCTTGAAAAACATAATCAACATGGTCTGCCCCATCTGCAAATTTGGCGGTGAATTGTTCAAAAAATGTAAGTCTAGTGCTAGGATTTATTACCTTTAAATAGTTGTTATTGGTGTGTTGAATGAATATATGTACTGTATATTTTATGAGATATGCATTGTATATTTTGTGAAGTATGTTGAGTTTAGTTGGAGATGAGAAATTCACTTCAACTTGATTTTATTCCAGATTAAAATAATGAATCTGCTTGATTAAGTTGTTGCTAGATTAAAGCTGGTGCATGTATATATATTCAATAGTTCAATTAGAAAAACAATTGAATGTGTTGTAGTTTGTTATTTTGTTCTTATTGTAATTATTTTATTTTATTTTCATTTTTTTTTGGCTTAAATTTGTATAATTATGCAATTGTTTTCAAAGTTGATTCTCAAAAGGATTGGGGAGAAAATAATGAAAGAGAAATTGTATACATATAATTTGTATTATAGTCAATCTTTTTATAAAAAATGGATCACAATTATGATATTTGTTTGAGTGTTGAAGATTATTAGAGAGTACCAACGATTGTGCTAAGTGAGATGGAGATTGTTTGTTGGGTATGTGTTATATTCATTGTATTACTAGCATTATGCATGATTCATATGTTTTGGGCACAACTAAAGAACTAAAGAGGCAACACCCCACCTTGTCTCGAAGGTCGCAGGGGTAGTGGTAGCCCCTAATTTATTTTGCAAGGGAAGTTTCTGCATAATTTTTTGGTCGTTTTGATACTTGTACTTCGCTTTTAGAATTTTGTAGTGCATGATAGTTCAACGCATGGTTTTGTAATTTTAATTAGGGAATTATAGTTGTATTTCAATTCAACATTAATGCATTGGGGGTTTATGGATGTCACGAGAAATACATATTGTATTTTAACGTTGTAAAGTCCCAATATATTGAAAAATATCTCTAGACTACCTAGTTAGGTTTCTAGGATAAAAAAATTTATGTCAAATTTGTGTGTGCATGTCATTGCATCTTTTCTATTTTTATTAAGAATCAACTTGTAATAATATATAATCTAGGGTTCAAATGAATAATAAATCATATAGGGTTAAAACAAATATATGGTTTCAAAGTAGTTTGGCTTTAGCATGATGCCTTTGTGACTAGGTGTTTTGACTCAGACATGTGGAAAACCTTGTAACAATATGATATTTATAGTATCGATTCTTCTGGTGCAAGGAAATGGAAAGAAGTTTAAATCTAGAGATCCAAAAATTAAATATGAAGAGTTTTATATATTGTGTTATGGAAGCTCAAATTTTAAGACCTTTTTTCTAGAAAATGATCGTTGCGGATATGGGTATTACCCCGACGAGGATGTCATTAGAAAATAGGGCCAAGTTGAATCAAAATAAAAGGAGTACAATATGGCCAAAGTTCAATTACAATAGTGGTAACCCCCATTATTTTTTAGAGGGAAGTTTTTGGATAAGTTTTTGATGGTTTCTGGATAAGTTTTCGGTGGTTTTGGCACATGGACTTCACTTTTAGAATTTTGTAGTGCATGGTAGTTTAACCCATGGTTTTCTAATTTCAATTAAGGAATTGTAGTTGTATTTTAATTCAATATTAATGTATTGGGGGTCTATGAATGTCACTATATATATATATATATATATATATATATATATATATATATATATATATATATATATATATATATATAACATTGTAATTTATAATATACTAATAATATTTCTAATTTACCTACTTGGGATTCTAGGGTAAAATATGTGTCAAATGTGTGTACATGCCATTGCATCTTTTCTATTTTTATTAAGAGTCAATTTCTAGCATCTAATCATATAGGGTTCTAACAAATAATTAATCATATAAGGTTAAAACAAATATTTAGTATCGAAGTAGTTTGGCTTCAGCATGATGCCTTTGTGCATAAGGGTTTTGGCTTAGACATGTGGAACACCTTGTTACCATAAGATATTTGCAGTATCAATTCTTGTCGTGAAAGGAAATGGAAAGAAGTTCAAAGCTAGAGATCAAGAAATTCAATGGGAAGAGTTTTGTGTAGTGTGGTGTGGCAACTCAAAAATTAACACTTTTTGGCAGAAAATGATAGTTGTGGATATGGGTATTACAATGATGAGGGTGTCATTGGAAAATAATACCAAGCTGGATAAAAATACAAAGAGCACAATATGGTTATGTCTACCAAATTCATTAGTACTAGATGTTTGAAGAGAAGCTACAACAAAAGCATTGTGAAGTAAGTGAAAAAAGTAGGGACTCTCTATTAGTCTATGTCCTTGGTGAAAATTTGTAGAACAAACTGTTGTCATTGATGTCAAAAGACTTATATATATATATATATATATATATATGAAGTATCCATGTAAAAAAGGTCTATTTAAAATAAAAAGTAAATTTATGTATAAAAGTCAAAAAGTAAATTGGTGGTTTGAAATCCATGGTTTTGAAAGCTTGAGTTATTTTCCATGGTATTTAGAAAAATAAAATAAAAAGGGAATTAATTAATTTGCTATGTCTTTTTCAAATGGTCACATCTTTTTACGAAGGGTTATTATAATGAAAAAAAGAGAAAGTATTAAAAGGAAAGATTAAAAAGTGAAAAAAACAATAATATTATAAATAAAAAATAAAAGCAATAAAAAATACTAATTGAATGTCATTTGTGGAATACTAATTGAATGTCATTTGTGGAATACTAATTGAATGCCACTTGTGAATTTACTACATAATATCATTCATGGAGTTACAATTGCATTTAATTCATGGAGAAATGATTGAATTTCATTTTATGAGTGAAGATTTTTTCTTTGGTAAGTATATCTAATGGATCCATATGTCAATTTGGTGAAGTGGAAAGAATATATAAACAAGAATTGAGTAGATATGGTGATTATAACATTTTTTAAGAAGCTATATGCAAGTTGTTGTCATACAAACAAAAACATTGATGTCTCTTGATAAGTTAGTGCCTAGTCGTGGAGATTAGTGTCTCCAGTAAATTGGTGTCTACTAAGATCTAAAGGAGTAGGTTGGTTCCTACCATGGTTTTTACTACTCGGGATTGGTATCTTCGTTAGTTTGTTGCCTTCAAAGGTTTATATAGAAAATTTTTGTAGCTTTCTACCAAAAAGGGTTTACATGTAAATCTTATGTTTCATGTTTTCTAGTTAGGATCTCATATGTGATTTTCTTATGGTTGATTAATGTTTAAATAAGTAAAAATATATTGTTTCAACACCCCCCACCTTCTCAATATAAGCATGTTCTAAAAAATTAGTATTTTTGAAAAGAATCTAACTACTAGAAGGTAGATTGTAGGAGCACACATGGCTATTCAAGAAGGTTTCTCTACAAAATAAGCTCAATTGTTTGATGGAACAAACTATGTATTATGTAGTATAAGGATGTATACTTATCTAACAACTCTTGGCTTTGATGTTTGGAAATCTAGTGTGACTAGTTATAAAGCTCCATCACCTCCACTAATTGATTAGGCTAGAAAAACATTTAGTGTACATAATGTAAAATTCATGGATGATGTCTTGTGTGGTCTATCAAAACTAGAGTTATTGAGGTGAATTATTGTGAATTGGAAAAAGAAAATTGGGACAAACTTGAATATGGGGATGAAAAGGCTAAGAAGGTAAATCTCTAAGCTCATAGAAGGTTGTTCAAGTGTTTGAAAATGAAAGATAAAGAAAATAATATCCTATCTCCTTCATGTAAATGAGATTTTCGATGCCTTAGAGGACTTAATGAAAATTTAACTTGAAGAATCGATGATTGTACAAAAGGTGTTAATGTCACTCCCTTTATGATTTGATGCCAAAGTTTCTATTATGAAAGAAATGAAGGAACTTAATAAATTGAAGATAAATGAATGAGATTCTCATGACATATGAAATAAGGACTAAGAAACCAAAACCATTAAAGCAAGAAGCAACCTCTAAAGCTTCAAACAAGATGAAGAATAGAGACTGCAAATCAAGTTAGTGGAATCACATTTTGTGAAGAAAATAAAAAAGGGACATAGAAAATGCAAATGTAAGCTATCCTTTAAATGCGTTAACTATAGTAAATTAGGACATTTTTTTATCTAAGTGTACACACACAAAAGATGAAAGTAGTGATGATGAAGAAGTCCATAACTTAAAGAAAGGAAGCAAAAATCATTAGTAAAAAAATATTCATAAACATGACGATCATAAGAGGAAGAACTATAATAAGAAAAAGAAGAGTCTCTACTCAAAAGGGGTTGGTGACTTGCTCGAGGAGAGCAGTGAAAACATTTTTTATAGTGATAGAGAAGAAACACTCTTTATGGGAATAACATAAAATAGAAAGTTGATATGTTTGGGAGAGTGAATACAAAGGAAAATAAATGATGGAATCTAAAGAAAAATAAAATTCCAAAATATATAAGGGGTTGGGGGACGAAAGCATGGAGTTGGGTTACACTTTTTAGTGAAAGAGGGCACATTTGGGTGGAAAAATAAATGGCTCGATCAAGCCATTTAAGCGGTTGATCGAGCTTTTTTTAAGCGGTCGATCAAGCTACTTGGAAAAAAACTTTCCATAAGAGGACCGACGCAACTGAAACAAAGATTAGTCACTCTGGTTGACGATAGGTATAATGTTAATCCCTGCATATCGGCGTGAGGGGGACAAGGGCCATTAGAGACGATCTTGTAAACTGGGAAAAACAGAAGTTTCAGGGGAAATGGTACAAAAGGGAATTTATCTGCTCATGAAGAGGGACACAATGGGTGTTTCTTGATGAAGAGTAAGCATATAGGGTTCACTGTAGAGGTCCTCCAGGATCAAGGAACGGGGAATACAGGGACAGTGACAAAATGTTGTGTAACAGGGCCTATTCTTAAGACCATGTTGTTGTATTTGTGTAAGCTAGTGGAGGCAGCTTTGAAATTCCTGAATCCAAATGGCTCTCTATTCCTGATAGTATTTTTGGAGGCTTCCCATCTCTATCTAGATGCAGATAAATATTCTACTTTGATTTCCTGGAAGTACTTCTTCCCTGCCTGTATAATGTTTGTGTGCAGCGATCCTAATTGACCCACAATAGTCGTTCGTTTCATGAACTGTTTGTGTTGGACAAAGAGGTGTAGGGGTTTTGTAGGTTCTCCCCTAACCCATAAGTCTATGCCATATTCTCACTTCCTAAAAGTATTATGGGCCTTAGCCCATTTGATATGGTTAGTGGAAAAGGAAAGAATAACTTGGAATTAGATATTCCCTATGAAGGGGCCAGGATTGTTGTCTAAGTCATCCTCTAAAAAGAAATTATGCATGTACAATTCACACAAGAGGCATTGTACTTGTTCATTCTGTTCCTTGAAACACTTGACAAAATCTAGGGTGGTCTTAATTTCCACTGACTCTCCAGCTTTAACAACTTTGATATTCAATAAGAGGTATCCTTCTAGTAGGAACAATGTATAGTTGGTGGCAGGAGCTCAGCATGACAAGACATCTGAATTAACAGAGAAAACAGTCTCCAATTGTGCTTTAGCTTTCTACAACCTGACCTATGATTTTTCGACTTTCTTCTTTTCATCCTTGTAATTAGCGAAAGTCTTATCCTCTGTGATTATGAGTGCCTCAAATTTCTTTCATAACTCTTGGTGTACTCATAGGGGAACTACTTCTTCTTTATGCCAAGTTGATTCTTGTTGAGTCTTAACTAGTTCATTCTGCAATTTCCTAATGACCGCTTCCCTTACTAGGGGAATGTAGGCAAGCATCTCTTCTATCTGGACCTCATCGCCCTATGTTTCCATTGGGTCAGTCTCAACAATAGCCTCGGCCACTTCTCGAATCATGCAACAATCAGCTTGGGTGTTTTCTTTAATATTAGTTTGAACAACAACATCAATAGTAGGGAAGTCTGTTTGGGTTTCCTATGGAAAAACACAAGGATCTTCTATCTACATTTCACTTTCTTCTAAAAGACATGGCTTTGTGTGGGTTTCTTTTGAATAAACCAACAGGGTCTCAATCTAGGTTTTAATATCTTCCCCAGAGCAATGTTCAGTTTGGGTCCCTGTGTTCTCCAATTCTGCTTTCACTTTCCTAACCCTGTTTACTTCCTTCAACCACTATCTTAGCTACTTAATTGTTTTCATTTTCTTCCTATATTTCTTAATCATATTCCTGAGTCTATCCCTATATTTTTTCTTTGTTGTGAGGCTTCTAACTGGAGGTGGTACAATTTTATTCACTTCAGGTTCATGTTCAGGTGGAATGGTGTCAACATCAGGATGGGGTTCTAATGGGACCGTGTCTCCTGATGGATTTTATCCTTCCAGGTCTCTATCTTCATGTGCTTCCCTCTCAGGAGACCCCAATGGAATGATGTCTCCTGAGAAATTATCTTTTATAGGTCTTCTTCAAGATGGGCCTTGTCCTCTGTGGACTTCATAAAAATGGTGCTCCCTGGTTGATTTTCACCTTCCAGGGTTTCTTCTATAGGGTTTTCCTTAGCTAGGGGTTCAAGTGGACCAGTAGCTTCTGCTTGATTTCCTTCCCTAATGGTTTCCTTTGCATGCACTTTTGCTTCAAGGGGCTTCTCCATAGAAGGAACTCGTTCCCTATGTTCTTCCACATTATTAGTAAAAGGCAGGGTTTCATCATGACCAGGACTTCCAGTAGGGGAAGACTGGTTTGGGGCATAATTCTACCCTTCAGAATTCCCGGATTGCTCCCTTCCTTCACCAAATATCCGCATATTCTTGAGTACACAGGCAAACTCTTTCTCGTAGTCTTGCAGAGAGACATATTATGGACTTGGAGGGGGTATGTGAGATGGCATTGCCTTGTCTATTTGAATTGGGGTGTGTCGCTGTGACTTTATCTTCATAGAACGTCTTCGTTTTGCTAGGCCCGAGGCCAAAGAGTGATTCTTGCTTTTCTATGTCCTTTTCGGACCTGTCACTCTTGGCACTTGTTGTGCAATCATTGGGTTTGCTATAGGTGGGGTCAAAGTAGGATTCATAAGGTTATACCAGGTTAGCTGCTACTGGGCCAGTCCATGAATGATGATTAATTTGATCAACCCATGATGGTTGATGAATGTATGTGGGTCCTTTTCCTTTCTGACCCGATGGGAAACATCATGCAATACATAATTTAAATAAAATGGCAGGTTAACTGTAATTTTCTATTTCAAAATAGATAACAGTTTATGTTGGCGAGGTTTTACCACATCCTGTCGTCTGTTGCACGTGATGTACCTCTGCACAATGGCTGCCAATTCTTGCCATGGTTGTCTCAAAGCTGTAGGGTGAACCCCTTTTCCTTTTCATACCAATTGCTCGTCTAGGTCCTGAAATACTGTAACTGCTTCCTGTAAAAGAACATGTTTGTTTGTCCATCTTGTTCCTTCTACTGGAAGTCTAGTGATTTCAGCTATGATTGCTTCAGAGATCCTTATGTTCCTGCCTCTCACGATGGTGTGGCCATTCTGTAAATTCTGCAAAAAATCAAGTGTCATCTCCTCATGAAATCCCTTTAATATGGTCAAATATTGTAGCCAGCCAGCGCGCTTAAGAATCGCACAAGCCTGGTCTAATACCCTGAGCACTGTGGGTTCATTTCGAATGGCTTTTACTCCCATTGCTACTTTTTTTCTGTGACTGATTCACTTGCATGCATTTCTCTCACACTTTCATAGTTTGGAACAGCAGCTGAGAACGTTAAAGATATTGACAGTAAAATGACGTTGTTTTGACAATTAATATCACAGACAATTAAGTTATTTGTCTCGTCAACAATATTTGGCACAGGATCATAATAAATTCACGTGTTATCCATAATGGTTGCCTTCTTTCCTCCAATCAGAAATGGTTTGATAATTATTACACACACGTAATCATCATGCAATCCTTTAACCAGAAATCAGTTTAATAATCATCACACAACTATCCATAAATTGTCACACATGTTGTTCATATGCAGACCATTCCACCTTTGACCAAAAAAGGGCGTCCAGGCCCGCCAAGCATGGAAAATAAAGGAGAAAGCATTGGTAAATCATAAATGTAGGCAACTAATCAATAAAAGTGGCGTAATGAACAACAACAAAAATCAAAGAAGTACACGTCAAAAGATTTGAAATGCACGTAAAATAAAACAAAGATTTATACCATTATGTCAATTGATTTTCACCTTAGGTGGCAAAGTGGCAAACACATGACCAGTGATACATATTATTGACTGGCAGTAAAGTGATTGGACGAATATGATATAATGGATATAAGATATAAGTTACCATGCATGTTGGCTTTGAGGAATGTTGTTCAAATGGGAATTTTCCTTTAGAAACGAATCCATAGGTGGTAATAGAATAGAGAGCATTTGGAAGTGTCACATAGTACTTCAATACCACAAGCAGAGCCACTACTGCCAGTAAGCATTTATAGCCTCAACAGGGTTGCCTTTTAACCCCACAAATGAGCCGGAGTCATCTTTTTAGCATTTAGATGATTCCCCCTTTTCATCTGCTATAAAGAGACCACTATGCTCACATGGTAACCAGATAATCATAGTTCCATTCACAAGGACATAACAAAGTGATTAGGCTGGCTCATGATGAGACCCCATGTCCTTCTGACAGTTTTATTTATTAAGAAGGTCATTACCTTGGTGTGGTGGCCATAATGGAATTTCACTCGTTACATCCTTATGATCATGGTAGGCTGGCTCATGCTGACACCCCCTATCCTCTTTAAAATAATATTTGTTGTATTTTCATATTTTGATGCTTTTATTGTAAAAAGAGGGAGGCTCATTTACTCCTAAAGAGTTAGGGATGGCGTAAGAAGTTATATATATATATATATATATATATATATATATATATATATATATATATATATATATATATATCCAATGAAAGTTATGCTTTTACCCCCATATCATCATATCAAAGGGATTTATACATTTGAAAGTGTAAAAGATAAACCAGCATGGTATTAGAATAATAAATCATTTTATGATGTGTCCAAAGGGAAGATATTCATCCAGTCATTATAGAGATGCACCATGTCAACTTTTGAATGAGGATGACCATCAAAAGGTTTCATAGGTCATAATGGTATTAACATTACTATTTTTCTTTATCTTAGGCATATATCCAACCAGATGGTTTTTATTCAAAACATAAAAGAGAAAGAAAATGGAAAAAAGAACGATCGCCGATAAAAAAGAAAAAAAAACATAGTTATTCATCCTACCGATTAAACAACAAACACACAAAAAGAAAAATTGGGGCTGTTCAATTGATTGAACAACAATCGTTCAATCGATTGAACAACATATACTCAATAAAAAATGATTAGTGTTGTTCAATTGATTGAACAACGATTGTTCAATCGATTGAACAGCAATCGTTCAATCGATTGAACAACAAAAGACACAAAGAGTGTTGTTCAATTGATCGAACAACAAAATACACACAAACAAATAAGTGATGTTCAATTGTATTGAACAACAAAACATACACAAACAAATAAGTATTGTTCAATCGATTGAACAACAAAACACATGAAAATGTGATATTTAATTGATTGAACAACAATCGTTCAATCGATTGAACAACAAAACACAAAAAGTGTTGTTCAATTGATTGAATAGCAATCATTCAATCGATTGAACAGCAAAACACACAAAGTGTTGTTCAATTGATTGAAAAATATTCGTTCAATCGATTGAACATCAAAACACACAAAGTGTTGTTCAATTGATTGAATAACAATTGTTCAATTGATTGAACAACAAAACACACAAAGAAGCAAAAGTGTTGTTCAATTGATTGAACAACAATCGTTCAAACGATTGAACAACAATCATTCAATCAATTGAACAACAATCGTTCAATTGATTGAACGACAAAACACAAAACATTAAGTGTTGTTCAATTGATCAAACAACAATCATTCAAACAATTTAACAACAAAACATGCAAAGTGTTGTTCAATTGATTGAACAACAATCGTTCAAATGGTTGAATAGTAAAGAACAAAAAGTGTTGTTCAATTGATTCAAAAGAAACTGTTCAAATGATTGAACACCAAAACACAAAAAGTTTTTTTCATTTGATTTAACAACAGTCGTTCAATCGATTGAACAGCAGAACACACACAAAAAAAGTGTTGTTCATTAGATTGAACAACAACACACACACAAAAATAAGTGTTGTTCAATTGATTGAACAACAATCGTTCAATCGATTGAACATCAACATACACACAAAGATAAGTGTTGTTCACTTTATCGAACAACAATCGTTCAATCGATTGAACAACAACATACACACAAAAATAAGTGTTGTTCAATTGATTGAGAAACAATCATTCAATCGATTGAACAACAACATACGCACAAAAATAAGTTTTGTTCAATTGATTGAACAACAATCGTTCAATCGATTGAATAACACTTGCTAAACACACCCAAAGACAAGAGAAATCCTTATATTTACATGGTGATTCCTAACTTTATTGCAATCAAAAAGAATATATACATTACTTATAGCTAAAGAAAGAAACAATTTCACGAGAGCAAAGTTGTTGGGTCATTATTCCCTGCAGCTAAAATTTTCATAATGGGGTCATCACGTACCTATTAACAAAAAGACTCCTTGCTGAGTGGTTTGTAATAAAGACACACCCAATGCCCATTCACCTTCAAAGAATGGCCAGACCTGTCAATGGTAATCAAAGTGAGAGTACCATTGTTATGTACTTTTTGAATTTCATAAGGGCCAAGCCACCTTGTCTTTAACATGCCCAGAAAGTCTTGGAATCTGGAGTCATAGAGAAGTGCCCAATCTCCTTTTTGAAACATCTTCTTTTTAATAAAACTGTCATGCCACCTCGCTCTTTGCTGCTGAATAATTGTGACGCGTTTTAGAGCAAGTAGTTGAGCCTCGTCCAATTCGTTTACTTGTTCAAGTTGCTTGGTTTGGGCTTATGTTAGATCCAATCCCACTTCCTTAGTTGTCCTTAGAGTCTTTATTTCAAATTCAATAGGAAATATAGGTTCTTTTCCAAATACAAGTTGGTATGGAGAATATCCAGTAGTATTTTGCCAAGTTGTGTGATAGGCCCACAAGGCCTCTGGTAGTCTAGCAGCCCAATCCCGCTGATGTGTTGAGACTATCTTGGTCATAATTGCTTCAATGACCTTATTGGTGCTTTCAACCTGTTTGTTTACCTGCGGGTGATACGAGGAAGTGACTCTATGTGTAATGTGATGGTTCCTTAGAGTGTTTGTAATCTTGTGTCCTACAAATTGCCCTCCTCTATCCGTTATCACTTCCTGAGGTAAACCATACTGCACAAATAGCCCAAAAAGGAAATTAATTACAACTTCTTCTGTAGCTCTTGGAAAATATACTATTTCTACCCACTTCGTTACATAATCTGTGGCAACTAGTATATAGGCCTTTTGGTTTGATGGTGGATGAAATGGGCCAACAATATCCAATGCCCATCGTTCAAAGGGTTCTATTACCAGTTGGGGTTACAGTGGCATTTCATCAAACTGACCAGGTTCGACCATCCTTTGGCAGCTATCACAAGCCTCGACATATTTCTTAGCATCTTTAGAAATAATGGGCCAATAATAGCCCATCTGTAGTACCTTATGCCTTGCCCTACGATCTGGGAAGTGTCCTCTGCAGGGCTCAGCATGGAAGGCCTTCCGGATGTCATAAATCTCACCCTCATGAATGCATCTGCGTATACACATATCGTACCCTATGTGAAAAAGGTATCCGCCAATCCAAGAAAACTGGGCGCTGCGCTAAACAATATGTTTCCTTTGCCTTGATGTCAAGTGCCTAGGCAGCTTTCCTACGGCCAGATAGTTTTCTACATCTGCATACCATGGCGTTTTGACTGCTACAGCAAACAAATATTCATCTAGAAATTGGTTTTCCACTGCCAATGGATCATTTATATTTGGAACTCAAGACAGAAAATCAACAACTAGGTTTTCCTTCCCCAGATGATCTTTGATGGTGGTATCAAACTCCTACAAAAGAAACAACCAATGAATCACTCAACCATTTGTAATAGGTTTGTTGGCTAAGCACCTAATGGCAGAATGATCAGTGCACAAAAAAACTTGACAACCAATTATATAATGTCTAAATTTGTTTATGGCATAAATGACAGCTAAGAATTCCTTTTCTATTACTATATAATTCAGTTCAATAGCAGAAATATTTTTGTTGATATAATATATAGCATAATGTTTTATGTCCTCCTCTTGGCCGAGGATGACGCCTATTACTGCATCTAATGCGTCCATTGAGATGTGAAAGGGCAACTCCCAATTAGGTGCACATAAGATTGGTGTTGTCGAAACTAGTTTCTTTAAATCTGTAAAAGTTGTGTCACATTTGTCAAACCATTTAAAGTCAACATTTCTAGTTAAAGCATATAAAGGCAGAACAATTGTGTAAGTCTTTTTATAAACCTTCAATAATAGCCTACATATCCAAGGAAGCTATGTACCTCCGTCTAAGTAGAGGTTGTAGGTAGTAAAAGAATTACTAGTATCTTTGCTAGATCTACCTGTATCCTTGCTGCAGAAATGTAATGTCTCAGGATTACGCCTTTTGTCATCATCATGTGACAGTTGACATTGCTTAAACATAGCTTGGTAACGTTGCATCGTTCCAAAACCTTCTCTAATGTTTGTAGTGCTTGATCAAAGTCATGCCCATATGGTGTAAAGTCATCCTTGTAAACTTCAAGTCCTTCATTTATCAGGTCAGCAAAAAGGATGAGTATGGCTCTTCGAAACATAGTTGGGGCATTGCATAAACCAAATGGTAACACTCTGTAAGAAAATGTACCCCACGGAGAGGTGAAGGTTGTTTTTTCTTGGTCTTCAGGGGCAATTTGAATCTAATTGTAGTCGCTAAAGCCATCTAGAAAGGAAAAGAACTGCTTCCCTGGTAGAGTATCAAGGACTTGATCAATAAATGGAAGAGGGAAGTGATCTTTCTATGTTGCCTTGTTCAATTCTCGATAATCCACACAGATACGCCACTTCCCATTTTTCTTAGGGACAACTACCAATGGAGAGACCCATTTGCTACCTAAAATGGGATAAATGAAATTCACGTCCAGCAACTTCTATAGCTCTTCTTTTACAATGTCCTTGAGATGTGGATTCAATATTCGTTGAGGCTGTGAGATAGGACAAGCATCCTTTTCGATGTAGATATGATGCATACATAACTGTGGGTCTATGCCCTTCATGTCAAGATAGTCCCAGGAAAAATACCCTTTATATTTTTCAGGACCTGAATGAGTTTTTGATGTTGTTCATTGTCCACACTATCATTAATGTTTAAAACCTTTCCTGGTTCGATTTCAACAGGCTTGTTGCTATGAACAATGATTGTCTGGATATGATGATCATAAATATCTTTCAAAGGGTCTTCCAAGGCTTCATTATCAATAATTTCTTTTAACATTTGACATTTTACATTGTTCACATTGGCTGGCTGATTGATAAAGTTGTTGATAACATCATCTTCAGTCTGATTCTTGAATTCAAGTGCCTTTGCTACTGTAAGTGGTGAATGAATGCTTTCTTCCAGGTATGCGGGTGGTTGTTTACATATGTTTACAATGGGCAGACTTGATTTGGCAGGAGGATATAAAACAGGATTTTTTATAGCATCCCCTTTAGCAATAGTCATTGTGCCATCTTGGCAGCCTATGTAAGCATCGGTTGTTGCTAGCCAAGGTCAGCCCAAAATTAGAGGGTACCCATCCAATCCACTCTTTGGTTTTATAACAAGAAAATATACTGGATACTCCCATGAATCAACAGATATTGTAATATCCTATAAAGTTCCCTTTGTCCTTACTGCCGAATGATCAGCAAGTTCTAGCAGGGTGGTGGTTGGTTCTAGAGTTTTAATACCGAGTGTCTAATAGGTTTTTGTTTTTAAGATGTTAATGGCTACACCCAAATTGACTAGTGCGTTTGGAAAGGAGTGACCATATATTTGAACTGTAACTATTGAATTCCCATGATCTTCATACTTTACCGAAGTTTCCCCTCCCAAGAGTAAATCAAATAAGGTCCCTACAGCATGAATGGTAGTTGAAGTTTTTTCTTTCCTCACAAGCTTCACATAACTCTTTAACCATTTTAGAATAAATAGGAATATCTTAGATGGCCTGGAGGAGAGGAATTTTAATACAAAAATTTTTTAGTTCCCCTACAAGATGAAAATATGGATAAACAATTGATTTAGGTATTTTTAACCTTCCAGGAACAGGGGAGAAGTAACTATGAGTTTCTCAGGATCTTTATGATGATATATATATTCTTCTTCTTTTATTTCTGTGTCAATTATAGTTGATGATATATGTATAGGTGGGGTTTCCAATCCAATTGATGGCTGGTCTCTATTTTCCCCAGGGGTGATTATACGTCCTGACCTCAACCTCAGTTCATTACATTTTTTTTGTTCAATCTCATAGTCTGAGATTTCGACAATTTGCACCAGCTAAACCGGTCTGTTATTGGGATTCAAATTTGGTTGAGCTAGCAATTGAGGACGCAAAAGATGCTGAGGATTTTGTTGTAATGGATATGGGGCTGATAATGTAGGTTGAGGTTGAGGACCTGTCCCCATAGGTGTATTGGATATCCCCAAATGTCATTGCCAATTCGAAGACTAGTTTGGATTTTGAGAAGTAGAGGTAAGCCACTAGGATGGATATGGATTACCTTGCCAAACAGGAGCAAAAGGAGAATTTGGCCAGCCATTACCTGAAAAGGACTGAGCTGGCCAAGGTGTCATAGGGAATGACTAGGATTGAAAATTCGAGTAAGGTGACTGGCCTTGCCAGTTGCCTCAGGGTTTTGTTGTTGATTAAATGGTGAAGAAGAAAAGAACTGGGATGTGTCTATGACATACCTGTGGGTTTGGATTGCCATTGTCAACGCTGGTTCACTAAGTATACTAGCTCTATCTCCTCTTCTGCTTCTTTGAAAACTTCTTTCAGCCCTGGAAGTGATGGACATTGTTCAGTAGCGTGATCCCTAGTATAGATGGCACACGTTTCGACCATGTCCAATGGACACTCCCATTGGTTGTGATTCTTCCGGAAGCGTGGGCAGAAAACGACCAAATTTTGTTATGTTAAGGCTTGTTTTTGTTTAGCCTGCAGGACATCGAGCTGCATTGTAAGGGTGCCCATGATGTGTGTTTTGAAGTCTTCCAAGAGGTTACCGATTTCCATTATTTTTATGCCTCCACTATGTGTTTCTCTTCCTCTGGTCATAGGATCTCAGATTCCTAACCCTGTGTGTGTGCTACCTCATGAACACCTGATACACAAGTGAACAATTTCATCATAATCTTCTTGAGAAATATCTCCTTTCCCCATCCAATTTAGAGTTTCTATCCATTCTTCTTTCATTCCCTTAATTAAGATAACTCTTATGACTTCTTTTGGTAAAGTGGTGTGAGGGGATCTCTACAAATTATAGTGAAACCGTTCAACATATTCTTCTATATTTTCATTATCCTTTGTAGCCATCTTGAAGATTTCATCTTTTAATTCCCTAGTCTTGTAAAAGTCCTGGTATCTTGTGAGAAAAGAAGTTTTCATGTCATCCCAAGAGTTAATAGTACGTCCACCTAGACCCATGAACCACCTCAAAGTTGCTCCTTTTAGAGTAGAAGAGAACAATTTCAGTTTTTGAGGGTTTGTGGTATAGTCATCTCCTCTACAGAGGAAATCAAACATGAATAAGAAGGCATCCAGATCCTCTGTGATCATCCCATGAAAAGTTGGGATGCTTTGCAAGGGAATAGCTTTCATCGGGGCATTGGCCACTTGGTTGACTATGGCGTATTCCAATGTTGAAGTCTGACCTTGAGGTGGTAGATTCGCCATTTGGTAAAAAATGTTCCAATATCCTTCAGGGATTTCAGTTGGTGCTATTTGAGTAAGTGGAGGATTCACAATCTGAGTTGGTTTTGAAGCACTACCTAGATCTGGGATCACACGAGATCCTTGTTTAGATAGCTGAGGTCCTGGCTTAGCATTTCCACTAGTTTCTCCCTCTCCTTCCGTTAAGTTGCACGATTTTCCCTCTTGTAGATGATCAGAATGTAAATTTGTTGTAACCTGAAAACTCTGTTTAGATCCTCCAATTTGGCTATGAATCTTAGCATAGGCTGCAAATGGTGAGCCTGCTACTTGAGGGATTACAGTAGGGTTTTTTCCAAAGATAGTCTGAAAACCTACTGATGCTTGAGACTCTTCTTTTCTTACAATTTCATCTATAAAATATTTTCTTCCAAGGCTCACCGATCCCTTGGGTTTTATGGATTTAGGCAGGGGTTTGTGATCTTTATCTATCTTTTTATTCCTAGCCATTCATAAAAAAAAAAAAAAAAAAAAAAACAAAACAAAAAAAAAAAAAAAACAAAAAACAAAAAACAAAAAAAACAAAAACAAAAACAAAAACAAAAGCAAAAACAAAAACAAAAAGCAAAAAACAAAAAACAAAAAACAAAAAAACAAAAAAACAAAAAAAAACAAAAACAAAAAAAAACTATTCCTATCTAACCTCTATTATTTTTGCTAAAAAGCGGGCTGATGAGAAAGCACTTTACTTGCTGGTCACGCAGGTTCTTACCTCTCGCTTTTAAAACCCAATTCTTTTATAGCAAGACAAAAAGAAATCACTTTGAAACACTCTCCCCAACAACGATACCAAAATGTTGGTGCACTAAGATGTCTTATTACAAGAAATCTTAATACCTACATTCATTATCAACCTAGAGAAAGTCTTTTTATTTCAAGAGTGTCAGCACTATATATGCAGTGAATTTAGAGGTCAATTTATGTTGGAATCATTGCAATTTCTAATGTTTATTTCTCTATATTCAATCCAAACACTTCTGAAAGGAATTCATAACACACTTTAAAAGCTACTTAATATATTCTACAAGCAACTGAGTCAGAATGCAAATAAAAACAATCACACTTGACAATCTAACTGGTATTGAAACTAACTCATTTAACATGAAGGAAAGCTATGATAATTGAACAGCAAATAACCATATAAACATCTCATGGAAAGCAATCACTATAGCTTTGAAATCTATGATAGTATTACCTTAAAATGAACAACAATCTGGAATTAACATAACCAATTCAATGAAGAGCGTCACGCATATATAATCACACAGCTAAATCTAGAATCTTGACTGAACATAAAAGACAAATCAGAATCATCAATCCTGACAGTAATCAAAATGATACTAACTTTGTAAACTAACAATAATAAACAATGAAGAATAAACAGAAATGATTATAACACAATTGAAGTAGTAGATATTCTATTGACTGGGCCCAAAGTCTCTAGAAGTCCCTGCTGTTAGATATTCAAAATACGATTATGAACTAAACACAGTCTTCTTAATTAAAATCAATAACAGAGTTACAACATCACTGAGATGAAAGTATTATATGTCCAAAAATAATAGTTACAATCTGCAAATTCCTAAACTAGTTGTTCAGTTCGCCTAACGGCTTTATATAACATTTGGAAAAGTAAATAGATAAAAGTGAATCCTCAGGATCAGGGGATCCTGAGTATTTCACAACACTTGATCTGATTTCATCATAAAATAGAATTGGTCCTCCTAGTCTTCCACTTTCTTCCATGCTCAGGACATTGTCTTCTTTCCTTTACTGGTTGCTATTGTTCTATCGATTGAACAACAATTGTCCAATCTATGTCCCTGCATATAAAGATAGTGAAAGTCAGTTTTCCACGCCCAGATTTACCTAATTTGTTACTAATAAATTTTACCCAGCTTCTACTATTGTTTCCTATATTTTATCCATAAAACAAAGATAAACATGTGAAGACAAATTCTTAATTAGGCTATTTATGAGGATAAAACATACCTTTTCCTTAGCCCAACACCCTCCAACCTCAAGGAAGCTAATTGAATATTTATGTCATCCTCTTGAAGGTTTTTAATTTTTCAATATACCTCCAACTAACGAACCCAATTGTCAAGCTTCTCTGCGTTCACTTCACAATTATACATGGGCAGTGCAAATTTAACATCAAGTTTTAACAGGGGTGATTTACCAGTTCCTTTTGAGGTATGTTAATTAGTATGAGTAAGGTTTGTATTAGTGGAAGAGGGTGAAGATGCCTGTGAAGATGAAGATGAAGAAGATGGTGGAGAGGGTGGAGATTTACCTCCATTTCCATTACCTCCTCCTCCTGAAGAACCTTCCCCTTTGGGAGGCTTGGAGATTTCACCCTGTAGTCTAGTATTCCTCTTTTCATATAGGTCCTGCACCATCTCTTTCATATCAAAGAAAGCCTTCCTGAAGAACTTTTGATCCTCTTTCATGTTTGTAGATTCTCCTTCATGAGACATGCTCACTGAAGTCTCAACTACAACTTGAGGAAGAACTGGTGGTGGAGATTGTGGCAACCTTGTACTCCTTCTCCTTGAACCAACTTCAAGGCTTTCAACTAGCTTCCCTTCTGCTCTCTTGAGCTTCAACTTTATAATCATGACATTCACTTTCAAAACAGTTAAATCCATCTTGCACAAAGAAAACCAAGAGCTCTGATACCAAACTTGATCTGATTGGGAAAATTAGTTTTGTTGTGCTAAATTCATTTTTAGAATATGTTAAATGTGCTTAAGAATTCATGAGACTGTTTGCAAGTTCAAAAGATGCGTTTTTGAGTGCTTTTATGTATTTTTTATGTGAAAATTAACATAAACAAATCACTGAAAAATATCATATAACAGACATAAACATCACCATAAACAGTATCACAACAACACATGATGAAGGAGTTCACCACCCCTAGGCTACGTCTCCTTGGTGCAGCTTCCAATGGCTTGGCCCTCTCTATTATGCTAAAAAATGTGAATACATCAATTTACAATGCTCAAAAAGCTCTGAAATCTATTCCAATGGCTGCAGAATGGCCAAAAATGTCTGTGTAGCCTCTTTCTACTCCTAATTTGGTCAAAAACTGAAGAATTTATTGAATTTCGAAGTTTTTTGTTAATCACACCACAAAATCCCCAAAATCGGGCACCATCCTAAAAATTTTCCCCAAAACGGCCAATGAAGCAACAATTTCGATGAATTTCGGGTGAAATTGTTGGACGTTTTAAATGTCCTCTAATGCTTTATATCTGAAAATTTTGGGTACGTGGGGGGCCACGTGCCTAGGGCTAAGGCCAACGGCCTGTCTTCATCAGCTGGGCCCTCACTCCCCTCCGGTAGTGGTCATGTGGTGCGTGAACAAGGGTCGGTCCCCATGGGCTGGCCCTACCCCTGAATGACACGTTTGTGAAATTCAAATATATGTCGACAACGTAATATATTAAGACTCATGTGTATGACGTATTGGTATGGCTCTTGACTTGTGCCTTGGTGGTCGCATGTTCAACCCACATTACTGTTGCCCGGATTCGACCCAAAATTTTGGTGGCCCCGGGGCTGCCACATGGCGGCCTCTAACTGGACCACGTGTCAGCCCGTGCTTGGCCACCAATCCAACGAATCAAAAACACTCAATTTTTCCCAATGAGAATGTGCCACTGGCACAATACGATTCATCAAAAAAGTTGACTATTCAACTTGACACATAGACCTACCCAGTCAGCATCATGTCAATAGTACGGACTGCTGACTGGGCTGTCAAATTTTTACAAAAAATAAGTTGTTTGGGAAAGTGAACAAAACATGATTATGGGAGCATATGGTCTTCATTTCGCACGAAATGACTTGCACCAGATTCAGGATGATGAGCACTATGTGGTTGTCTAGGTTCCACACCAATTTGACAACTTTGAATTTTGAGCAATTTTTTTAGCACTTGATTACAGTGACTTGGAATGGTTGGGAAGTCAATTTACAAACTCTATGCAAATAGATTTTGAGACGTCCATGATAGGAGAATTGTCCTTTTTCTTAGGATTTCCATTTTCTCAATCAATAGATGGGGCATTTATCTCCCAATCTAAATATCTGCGAGAAACTCTTAAGAAATTTGGACTGGAATATTGCAAGACGGTTAGCACCCCCGATGGTGAGAGGCTATAAGTTATGCAAGGAAGATGAGACATCATTGGTTAATCACACTATCTATAGATCAATGATATGAATATTATTATATCTCACAACATCTACATAAGATATCATGTAAGCAGTTGACCTAGTAGCCAAATTTCAAGCCAACCCCCATGAAAGTCATGTCATTCATGTCAAACAGATCTTCAAATATCTACAAGGCACAATTGATTATAGGCTATGGTATGCTAGGAGCAGAGATTTCAAATTTAGGACCTATACCGATGTTGATTGGGCTGGAAGTATTGATGACAGGAAGAGAACCTCCTGTGCAACATTCTTCATGGGAGATTGCTTAATATCTTGAGTTAGCAAGAAACAAGAATCCATCTATCTATCAACTACAGAAGCACAATATATTGCAGCTGCCACTTTCTGCTCACAAATTATGTGGATTAAGAAAACCTTGAAGGACATTAAGATAGAGTTGACTGAGCTAATTCCCACCATGTGTGACAACACCATTGCTATCTGTTAGCCTCCTGTTGCAACAGGGTATCATCTTTCATGATTGACAGTTTTACATGCCAAATATGTCATACTTTGCAGGCTGCAGTGTTCCATATTTCCAGATGAGACCAAAGAAGAAGCCATGAAGTGTGCTAGTCCAAATGCCACTGCTGCATTCCATTTTGATGAGTTGTTCCAGTTTTGAAGAGTTTTCATTTAAGGGAGGTCCAAACAGTCTAATCCTGGTCTCCCTAGGTTTCAATTTCCTGTTTTAGAATATAGAGAATGCATCTATCCAAACAGTTTAATCTTGGTCAGATTTGTAGATAGGTAGAGAATCAAAGGGACCCAACTGTTTAATCTGGGCCCTGGCAGAAATAAGTGTAGATTTAGATAGGAAAAATTCAAAAGAAAAAGTGTAAATATGGGTCTGCAAGTCTAAGTGCACCCAATCCAAAAGAAGAAAAAATGTTAGGAAAGTAGGCTGGGTAGGTAGCTGTGGTTGCAGAATGGTGATTCATGATCAATTTTGTGTTTCAAACTGTTTTATCTTTTCAGATCAGTGCAGGCAGTTTTGCATTCAAAAGAGCTCAGAGCTGGACATCACTAACTTCCCCCTTCTTCTAGTTCCCCAAGTCCCTTACTAACTTCCCAAAGAGGTCAAGATCTGCTTGATTCCTCTTAGTTTCATCATCATCCATATCAGTTGCCTTGGTGAAGATCTGCTTCACTCAAGGACTTCATTTCTGTACAAGTTCTTTTCCCCAAATTTAGCCTAAGGTCCCTGACCTTAGTGCTTGCTGGTCACCTTCATATTAACTACTAACAGTATTATATAACTCCCTATCAGTTTTCCCCATTCCCCCTACTAAACTATGTATATAACTCCCCTATGTAAATATCCCCTCCCTGGCAATATAGCCATATTTTTCTAAGTCTGGGGAAAAATAGTCCATCTGGGGCTGTTTTTAGCCCATCCGAGTCATATCAGGGATTAATCTGACACCTGGTCAGATTAATAACCTCTTCACTAGCCCTAAAACCCTCAAAAACCCATGTTTTACCCCTCATCCCTAAGTCCCAGTTGTAAATATTTCAACCGTGCTCGTTTTTACATCCATAAACCCCATTTTCCCGCCCCTAAACCAAAGTTTTTGTATAAAATATTAACCCTGCCCGTATTAACCCTCATAATCCATTGTTCCCTAAGTTACAACCCACCGCGCGCATATTTAAAAAGTAATATTCCTGCGAATATTCCCCGCCCTAACCCGCCATCACCTCGCACTGACCGCCAACCGTTGGATTGCCCACCCCACAGATCAACGGTGGGCGGGCCGCCCCATCTCCGAACCGCCCGAGCTTTAGCGTCCAGGAGATGGGCGGTATTGCCGCCGTACTCCCGCCACGCGTCAAGCGCTGGGCTGTGGCGGAGCCCCCTCCCCCAAAACCGCTCTCCCCCAAAGGCGGTGCGCCACGAACCCACTTACCGCCTCCTGCCCGGTGACGTCACCGCTTACGTCACCCCCTGCACAGTCACCGCCTACGTCACCCCCCCTGCCCAGTCACATGTCGAGTCATCTGCCTGTGTGGCCTCCTGCCACGTGTCCCTGCCACGTCACCGTCCATACATGATGACGTCATGCTGACGTCATCCCACCACGTCATCATGCTGACATCATGCTGACGTCACCCGCCGTACAACGTCCCATCATGCTGACGTCATGCTGATGTCATCAGCACTTTTTTGGCGCGAAGGGCAAAAAATCGCACTTCGGAGTCCCGGAATCAGTTTCTGAGGCAGTTTTTGATGAGCGATTTGCACAGGATTTTTTAGGCCGAAATGGAGAATCTTCAGGGAATCTTTTCATTATGCAGCCCCCAGGAAGCCCGAAAGGCGCGAAAATGACCCGTTTTCTTCACAGAGCACGCCTAAAGGACCAGAAGGCAATTTAGAAGAAGCAGAGGCCGAACAGCGGCCATTTATTTGTGATTAGACCCGCAGCACATCAGAATAGCAGCCCAGATTTTGTCAAAGAGTATCAGAGAAAGGAGACAGACGCCAAAGTGTATCAGCCGAAGATCTTTTAGGGGCTCGAAGCACCTGTACATTAATGAGCCCCCAGCAAAGTCAAATCAAGCAGCATGAGCCCATCCCTGCTTTCAAATCTCAGCTAAATGTTTAATGCCACAGGACGGAGATGGAACAGACACCCATGCACATTCATTTCAGAAGCACCTGCACCAAGCCACCAAGGACAACAAAATTTACTCAGTTTTAATGCGGCCGCCCTCAGCGCAGCCCGAGTTAATTTCATGCATTTATTTCAGATAGAGTTAGGTCAATAAACTATTTTTTTTTATGACCTAATTAGGTCAAGATGTAATAAAGAACTCTGTAGATAGTTTTGCCCTATTTATACCACCCTCTGTATAGTTTTAAGGGTTGGTCAATTGAGAATTTCACTAGAGACTCGCTGTGTATACCTAAGTTTTTCCATAATCAAAGATTGCCGAAAGCTTGGAGAGCAAACTGTCTGTTGTGAATGAATGTTTTGGAGACTGAAGATGGAATTCTTGTGATGCAGCCTGAAACAATAAGTGCCTCTTATCTCTGTTTATTTGTTTATCACTATCTAAATAGCAGGAAAAAAGAATAGCCTAGAATTAGTTTAAATACTCTCTATGCTCAATTTTTTTTATTTCTTTATGTTTTCCTCTGAATGAATTGATTATGAATATGAATTCCTTCTGGCTCATGTTTACCCCGATTCACCTGTGTTGGCCAATTATCTAGGGATTCTTAACTACCCCTAGGTAGCGCCCTGTTATTTCCCCTGTTAAGCATAACTGAGAGATTCTTAACTGCCTCTCATTCCTTAGCATTTCTATCCATCCCTTAAACCTGAAACATTGCTTCATGCTCAGCTATGTTGCTCCACTTTCCCTCACTGTTATTAAAGTAAAGCTCCAGCAGTAGTTTCTCCTCGACTCCACGCCCAATGGTTCGAAACCCTTAGACTATGCCCTGCCTCTCTACCTGAAAAATTAATTTTCCCACCAAAACAAAAACCTCTGGACCCAAGACCTAGCCTAAAATCCTTTCAAACAAAGCTAAATCTAAAAGAGAGAGCCCTCTCTGACTGCAGGTAGGCTAGAACCTGCAGTCCAAAGTTGGTTTGTGGTTACCTCGGCCGTATCCCTTTCTCAACCTTCAGGGACAACCTGAGTGATAACATAATGGCGACTCCGCTGGGGAATTTCCTCAGTTAATTTTACAAAGTTTCACGAAGAAGGTTGAAAATCCCCTGCAGAAATCGATTTTCTAATTGCTGTATATTTCTTAAAACTGCAGATGAAGCCTGAATGTCAGCCAGGAAGCCTTTGAAACTGTTTTTGTTTTACATTAACAGAAGTAGATAAAAGCTGCTTCAGTCAATCTTCATGCTAGTTTTAAGATATACACAGCCATTCCAAAATCTGATCTGGCCCTTGTTAATACAAAAAATATTCCCATAAAAATACCCAAAAAACATTCGGAAGCTGGCTCCTAAGAAGAATTCACGATATACCAGATCAAATCCAGACCCAGATCCACCAGCTGTTTTTGAAAACCCTAACATAATCCCAAAAATCCTCAGGAAGCAAGAAAGGCAGGAAAATTTTGCTGATTTGATTCCTGAAACAGCTTACCCTAGTTTTGTTCCAACTCCTGTCAAGGTTTTATTCCGGTCTACCCCTGCTTCCCCTAGTTCATCGTCCACATCTCAAAGCACTCCTTCCACACCTTCATTCGCTACACATATTCCCATTACCACTACTGTTGTTTCCACCGTTCCAGTTACTCCTGTTATCCAAGCTGTTCCTGTCGTTCCATTTATCCCCGTTGTCCTTGTAATCCCCGCGAATATGGCTAATAGATATGCACCCCTGCAATTACCCGCTAATGCTGGGGCTTTACCTCAAGATTACCAATCGAAAATTACATATTTTGATTCCACTGGTCCTTTCACAGCTATTCAGCATACCAACAAGATGCAAGATTATTTTGAAAACTATGAAATAGATGATGATAGTGTTAGAATGAGAATTTTTGTTCAGAGTTTGACAGGTGATGTAAGAACCTGGTTCAGATCACTTGCTGCAAATTCTATAACTACTCCTGATGAGCTTTACCAATCCTTTACCAACAAATGGGAGAAGAAGAAAGATCCCTTGCACATACTAGCAGAATATGACACAATTAAGAGAGGTCCTCAAGAGACTGTTTTAGAGCACTGTGCAAGATTCAATAATGTATATAACGCAATACCTCAGAACCTAAGGCCTCCACCTGACCTTGCCCTGTACAAGTTCCCTGATGGTTTTGACCCTGATATGGCATACCAGTTAAAAGAAAGAGCTCCTGCAACTCTTGAAGACGCGCAAAAGGTTGCCGTCACTGTAGAGGCTAACTTAATTGCCAAAAGAAATAGAGCCCGATTGGAAAAAAGAACCACTTTTAAGGAAGAACCCTCAGCCTTTGACCAGAAACTTGATGCTATCATTAATGGCCTGCAAAGACAGGGAGAAAGAGTAGAACATGTGGAGAGAAAAGCATCATGGGAAGGACAGCAGTCCAATCCCATAAGGAACCCAAATTTCAGGAAAACACCAAACACAAATGTTGGTAGGTCTACCCCAGACCATGACATTAGACCACCTTTCCAAGATAACTATGTTGAAGGATCTACCTCAACTCAACCCATAGAAGACGATCACATGAACTTGATGGATCTAAAGGGTGAGCATCAGACTTTCCTGACACAAGAAGACCAAAACGAACATGATTGCAATCAATTTCAGGCTAAAACTGGTGAGTCTTTTGATTTTAAACAGGGTTATGATACTGCCGTGTACGAGGTACACAGACAATATAAACTGAGAACTAGGACCATTGACATCTCTGAGCCTAGCAAAACAAAGGAAAGCAAACAGCCCAACAAGATAAAAAACAAAGTTGTTATAACAGAACCAGCTGATACAAGTGTCCCAAACCAGAAGCAAGTGATTGTAGAAGATATAATAGACACGCAGCCTTCTGTGGATCAGCCTCTGCCACAGTCTTCCTCAAAAGAAAGTTCAAACAGCATCCCAAAAAGCTTTCCAGAAACTGTACAGCCGCAAGCAAAAACTTCCTATAGCAGTGATAAACGAGAGCAGGTCACTGATAATTCAAATGAGAAAGAAAAAACTGCCATTATCAACACCAAGATTCCACTGGAAAAACCATTTAACTTAGAGGCAGAAATAGGAAAACTCAAGATAGCCATCCCTCTCTCAGAACTCGCCAAACACGATGTATATAGGCAACAAATTCAAATGTCACTTCAAATTCCAGAAAACAAAGATGATGTAAATGTTTTGGATGACTCCCCTGAACTGTTGTTTGGCCCAGAAGTCAACGGAAAATCAACACAAGGACCTGTCCCACCCTTTTATGTCAGTTTGCATATACATGACAAAGTTTTGCACAATGCTATGTTTGACTCAGGGGCTTCACACAATCTGATGCCCAAAGCAGTTATGGAAAAACTCAACCTTGATATCTCTAGACCTTACAAAGATTTATATTCATTTGACTCTAGTCAAGTGAAATGTTTAGGCCTCATCAAAGATCTGTGTGTCTCCTTAGTCCAATATCCTAACAAGACCATCCTCATGGATGTAGTTGTGGCTGACATCCCACCGAAATACGGTATGCTCGTCTCAAGATCATGGGGGGCAAAGCTCCAAGGAACCCTGCAATTAGACCTTTCCTACGCCACCATTTCAGTCTTTGGGCAACCAAAGAGACTGTATAGAGAAACGCTAATGAAATATGTAGTGAGTAGTGAAAGCAAGCCTGAAAATTTTCCCATTTATTCAATTCATTCCGATATGGATTCTTTCATTTTATTTAATGATGAAATAAATCTGCCCACTGATAATAAACCGCTGGCTCTACAACAACAAGCACACATCAATGAAGAATCGATTGCCCACATGCAAGAAATTGTCAAAACAGCAAATGCAACCAGCCTGGTAGAAGAACATCCCCAAACAAAAGATTCAAATCTGCCCAATCCTGAGACAGCTGAAATTCTTAGCACTGACCATAAGCAAGAAATCACATGGTATCTAGAGTTTGATGGCTCTATCAACAAGTTAGGAGCAGGGGCAGGTGTCTGGATTCACAACACATATAACAACCATGCAGAAGGTCATGCCTACAGACTGAATTTCAAATGCACAAATAACATGGCAGAGTATGAGGCTCTGCTTTTAGGCCTTAAACTCCTCAAAACTCTAGGAGCTGTAAAAGTGTCTATCTTAGGTGACTCTGATCTAGTTATACAACATATGAAAGGTAATCTTGTCACCAATGACAACAGAATGAGAGCGTATAGGACTGCTGCTACTAACATACTCAATGCATTCTCAGAATTTAACCTTGCCAAGATTTCAAGAAGTCACAATATTCATGCACACAGCCTGGCGACCTTTGCAAGTAAGTGCAAGCTTCCTTTCGACCCTAACCATCACTTCACAGCTGAAATAAAACATAGGCCCACTGTCCCAAATAACGTTAAGGATTGGCAAGTATTTGAAAGTGATGCCCAAATTAATAATTTCCTCACTCTTGAGCATGAATTTTCAAGTATCAACATTGACATGGATGTTATGACAGATCCAGAACAGCAAACAAACGAAAACCAGCAGGCTGTAACAATTGCAACAGCCAAATAGATCCTGAGACCAACTATTTTTGACAAGGAAAATATAGAACAGCTGAAACAAACACAGGTAGAAGAAATAGACAAAATAGAGGCAGAGGTCATTGAGCTGAAAGATAACTTTCTGCCTGCTGGCCTGACCCCGTTAGAAGACATGTTTGACTCAAATGATGTTCCCAGAAAACCAAAATTGCAGCCGATAAACACTGAAATAGAAAAACATAACATTGGGACTGCAGAAAGACCAAAATTGATCAAGCTGTCCAAAAAGTTACCACCAGATCAAAAGCCCAAGTACATTGACTTATTCAAAGAATTCCAAGATGTGTTCACTTGGAGCTATGAGGATTTGAAATCCTATGATACCTCTGTGATACAGCACACAATTCCATTGAAGCCCAATCAGAAACCCTTCAAACAGAAACTCAGAAGAATCAACCCTATGCTTCTTCCCCCAATTGAGAAGGAAGTAAAAAGAATGTATGAAGCAGGCATAATAGCACCCATCAGATTCTCTGAATGGGTTTCCAACTTGGTTCCCACTAGAAAAAAGACAGGTGAAATCAGACTTTGTGTAGATCTCAGAAATTTAAACCAAGTCTCCTTAAAAGACCACTATCCTTTGCCCAAAATGGACCACATCTTGCAAAGAGTAGTGGGATCATCTAGAATCTCTCTACTAGATGGTTTTTCAGGTTTTAACCAGATACTTGTTCACCCAGACGACCAAGATAAAACTGCTTTTACCACACCATGGGGAACATTTAAGTATGTAAAGATGCCATTCAGTCTTAAAAACGCTGGTGCTACATTTCAGCGAGCAATGGATATTGCATTTGCTAAAGAAATACATGATTTTCTAGTTGTCTATCTAGATGATTTAACCCCATTTTCCAAATCTGATGAAGAGCACCTCAAACATCTCAGGCAAATTTTTATGACATGCAGGAAATATGGTATTTCTCTGAACCCCAAGAAGTCTCTATTTGGCCTTGAAGAAAGAAAATTACTTGGCCACATCATATCAAAAGATGGGATCAGAATTGACCCTGAAAGAATACAAGCCATCCTCCAAATCCCATTTCCAAGAAACATAAAAGAGCTACAAGCATTCCTTGGGAAAATCAACTTCCTAAGGAGGTTTATCCCAAATCTGGCTGAATTAATAAGACTGTTAAGCAACATGTTGAAGAAAGATGCCAAGGTAAGATGGTCCCTTGAGACCAGGTAGGCATTTGAAAGTATCAAAACTGCATTAACCCAAACCCCTGTTCTAACAAGCCCACAGTTTGACAAAGATTTTATCATTTTCTCATTTGCATCTGATCACACAATAGCCGTCGTCCTGCTGCAAAAGGATGAGCAAGGAGCTGAAAAGCCAATCGCTTTTTTCAGCCGAGCCTTAAGAGACGCCCCTTTAAAATACCCAATAATGGAAAAACAGGCCTACGCACTTGTCAAGGACATAAAGGATTTTAGAGTGTACATACTGTATTCACACGTGACTGCCTATGTCCCACACGCTGCTGTTAAAGACATATTGACCCAAGATGGATTAGAAGGCAAAAGAGGTAAGTGGATTGCAAGCATCCTCGAATATGACATTGAAAAAAACCAACCAAACTGATAAAGGGACAAGGTTTAGCTAAACTGATGTTCGAAACAAATTTTCAAGCCTTAGACATTAACCAGCTAGACAGTGAACCGGAGCTGGCGACTCCACAGATCAGTGAAATATTTCTGCAATGCCCTTGGTATACTGATATTTGCTATGTATTGTTAAACCTGTGTGCTCCCCCAGGATTGTCCAGAACCAAGAAAAGATTTTTGAAAATGAAGGCTTTGAGATTTTGTGTTATAGATGGTGCTTTATTTTGGAGAAATCATGAAGGTATATTGCTGAACTGTTTAACCATGAATGAAACTAACAATGTCATGAAAGAATTCCATGCGGGTGACTGTGGAGGACATCTCTGTTGGAAGTCCACAGCAGATAAAATTCTAAGGGTTTGTTTTTACTGGCCCACCCTCTTTGCAGATGTTAAAAAGTTTTCCATGTCATGTCACAAGTGCCAAATTTTTTAAGGCAAGAGAAAGTTGCTGCCCCTGCCCCTCAAACCCATCTCCACCGAAAAACCTTTTCAATAATGGGGTCTTGACTTCATTGGAGAAATCCATCCCTCTTCTTCAGGCCAACACAAATGGATCCTAACAGCCACCGACTATTTCACTAAATGGGTCGAAGCCATTCCCTGTAGGCAAGCCAATGACACCATCATTATCCAATTCCTTGAATGCAATATCCTTTCCAGATTTGGTTGCCCTGAGAAAATCATCACTGACAATGCCGCTGCCTTTAAGTCCAAAAAGATGATCAATTTCTGTCACAAGTTCCATATCACCCTGGGTCACTCTACAGCCTATTACCCTAAAGGTAATGGTCTGGCCGAATCATCTAACAAGAGCCTCATCAACATCATAAAGAAGATGCTAGAAGAAAACAAGAAGAACTGGCACAAAACGTTGGTAAATGCCCTATGGGCAGACAAACTTTCAAGCAAAAGATCCATTGGAATGAGCCCTTATGAGCTGGTATATGGCATGGAGGCTAGATTTCCTTCATCCCTGGGCATTCCTACTATCAAGCTGTTACAGGAAATCCAAGCAGAACCAAATGATATACAGAGAAGAATCAATCAGACAATTCACCTTCAGCAAACCAGAGAACAAGTTTATGACAGAGTACAAATTCTGCAAGAAAAGCTTAAAAAGATGCTTGATAAGAGGGCTAAAGCTGAAGATTTCAATACTGGTGACAAAGTTTTAAAGTGGGATTCAAGAAGAGAAGACAAGGGCAAACATGCTAAGTTTGATTTCCTATGGAAAGGCCCATTTGTTGTTTCTGTTGTTCAGGGAAATAACACTTATTTTCTCAAATCCATAGAAGACAGCACAGTTGAAGAAGGCCCTGTGAATGGCAGGATGTTGAAACATTATCATGATCCTTGTTGTTGAAACAATGCAAGTCCTGTATATACTTTTGTACAGCAATATTATTTGTATATATCAGCACTCAGTTTTTATTTTTGTATAAACAGGCCGACTGCCTAAGGAATATCAGTAAATTGGTGAGGACGCAGCCGATGCAAATTTTCTAGTCTCAAAAGCATCAAGACAGAGGAAAATTTCCAGTTCATACCAGCACTTTGCTCTAAGCAAAAGCAAGGCAACACAGCAGTTTGACCCATATTCCCAAACTGTTTTAAGAGGCATATTCCAGCAGCATTGTATATAAAGATCAAGCACGCAGAAGAAAGCAGGCGATGCTATACAGTCCACAGTAACTCAGTTGAGGAGGAGGTTGTTCATAGTTCAAAGTTTCATATTTTTAACAGCCAGAACAAAAAAGTTTTCAGCCTACAGCAACTATAGAGATCAAGGCAGTCTGACCTGCTGTTCTTGACTTTTCACAAGGAAAAGCCATCCCCAAGTGGAGCCACTGTTAGCCTCCTGTTGCAACAGGGTATCATCTTTCATGATTGACAGTTTTACATGCCAAATATGTCATACTTTGCAGGCTGCAGTGTTCCATATTTCCAGATGAGACCAAAGAAGAAGCCATGAAGTGTGCTAGTCCAAATGCCACTGCTGCATTCCATTTTGATGAGTTGTTCCAGTTTTGAAGAGTTTTCATTTAAGGGAGGTCCAAACAGTCTAATCTTGGTCTCCCTAGGTTTCAATTTCCTGTTTTAGAATATAGAGAATGCATCTGTCCAAACAGTTTAATCTTGGTCAGATTTGTAGATAGGTAGAGAATCAAAGGGACCCAACTGTTTAATCTAGGCCCTGGCAGAAATAAGTGCAGATTTAGATAGGAAAAATTCAAAAGAAAAAGTGTAAATATGGGTCTGCAAGTCTAAGTGCACCCAATCCAAAAGAAGAAAAAATGTTAGGAAAGTAGGCTGGGTAGGTAGCTGTGGTTGCAGAATGGTGATTCATGATCAATTTTGTGTTTCAAACTATTTTATCTTTTCAGATCAGTGCAGGCAGTTTTGCATTCAAAAGAGCTCAGAGCTGGACATCACTAACTTCCCCCTTCTTCTAGTTCCCCAAGTCCCTTACTAACTTCCCAAAGAGGTCAAGATCTGCTTGATTCCTCTTAGTTTCATCATCATCCATATCAGTTGCCTTGGTGAAGATCTGCTTCACTCAAGGACTTCATTTCTGTACAACTTCTTTTCCCCAAATTTAGCCTAAGGTCCCTGAACTTAGCGCTTGCTGGTCACCTTCATATTAACTACTAACAGTATTATATAACTCCCTATCAGTTTTCCCCATTCCCCCTACTAAACTATGTATATAACTCCCCTATGTAAATATCCCCTCCCTGGCAATATAGCCATATTTTTCTAAGTCTGGGGAAAAATAGTCCATCTGGGGCTGTTTTTAGCCCATCCGAGTCATATCAGGGATTAATCTGACACCTGGTCAGATTAATAACCTCTTCACTAGCCCTAAAACCCTAAAAAACCCATGTTTTACCCCTCATCCCTAAGTCCCAGCTGTAAATATTTCAACCGCGCTCATTTTTACATCCATAAACCCCTTTTTCCCGCCCCTAACCCAAATTTTTTGTATAAAATATTAACCCTGCCCGTATTAACCCTCATAATCCACCGTTCCCTAAGTTACAACCCACCGCGCACATATTAAAAAAGGAATATTCCTGCAAATATTCCCCGCCCTAACCCGCCATCACCTCGCACCGACTGCCAACTGTTGGATTGCCCGCCCCACAGATCAACGGTGGGCGGGCCACCCCATCTCCGAACCGCTCGAGCTTTAGCGTTCGGGAGATGGGCGGTATTGCCGCCGTAC
The DNA here is from genome assembly GCA_031772625.1 of Pinus tabuliformis. NCBI lineage: Eukaryota > Viridiplantae > Streptophyta > Pinopsida > Pinales > Pinaceae > Pinus > Pinus tabuliformis. The sequence goes on along the minus strand of CM062811.1, from coordinate 853,649,743 downwards.
TCCCGCCACGCGTCAAGCGCTGGGCTGTGGCGGAGCCCCCTCCCCCAAAACCGCTCTCCCCCAAAGGCGGTGCGCCACGAACCCACTTACCGCCTCCTACCCGGTGATGTCACCGCTTACATCACCCCCTGCACAGTCACCGCCTACGTCACCCCCCTCTGCCCAGTCACATGTCGAGTCATCTGCCTGCGTGGCCTCCTGCCACGTCACTGCCACGTGTCCCTGCCACGTCACCGTCCGTACATGATGACGTCATGCTGACATCATCCCGCCACGTCATCATGCTGACGTCACCCGCCATACAACGTCCCATCATGCTGATGTCATGCTGATGTCATCAGCACTTTTTTGGCGCGAAGGGCAAAAAATCGCACTTCGGAGCCCCAGAATTAGTTTCTGAGGCAGTTTTTGATGAGCGATTTGTGCCTAGCGCAAATCGCTCATCGCAGGATTTTTTAGGCCGAAATGGAGAATCTTCAGGGAATCTTTTCATTATGCAGCCCCCAGGAAGCCCGAAAGGCGCGAAAATGACCCGTTTTCTTCACAGAGCACACCTAAAGGACCAGAAGGCAGTTTAGAAGAAGCAGAGGCCGAACAACGGCCATTTATTTGTGATTAGACCCGCAGCACATCAGAATAGCAGCCCAGATTTTGTCAAAGAGTATCAGAGAAAGGAGACAGACGCCAAAGTGTATCAGCCGAAGATCTTTTAGGGGCTCGAAGCACCTGTACATTAATGAGCCCCCAGCAAAGTCAAATCAAGCAGCATGAGCCCATCCCTGCTTTCAAATCTCAGCTAAATGTTTAATGCCACAAGACGGAGATGGAACAGACACCCATGCACATTCATTTCAGAAGCACCTGCACCAAGCCACCAAGGACAACAAAATTTATTCATTTTTAGTGCGGCCGCCCTCAGCGCAGCCCGAGTTAATTTCATGCATTTATTTCAGATAGAGTTAGGTCAATAAACTATTTTTTTTTATGACCTAATTAGGTCAAGATGTAATAAAGAACTCTGTAGATAGTTTTGCCCTATTTATACCACCCTCTGTATAGTTTTAAGGGTTGGTCAATTGAGAATTTCACTAGAGACTCGCTGTGTATACCTAAGTTTTTCCATAATCAAAGATTGCCGAAAGCTTGGAGAGCAAACTGTCTGTTGTGAATGAATGTTTTGGAGACTGAAGATGGAATTCTTGTGCTGCAGCCTGAAACAATAAGTGCCTCTTATCTCTGTTTATTTGTTTATCACTATCTAAATAGCAGGAAAAAAGAATAGCCTAGAATTAGTTTAAATACTCTCTATGCTCAATTTCTGCTATTTCTTTATGTTTTCCTCTGAATGAATTGGTTATGAATATGAATTCCTTCTGGCTCATGTTTACCCCGATTCACTTGTGTTGGCCAATTATCTAGGGATTCTTAACTGCCCCTAGGTAGCGCCCTGTTATTTCCCCTGTTAAGCATAACTGAGAGATTCTTAACTACCTCTCATTCCTTAGCATTTCTATCCATCCCTTAAACCTGAAACATTGCTTCATGCTCAGCTATCTTGCTCCACTTTCCCTCACTGTTATTAAAGTAAAGCTCCAGCAGTAGTTTCTCCTCGACTCCACGCCCAATGGTTCGAAACCCTTAGACTATGCCCTGCCTCTCTACCTAAAAAATCAATTTTCCCACCAAAACAAAAACCTCTGGACCCAAGACCTAGCCTAAAATCCTTTCAAACAAAGCTAAATCTAAAAGAGAGAGCCCTCTCTGACTGCAGGTAGGCTAGAACCTGCAGTCCAAAGTTGGTTTGTGGTTACCTTGGCCGTATCCCTTTCTCAACCTTCAAGGACAACCTAAGTGATAACACTATCAACATTTCTAAGAATCTTATCATGGACTCAAAGACCAAGGGCATTCTTATCAAGTTTCATTTATTAAGAGATCAAGTTGCTACTAATGTTGTTCATCTTAAGTATGTGGCAACTAAATAAAAACTTGCAAACATCTTTACTAAGCCACTTGCAAGAGAGCCCTTTTCGTATCTTCGATAGTGGATAGGAGTTGTGATTCCTCCTCCCAAATGACTCTATTATAATGTGTGTTGGTAGCTACTCAATGTGTGGGACCAAATGAAGACTAAGTTGCAGTGGTTTACATAAAGTTTTCATGATAACCCTTTGCCAATGATGCCAAATGGGGAGAAGATTATTGGTGCTCAGGAGAAGGCATAGGATGAAGAATACCATGTTAGGTTTTAGGGGGAGCTTACAATGTTTCCATCAATTCCAAAGGGGGGCATTGTTGGACAATTAGCATTGTCTAAATGGTTGGTCGCACTTGGTATGTTGACATTGATGTTAACCAGACTGGCATTGAGATCAAGGGAAATAGATATTGGCAGTGTAGAGAATAATCATAGTAGCAACCTTATTGGAAAATCCATAAAACGATGACTATGATGGTTGGGAGTCTTAGACTTTGGAGCCAGTATTGGAGTAGTAGATCATGTCAGAAGTAGGTGAAACCCACTTAGATCGAAAGATGTTGGAAAAATATTTATAGTGGTATGTGGAAGATTGAAAATGGCCTCCTAGACCTAAAGGTAGAGCCAGTTAAAGTTTGGTGACCTTAAGTTCATGATAGCAGGATTAAAAGGTGATTGGAGGAGTCTTGGCGCATAGCCAAAGTTGGCAGTAGTGCCAAAATCGACAGCCAATCCTAGCAGAGTGGCCAAAAGGAGTTTTAGGTGGATGTGGCATGTGCCAACAGAGCAGCAGGAGGCAGTTTTATTGGCCAGTGGAGGCCCCACTTGACATCCTGGCCTGGCGAAGGTAACCTAGCATTATAGCCTTGGCAAAGACTTAAGTCTTACAAAGAAAAAGTGTCGAGAGATAGGGCACCAGTACATGTTGATATTGATAGGTAGGCAATAAACGACCAATGAGAAGGGCTCTTGGTAGACCCCAAGGTACACATCATCCTACAAGGATCATCCTAGAGGATTGTAAAGGGGAAACAAAATCGAAGCACTGGTTGATAGGCGTCTCACCACGTGGAAGCATTCTAACAGCACTTGATATGACATCCTTGTTAGGGTTGGTGCTAACGGGAATAGGTTTCCCAAACCTTTGATTGTGTAGATCAACAACAAAGAACCATTTAGAGACCACTCCTAATACCACAAACCATAATGAAGTGGTTTTGAGAGAATATTTATTGAACCCGATGGTTTTTTATTAACAAAGGAAATTTCTCGCAAAGCCATGGTCTCAATGACTCTTCCTCTCTCCTCTGGCAAGACAAGAGCCAACATGCAATTGAGCCAGAAGACCAAGGGTGATGATGTCAGCACCAGCCAATCAAAGCATGACATGGGGCATGAATATTTGGTATTTTTGGGAACCCAAATGGCCCAAATCTGGGTGACACGTGTCACCAATCATTGGTCAATACATACCACAGGTGACGTCATCCTCGTGGATATAGCGCAGAAGACTTTAAAAGGCACATAAGTGAAAGAGTTAGGCAACAGACACGATAACATGTTGGCATTGACAATAGAGATGCAGCGAATGAGGATGAGGTCAGGTAGTCCCCACTAGACACGTCGACCTAGTAGCATGACCCCGATGGATGAATAAAGGGGCACACAAAAAAAGGTGTTGGGATAGAGGGGGTTACAGGCTAAGCATCAGTGCAGGGTTCTATATAATAGGTAAGAACCAGGGGCGCAGACATTACAAAGAGAAACAAAGGCTCTTGGAGCAGCTAAGCACTAACCCTTGCTCATTTCGCATAGAAACAAGGCCAACGGCATGGAGTTGTTAACAAAGAAGTTTGGCCTGCGAAGGGCTTAAATAGGATAATCTCCTAAAGGTTTGAGCCAGTGGTCACAACACCTAGTCCCATGGAAAAAAAACAAGGAAAGGTGTTAGTAAAAGGAGCTAAAGGTCGAAGTCATCAGATTTGACAACATTGTTAACGGAAAGCCTTTGGGCTTTGCATGGATGATTCGTCAGCTATGACTTGAGAATTGAGTTAATACAATTTCTGAGAGTTATGGTTCAAGGCAACAAGGACCACGACACATAGGAGCAATGTAATGGACCCTATTGTGAAACAAAGTTAGCCATCCCTGAGCTCATTGCAAGTTATGATGAATTAAATGAAAATATGACATGCTGTGTTATCCTCTAGTCCTATGAGCCTTAAAGAGTAATGAAGGAGATCCATGTTATGAGTACAGGTATATATTAATGGAGAAGCTCTTTGAGTTTGCAAGTTGACTATGATTTAATTCTTAGTAAAACATTTAGCTGCCCATTCTCATATTTAATTCAGTTGTAGTGGCCGAGTAGTACAGAACAGAGAGATAATGTTTTCCATGCATAGCCTAACTAAGAATTAATTCTCAATATGGGAGAAACACACAGGTGCTCATTCTTATGTTTAATCAAGTTGTAATGGTCAGGCAATGTGATGTAACAATGGCATGGAGAGCCATGATGTTATGCTCTTGGGTAGAATGAGATTGACTGTAGAGACAACATTGATCATTGTGTAACAGTGAAATAAAATAAGGATTACAATGGAGCAATGTGGGTGAATGTATTTTTGGTGTGAGTTGAACTGTGTAGTGTTGTGTGTGTGCAAATGAGAAGGTGACTTTGCCAAGTGTGTAATAAAGATACAAAAAAGTAGAGGTTTGTGACCAGAGATGGTTGAGCAGCAGGGAGCATAGAAGGAGAATTGCAGAGCTAAAGGAAAGAAGTTGGTACTGCATTAGACCGGATTTATATTTCTATGTAAATGTATCGGCCTTTATTTTTAGTTTGAAAATTGTATGAAAAAGTAGAAAAGTGGCTAGAGCAGGTAGTGGCCTACACTCAGAAGAAGTTGGTGCCTCTTAGCAAGTTGTGTCTTCATATCTAAAGGGGGTTGGGGCCACCTATAAGTGGGTGCTCACAAACAACTTGATGTAGTTAAGTGGGTGCTTAAACTACATCATAATAACAAACATATTGGTGGTTTTCTCCCTTTGGATTTCCATCTAAAAAATACCTGTGCCAATATGTGTGTGTTACTCAGTTGATGTATGTGAATATCTTATCTTATTGTTCATGTTTATTGTAGTATGAAAGCTCTCTCAAATAACTGACAGTAGTGAAAATAATTGAAGGTTTGTACTTTAAGTTTTAGGAAACCACTATTATTGATTCACCCCCCTCCTCCCCCCTCTCAGTAATTCCTTATTCCAACATGTTGATAATTTCATCCAAATTTTTGTGCTATTTGCAAAGTTATGTTGGATGTTCTTCTTTTGTGCTTCATTCAACAGAGAGACAATTTCTGCTTCCAAACCTTCCTTCTACTTCATGCTTTCTTCCAACTCCTTGTTGAGTGATTCATTGATTTTCTTGGCCTCCTCTAGGGTAACTTTAGATTGATGATTGTCTTCTCTGATTCTTTAAACTTCTTATTGATGCTTCTAGCGTGTTTCCGTAGTTCACTCAATTTGGCTTCCATTGCCTCGACATTCCTTCTTTCTACTTTTATATCCCTTAGGGCATTGATAAGTTCTCTTTCAAGATATACCTCACTTTATCTTCTTCATCATCTTCTTGTTCTTCAGGGGGTTCCTTCTTGTAATCTCTTGTGATGAACAACACCCTTCATGTGTTATTTTCACTATCATTGTCACTCTCTTCTTTGGATGAAGAGTTATCTTCCTTTGAGTAGAATCTTTTCTTTAAGCCTTTCTTTCTACCTTGCTTCTTGTATCTTTTTTAATTCTTCTTTGATTTCCTAGGAGCTTCCTCTTCATCATAATTGTCTTAGTTCTTTGCATAAGGACACTTTGACACAAAATAACCAATTTCACCACAATTAAAACATTTTAAAGGGAGCTTACCTTTGTACTTGTTTGTTCCTCTCTTCAACTTCCTCACAAAGTTAGTTATCTCTTCATTTGCAATTTCACTACAGATACAACTGGGGCTTTGCTTATTCTATTGCTTGCTTTTCCATGCCTTCTTAGATGTTGTAAAATTTGCTTCTCTTTTGGATGAGTTCTCCTACTCTATTCTCATTTTGTAGGTTGTAAGTATTCCATGAAGCTCATCCATGCTCACACTTTCTAAGTCCAATCTTTCATCTAGCACTGAGACTTTAGCATCAAATCTCATTGGAAGTGATCTCAATATTTTTTGGACAATTACCTTATTTTCCATTGGTTCTCCCAACCCTTGTATGGTGTTTACAACTTCATCAACCTAGAGAAAATAAGTAATATTTTCATCTTCATTTATTTTCACCTGCTCAAATTTTCCTCTGAGGGTGTGAAGCTTGTCCTTCTTGACTTTTTTCCCCTTCATATATATTTTGGAGCTTGTCCCATAAATCTTTTCACGATGTGCAATGCATTACTTTTACATACATTGATTCTATTAGGCCATTCAAACATAAAGCAATACATGATGTCAAAACATGTAGCTACAATATAGCCAAAGAACCCATTGTACATTGTTGTAAATGTGTGGCCTATTGTTGGGCTATTGATCATAGGGACAGACATAGTGACCTTTAGACATCAAATATTTATTGGGAAAAATGTTAATGATCAACCCTAACCTCCAAACATCAAAGTTTTCTTAAAGAAAATGGTCTTCTTAAGGAATATGATTATAAATTATTACCAACTAATGTAATAAAATAGAGCTTCCTTATTGAAAATTAATATTCATTTTGTTTATTCTATGTTGAGATACTTCATCATTTGATATGAAAAACTTTTGAATCATTTCATATAAACACCTCCTAAGTAAATGAATATGAATAATATGTATAAAATGATTAAAATCTTTGAGGTCGCGGGGGCAAGTGGGGAATCTTCTTTGCGGAGAATCAAGAAGAATATAAGCATGCTTGGAATAAACTCCACCACTAGTGTACGTAAAGCTATTCTGTCAAATCACAACTATGGAATAAACTACTACTTTACCATGCATATTCATGTTGAATATTTCTTCCAACTACAAGCCAAAGGCATGACATGATATTAACCTCTAGAGTACTAATTATAGTGGGAATACACTGTCTTAAACACTCTGCATACTATCAGACAGTTTCATCATCTATCTCAAATCACTCAAAAATAGGATTACATACAGCAACACAATGCTCTTTCGGCCACCAGGTAGTTTGGCGTTGAAGCCCTTCAGGCTTTCTATTATTATGATAGATTACATTTACACTTGGGTTATTATGTTTTTTTTCGTCATGACTATTCCCTCATCGTGGGCGTCACGTTACAGAGCTTTCTTTCACATCACAGATGCGCCTGCAATGACTGGTTTTCCAATCAACGGCTTTCGTTCAACTGAGGGGAGGGATGATGATAAGGGGAGTGATATTTATTTATTAATGTGTCGGGTAGTATATTTCAGGACGTCTTTTGTTTAATTGAGGGGAGGGATGGGAGGGGAGTGATATTTATTTATTAATGTTTGGGTAGTATATTATAAAATTTAATCAATGATATATATTGTTTCGGGTATTAATGAATGAATATTACAAAATATATTAGTTGAATGAATATTACAAAGTTGGATTTGAGTAAGTATAAAATTTAATTAAATTTAACTAGTGACATACATTGTATTAATCATTAACTAATGAATATCACAAAATATATGGAGCTGTTTTTAGTGCGACTTTTTAGAGTTTTTGGTGCAGGAATCCAGCGGAATAATTTGTGGTGAAATCTTGATTTGTGTTATCTAAACTATTTTTTTGACTGTATATGGATTCAACACACTGAAAAATCCTAGGACACTTTTATTGTGCAGTGGTTACCCATCAAACTTGTGATTTCAATGAATTCTTGCTAGCTTTTAGAAAAATTAAATTAGAAAAATCCACCAAATTTTTTTTCCAAAAAATCACATTAAAAACAACTCGAAAATATATTAGTTAAATTTAAATAAATACAAAAGCTAACTAGGGGCAGTATAGTATTAATAAATAAATATCAGAAAATAATTTGTTATCTTTTCATAATTACTTATATGTGACCATTAATGCTCTTCTGCTCGGTGATTAGTGATGAGCCTCCAAACTTTGGCCCGAGCCGCCGCCGCCTGGCCCACCTCAATCGTGCACGGAAAGTTCAAAGAAACAAAAATTATACACGACAATGCACGACAGCAACCCTGGCCCATTCGAGCCTTCGGCTTCAACTCAGTTCACATTCATGAAATTGAGAGTGATGAGTTTCGCCCGTGCGAATCTTCAACTCAATTACTCTCGTTCCCCTTTCAGATAAAATCCGGTCCTCTTATCGCAATATCAAGTATCTGTGGGAGGTGATTCCAACCCAAAGCGTTCACACAGCGTTCACAGCTAATTGCATCCGGTGTTTATTGTGAAATATGGTTTTCAGAATCCGTGGAGATTAGGAATTTAATTAATATCATTTACAGATCAAAGTTGATATTTAAGTTAAAGTTGATTGATGTGTAAATGTTTATTGTGAAATATGGTTTTCTGAATCCTCGAGTAGGATTTAATTAATATTATTTATAAATAAAGGTTCATATTTAAATTAAAGTTGATTGATGTGTAAATATGTTTGTCATCAAAGTTGAAATTCTATTCATGTGTGTCAAAATAAAAATTTTAAATAATTTAAAAGAAAATATATAAAATATTTAAATAACATTGCTCATGAAAAAATTTGCATGTGAAGAAATTGGATCCTTCTAGACACATGTTAGATCAGTTTTTAAGATGGACCTATGCTGGTATTTATATCAATTAGTTATTTGTCTTATCTGAATTCAGACTTATATCAATTAGTTATTTGTCTTATCTGAATTCAGACTTCCGTGATCTCTAACAATTTTTCGGTAATAATTACGTTGAAGATATTTCGTTGACATGTATAAAACCATTTAGTGTGGTTGGTTCATCGTGAGGACAAGATAGAGAGTGGGAGCTTGGCATCACATTAATTAAAAAAAACCACATATAAAAAACTAATTTATAGCTTTTTTGACTTTTTTTTTAATAATTTATAGCTTGATGTGTTCCTTTATTTATTTAATAATTTTATTTTTATATTTTAAATTTATTTGTCTATTTGATTATTTAAATTTGACCATAAAAGTAATTTTATTATGTTTATTTTAAATTTATTTTATTTTTAGATAGTTTTATTTTATTGTTAGTTTTAGAATATTTCTTTTGAATGAAGATTATTGGTTATATTCTAATTATTAGTTTCAATATATTAAAAATATTTTTTATTAATAAATAATATTTTTAATTAAAATTAAATGTTTTGTTTTTATATATGGTTTTTTTTATTTAATCTAATGTCAAGATTAAATTCTAGTCTCAATGATGATGTGATTATTACCAAAAAATTTATTAATATTTAAATTATATGTCTTGTTAATTAAATTGGCTAATTAAAAAAAATTATACAATTATAAATTTTTATACATATAATATTAATAATTTATTTATGATATTCTCATATATATATATATATATATATATATATATATATATATATATATATATGTGCATGATAAAATAAGATTAATATTTTTTTTAATGACATATCATTAGTTTATTAAATAATTATATTTTCCAATTTTTATAATTTTAAATTTTAAATCTAACTAAACTCAATTTATTGATGATGATGATGATGGTGGTGGTTAACATCCGCTAAGACCAAACATTGGTCTATCGGACCTAAAGAAACAAATTATTTATTTTGATTTAAGATTTTATTCCTATGCTCAAAAATCTTGGAGAAAAGCCTCCCGAGCTCACTGTAATTTTGACATTGTAAAAGGCTAGGAAGGTCAGTGTTGTAACAAAGATTGTGAAACTGAGATCTAATGTGGTTGTACGCAGGGCACTCTAAGAGGAAGTGGTTTTCATCCTCGATGTTCCTATTCTCATATATATGGCAGATCCTTTCCATCCATGGTGTTTTAGGAACTGCCCAACGACATATTTCACTATGGAGCTCATGAGAATTCGTTCTAATCTTTGCTATATTAATTTTCTTCTTTGAACTAGTTAAAATAGAGAGATACTTTTGATATTCTAGGATGAGGTTGATATTTACATAAAAATTAGATTAATATTTTTTTAATGTCATATTATTAGTTTATTAAAAAATTATATTTTCCAATTTTTATAATTTTAAATTTTAAATCTAACTAAACTCAATTTAGTAAGAAATAACTAATTTGGATTTTATGTTTACATAAAATTCTAAATAAAACCCTTCGGTTTCATCTTCAAAAATACAAATTTCCAAAAAAAAATACAATATTAAAAACAGATTTTCCAGAAATACAATATAAAAAACAGATTTCCAGGGAATGGAGAAGAATGCGCGGTCTTATCCTAAAATGATAAATATTGACTCCGAGCTCAGACTCTTCAAATTTAAAGACTAAGACCAACCTCCCATATTTAGTCATGCTTTCCCTTCTTCACTGGTAGATCTATTTTGGATTACATTCATCTCCACGCACATAGACTGATATTACAGTAAATTAATAAATTTATTCTAAAAAGTAGGTAAATTTAAAAATTTCAAGTTAATACGAACTCTATATTGACATTGAATTAATAAAATTTAATCATATAAATATAAAATTGTTTATTAATTGTAAAATTTTAATTTTAATTTAAAAAATGATAACACTTTTCCTTTCTTAAGTAAAGAATAGTAATGTTAAAATATCAAATTTTATAAATATTTAAATAGCAAACTTTTTTATTATAATTTTTTAAAGAAATATTAAAATTTTTAAAATAAATAAATAATTTATAAAAAAGTTTTATTTAATTAATTTAATCAAATCATAAAAATTAACTAAATTATAAAAAGAATTAATATATAAGCTACACATTTACACATTTAAAAAATAGTGGAAGGAGATTATTAATCATAGAAATTTCTCCTACTTTATTTTAGATATTTTTAATTTATATTTATGGGTCAATACTATGTTTATCAATACCGCATGCCAAAAATCATAATGCATTTCATATAATGCTGGGTCATATGATATATATATTTTTTAATTAATCAATTTAATTAAAAAGGGAAGAAGAGCACAACTATTTTGAAGAAAATTTTAACCTTTGATTTAAATATATTACTATGAATATTTTAAAATATTCCATAAATCTTAAATCCTTGTCATCCACTTAAAAAATTATTGATAACTAAATTAAAAATTTTGAAAACCCTATCTAAAATCAACACCTGTCAAATTGTTCTAAATAAATATGAAATTTGAAATTTCTGTCAAATTATTCTAAATGAATATAAAATTTGAAATTTTAATAAATTTTTCAAATTTTTGTTAAGAAAAAAAAAACATTTTCATTACTTAATATTAAAAAAATAAATAAATAAACTGATTCTAATTTTTATAAAAATAAAATAAAAGTGAAAAAATCAAAACTTATTACTTTAAATTAGTGTTACTTCGTAGCCCACCAAGTTCAGCTCAATTGGCAGTGATCATAGTGATATAAATTAATATGAAAATTGTGAGTCTCCAAGTTCCCCAAACCTAAATCAACTCTTAAATATATTTTAATAATTATTAAATTAATTATATTTAATAACATTAAGTTAAAATTATATTTAATAATATTAAGCTAAATTTTATTTTATAAATTCAAAAGTAAAATAGGAAAGGAGAATAAAATCATTATTAAAAAAAAATAACTTAAAAATAAAATAGTAAATTATAATAATATTATAATAATATAAAATTTTATGTTATTTATTTAATTTATTTTGATAAAAAATATAATTTAAAATTTAAAATTTAAAATAGTAATTTTTTTTAGGATAAATGATTATTTCATTAATTAAAAAATAGTGGGTATATATTTAATTTCTAAAAAAACTAAAATCTAGGAGATACTTGTGATTAACAAGATGCCTATTAAGAATAAACAATCAGAAGAATGTTATGATAATCATATAACATAGAAAGCACCCTAATGATTCAATATTTTAAGTGGGAAGCCTCCGACACTGCATAATGTCACATACCCCGGTAACCTCGCATGTAAAAATAGGGAGTTAGAAGTTTTTATGCAATTACCACAAGTAATTAATCAATTCACAACTCCACAAATCATCATTAACCGTAGATATACTATTAATTATTACATCAAGTAAATTGACATCAAGACAGTAAGTTTCATAACCATTGCATAACCTTTACCACCACTGTAATAACATAAACTGTCTCATGAATCCATGCATCCATTTCTTGATATCCTTAACCATGTTAGATAATCATGTACTAAGACATTATGGTTGTCACATCAAATAAAGAACCATCATCATTAAGGACCCATCATTATCAATGGACACATAAGGCAATCACATCATTTACACCATTTGAACACGGATATACCCTGGAAACCCCGTAGGGTGAAAACCAGCAAACGTTTAATCTTTTTATTAAATGCTCGTGAGGGTTTTCACCCCTCACTCAATGGCTTATAAGGGATTCCATCCCTTAACCATTGTATTAAAATCTTTACAATGAATTATCATTAAGCTGTCACATAACTAGCTAAAAGCTAATATAATTTCCATGTAATCTTTTATTTACATACCGCCACATGCAACATTCCTTGTGGCATAATTTCTCTAGCAATGGACATTACTGCAGCTTGAACTCATCTGCATGGACGAATAATCCTTTTCCTGCCATTGTTAAACATTACTTTCCTTTGGCACCAACCGCCATCTTTTCCTGTCAATGTTGTTGACACAATCTTGGCAACAAGATTAGTTACATTATCAATAATTCATTAAACAACCTCTAAAAATGATCTTTATCATCTACTCATCTGCATGAGCAAGCATCACTTACTGCTACTCGTACATCTGTTCGAGTATATTCTTGTTCTACTTTTCACACATATGTCTCTCTAAGAGTTCTATTCATTAGTTTTACAAGTCCATGTTTTCTTCTAAAACATTTAACACAACTAAAGCTCTATTCATTAGTTTTACAAGTCCATGTTTTCTTCTAAAACATATAACACATTAGTTATGTTTGCATACCAAGTAAAACTACTGCTCCGCGCCCTTGCACATGCATTTCTTTCCACAGTTATTCTCCAAGATTTTATCATATTCTTGCTAACATACAAAGAACACATACTTGAAGTACGTATTCTCTTACCAAAAGAAGCTACAAGAATGAATAACTATAAACCCAAAAGCACGCCATTAGCTAACCCTTCACACAATAGTGAAGTCCAATCAACCTGCAGTAACACTGGCGATTAGATTATCTCATCAAGAGACGAGGCGCCCAGAGAGGGGTTCTTTCACGGTGTTTAAGAATGGTCACTGCATTCACAGAAAATATGGAACACAAAAAATCGTAATACGGTGCATGTTGTGTGCAAAGACACTGAGGCCAGAGTTTCATCGTTTTCGCAGAAAGCAATGGCTTATAATCAGCCACTAAGGTTTGGAACACTTCACATTGTCTAACAACCCATCTGAAATTAATAATGACAAGCTTTGTTAATCTCAGCCAGAGTTCATGACCGTGAGAAGAAGTTCGCTGAGATTATACAATGTCAGGAAACCATGAGAGAGGAGGACTCACTTACCCTTCGGATGATTCTCTAGGTACTAAGCTCGCCATTGTAGATCCCAAATGATGTAATTTTAGAAAAAGGAAAACCACACAGGAGAGAACTGGCTTACCCGTCAGATGATTCTCCAGGTATTAAGCTCGCCATCGTAGATTTTAAAGGATGAAATGATAGAAAGGGAACAACCACAGAGAAGAGGAATACGCAGAAGAAGATCTCCGCAGAAATGAATGAGATCTGATGGTTCGCATCAGATGGCCTCCCCTTCCTGCTTTCACCCACCACTCCGAGCGACCAACACTAAAGCCAATGTCTTTTGAATAAAGCCATCCAAGATACAAATCGAACGCTCAGAGATATTCAGTCTCACGTTCTTCCATCCAATCTCCATCACTGGTCTGCGACAGTTACACGGAGTCTTTCTTACGGAGTCTTTCTTTCCGAATGCGCCCCAAGTTTGTATGGTGACCACTGGATTAATCAATGCAACACCCCCTTCCCTTGTTTTGCTCGCAACCACTCATATTTCATCAACTGCCATATGGGCCCGTGGGACTATGGTATCTTTTTTTTGCGCATACTCCATCCCAATGCTGTTAAACAGATTCAGTTAATAATCGTTCCATCCATTTCGTAATGGAGAATTAACCAGATGTGAAGTAATGCCTCCCATATTCGATCTCATCAAGAATCAGTTCCGGAGGTTAAGGATCAGTTCCGAAACTGAATAACCATTCACAACTGTTAATTATGATGAGTTACGTGAGGAATTGTAACTAACTCATAACTCATTTTATGTTGAGTTACGCGAGGGATATGACATACTCCCCCCCTTAACAAGAACACCGTCCTCGGTGTTCATCTTTCATCGGAACTTGATATTTTACTCGTGGTATTACCATCTAAACCACACAAAATGTGATCCTTTCTCTTTGAAATCAATGATTTCATTCCAAGAAAAGACGACAAACAAAATAGTAATGATATAGTCATAAGAAATATCATTAGTTTAAGCATCAATAGTCATAAGCATTCGTAATTGCAAAAATATGCAACTGCTAATCGCCACCACTTGGCCCTTATTCATTCATGATAACAATTCTCTGTGTCAACTTACCATTACTTACCATCTATTTTGAAAACCATGAATACTTTCATGTAAGTATTTTAATAGTGGTTGGAAACTGTTCATTCCTCCACGGTAAGTAATTCCTGTAATATATGACTAACAAATTCAATCACATTAGTCACTATATTTTAAGTCAAATGAAATACGTTTGACTATCAATCAATTGTGCAATGTTAGATGATTTCTAAATCACAGTACTTTTACAAGTACTTAAAGAGCACTAATACTAATCATCAAATGATAAATTACTGCTCACGTGCACACTGAACGAATTCTCACTAAAGACATTCGCAAAGTGCTTCTAGATGTACCAAAAGAGCACCTAGCTCTCTAATCATCAAAACAATCAATCACTGCATCATTTGAAAATGGTCTTAGTCCCTACTAAGACTTTCACAAGATTAATAATATGATAAAGGAATTAAAATTTCCAATAACTCCTTATTGAGTACTAAATTCATTTCCTGTTAAACGTGCATAACATATTTTACACAACTATATATAGAATTCATCTTTAACATATCATATAGCTGATTCGTTAATTTCTTTAGCTATGAGTACCATAAAGGCTAAAGAATTTCCCAACCCATGGGAACTGGTTTCTGCAACCTGATCGAGTCATTTTCACATCCAGACAGTTTCTTTGATAGAGACCTTACCAGGTCTAACATGGAATTCCACTGGCCAACCAGCTCAAGAATTCCAATGACCACATAGGGTCCAATATAGGATTCCTCTTGGCAGTGTCCTGCCTATTCCTCTGATAGCATCCCGTCTATGAGGAATTTTGGACCTCCTCCAACAGGCTCCAAATCAACGGAGTTGCCTCAGGCTTTTTACCCTCTTCACCATCTTGGCAAACTCTTTGCCCTTACTAAGATCATTGATCTCTAGGGAGAGGAAATCCGGGCAGACAAGTACCATCAACCCCTCCGGGCAGGTAATTGCCATCAACCCAACTATCTGCAACTGTCTGGCATGTTAAATTTCTCTTTTATTACTCTTTCTCAAAATAATTTACGCAGTGAACCATATGAACATTATCATTAACAAAATAAACATGCATGTACACCATGCATTTACACTTATCCCTCATCATGGGTCCACAACATCTAGATTGATGGGAAACATATCTATCATACATGTTGTATGCATGCAAATTCCCAAATAACATAATTCATGCATATCATATAACATCATTCTTTCTCATTTATGATTGCAATTCACATTGCAGCAATTTACATGATGAGTTTTCTTGTTGCCATTAAGCTACCACTACTTAATCCCATCAGCAACGTTGGTTATAAACATGCATCAGTTAACACGTATTCAATTTCCAAGCATTTTCATGCGTACAATATTGTCATGTATAAAAGCATGTGCAAATATTCATTAATGTATAAATGTCAACAACAGTTGAGTTAATAATCTAAACATTTCCAATTTTGCCATAGTCTGCTGTCTTAATTCAAATCGTCTTTAATGGAGTATTATCTTATGTTTACTATGGCTAGCTTTGGTCATGCGTCGTTAACATAATTAAACATAATCTCTCTAACATACAAGAACATAACTCTATGTCACAATGACTAATCTTTGTGCATACCATTACTTATCATATAAGCCCTTCTTTAATGTATGCAACACATATTCCCTTCACTGGAATACTACCATCATTTCATACAACAAACTACATACCTCTTTCTTAAAGGAAGTTATTTTAACCTCATTCTTCTATCTTCCCTTTCAGGGAATTATTAAATATATCCATCTTTATGCATAAAAATCAAGATACAAAACAAGATTTACTTATCCATCCAAAATCAAGGAATCAACACAACTCATCTAACAAGACAATCTCTTCAAAAGATTATTGTCTTCAAGAAAGTTAACATGATCACTTCCTCTATGTACACACAGAGTCATAATTCCAAAGTCACAATAGCTACCATTATGCAACATGTCTTTTCCTAACACAATTACTTTACTTCAATGCACATAGTTCTTTCCATGAAACAAGTAAGGATTTTGTTCCAAGAAAAATGACAAGAGACAAACATTTCTCACACAAGACTCACATGTAGTCTTTCTAGGAGGAACTACCTATTTACTTTACCAAGAAAACATATAAAATAACCAATCTTTTACTGCAAGCATTATCATATTTTCTCTATCAAGGAAACATATAAACAATCAATCTTTACTGTAGAAATCAACCCCATGATATTTCCAACTGTTTAGTAAAACACAACTGATTATTCTCTATAAAGAATAGAGTTACTTATCTTTTCCTTGGTTCAACATGCATAACTAAACAAATTAAACCACCCTTACCGGAAGCAATTGCTCTACTTATGCAATTAGAAGCATGATCTCCTAAGTGTCACACATGCACCAGAGTTACCACTTGATGCTAGATGCAACAACTATCATAACACTACTATGTGACCATTTCAGAATAATGACTTCAAGGAGACATTAAGAAAATCATTAACATCAACACACTATAGTTATCATTTTCCAACTCCTTAAGCATGGTCAAGGGAATACTCACATGCACATCGAGCGCTATCTAGTCATTCCCAGACTTAGCGTCTTCTGCAAGATTCTGACACTCAAAGCTTGCGCTATCTGGTCATCACCAGACTTAGCGTACCAGACTTAGCGATTTCTTTTTCCCATCTCCGTCTGTCCCTACAGCACGGTCTTCTTCCTTCTCCTTGCTTCCTTTTCCTTTGGAAGCATCCATAGTTGGGGAAGGTAGTTAGAGTTTACTGACAACTGTATTAACACAGGTAGTCTATTTATGAATAATTATCACATGTAATTATACCATGAATGGGTCCTAGAAATGTTACTCACTGAACATGCCTCTACAATTAACTTCACACTGGAATGCAACATGCATAAGAAATCCACCATTCCCCTAGTAGAGATAAATTCAACCATCATTAAATCGAAGCTCGAATGATTTTTATCTCCCAACAAGTAATGATTAACATAAACACATACCATGCTAGTGAATTTCGATTAATTAAAGGGTAACATCATTAAATCTATGAAGACATAAGCATATACTATTCATCATGCATTCTCATGGTGAATAAAATTAAGAACTCTTCTCATAAACAACCAGAACTATAGCACAAGGAGAGTAAGAATCTTCATACACACATTCGTAACATCAATCAACCTTCACTTGTTTACAAATTGTAATAATCTTAAGTCCAATTCAATTAATGCATATGAGTTCTATGGGTTAGTCATACAACACTAACCAAATCTCAACTACCAATCGTCTTCATGTATCCATGACAAGACTGAATCAAAAGTTAGTTATTACAATCAAGTTTCACTACTTGACTCATTGTTTACTTTCAAGTCTAAGGGGTGTTTACAATGTTTGTTTTTTTTTTTTTTTTTAAAAACACTATATCATCATATCCAAGGACATTCCCCATACTCTACATTTATGCATTGACTCATTAAAATTAGTTCATTGTAACTTCAATCATGTTCATTAAATGCATCATTGTTATTGCCATATTTGAAAATCAAAACTTGGTAGTTGATTGTTACTTCCCTCAATGAGTGTTCAATATTGTTCTTAAGTGTGACAAAAGTTTCATTGTCTTTTATCCGCATCAGGGATCCAATGTTATGAACGTAGTTATGCAACAACTTTATTACTTACTACTCAAAGCAGTTATAAACATGAATCACACATATCATGCCGAAAGTAGTGTACTACATAAATCATTATGTGAATGGTTGACTCATACCTGAGCTAATGCCCACTAACGGCGTACCTCAACTTCTTTTCCGCTTACAAATTCCCAAAGGCGCCAGTACTGCAACCTTTGGCTCTGATACCACTTGTCACATACCCCGGTAACCTCGCATGTAAAAATAGGGAGTTAGAAGTTTTTATGCAATTACCACAAGTAATTAATCGATTCACAACTCCACAAATCATCATTAACCGTAGATATACTATTAATTATTACATCAAGTAAATTGCCATCAAGACAATAAGTTTCATAACCATTGCATAACCTTTACCACCACTGTAATAACATAAACTGTCTCATGAATCCATGCATCCATTTCTTGATATCCTTAACCATGTTAGATAATCATGTACTAAGACATTATGGTTGTCACATCAAATAAAGAACCATCATCATTAAGGACCCATCATTATCAACGGACACATAAGGCAATCACATCATTTACACCATTTGAACACGGATATACCCTGGAAACCCCGTAGGGTGAAAACCAGCAAACGTTTAATCTTTTTATTAAACGCTCGTGAGGGTTTTCGCCCCTCACTCAATGGCTTATAAGGGATTCCATCCCTTAACCATTGTATTAAAATCTTTACAATGAATTATCATTAAGCTGTCACATAACTAGCTAAAAGCTAATATAATTTCCATGTAATCTTTTATTTACATACCGCCACATGCAACATTCCTTGTGGCATAATTGCTCTAGCAATGGACATTACTGCAGCTTGAACTCATCTGCATGGACGAATAATCCTTTTCCTGCCATTGTTAAACATTACTTTCCTTTGGCACCAACCGCCATCTTTTCCTGTCAATGCTGTTGACACAATCTTGGCAACAAGATTAGTTACATTATCAATAATCCATTAAACAACCTCTAAAAATGATCTTTATCATCTACTCATCTGCATGAGCAAGCATCACTTACTGCTACTCGTACATCTATTCGAGTAAATTCTTGTTCTACTTTTCACACATATCTCTCTCTAAGAGTTCTATTCATTAGTTTTACAAGTCCATGTTTTCTTCTAAAACATTTAACACAACTAAAGCTCTATTCATTAGTTTTACAAGTCCATGTTTTCTTCTAAAACATATAACACATTAGTTATGTTTGCATACCAAGTAAAACTACTGCTCCGCGCCCTTGCACATGCATTTCTTTCCACAGTTATTCTCCAAGATTTTATCATATTCTTGCTAACATACAAAGAACACATACTTGAAGTACGTATTCTCTTACCAAAAGAAGCTACAAGAATGAATAACTATAAACCCAAAAGCACGCCATTAGCTAACCCTTCACACAATAGTGAAGTCCAATCAACCTGCAGTAACACTGGCGATTAGATTATCTCATCAAGAGACGAGGCGCCCAGAGAGGGGTTCTTTCACGGTGTTTAAGAATGGTCACTGCATTCACAGAAAATATGGAACACAAAAAATCGTAATACGGTGCATGTTGTGTGCAAAGACACTAAGGCCAGAGTTTCATCGTTTTCGCAGAAAGCAATGGCTTATAATCAGCCACTAAGGTTTGGTACACTTCACATTGTCTAACAACCCAACTGAAATTAATAATGACAAGCTTTGTTAATCTCAGCCAGAGTTCATGACCGTGAGAAGAAGTTCGCTGAGATTATACAATGTCAAGAAACCATGAGAGAGGAGGACTCACTTACCCTTCGGATGATTCTCTAGGTACTAAGCTCGCCATTGTAGATCCCAAATGATGTAATTTTAGAAAAAGGAAAACCACACAGGAGAGAACTGGCTTACCCGTCAGATGATTCTCCAGGGATTAAGCTCGCCATCGTAGATTTTAAAGGATGAAATGATAGAAAGGGAACAACCACAGAGAAGAGGAATACGCAGAAGAAGATCTCCACAGAAATGAATGAGATCTGATGGTTCGCATCAGATGGCCTCCCCTTCCTGCTTTCACCCACCACTCCGAGCGACCAACACTAAAGCCAATGTCTTTTGAATAAAGCCATCCAAGATACAAATCGAACACTCAGAGATATTCAGACTCACGTTCTTCCATCCAATCTCCCTCACTGGTCTGCGACAGTTACACGGAGTCTTTCTTTCGGAGTCCTTCTTTCCGAATGCCCCCAAGTCTGTATGGTGACCACTGGATTAATCAATGCAACACCCCCTTCCCTTGTTTTGCTCGCAACCACTCATATTTCATCAACTGCCATATGGGCCCGTGGGACTATGGTACCTTTCTTTTGCGCATACTCCATCCCAATGCTGTTAAACAGATTCAGTTAATAATCGTTCCATCCATTCATAATGGAGAATTAACCAGATGTGAAGTAATGCCTCCCATATTCGATCTCATCAAGAATCAGTTCCGGAGGTTAAGGATCAGTTCCGAAACTGAATAACCATTCACAACTGTTAATTATGATGAGTTACGTGAGGAATTGTAACTAACTCATAACTCATTTTATGTTGAATTACGCGAGGGATATGACACATAACTTACTCTGTGTCGGTTAATTCACTTTCTTGTATTGGTGTTGTATTTCTCTCATGAGCTTGTTTTTTGGCTTCTTTGTCTTGCCTAGAGGCCACCTTCAAATCCATTGTCTAAACCCCAAGACTGGTATGCTAGAAACTCGAGCCTGATTTCTTACTTTGAAGACAAGCCTTATACAAAATCCTAGTTTCCAAGTTGGCATGTCGTTGAAATATATTCCATGCCATTCTTCCACAAGTGAAATTAGTTGTAGTCATCCATATCCATATCTTCTAGTAGGACTTCTACTTCATCTTCTTTCGAATGGAAGCTAATCATCTCTTGTGGTAATGGATTTTGTTAATGCTCTTCAATAGACTTTTGCGTGACCTCTATATGGTTATAAGATTTACTTTATGTTGATTGCATGCTTGATAACTGTTAACTTTCTCTGGAGACACCTTCAAATGGGAGAGAGACTTGAACCTATTTTCAGATCGACAGACTTCGCCAAGATTTGATGCATCCTAGGGACTCAAATTTCTACTTCTTTATGGCATTTTTCCTTAATTAATTGGCTCTTTCTAAGAATAGTTTTTTCCAAACGATTCTTAGGTATTCATTGGACAGTCCCTAATAAGATTTATGTATTAAAGACAATGTCTGCATCTTAAGGGAACCTATTCGTAATCTAGAGACTACTTCCAAACAATATCCTGATAGAAAATATCTATGGAGACTCATAGAGGCAGGGAGATATTCATGTAAACACATATCCTTGCATATGAAGTGTACCTCCTTCTGTTGCTAGCCTCCAATATTTTGATAGAGTTGCTAATGGAATCGATGATCACATCAAGGGTTTCCTCTTGCCAATATTTCTTAGGGAGAGAAAAGAGACAGACCTACACTAGGGATGAAAGGAAGTCCTCCTCCTCCATATTATATGGCTCCTTCTATAATTGCATGAAGAGCCTTGCATTGTTGAAAGAATATGGCCCTCCTTCAAAACCCCTTGATCTGTCTTCTAAGCTAAAGAAAATGATTGTAAAAAAACATTTTCCTCAAACTCAAATTCTATTTAATCCTAGAGGTTCCATTTATTTTGGATCCACTGAATCAAATACATTTTAGAGGGACATAATACAATAAATTTGTAAACAAAAGCATAATCTTGCATGTATTGGATATATTCTCTGATCTTACTAGATGGGAGCCTTATATTTTGGATCTTGCAATCCCTAGACAGAGGTACATGAACAAGGTGATGGATAACCAATTGTGAATATCCCAACACCACTAGCTCTTTAATGTTTCTTCTTTGGCGAGAAGTCGCCCTTGGAGTAATCCAATGCCTATGTTACATTATTTGTGCAATTTCCTAACCACGAACTGTACTCAACTTAAATTTTCCATAGGGTTTGAGAATAACTCCTTTGGCTTCTACCAACCCCTTAGGAAGATAATATTTTAACTAATTAAATAATTTTATATATTATTCTAATACCAGTATATTAATGTATATTATCACATGTTAAGTGACTTGTCTTATTAAATTATATTCTATCTAATAAATTAATAAATAATAAATTCTTTTCTTCAATTTTCTAGAATCATATGATTCAGTTATTTAGTCTCATGTATTATTTGAATCTTCCAAACCACTACCAAACATTTTAGGTGGCATGGTTTTTGTGAATGATAATTTACTTGAGATTCATGAATACTTGCCAAAATTAACTAGTATTGCTACCAAAACATTAAATTACAATAAATTTTATCACCTTACTAAACTAACTAATACATAAATTTGTTAAATACATTTTTTTATTATAAGAGGAAATATTTTATATTAGAAATTTTCTTGTGTTTGTAGCGATACAACAATAGCACAAAATTTTAAAATTTAGGTAAATGAAATTTTTTTCATCTAGCCTAGAACCAAAACAAAACTTTGTGAAGAGAAACTACTAAAGCACAATTCCTATACATGTATATGTTCCACTACACCCCTATAATAAAGAAAAATTCCATTTCCATAGTCAACTATTACTATAGATGAAAAATATCTTCCTTATGAAACACCCTTGATTCATTTGAAGTAGTGACAACATTCAAAAATAGAACTAGGAAATTGACATGGCTAACAAGCTTGTTGAAAGGGGGAGAGCACTATTGAATTTCTACCATTTCATGTTAAAGTTCCTCTATTTGGTGTCAAAGACTAATAATTTCATCTTCTTCCCTTCGGAAATATGTCCTCTATTCAACCCGCTAAACTTGACTGTCGATTTTGAGAATATTTAGGAATTGTATGGAGAAGAATGAGGTCAATTTTTTGGCTTCACTCATATCTGTCGGATTCAAGAATATTCCGAGAATCAATAATTGAGTTAAGGATGGCTTGTTCGATTATGATTTCCATTGTTGTGGTCAAGCTTGTTCGAGTTAGTTGTATCACAATTAAAGTTGCATAATTTCTTCATGCATATCTTCGACTCGAGGGCCCTCCCTCTATCGAATACTTTTTCTAAGCATTTCTAGTTTAATAGTGAGAAGCCAAGGATTATCACTACATAAGGTGCACATGGATCCTAGTGCCCAAAACAAATTATCGAAAATCACATAAAAGGGGAATACAGAGTTATTCTCTAGAACCCAACATTAGCACCCACCTCACTACATTTCTGGCAACTAAATATGATGTTGAGAATTAGAAAGGGAAACAACATTTGACCAAATCTCCAAGCTCTTGCAAGACTTATGCTTTTAACTTTGGATTTAGTCTCCCATTTCATGCAAACCTAAGTGATTGTAGATAGTGGAAATGTGAATTGCATCAACATATCCTTTGATATCCTCCTTTGTAGTCACCTCACACTACCAAATATCAAACCAAACCTCCATATAGGATGAGATTTGAGATTTTCCCTACCCAAACTAAATCCAAACCACCCACCTTTCCTTCTCCTTACTAGTTGTTGAGGGCCCCGAAATCGGGTCGACAACAAGGGGGATACCCACCCGGTCCGGAACCTGGTTGGCGGCTCCTTGCCCGTTTGGAGTAGCGGGTCCGACTGGGGGTAATGGGACCAGTTTCCCAATGTGAAGGGTGTGCGTGTGTGTGTAGAGTTTGATGGTATTGATTTAAAGGTTTTTCTAAGCTAGTATTAATTCTAACTGCTAAACTAACTCTATACTAATATAATCTAATGAAGAAAAACAATACATCTAATCTACGCTAACCCGGGGTGTTTTCTTTTGTTATGCGATCTAGAAAGATTTCAAACAACAGCTGGTAATAAAGATCATTCAGCTATTATCAGAATATAAATCAATAAAGATAAACCACTCTGCATAAGAAGTTAGGCAGAACAGTTGTGAACAACATATCGCATAATTAGTTATTCATATGTCAAGCATAAATAAATGACTCCACCGTACAGAAGTGCCAAATGGTAATACACACATTCATACAGTAACATATAAAGAACTCAACTGCATATCACTTTAGGAATACTAGCAGAATTTAGTCAAGAGATAAAAGTACCATTTATGACTGACTTCACTAATAAACTTCAAGCAATAATGATTTATTTCTACTTGTTCTAATATCTGCTAAGAGTACAGAAGTGCAACATTAGTAACAGACATTAAAATGCAAACATAAATAAATCTTGATCCATCCATTCATCAAAAACCCCCTCCGAGGGTGCAGAAGTGCATGTTCTGAGGACAAGTTTTTTGACAGATTTCCGGACCCTTCTCGAAATGCCATGAGAAGGGTTAAATACTACTAACTAATTAATCTTAATTACACGAATTTAGGGAAACGACTTCAAATCACCGCCCTTTACTAAAAGCAAATTTATTTCTAAAACTTAAATCTAATTTCTGACCATTTCTGTATATTCTCCTTAGTGCTGTAAACAGTGCAACGTTTGCCTGGGAAGAGTCGGCTGGCTGCCTTCTTCTTTCACTCGGGAGATAAAAGTGGAAATAACAAGAGCTGGCACCTCCTTCTGACAGACCAGAAGATATTTTCGAAAATCTTTCTCTAGCTGGGTGTATTCGCTGCGTATATACTTAGCACAACCCAGGTTCTTCTCGAACTGATTTTGCTGTTGCTATTTTGGTTTCTGGTCGTGCGAATGACTGAGTGAGTTAGGAGTCGTGTTGTATGGGCAATTCCCTGTGTCGAGAATTTCTTCCGTTCTTTGTTCCAGGCTTTTCTGGAGCGTCCTCCTTCTCTTACGCTTCTTTCTCTGCTTTACCAAGTCTGAGCTTCAGGATCTTTTGCAAACACGCTGCTTTTGTGCGCCTTTGACTCTTCGTCTTGGATAGTCTAATTTCATCAGTGCCGGTTGGCTGATAGTCTGGAATCCGTGGTCCTGCTGCATGCGGCATCCATTTGCGGAGGCATCTTTTCTCTGTTATCTGATTGGCACTTTCCCCTTTTCCTTAGATGTTTCCTGCATATAGATTTATATCAGTTGCGTGTCTTGCAGTCTACGCAAAGAAGAAGGGAAATGAAAAGAATGACATGAAAGCATTAAATTCTAATGAATGCATAATCCTGACATTCATCATGACTTGACTCTTCGGAAAACGCGATGCAATCATTTCTAGATACTCAAGCATGTGGTGATTAATTTCCTTTAAGGCGCGCGCTTAATCTTGGGTCTATCGTGTATGTCGGAGAATTCTTGCGATGAGTCTTTTCATATCGCAGATCGCAGATCGCTGACATCGCAGATCGCAGATCGCTGATTTCATTCAATGGTTTATGCTTCTTAGTGCGATGTTTGCGATGTGCGATGTCGCATATCGGCGATCGGCGTTTCTTGAAGATCTTCTTTTTAAGAGCGCTTGGAATGCATGCGACGCGATGAACTTCGCGTCGCTCTTTCGCAGTTTTGCTTTTCGCGCTTGGGGGATGCTTCAGTCTTTCCTTGCGATGCGATTTAAGCCTTAGGGAGAAAAATACAAAAATTTTAACAAAATATTTTTTGGATTTTTTGTTCAGGGTCCCCCCTTTGCTTGATGTTTATGGCTAATATCAAACAAAGAGGGGGGGTTGTTGGTGACCACAACAATGGCGATTCACTGTGAAGAACCAGTTATCTCTGCTTGTTCTATTGCACTTTCACTTCCAAAACAGAAAAATTTTCGTATATCTAAATTTTGTTATGGACAGATAGAGTATTACCCCTTATCCTGTCAATGATGTTTCGTCACAACTTTTATTTCATTCAGATTGTTTGCTTCCTCTGGGTTATTTCTCGTATTTACACCAGACATTACTCGGTCTTTTCAAAGATAAAATAAGGTCTTCTCTGCGTACTGGCTTTGTAAAATATGCTCATTTGTCGTAGGTAGAGCCTCTGCTGCCCGCAAGCGTCCATAGCCTCGACAGGGTTACCATGTTATCCAGCAATGATCCTTTTTCCTGCTTGAGGTCATTTACAACATTCCAGAGAAAAATCCTTTCGACCCTTTTTCTTTTTTTTTTTTTTTTTTTTTTTTTTATTCTCTAAAGAACAATGTCTTGGTTTGGTGGCCAAATTATGACACAGTCATTCACTTGATTTACACTTTTGCTGAACAAGCTGGCTCGTGATGAGACCCCTTGTCTTTTGATTGCAACAATCTTGAGTCGTTGCCCTGTTTTGATAGACAGTATTGGCAAAGTCAGCAAGTTATATATCTGTGATCATGATAAGCCGGCTCGTGATGAGACCTCTTATTCTTTGAGATATAGTGTTTTCTTGGATTGTTTCTCTGGATGCTGCGATTTTCCTTAGCAGGGAGGAAGTCATTGTTTTTCCTTAAGAAAGCTCTGGACGACAATAATAGAGTTTAAAAAACAACAATTTTGCAGAGAATACTTATTTTATTATTGATGATACCTTTCATTGCGTTGGCGTAAAACAATTTTTTGCCAAAAGTTACTTTCATCCCAAATTTTTTTGAGGTTGAAACTAACATCATATTCAGGCTAAAGTTAACTCTATCTATCAATAATAAAAGCCAGATTTTTCGAAAAGTTTTGCTATTTATACAAGTGAAATCAAAATCTGATAGAGAAATGGTATGTTCCTTCATGAATACTATTTATGATCATTCACAACCAACCTTATTTATAAGAAATGAAAAACTAAAATAAAACTAAAATTATCCTACAAAAATAGAAGAGTGACCTTCTATGGGAAATACATTTTGAGAATTTGTCCATTCACAGGCAGAGAATCTTTCCTGCCTGTTAAGTCCTGCAACACAAAAGTCGATGGGCCTATGACCTCTACAATCTGAAAAGGACCAAGCCATAGCTTCTGGAATTTCGTATGTTTGCCCTTTTCTTCATGAGCCTTATCCCACTTCAAAACTAAATCTCCCATCTGAAAGTTTTTTCTGGTCATTATGTTCGAGTCAAAAGAGGATTTTATTAGCGCTTGGTGGTGAGCATGGGTTTTCTTAGCCTGTTCTCATTGTTCTTCTAGCTTGATTATTTCCATTTGTCTTAGTTGTAAGGAGGAAGTAGATACTTCATCAATGTATTGTACTAAGGACAAGGAGGGAATGACTAAGTGAGTAGGAAGAACTGCTTCTCTCCCGTAAACTAAATTAAAGGGAGAAGTGCCAATAGAGGCTTTCTTTGTAATTCTGTCTGCCCATAAGGCGTTTACCAGCGCTTTGTGCCAATTCTTTTGGTTTTGGTCGACTGTCTTTTTAATAATCCTGATTAGGTTCTTGTTTGTCGATTCAGCCAACCCATTACCTTGTGGATAGTAGTTGGCAGAATACTTCAGTTTGAACCCTCTTTTGAGCGCGAACTCAGTCATGGTATTTCCAGAAAAATATGAAGCATTATCAAATATTAAGGCCGTTGGCAATCCAAACCTAGTGATGATAAACTGATCTATGAATTCAATAATGTTTTCAGAATTAGCTGTCTTGAGAGGAACCGCCTCTACCCATTTAGTGAAATAGTCAGTTGCCGTGAGGATATACCTATGCTGTTTAGAGGAGTGAGGAACGATCTCACCTATTATGTCCAGGCCCCATTGACTGAACGGCTGTTCGATGTTAACTGGCTACAGTGGCATGGATGACTTCTTTTGTTTTCCTGCAGCAGTCTGGCAAACCTGGCATTTCCTTACGTGATTGTACGAGTCTTTGAACAGCGTGGGCCAGTAATATCCTGCACGTAAGATTTTATGTGCGGTGGCTTCTCCAGCATAGTGTCCACCTGCTGGTCCATCGTGGAGTTCCTGCAAAACCTTTTCGGCTTCAGTTTTCTCAAGACATCTAAGAAGCACAGAATCATAATTTCTTTTAAACAGGACATCATTTACGAGCTGGTATTGTTTAGCTTTCAATCTCAGGGCTCTCTTCTTGGTGTGATCCAGGTGAAATGGAGCATACCCGTTCTTAAGGAAATAAATGGTGTCAGCATATAATGATACTGCGTCGTTTAGGCTTACCTCATACGCGTGTACCTCTTCAGACGAGTTTTCAGGGATTTGCGATGCTCCAGCTAACATCTTACAGAAGCCTTGACCTCTTACGATGTGTGCCGGCTTGATCTCCAGGTCGTATTCTTGTAAGGCGGTGATCCAATTCGCTCTCTTTTCGCCCACATCCTTCTGTATCAGGAGGTTTCTTACCGCTGGAAATGGTACTATGACCTTGGTATGGGCCTTTAGCAAGAAAGGTCTGAAATATTTGATTGCTTTGAAAACGGCGTATGCCTGTTTCTCTACGTCCGAATAATTGAGTTCAGCACCTTGTAAGTTTGAGCTAAAAAATGCGATTGGAGCTTCTACCTTTTCTTGATTCGCTTGAGTCAAAATTGCAGCATAAGAATTCTCTGAGGCAAACGTGTATAAGACAAAAGGTTCTGAAAAATTTGGGGTTGCTAAAGATGGAGCGTTGATGATGGCTTGTTTGATTAAGTTAAACGCTTCGTGCTCGTCTAGACCCCATTTAAAGTTTGAATTCTTTTTTATCATTTTTTGTAAAGGAGAAATAATACGTGAAAAATCTGGGACAATCCTTTTCACAAAATTGATTTGTCCTAGGAAAGATTGCATGGTTTTTTTGTTATGGGGCATGGGTATCTCGGAAATTTCTTTGATTCTGTCAGGTTCAATGTGAATGCCAGATTTGGACACTATGAATCCTAGCAATTTCCCTTCACTCAACGCGAAAAAAGATTTCTTCGGGTTAAGCGAGATCCCATACCTTAAACATCTTTGAAAGATTTGCTTCAAATCTTTGAGATGGTCGCTTCGGTTCTTGGAGTACACAGTTATATCATCCAAGTAAATCACTACCGATTTATTGACTAAACCTTTAAATGCAATGTCCATGGCTCTCTGAAAAGTAGCGCCGGCGTTGATCAGACCGAATGGCATCTTTCGATACGCGTAGGTACCCCATTTGGTTCGGAAGGTGGTTTTTAACTGATCATCCGGGTGTACTAGCACTTGATTGTATCCTGAAAATCCGTCCAGGAAAGACATCAACTCTGAGCCTGCTACTGCCTGTAATATTTGCTCCATCGGTGGGAGGGGAAAATTGTCTTTCTGACAGGCTTTGTTGAGATTCCGGAAGTCGATGCAGATTCTAATATCTCCGTTTTTCTTCCTAACAGGTACCATATTGGATACCCATTTGGAATGTCTGACCGGGAAGATTATTCTGGCTCTCAACAATTTATTCAGCTCAGTTTTTATCTGATTTTCCAAGTTGGGGTGGATTTTTCTGAGCTTCTGTTGGACAGGTTTCTCGTTGTCAATCATAGGGATAGTGTGCTGAATGATAGAAGTGTTGTAAGTTTTCAACTCGTCGTAATTCCAGGCAAAAACGTTTTTGTACTGTCGTAGAAGACGGATATATGCTGATTTTTCTTCGGGGGCTAGGCCTTGGCCTAGATTAACGTTTTGCGGCTTCTCATCGGTTCCTAGGTTCACTGATTCATAGTTCAGAGTTGAACTGTAAAGCTTGGCATTAGCTGACCTTTTGAACCGACTTTTTAAGTCATATAAGTCTTCTAGTTTGACCACCGATTTGGGTATAGCATTATCAGTGCTATTTTGTTGTATTTGGTGATCATGACAGTCTTCGTCAATTATCTGGTTTGAGTAGGATCCTTCAGAGGTGAGGAAACTTACGATGTCTGGGTCGTCGTTGAATACCCTCCAGTTGGTGATGTTGTCAGGGATGGACGGTTTAAAAATTAACTCTATCGAGAATCTATTTGGACTAAAGTCTTCGGAGGGAATGAGTCTGGAGGTTACGTTAGCTAACAGGTCTGCGCTTGCATTTTGGAGTCTCGGGACTGACGAAATATTGAATGCTATGAAATGTGCAGTGAGATCTTGTACTAAAGATTGATAGTGCTTCAAATGACTTGACAGGCAGTGTATGGTGTTACGTACCTGTTTGACGACGATCTCGGAATCTCCAAAGACTTGAAGATACTTGACGTTCAATCCGATTGCTTTGTATAGGCCTTGCACCAAGGCCTCGTATTCCGCTGTATTGTTCGTGCAATCGAACTCGAGTCTGCATGTAAGCATAGTCTTATTTCCGTCTCAGCTAATTAGAACGCATCCTGCTCCTGCTCCCTCGTTGGACTTAGAGCCATCAAAATATAATTTCCAAAATAAAGATGTATTTACAGGGTTATCTAAAAAACTAACACATTTTGAATCATCAATCTGGGAAAAGTTTTCTACTTGGGACAAAACTGAATTTTCCAAATAAGGTGATATGTGAGCATTGAAATTTCCGAGGAAAGAATCTACCGAGTAGTTGCCTATGATGCTGCTGTTGTATGCTATGGCTTCATTCTCTCCTTCCAAATCCGTCACTATGTATTTTTGGTGCAACTCTCGTTCAACCTTTATTTGATTTGGTTTCCCATTGGAGGGTAACCACATGTGCGACCAGTCGGTTGAAAAGTATCCGTGGAGTTTCTCGGACCAGTCCCTACTAAGAATCAAACCATAAAATTCAGGGATATCAGCCACTAGAATGTCGATAACCTGGCATACCTTGGGGTTAGACGACAGTCTTATGGTCACTTGGTTAAGTTCACCTATCACTTCGACTTGCGATCGATCAAGTTGAACTATGCGCACTGCGGATTTTTGCAGTTGAACATTCAGTTTGGCACATATTGACCTGGGTAAAATATTGGTTGAGGCACCAGAATCAACCAAGCAGTTGTGCACGTTTCTATTAAAGATTTCATAAGTGAGGAGGAAAGGAGGAGTATGAGATCTAGATCTTCCTCCAATCAAAGCGATGTCATTCGGATCGATTTTATTGATCGTGTTGACCGGAGGTCTTCTTATATGGTGGGAAGCTACAGCTGTAGGTAAAGGTGTAGTAGGTACGGCATGTAACTCTTTCATCATGATTTTCTGTTGGTGTTTCAATTTGCTCAACTCGTACAGAGTGATATTAGCCCTAGTCTTTTTCATGTCATCGATGATGTTATACTCCATTTCATCCGACACTATCAGTGTTCTTGATGGAGTTGTTTGATCTGATTGGACTGGGCTAAATTGGGTCGCTTTAGCAGTTGTTTTCTTTGTTGCGACCTTTTCTTTTGCTGCAGGGCTTGCGCCCTTCTGTTTGGGGGTAGTTTGGGGAGGATCAAGTTGATTTTTGGTTCGTGTGCTAACCGGAAATGCTTCTTGATCTTCTTCTTGTGGGAGGATGAAATCCCACATTCCTTGCAGTTCCACCACTTCTTCAT
The DNA here is from genome assembly GCA_031772625.1 of Pinus tabuliformis. NCBI lineage: Eukaryota > Viridiplantae > Streptophyta > Pinopsida > Pinales > Pinaceae > Pinus > Pinus tabuliformis. Next base: position 853,617,908 of record CM062811.1, on the reverse strand, counting down.
CGTCGGTCTGTGTTTCGATGGTGCTCTCTTCTTCTTCTTCTTCAGATTCAACGTTTGAGACCACATTGGGTGGCTTCGTCTCCATGGGAGGATTTCTTTTAAAATTCATAAAAGGCTTTCTTGGGGACGATTCTGCTACTTGTTTTCTTATGTCAATCATCTCATTAGACATGGCCTTTAACACCTTTTGTAATCCTTCCATATCGAAAGGATCTTTCGTTTGCTTCTTCTTGGTGTCTTCTTTGAAAGAGATTTTCTTAGATTTACGTTCTTCGATTGCAGATCTCTTTTCTAGGGCTACTACGCGTTTTTCAACTGCTAACGCCTCAGTCAAATTTTCAACTAAGGTTGTCTTGCTTGCCCTATCTACGAAGATGGCCAAGTTTGAAGGTAAGGCCGTGATGTACCATTCACATCTCACTTCCTCGCTGGGTTGGGAAGCAGCGGGAATTTTGTTGAGGATCTTGTTGAACCGTAAGTTAAAATCTTTAATGGGTTCCCTAGCCTCAGCTTTAAGATTGGATAAATCGTTGATCAGTGTCGCTGTCGATCTATCATCACCGAATTTGGTAAGAAATTGATTTTGAAAAATGTCCCAGCTCGTGATAGATCCGGAGGGCAGCGAAAAATACCATGACCCGGCTGTCCCTTGCATTGTATAGGGAAAAAGTCGGACCACGGCATCTTCGTTGGTAACTCCGTTGAGATTAACAGAAAGCATGAAATTATTGATATGTTCTTCAGCTAGCATTCTTGTTTCTGGATTGAACTTCGGTAGCCATTTCTCAGGATGGGCGGGTATTGGACTTAGGGGTGGAGGCATTAAAACCGCCCCAGGATTGTTCCATGGAGACTGGGCCATCGCTGAGTTGCTAGTTAACAAAAGTGCAGAAGGTGATCTCTGATGTTGAGAAGATGGAGATATTATGATCTTCGATGATTGCGGAGGAAGGGTTGTGGAAGATGGATGGGTGATTTGAGGTGAAGATGTGGGTGGTTGACTTCGCGGAGAGGGAGTTGAAATGGACGAAGTGGACGAAAGAGTCTCTCTGTCAGACTCTGGAAGTGCTTTCCTTGCTCTTTTCCTAGTGGGGAGAGGAATTTCAGTTGGCTGGATGCCAAACCTTTCACTCTTCAATCTGGTCAGGGGATGAGCAGGATTGTACTGCGAAGTCACGCTGCCTTTAGATTTATCAGACCTCTGAGTAAAAATAGAGAATCCCTGGAGTTTACGGATCAAAGTTTGAATTTCAGGGGGATCAATGATAAGTTGGTCTGATGTATTAGGGTGTGTAGCAGCGGTGGATGCCCGAGCGACCTCTAGTTCCGAGTTTAATCGTACCGGAGAAGTCGGGGAAGTTGGTGAGGGTGATTTGCTCTCAGAATGGTATTTGGATTTTGAATTATGTGCCATTCATAGCTCGGCCCTCCTTCTAGCGCCAGAAATGTTGAGGGCCCCGAAATCGGGTCGACAACAAGGGGGATACCCACCCGGTCCGGAACCTGGTTGGTGGCTCCTTGCCCGTTTGGAGTAGCGGGTCCGACTGGGGGTAATGGGACCAGTTTCCCAATGTGAAGGGTGTGCGTGTGTGTGTAGAGTTTGATGGTATTGATTTAAAGGTTTTTCTAAGCTAGTATTAATTCTAACTGCTAAACTAACTCTATACTAATATAATCTAATGAAGAAAAACAATACATCTAATCTACGCTAACCCGGGGTGTTTTCTTTTGTTATGCGATCTAGAAAGATTTCAAACAACAGCTGGTAATAAAGATCATTCAGCTATTATCAGAATATAAATCAATAAAGATAAACCACTCTGCATAAGAAGTTAGGCAGAACAGTTGTGAACAGCATATCGCATAATTAGTTATTCATATGTCAAGCATAAATAAATGACTCCACCATACAGAAGTGCCAAATGGTAATACACACATTCATACAGTAACATATAAAGAACTCAGCTGCATATCACTTTAGGAATACTAGCAGAATTTAGTCAAGAGATAAAAGTACCATTTATGACTGACTTCACTAATAAACTTCAAGCAATAATGATTTATTTCTACTTGTTCTAATATCTGCTAAGAGTACAGAAGTGCAACATCAGTAACAGACATTAAAATGCAAACATAAATAAATCTTGATCCATCCATTCATCAAAAACCCCCTCCGAGGGTGCAGAAGTGCATGTTCTGAGGACAAGTTTTTTGACAGATTTCTGGACCCTTCTCCAAATGCCATGAGAAGGGTTAAATACTACTAACTAATTAATCTTAATTACACAAATTTAGGGAAACGGCTTCAAATCACCGCCCTTTACTAAAAGCAAATTTATTTCTAAAACTTAAATCTAATTTCTGACCGTTTCTGTATATTCTCCTTAGTGCTGTAAACAGTGCAACGTTTGCCTGGGAAGAGTCGGCTGGTTGCCTTCTTCTTTCGCTCGGGAGATAAAAGTGGAAATAACAAGAGCTGGCACCTCCTTCTGACAGACCAGAAGATATTTTCGAAAATCTTTCTCTAGCTGGGTGTATTCGCTGCGTATATACTTAGCACAACCCAGGTTCTTCTCGAACTGATTTTGTTGTTGCTATTTTGGTTTCTGGTCGTGCGAATGACTGAGTGAGTTAGGAGTCGTGCTGTATGGGCAATTCCCTGTGTCGAAAATTTCTTCCGTTCTTTGTTCCAGGCTTTTCTGGAGCGTCCTCCTTCTCTTACGCTTCTTTCTCTGCTTTACCAAGTCTGAGCTTCAGGATCTTTTGCAAACACGCTGCTTTTGTGCGCCTTTGACTCTTCATCTTGGATAGTCTAATTTCATCAGTGCCGGTTGGCTGATAGTCTGGAATCCGCGGTCCTACTGCATGCGGCATCCATTTGTGGAGGCATCTTTTCTCTGTTATCTGATTGGCGCTTTCCCCTTTTCCTTAGATGTTTCCTGCATATAGATTTATATCAGTTGCGTGTCTTGCAGTCTACGCAAAGAAGAAGGGAAATGAAAAGATTGACATGAAAGCATTAAATTCTAATGAATGCATAATCCTGACATTCATCATGACTTGACTCTTCGGAAAACGCGATGCAATCATTTCTAGATACTCAAGCATGTGGTGATTAATTTCCTTTAAGGTGCGCGCTTAATCTTGGGTCTATCGTGTATGTCGGAGAATTCTTGCGATGAGTCTTTTCATATCGCAGATCGCAGATCGCTGACATCGCAGATCGCAGATCAATTTCATTCAATGGTTTATGCTTCTTAGTGCGATGTTTGCAATGTGCGATGTCGCATATCGGCGATCGGCGTTTCTTGAAGATCTTCTTTTTAAGAGCGCTTGGAATGCATGCGACGCGATGAACTTCGCGTCGCTCTTTCGCAGTTTTGCTTTTCGCGCTTGGGGGATGCTTCAGTCTTTCCTTGCGATGCGATTTAAGCCTTAGGGAGAAAAATACAAAAATTTTAACAAAATATTTTTTGGATTTTTTGTTCAGGGTCCCCCCTTTGCTTGATGTTTATGGCTAATATCAAACAAAGAGGGGGGGTTGTTGGTGACCACAACACTAGTCTATTTCATAATTCAATACGGGAGGATAGATATAGGTGCCAAATCTCCTCCACCCATAGGGAAATGAGATAGACTTAACATCCATGTTGTCACCCATAAAATCATGGTAGATAAAACTCATTCCATCCTATATCACAACCTTCCTTACCACACTTGGACATTATATCTACTTGATTGTTCCATATACATGATCATACTAGGGTTCTCTATACCTACCATACCACAACCCAGAGACTTGCTAATATCTCACTCACCATTGACTCCATTATAAACCACTTTTCCTTGCAAGAAAATTGCATACAAGGTCAGACATGTCCATGACTCATGTACCAACCTCCTTAGTAACCCTTTACCTTTGGTGCATTATTTTAAGGGAATGGGGTGTAACCTATCCACTCTTTAACTATGAGGGAAGCAAATTTTATACTTCTACCTTTGTTTGCTAGGAGGAAGCAAATTCTATAGTTCTGTCTTTATTTACTAAGATGTTTGCCTCCTTATTCTTTTGTCCCAAGGTATGAATTGTAAAATACTTCATTATTTCTTTTAATAAAGGTCTAATCTTTTGAAAATGATATTTAAATTTAGGTCATTAAGATGTTATTCAATTTTAAGTAGTTAGAATACGATTCCATCTAGGTGAATTATAATTTGAGAATCTCCCACTAAAACTAATTTGTTGAGATTCAAAAAAAAAGCTTGGAGCAACCATTGATTTATGGTTCTATTTGATTGTTGGAAGCATGTCGAAGGCTTCCTGAGAAGAATGGTTCAACTTATCCACCAAAACTTAATATCAAGCCCCCTTCTACCCTCCCTTATTTAAATACCTTTAACCTATTATATACCTTTATAAATAAATTAAATTTAAAAAATAAATAACTTGAACGTAAAAATAAAAGAATACAAATAAAACATTCCTTCATTCAAAACCGATGACATCATTAATGGAAAAATCCTTTACGAAGTTACTAACCGATGACATCATTAATGGAAAAATCCTTTACGAAGTTACTTTCTCTTTTACTCCCATGACAATCATATCCTAACATGCTAGGAAAGCACCCTTCACGTTCCACTATTAACGCGGCATTGAAACGCCGAGCCGAATCCGGACCCGTCCAAAGAATTGAAAGTCAACACGACCTGCGTTAATTTATGTCTCTTTCTCATTTCTAATCAAGTCCATCGATCTTCGTGGATGCTGCAGGAGGTGCAATACGCCGGTGTCCCACTCCTCCGATTCCCTTCAAAAAGGTTTTGCCAGTTTCAGGAAGACTCCTGGCGTATTTGCAATGGCTAATTTTAATCCGAGAACTGCCCATTTCCAAGCAGCCAATAAGGGTGTCAGCCAGGGACAAACCCAGCAGCTGCGGGAAGCAAACTGTTCGCAGCACATGAATGAAGGTGCCGAAGAGTTTCGAATTTCTGACTTTCTTGTTTCGGAGGAGCAAAGCGACAATTCATGCAAAAGTGAGGATGCCGGTGATCAATGTTACAACTTTAACACTGTCAAATCGGGACCAGGTTTCCAGTGTGATTATGCAAACCCTTCTCCCAGCAATTCACCGTGTATCCAGGAGAATCATTTGGGTCACAATTCTACTGTGATCCAAACCCATGAGCCTCTTGAGACAATGTAAGTGTTCGTTAATTTGGAGGTTCTTAACAAATAATATATCTAGCTTATTTAACTATTCATCTTAAACCTTCTCCGGATTTATTAAGCATGTAAAAAGATTAAAAACTTGAGATGGAAATCTCTATGATGATCTGTGCTCTGATATATGAATTTTTACAATACTTTATGATAGTGAATGGTAAAATTATCTATTTTGAACAGAAACCCTAAGAAGAGCAGCATGAAGGGAAAGGCAGATCGAGCTCTGAAATATGCATTTCTGACCAGATCTGAAACTGACATTTTGCAAGACGGCTACAAGTGGCGAAAGTACGGCAGGAAAATTTTGAAGAACCGCCCTAATCCGAGGTAGTTATACTATTAAATCCGAGGCGCTAATGTTATTAGACTTCATTTAATGTTCCATTAATCGGACTATGTGCTGGATTGTTTGTTTGCAGGAACTATTACAGGTGCTCGAATAGCAACTGTGATGTCAAAAAAACGGTGGAACGTGACACCCACGATAAAGGAATTGTCATAACTACTTACATGGGGCAACATAATCACGAAAGCCCAACTATAATTTATTATATTTGAAGGCATGAACCGCATCAGGCTTCAGCTGCCACGCCAAATTACTAGCTCGGTAATATAGCTTTCTTACTATGATACTACGCCTGTTCGGGACTTCTTACTAATATCAATAAATAGGTCATTGGACAGTAATTTAACACTGTAATTGGTGCTGCACGGGTTGGGTTTATAGGGTGTATTTGTCATTCAACTTTTGGAAGTTCACATCATGAGTTTATATGTTCATGACCAGGTACACAGATAGTTTATACCATGCCCGTCATTATGCAGAATAATCAAGTAAATTTCGTTCGGTTTAAAAAATAAAATGTATGCAGCCATGTTACTGGTTTCTGTAAATCCATTATGCAGTAGCAAGGGTTTTTAAATTTATTTTGTTACGTGTAGTGTGATTGAGGATGATTCCAGCCATAAATAAATTTAAATGTTTATATGGTATATCTTGCGCATAGAGAGAACATCACCATCAATTATTAATGCAGATCCAAATACAAATCTAGGAGCAGAGGCGCCGGCAGTTTACAGAGGATAGGTCATCATTAGTCAATGTTGCTTGGGGGAGATAGCCCTCCTAATAGGTTTCTCAAGAGTAGCCAAAATGATGTCACATCCGCTTCTCAATATTATATATTTATAAATAACATTTTTATATGTGAACACATAGAAAATATCCATTTTTTTTAACTTAAGAATGGATAAAGGTTAAATAAATAATAAATTTAGTAAATTTATTCCTTATATTATTAAAAGTAGAATATATAAAAGGAGGGATATAAAAGTAGGATATATTAAATATATATATTTGTACATAAAGAGGGAAATAAAAGTAGAATATATATATATATATGGGAAATAAAAGAGTTAAGTACTTTATTTATATATTATAATTATTAATGTTTCTTTTGAACCCACTAAATATCGCTGATATGGGTAATTACTTCATTGTGGTTTTCTTGTTATTTTTTGGCAGACTCTTCCTAATATTGTTTTTATTTGCTAGCATATATTGATATAGTGGAGGGTACTAATTCTTATGACCCATAGTGTGTCTGGGATCTAGAACTCACTCAACAATGTTGACCAAAATCTCAAAGTCCAAGTGGGTGTTCCTATCATGAACTGTTTGGGCTTCAAGTAACTAGATTTCATCCATAATTCTTTTTTGGGGGGAGAGGTGGGTAGTTGCATGGTAGAGGTAAGCAACAGTATGGACTTGTGAGTGGGTGCAAGGCCTACAAGAGGCATAATGAAAATGTGGTGAGTAAACACAACTAAATGTTGGATGAATAACAGAAATAATGAAGAAAACAAGAAAGCTCAACAGAATAACCAAGACAAGAAACTGAATGGATTGGAATTTGTTATTCAACAATGATTCTCCGCACATTACATTTCATGGGCATTTGTTAGTTTTATATCATAGACCGTCGTTACATAACTAATATTTCGGTATAAAACTGTCTAGTTACATTTTACCCAAAGTTACTAATTCGTTGTCAAACTAAAAAACTCCACCTTGACAACAATTTTCCTAATCTCTTGCCCATGCCCATTCATCATCTTTTCTGCAAGCCAAGAGAAGCTAAACACCACCGCAGCTTCTCTATTGTAACTGGCTTTGTGAACATGTCTGCACAATTCTCTCGCGTATGGACCTTTTGAAGAGCTACTTTTCCACCATCGATCACATGTCTCAGAAAATGATACCTTACATCAATGTGCTTGGTTCTTCTGTGATAAGCAGGATTTGTAGCCAAATGAATAGCGCTTTGACTGTCACAAAGTACATTCACTTTCTCTTGTGTCCTTCCAATCTCATCGAGCAGACCCTTTAACCAGATTGCTTCTTTACTGGCATCTGAAGCAGCTATATATTGAGCTTCGGTAGTGGACAACGCAACTGTTTCTTGAAGCTTTGACATCCAACTAATTGCTCCACCTGCAAGAGTAAAGACATAACCTGTAGTAGATCTTCTTTTGTCCAAATCACCTGCATAGTTAGCATCTACATATCCGCAGATTGATCCTTCACTACCATTAAAGATGATGCAATGGTCACTTGTGCCTCTTAGATATCGAAGCACCCATTTCACTGCTTGCCAATGTTCTTTACCTGGATTTGCCATGAACCTGCTGACAACTCCAACTGCATGTGAAATGTCAGGTCTTGTAGATACCATCGCATACATTAAGTTGCCTACAGCGTTTGCATATGGTACATGAGACATATACTGCTTTTCATCATCAGCTCTAGGACTCAAAACCGAAGAAAGCTTAAAATGGGAAGCTAGTGGAACATTAACAGGTTTCACATTATTCATAGAGAACTTTTCAAGTACCTTCTCCACATACTTCTGCTATGATAACCAAAGCTTACCATTTTTCCTGTCTCTGTGTATCTCCATGCCCAAGATATGTTTCGCCGCTCCAAGATCCTTCATATCAAACGTCCTAGAGAGTTGAGCCTTTAACCTGTTGATCTCTTCCATGCTTTTGCTTGCAATAAGCATATCGTCAACATACAAAGCTAAGATAATGAATATGTCATTGAAACTTTTGAAGTACGCACAATGATCATACTCACTTCTTATAAAGTTTTGGCTCACCATGAAGGAATCAAACTTCTTGTACCATTGTCTGGGAGACTGCCTCAGACCATACAATGATTTCCTGAGCTTGCAAACTAATCTTCTGCTGCGACCTCGTACAAAACCTTCTGGTTGTTCCATATATATCTCTTCGTTCAAATCACCATGTAGAAAAGTTGTTTTAACATCTAACTGTTCTAACTCAAGATTAAGCAACGCAGTTAGTGCCAACATAGTACGTATAGAAACAAGTTTTACAACTGGAGAAAAAATCTCATGAAAGTCTATACCTTCAACCTGAGAATACCCTTTTGCTACCAGTCGCGCCCTATACCTTTCGATACTTCCATCAACTTTCCGTTTCAGCTTGAAGACCCATTTACATCCAACAACACTTCTCCCTTCAGGAAGCTCTACAAGATCCCAGGTATTGTTCTTGGCTAAGGAGTCCATTTCTTCTTCCATAGCCATTTTCCATATCACGCTATCTGTATCATCTACTGCTTCCTGATAACAAGAGGGTTCCCCATCTTCAGTAATCAAAGCAAAAGATGAAGCAGAATCTTCATACCTTTTGGGAGTTTTCCTTTCCCTTGTAGACCTTCTCAGAGCGACTGGTTGCTGAACTGGTTCAGAAACTTGCACTGGTTCAGAAGCTTCAACGGCTTCCTTTGTGTCTTCAACACCTTTTTCTCCAGAAGTCTCTCCTTCCTTTCGACTGTCACCGAAAGGTCTAGCCTCCAACTGAACTCGTTGATTTGGTGATAACTGTTCCTGTTCAATTCTTTCAACATTTGATTTTAACAAAGAGGATTCATCAAATGTTACATCTCTACTAATGACTATCTTCCGCAATGTAGGATCCCACAACCTATATCCTTTCACTGCATAGTCATACCCAACAAAGACATAACATTTCAACTTTGGATCTAATTTTGAACGCTGATTTTTCGGAATAAGAGAATAAGCATCACAACCAAATATCCTCAAATGTGAATAGTCACAAGACTGACCTATCCAAACTTCTTCAGGAATTTTACAATCAATTGCTACTGAAGGTGATCTGTTAACTAAATAACAAGTAGTAGATACTGCTTCTACCCACAACTCCTTTTGCAAGTTAGCATTGCTGATCATGCTTCTGGCTCTTTCCATAAGAGTCTAATTCATACGCTCAGCAACACCATTTTGCTGAGGAGTATAAACAGCAGTTTTGTGTCTAACAATTCCCTCATCCTTACAGTATTGTTCAAATTCAACAGAAGTGAACTCACCACCATTGTCAGTTCTTAGACATTTAATAGATTTGCCTGTTCTTTTCTCTACCATTACTTTAAATTGTTTAAAGACATTTAATACATCAGCTTTCCTTTTTAGCATATAGACCCAAACTCTACGGGAGTAATTATCAATGAATGTTAAAAAATACAATGCACCTCCATATGACACAACAGGGGAAGGCCCCCACAGATCAGAATGAATGTAGTCTAAAACATCTTTACTATTATGATTTCCAACTTTAAATCTCTGTTTACACTGTTTTCAATACACACAATGTTTACAGAAATCTAAATTCAAGGATTTCAGACCGAGAAGAGATTTACGTTTCATCAATATCTGAAGACCTTTCTCGCTCATATGACCCAATCGTTGATGCCATAGACGAGTACCTGCTTCTTCCTTTTCTGACGCAACCGCTGCTTCACTGATCTGAGTACTTCCTTTTAACCTGTAAAGATTTCCGACCTTTTCGGCCTTCATAACCACAAGTGCTCCTTTAAAGACTTTTAAGACGCCATCCTGACCTGTAAACTTATATCCATCTGAATCCAACACTCCCAAAGAGATTAAATTTTTCTTCAAATCAGGTACATGTCTAACACTAGTTAATGTCCTAACTGTGTTATCATACATCTTAATCCTGATATCTCCCATCCCAACAGTCTGACATGACACATTGTTACCCATAAACACAGAACTACCGTTTACATTTTCATACGAGGTAAACCAATTTCTATGTGGGCACATGTGATGCGAAGCACCAGAGTCTAACAGCCAGTTATCAAAACCCTGAGAGACATTACATTCAGGTGAAGTTTCATCTATCATACATAATTCTTCAACAGATAAAACTTCGTCTATCATACCTGAATCGACCTGATTCGCTTCATTCTTCGGGTTTTCGGATTCCTTTCGTTTCCAACAGTCCTTCTTCAAGTGTCCAACTTTACCACAGTTCCAACATTTTGCCTTACACTTCTTTCCCTTCGATTTCGATCTGGAAGACCCCCTTGGTTTTTCTCCTCTTTCCTTTGAGCGTCCTCTAGCGACCATGGCTTCTGATGCAGTTGTTTCAGTGCTGGATTTTCTTCGTACTTCTTCAGACAAGAGAGCTCCCACGACTGATTCAAACTTCAAAGAATCAGCAGAGCTGAAGCTGATTGAAGTTACGAAGTGATCCCATGATTCAGGCAGAGAACACAGCAAGGTTATGGCTTTATCTTCTTCCTGTATTTTGACTTCCATATCTGTTAATTGACATATTAGTGTATTAAAAACATTCAAATGTTCTGCAACGTTTGAACCTTCTTTCATTCGAAGACTGTATAACTGCCTTTTCAGATAAATTCTGTTGGTTAATGACTTTGTCATATAAAGATTTTCAAGTTTTTCCCACAATCCTGACGCCATAGTCTCTTCAACAATATTGAAAAGAACTTCATCTGCTAGGCATAACCGGATGGTACTGAGAGCTCAGGCATCCAAGTCCTCCCAGTCTGAAGTAGTCATGGTTGTAGGTTTCTTAGTTGCCCCATCCAATGCCTTGTGCAACCCTTGTTGCACAAGCAGATCCCTAACCTTCAGTTTCCAAAGAGCAAAATTGCTCTTTCCGGTGAATTTCTCCACCTCAAATTTCGCATTCGACATCTTGGCCATTTTTCCCTTTCCTAGGGTTTTAGTCTTTCTAGGGTTTATATATATATATTTGTTTATCTTTCTCAAAAAATTTCCAATGCCAACAAAGGATTTCCAAGTTTTTTTTTTTTAAATTGCTGAATATTTTTCAGGAAAAACCTTTGTTTTTTTTTCGATTCAAAGAAAACCCTTTTTAAAAAAAAACTTCTTTTCTCCTTTTCTTAAAGAAAAAATCTGTCTTCTTTTCTTCAAATTCTCTCATTCACCCCTTTATTCAAAAACTTTCTGAAACAAAATTTCTTTTAAAACAAAAATACCCGGATTTGCAGAACAGAGGTTTGGCAACCAACACGCAGAACAAAGGTTTTTCCTCTTCCGCTGGACAGCAGCTCGTACTCTGCTCCTACTAGACTAGGCAGCGGTCTGGCAACACGCAACAGCCCCTTCAGCCTTCACGCAGCAGGTCTTCACGCAGGCAGAACTAGATAGCGGTATGGCAACACGCAACAGCCCCTTCAGCCTTCACGCAACAGGTCTTCACGCAGGCAGAACTAGGCAGCGGTCTGGCAACACGCAACAGCCCCTTCAGCACCTCCACACAGCAGCACGCAGGCAGGCAGGTCAACTTCCCTTTCACGTAGTAGCACCTCCAGCATCTCCACGCAGCAGCACGCAGGCAGGCAAGTCAACTTCCGGCACCCTTCCTCTAGCGCTTCCACGCAGCAGAACCCAGGAAGATTCACGCAGCCTCACGCAGGTCCTCACACAGCAAAAAACACGCCGGCAGCACCAATTCTTTACGCAGGGTCTTCACACGGCTTCTCACGTGGATAGGCTCTTTCACTGAAAAAACGCCTCACAACTGATACAGCTTCACGCCTAATCGCTCGGCCCTCGGAGCTCTGATACCACTTGTTGGATGAATAACAGAAATAATGAAGAAAACAAGAAAGCTCAACAGAATAACCAAGACAAGAAACTGAATGGATTGGAATTTGTTATTCAACAATGATTCTCCGCACATTACATTTCATGGGCATTTGTTAGTTTTATATCATAGACCGTCATTACATAACTAATATTTCGGTATAAAACTGTCTAGTTACATTTTACCCAAAGTTACTAATTCGTTGTCAAACTAACACTAAAGAGACCCTAGGAAACAAAAGGAGTTCAGGGGATTGGAAACCAAGGTGAAATCAACACATAACATGTACAATGGATAAATTTAGGGATAGGTGTAGTAAGTATACCAGAGATGAAAAGAGTCGTCGGAGAGTTGTATAAACGAGGCAAGGTGCCAAGAGGTCCTTCTTGGTGAGGAGGAGGGCTAGGCCACCTCTCCCCTAGTTATTGTGTTGAACTTCCACCAAAATATCCTAGACCAAAAAAATGACAACAAGAAGACTATAATTAAAAAGCCATATGTAAGAAGTTAAAAGCAAAAGAAATACTAGTAAACTTGGGGAGATGAGCTATCAAAAATCCTAGAAAAATTCTAGTACAGATCATCCCAACAACAGATGCATATGTTGACTACATGTAATCCATTAACAATTGAAAATTGTAGAGAGTCCTTGACCTATGATATGGAGTGAATGATGAAAGGAAAAACCAAGAGGGATTGTCCCTTCCACAATGATTAAACCACATGTGCAGGAATCACAATGGAAAAATCCCATAACAAACCTAGTAACACAATTACAAAACCAGATATATGCAACTCACCCCCAACGATTCCAAGAAGTCTAGGAGGTCTCATAAGTTTCGAGATTAATGCTCTTCTTTGTCATTACTCATTGGCATGTGTGATTGCATGAGAAAGGTTGGAGACACCATCCCCCTCTTTAATGTTTGGGGTGATTACTTGGTGGAAAGTTTTCTCACCTACCTACTTGGCGCATATTTAAACACCCCCATCGGGGTTTTTTGATCATTGTTATTGAGGTTGTTGAGTTGATCCCACCATTTTGACTAGACTTCATTGCTCCAAGGGGAGGCAAGGCAAAAGATTTGGTTCTTCCATCCCAAATTCACATAGTAATTTGCTAATTTGTTTCCATATCGACAAGAATGTGTGGGAATTATAGTAGAGAAAAACAGGGATTAGATAACTAATATGAAAGATGAAATTTTCTAGTCTCCAAATGTGGTAGATATTTTGTAGGGAGGATCCATTAAGAAAAATATTTACAATGTTTATAACCAAACTAGAATCTTCACCCACTTAAATCTTTGTAAATTGATTTGGGATAGTTAGACATAGTTTGTACTCCAAGACACAAAATTAAACTACATTCTTAGTATTTACCCCACAATTAACAGTAAACAATTTTATGGCCTCACCATCATAGTTCCTAAATATGACTCCAAATCCACCAAGCCTTGATTTTCCTTTTAAAGCCCCATCAAAATTTATCCTGAGGAACCCAACTAGGGGAGGGGTGAGGATCTTCGGTAAGCCAATTCTAGTATGAAGGGGAGTACAGGCTGCAAGTCGAATCATGGTTGGGGAAAGCTCAAGCTTGCTTATGATAGATCAATCATGTGGGTTTTCTTTCCAATTTGGTTGAGACCACGATGAGGATAAGATGATCTCCAAAACATTACGCAAGATGGTCTGTCAGACCACATTCTCCGCAAATTCAACTTGCTTTAAGATTATATTGTTTCTCTTTTTCCATATAACCCATAGCATAAATCTTAGCATCGTTACCCATGCTCTATTAAGGATGGGATTGTTGAATATTCTAGGCTACCATTGATCAATTGTTTCTATGAGACTATTATACTTTCCATCAGAGTGTCCAAAGAGTAGTAGAAATTGATCCTGTAGTTTATCCAAGAATGAGCAAGAATTAAGGAGATGTTCCATGTCTTCCACATGGTCTATACAAAGTAAGCATATTGAGGGACCCTTGAATCCTTTTCTTCTAATTTTATCCTAGGAGAGAGCCTAGTGTTTGGCAACCAACCAAAGGAATTGTGAAACTTTGGGCTAGAGGCCTTGGAGCTAGACTTTGCACTACATAAACATTCTAGGAATAGAGTTATGTCCCATTTGTAGTGACTATTCCTCCTTTATTGTGAACATTCATTTCATTTGGTACCCCAAATGAAGCTTATCCAAGCTATTTATTATGGGGATTTTTTTTTTTTTGCAAACCTAATGGAACTTGGTCCACTGTTCTATTGCCAGTATGGCTATCGGTACTCCCTTATTTTCCATATTCTCCACTCTAAGTGATTAGTGGACAATATCCAAAAATTAGATTCATTCCTACAATTTTAAGATGGAGTGAGGTTTGATATCTCCATGAATTCCCCTTGGGACTCAAGCTTGGGTTTTTTTCATCATGCGATATAAAAAAATAAAGTTGTCTAACAATTTCTAATTTCCTAGAATGAGTGATTCTATATCAATTACTTGTTATGTTTTGTTAAATTCCAAATAAAGTAACCTAGACAAAAATTTGCAGTCCATAACTTCTTTGATTGAGAGGATAGTGGACTATACTTTTCGTTCCATATCTACCACTATAATTCTCGTCCACCTTGAATCTAACTCCACCACAATTTCCCCCGAATAAATTATTCTATAGTTCGGATCCTATGGGCTCAAACCACAAGGCATAGTTTTTCCCATGTAACTAGCCACCACTTTATTTCTCTTATGTCCTCACCCCATATAAAGGTTTTATACAGATGTTTTATCAATCTAAGAATTCCTTTGGGGGTTGTCATCATAGAGAACAAGTACAAAGGGAGAGCTTGTAAAACTAATCTCAAAAGCACCAGCCAACTTTCCATATTCAATAACTAAAAGGTCCAACTATCTAATTTTTGCAAGATGTATTATAGGGTGTTATGCCAATGATTTGTTTGTAATTAACTTTCACCTATGGTGCTTCAAGATATTTGGTAGGAAGAGAACTAATATGAAACCCCATTAATTATGCCATGTGTTATTGCACAACCAAGTTAATATTAAATAAATAGATATGGGTTTTCTAGGATTAATGGAGGTACCTAATGCTTCCATGAAGTCATTGAGAATTTCTTTTCATAATATTGGATTCTCTGGTTGTTGGCATACCAAAGAGCATGATTTCATCTAAAATTTGTTGATGTGTGTTTAGAAGATCATATCTTATAGGCATAATCCTTTGAGTTTACCTTGATCCATGATTTCTTTAATATTCCTTACAAGACCTTTTCTTGCTAAAATATATAGAAACAAGGACAAAGGGTATCGATAAGAAATACCCCTTAAGGGGTTGAAGGTGTGCATAGGTGATCCCTTCTACAAAATTAATAAGGGGGTTGAGGTTTGGGATCTAATCCAAGAAATCAAATCTTCATAGAAGCCAAATGGATGAAGTACCTGGAGTAAATAGTCCCAACTTAATCTGTCATAAGCCTTTGATAGATCAAAATTGATCGCCATCCCTGCCTTTTTTTTTTTTCATAGAGTGTATCATTTCACAAGATACTATGATACAATCCAAGATATGTCACCTTTTCACAAATCCTATTTATTTGGACGAGATAATAGGACTCAAAAATGGCTTTATGGAGTAGACTATGACTATAGAAATGACTTTGTAGATGATGTTGCAAAGGCATATTAGAAGGAATATTCTAGCTACATTGACTTTATATGCTTTTGGGACGAGGGTGACGAGGGTGGAATTAATACCTGGAGAAACAAATCAGGATCATCAAGATTCTTCTACCCATGAGTGGATTTCAAAGCCTAAAAATGGCTAGTATTCTTGAAAGAAATTAGTAGTGAATCCATCTAGCCTAGTGTCCTTACTCTTAGGCATGGATATTATAGCTTCCTCAACTTATGCAAAAGTGATTTCCCTCGTCGACGAACCATTCTAGGTAAATTGAATTAGGGATGGAATATTTAAAGAGATCTTGTGGATATCATCTTGGGAATTGGGAGATGGTTTTGAGATGAGAGAGTGGTAATACTCTACTAGTTTTTGCTCTAAATCAATATGGGCCACTAGTTGGATCCCATTTATACTTTTCAAGGAGAGCCTTTGCTATGGTGACCATGGGCTAAGTAAATAAATAGAAGAGTGCCTTAGTTGAGGTGATAGTGGGCTACGTCTCCATTTGTTTCCCTTTGCCTAACATTTTCCCTTTAAGGATCCCCTTTTTTGCCACCATTTCTATTTTGAGCGGTAACAAGTACCAATTCGAATTTACCTCTAGAGGCATGTATTTTGTAGTCTTCTTGTGGAGAAAAATTCTGTTTTTACAACTCCATTTTCATTTCTAGCATGGATATACTTGGATTGATTTAAATAATGAAGCTTGGCGTCAGTTTTAGCTTCTAAAGCATGGTCTCCTTCATAAGTATTTGAGTATCCTTGGGCTTGGCCATCACAGGAGCCTCAGAGCACTTTTGTGTAATTTTCTTTTCTTCTTTCACTTCATATTCACATGCAATGTCTCTTATTCTTGTTTTTCCTATTTCTACATTTAGTATTAATGCTTATTTTGCTATAGGATTGGGTTAAATGATTGAAATAAGTTATTTTGAAGGTTATTTATAGAGTCAAAAGCATGACGCATCCTTAGAACAACTTTGAAAATTCATATTCATTATTGAGCTACTTGGATTGGTTTACTAGTTCATAAATATAGAATTTCTGGAAGTCCCTTGTAGCCAAATAGTAGTAATTTTCTGATTTTTTTTAGAACACATTAACGAGCTTCATTTGAGTTGATTCCACTTGTATTAGGTCATAAAAAAATTAAATTTAATAACAAAATTTACCCCAATGCATTGGAATGGAGATCTGAGACATCTTACTTATTAACAAAAAAAATTCCATCCCATTTGAGTTTGATTTACTTGGGAATTTAGAAAGAGTCTAGCTCATGTAGCATTACAGACCTCTTGTAGCAATCACCAATAGCAAACCTATAGCATCACTTTCCTTCACTAGTTTTGATCCCCACTGCAACTTTGACTTATTCTAGATGAATAATGACCCCTAGGCTCTAAATACATGATTGGGGAATACTAAATACCATTTATAATTTTCCTTTTTACCCCTGCAACACATCTCAACAATTTGGGTTAATGCTTTATGAATTGGATACCACAATAATGATTTCCTTGATTACCACATGAAGTATATAATGAAATGTGTCAATGGATCTAACCTCTTTGGAATGCAGTGATTGATTACATTCTCTTTCCTTCATGCATGTTCGATTAGTTTACTTTATTTATTCTTAAGTTAAGTCTAGGTTCCCTTTTCAATGCAACTTTCACATCCTACAATTAGGCTAGTGTTTGATTTCCATTTCTGAAATTAGGATTAGTGTTTACATTTGAGAAAGTAGCATTTCAATTTCTACAATTATTTTAGGTTATATTTCATGATGTTCACTCCATTACATCAGATTAACAAAGGAAACATTGTATGCTGCACATATAGTGCCAACACCTCTTAAGTTTTTACAAACCCTAGGTTGATAATTAAAGTTGGTTCTTGGGAGTTGCAACATTCTTGTTGCAATCTTGAGCCTCATCATTCGTCACATCTATCATAGATTGTGTTCTAAGTGTTGTATTGTGTCATTTCAACTGTCGCACTTAGAAATGGGTGTCGCTTTGTTGTTCTTTTAATGTGTTCCTATTGTTCATGAGTCTTGTGAAATCCATTGGCTTGTATTGATGGCATTTATTTGTATGACTTATGTTTGAGTCATATTAGGATGCATTTATTTCTCCTACTCTTTTGGTCTCACACTTAGCCATTGTGAGACCTCTTCTTGGTCCTTCAGCCCAACACAAGTTCTAAAGGCATTAATTCTCTTCCTAGGCGATAAGCGCAACTTGTTCATGAGCCTCATTGACATATATTTCCTCCAATACTTGTGCACTGCCTTTTCTAAGGTCTCCTCCCTCTCACAGTGCATTAGTACTTCTTAAGGATAAGTCACCTAGTCTTGTGCTACCTCCCTTAGTGAAAAATGCATTCCAGATGAACATGTATCCACTGTTGGAGAAAATTGTGCCCTTCCAAGCTTAAGTGAAATTCAAAACAATGAAGCACACTTCAAAACAATGAAGTGAACTTCAAATGATCAATGAAAAAGTGAACTCTAGATAAAGAAGGTCCTTCTTTCCTTCAAAAGTACACACCGAGTGCCTAAGCGTACCTCAAAACAATGAGTGCACTTTGAGACTATGAGCGCGCTCCTTTGGCACGAAGAATTGTGCCCTCCTTAAGCATATGGTGCACTCATGAAGCATGAAGCTTCATTATTCTCGTAGAGAGCATGGCACACTCACCAAGCACAAAGCCTTAGAGCACATGGTGCAATCATGAAGCTTCATCCTTCCCTTTGAGTGTATGGTGAAGTCATGAAGCCTGAAGCATGAACGCACTCCTTTGGTACGAAGAAATGTGCCCTCTTTAAGTGCATGAGTGCATCCTAAAGGCTTGAGTGTTTCTCCTTCATCTCTTCAGCATGCGCTCTTACGTCATCCTTGAGCACATGAGTGCAGCTTGAAGGCTTGAATTTTTTCCCTTCATCCCTTCGGCATGTTGTAGTGCACCATCCTTGTCCTTGAGTGCAGGTCCATGAAGGCCTGAAGGCCTGAAGCCTTACTACTTCATCTCTTCAGAGTGTGCCCTTGTTCCCCTGATTTCTCTCTCCCTTGTTTGAGTGCACAAGCTCACCTTGAAGGCCTCTTGTGAGCCTTGATGAGTTTGATTGTGCCCTTCTAATCAAGCCTCATTCTTTTAATCCTCTCACAGGCCTATCATGAACTGATCATTCCATGAGATAAGTAGTGATAAAATAGATGTTTTAAAACTGATTTTGCCTTGCCATGAATTATCTTCATTCGCAGGAGTACTATCTCATTATGATAAAGAGATTCTTATGCAAATAACAAGGAGAAAGCATAAATAAGCACCTATAGCAAAGAAGAAGAAAAAGGAATAGTCATGGATACATGAAGCGGATCATGGATCGAGATAAAAAAAAAAGACATTGCATGATGATTCAAATATTGATCAAAGACCCTTTGGAGGGTGAAGATGAGCAACAAAGTGGACCTTTCATGAAGATGAAGCATATATCATATCTATCATCAAGAATGCAAGATGAAACATCAAGGAAGATAGCTTGGCATTGCCACCTCATCACGAATCTCATGTCATCATTCTCAAGTTATAATTTGCACCAGTGTCATCATAATAGTTAATGTGTGTCCATTGTCTTGCCACATCATGTAGAATATGATGTATTCTAAAGAAAGTACAAAGTGTAATGTGTGGAAGTCCAAGAGCCATAATTGGAACATGAAGAGTCATATAGTCATATATGGACAAATATTGTATAAAAGTCCAAAAGTCATTAGAAGTTCAAGACTTGTTTAGAAGTCCAAAAGACACATTGGTAGTCCAAGAGTCATGAGGGTAATTCAAGAGTCATGAATATATGAAAGGTAATTCCCCTTATTATAAAAGCAACCTCAAACTCAATAAAGAGGTTTTTGAGGCTTAAGTTTGGAGAGCTAGTCTTGGCTTCTCTACTTGGCATAGGAGAGAAAATTATTCTTTGGAGAAGCAAGAAGTGACTTAATGTTCCACTACTAGAACTAGTGCCTCATCACTGTAACTGTATACTTGGATATTTCACCTAATTGAATTAAATGAGCCAACAAATTTTCATGCATGTATTGCAAATGTTTTATGACTATTCTTGGGATGTTTACATTATATATTGTGTTCATATGTACTAGAGAAATTGAACTATTTCGATGGCTTTGGTACTTATCTTGTTGAATGTGTGTTGTATTCGCTTTACAATCATTATGTGAATTGTTCTACTAACGAATATTTTTATGCTCTCGTGTGTCTCTCTTAGGTTAGTATTATTACTTCCTTCGAGAGACTCACTTTTTTTCTCCCGCTCATGAAGGTCTCCTTTTACACATTGCAATCAATGTTTCACAATGTCAACTTACTTGCTTGAACAAGGTTTATGTATATAATCTCTTATGTTATCTGTTGAAACCGAAACAAGCCTTTGTGTTATGTTGGTTGGGCTGATACTTAGTATGGGGCTCCTACTCCAAATGATGTGAGTTCTAATTGGGACTTCACAATGGGGATACCTCCTCTATGTTGATAGTATCTAGCATCGTCAGCAACTTCCTAGGTTCCTAAATTTGGCATACAATCTTCGTTTGGTGCACATGATATGTCATTAGAAATATCCATCCAAGGAAAACAACTTTCGACTGCAAACCCCTTTCATAGGCTATGTGTTTGCCCATTTTCCAAAAATAAGGTCATTTAGGGTGTCAAAACATATTTGGAAGTTTAGGACCCAAAAAACTACCAAAAATAGAATGTATGATGGAAAATAGGAAAATGGAAGGAATGGTGTTAGGGATCCAAGTGGCATAGGTGGGTGGTCACCAATATCCACCTAGATCATTTGATATTCTAGGAGATGACTTTCATTGGGAAGAGTATTTTAAGGAGGAAACCACATCTGAAAATTCATGTCCTCTTCTCTATTAACTAGATGATCACCATCTATTTAATATAGGATTTATTAGTCCTACATCCATGTATTTTACTTTCTTTTTGATGTATATGTTGTTCTCTGTTGAGAAATTTTGGAGCCCCACTCCCCCGCTAGTTGATCCCACTGCTTTTATTGAATCCTAAAGTTGATCTTTTACTCTGAGATAGACTTGATAGTATTGGGATTTTCGTTGGATCAATATTCTTCCTTTCTTCAATATAATTTATCAAATTTTGTTCATTATGGTCTAATATTTCTCCCTACTCTTTTGGTTTAATTGTTAAAGCATCCAATAGAAGCTTCTCATCCTCGGTTATAACACCTAGATTACCTTCACGGGTTTTTCTTTTTTTGTGATGCTAGTTTTTTTTTTATTCCCCCTTCTCTTGGGTCAAGAATCGTAATATCTTTTGAGATAGAGGGATCTCCCTCATGATTTGAGAGAAACAAAAAATTGTTTTTGGATTGAAGAGGCTTTCCTATTCGTTTAATAGGTGGAATTTGTTTAGATTGATTTCTTAGTTTGGTCACGGATCATCTAAAGCTCTCTCGATCTTTCAGATGAAGATATTTCTTGGTCTCTTCTTGGAGAAGTAGGTAGTTCTAGAATAAGTGATCATATTCATGACAAAGATGCCAATAGAAGGGCACATGTTCATACTATTGGGTTTGTTTCCAAGTTTCATCTTGGTATGAAATCTCAATGGATTCCAACAATGGTTGAGAGATATTCATATATACTCATATTCTAACATATTAAGTGTAGCACTCTCTCCTTGTGAGTTCTGAAATTTTCACAAAGAATCATATGGTATTTCCAATACCCTCAAGGATTTCAAGATCCCAAAAATTTTTGGGAAGTGAGAACACTCAAACCCATACTAAGGCCACCAAGATTTGTTCTTTTTCTGGGTGATAACTATCTTCCCATAATTTCAGGAATAGCCCAACATTGTTGAAAGGTATGGATAATTTTCAAAAACTTTGACTTGGTCCTCAAAATTATTGAAAATGAATGTAAATAAGCCCTTTGCTCCTAACTCTAGATCCACATGACCTTTTGGTTGCCATTTGTGTTCTATCCATCTTACTAGGTCCCTTCCAATGTACTAGAATGTGATAAATTTGTAGATAAGAGAATGGTCTTTCATATATTGTATGTTGCTGTCAAATTTGTTGGATCTTACCTCATATTTAAGGTTTTCCCCAACTTTTATAAGCCACCTTATCTTGTATCGAAATTTTCATTGTGCCTGTAATGGTGTACTATCCTTATTCTCCTTAGCCATGGCTTGTGCTTGATGCTCATTGCTTGGATATGGTTTAGGGTTGTCATCTCTTAAGACAATGTTTTTCTAGGATGAGCTCATACCTTCTCTCCAAGCTTGGTCATAGTTAGGAGTTAGTAATTGTGTTGAGGGAAGCTTTGTCGTTGCTGTGATTGAGGGGATCTGAGTACTATTCTGGCTGCCAATTTTAGATTTAGAAGAGCCAAAAGACCTAGCAAACTACTTCTCATAAATATCAATTCTAAATTTAATAATTTTCTCTAAATTTAATAATATTAAAATTTATTAAATAATCAAATTAAAATTAATAAAATTTTAATAATATTGCAATTTTTTGCCAAATTATTATAATCATATATTTTTATAATCAAGTTAGATAAAAATTTATTTAGATAAATCTCTCTACGTATATGGAAAAATAATGATGAGTACCATCATTCAAATAATATTTATATTCGAAAAAGAAGGATGAATAGCATCATCCAAATAATTTTTATATTCATTTACAAAATTATTGCAATTTTACATTTTTTATATCAAATTGGGAACAAAATTGTGAAATTCCTTTTATTTTATTGTCTTCTAAGTTACAGAGTTCACTTTGTTTCCAAAAACACACATGTGAATTTTCTTTTATGTAAAGAAAAAAATGGTTAGTATTTTTTTCCATTTTCCCTCCGGTCTTAGGAATCTCTATTTATCTTTTCTATGCATTATTGTTAATTAGGCCGCGTCTCATTAAGAAAGGACATTTCCATCATTATCATTAAACATCTTAAAAGGAGATTTTGTTTCTAAATAAATATATATCTTATTTTTTTATTTATTAAACCATATACTTTTATATAATTCTTTAAAAAAATTATTATTATATATAGTCTTTCAAAATAATTATTATTATTATAAAATGGCATTTTAAAAGACTATATGTTATTCTTCAATGTTTTATTGTTGGTAGCTTTTTCCATTTTTATTATAGCAATAATATAGTAGTGATAGGGATATACTTTTGATTTACAATTTATGTGATTATGTCATGGGTATAGTATAAGTTAATTGCCATTTACACATAAATAATATATTATTGTGGAAAGTAAAGTTTTAGATTTTTAAACCTCATTTTCTTGATTTTGGTTCCATTAATTCCTCAACACAGATAAATTTAACTTTTTTCATGGCTTACATAAAATATACTTATTTTTTTGGAAAATACAAACATACATAATTGTAGATCCATGGTAAATGAGTATCTTCTAGAAGTTCGTTACTCAATTTTTTTTTTAATCTCCTTATGTCTTTAATTGTGTTAGAATTCAAGGGATTCATTCAATCAATTGTGTTTCATGTCATTGAACTCACTAAATTGAAAATGTAAGATTTGATAAGCATAGGATTTCATTTTATTAACCAATTATACATATAAATACAATTACATGTGACCTTTGGATTATCCTTCCAAGGCCTCTTGGACTACTAGTGATGGTCCAAGTTCCTCCACACCAACCCTAATTGATTAAGTGTCCATCAATCCCCACTTAATCCAAAAGGTTGTACCTAAGTTCAAGAATGGAGTTGAAATAAAAAGGTGGATAATAGACGATGGTTGCATGTGCTTTTTGAATATGGTGGTTTAAAGAAGACCACAAACAAAATGAATAGCACAAGCTAAAGACATCTATTGGTGGTGGCTTAAGGTTGGCCAATATCTCTAAAACTTGGCTCGAAATAGTTCTGGAACAATTTTGAATCTAGCTAAAAAGTGATGTCTTTTACAAAATGGATGTATTCCTTAATGATTGTTTAAATATGACAACAAACTATTGTGATGGTGGTTTGAAAAAGACCAAAAATTTTCTCTAGTAGAAGCAATAAGTCTTCTATCATGTGGTGGTTTAAGGATGACCACAAACCAACTGGTATTGATGGAAAATCAGTTTGTTTTTAGCTATAACTCTGACTATGGCTTTGACTAACTTTAGTTCAAGTTGTGGCTCAAGCTTGTTTTATATGACTTTGAAGCTAGTATTTGACTATCAATCCCCCACACCTGCGCCCCCCCCCCCCACACACACCAGCTAGATACAAGTTGAGAAGATGAAGATATATCCACGATATAATGTGTCAATACTTGAAAATGAACTCTATAGTATGACCAATATGACTTCTTGGTTATTGAAGACCATTTCCAAGAAGTGATTGATCCAAGGTGAATCTTTATTGTTGTAGGAGTCTTGTTTGTGGAACAATTGTCTAAGACATAAGTATGTTTTCCACAATGCTCACAAGGATGAAGATCAAAACAACGATCTTTTAAGTGAACAAGTCAATCACAATGTTGTCATTTGACAATATGAAGTGGGTGGGAAAGAGGAGCAAGAGAAGATGAACTGTCTTGAAGAAATTCAACTCTCTAATACTAGATTGGTTTAGAGTGGTCCGAAAAGTGAAATGTTGAATCTTTGTCATACCCATGTCCAATTCTATGCTTGTTATTGATGACTTCTTCCCAAGGTCTGATGGTGGGCTTGGGAAGTTCAAGTCCAAATTATGCATCTTCATTAAGTAGCTCTTGAAATGACATCATTGATCTAACCAAGTGTTGGATGCTAATGGTAATCAATCTCAAATAGAGTATTGTTCTAAACAAAAACCAATTTAGAATGTTAGATTCCTTTATTATAGTTCATGTCACTAAAGCTATGATTCGATCTAGATAAAATAGATCTTGTTCTATGCATCTTGTAAATAGGTTAGAAGCTTAGAATGAGTAGCTTTATCGATTTTCACTGTACCATCAATAGTAAACACTATTAGAGTGTTCAATAACTCTAATAAATCCTGAATTCAAGTCATTTTGTTAACAAACCAAAAGTAACGAATAAAAAATGTCAATTTCAAATAAATATATATAATATATATATATATATATATATATATATATATAAAATATATATAATGTGAATTGAACTGAATTTCAAAAAGTTACAACTTACAAAAGAAAACTATTCATAAATTATCGTTATTCTAGAGTGGATTTTCATCTTGTGGGTGATTGTGGGATCGAATGCTTTGAATCCTCGGATTACTAGCTTGAACCAAAAAGCTACCAAACTCACATAGTGAATCAATGTAACATAGTCAACCCAAACTTCACTAAACTTGGAATTAAAAATGGTATCCAATCAAAGATGGTCAACACTTCTTTCCACCGTAACAGCAATAAATTTTCGATAAGTCAAGCGTACAACCCAAAAAAACAAAATGCACCTTTTCTAGAATTGCATATGTTAAATCTAGCATTACCAGCTTGAATATTTGCTTTTGCAACTGTTCCCAAAATTCCAGGTACTGCACATATACCCACAACAACATACAAATGCATGTCACTACTAAAATATTTCACTACTTAGCGAATCACAATAGCAAAAATCGTAAGCTCTCCACCCATCTGTGGCCCCCATCTCAGACTAAACGATAATATGGATATATTGAATATTTAATACACACATTCCTCGAGATGTTTACTGTTGCTAAGGCTGTGGAGCTGATTGATGTAAACGAAAATAGCTACCCTGCATAAATCCACTCATCCTATGCCGTTACAGTTCTTCTAATAAGTGTAAAGCCCCAAAACCCCTTGATTTTCAATAACGACAGTGTTTTTTGGGACCAATTGGAGAAATCCGCCTTGAAGTGTTTTGAAAATTTTGAAACTAGATCTTCGACATGAGCTGGACGGATCATTGCAAGACCAACAAGGGCATGGTCTCCAAATTTCATGGTCGGAGTTGCATTATTAATAATAATATATGTTAATCTCGTAATTTTCTACTGAAGGTTAAGTCCTACAGTTCAGGACTATGGGGATCATCCCCTCCACAGATTGGAATTCAAATTCCAATTCCAAGCTCATAGACCGACCACAAAAATATGGAATTCTTCAGTCTAAAGTTGCAGTTGATGCCATGATACAAACTGATCGAGCAGATTACGTTCTAGATTAGAGAAGTGCTTATATTTACTCTCCTCAGTGTATATAGGTTACAACTTACAACGCTACTATATCCGCTCCTCATGCCTAATGTCTTGATTATTTGTCAAACAATCGTGTACTTGATGTTCGCTCTGGTTCTGGGTAATTACCCGGTGCTTTTGCATTGATGGTTGGAGAGACTGGGAGAACTGTGGGAGTGGAACTCATTTCTCAGCTAGTGGATAGGTCTATCGAATCGATAAAGGAGACCTGCTACTCATTTGTTAGACAGAGGAGCTCTTTCCATTCATGTGGGTGATGGGAAGAAGTTTTCCAGATGGAGGACTTTATGATGCTATCCATGTAGGTGCAATAGCTGTAGAAGTTCTGGAAACATTGAAAATATCATGAACTTTGGTGGCTTTACCACCTGAAACGACCTCAATAGCTGTACAGAAGCTAAAATGTATAAGTCGACTTCGGACTAAATATCGAGTATATGAAATTCTAGATAACAATTGGCCTTGAGAAAAGATCGAAGAGTAAAAGACTACAGTGTGATTGTCACATTGTTATGGCCATCTTGAATGCACAACGGATAAGCTTGTCGCGTTATTATGACCATCTTGAATGCACAACGGATAAGCTTCTGCGAACAGCAACAGATTGACGATGGAAATTTCTATTTGACAGGGATGGCATTAATAGAGCAGAAAAGTACGTAGGTAAATAAATGCTCCACTAGCACGTGAGCAGTCACCTTGGGGGCAACGCTGAGAGGCTATGGAGAATGCGTGAAAATCAGGAGTTTTTGGTAGGGTTTCTAATGCAAAAGGTAAAGAAAAGGTAGACAAACGACTAAGGAGAAAAATGGAAACCTATCTGTTATATGTATTGATGTAGCAAAGAAACAATTAAGTTACACCAGCTTTGATACTATTATTGAACTCATGAAAATTGAAAAGTCAAGATTTGATAAGCATCACATAGCATATTATTAACTACATACATATAGATACAGTCGTATGTGACATTTCTATTATTTTTTCAAAGGACTTCCAAAGACTATTCTTGTTCCTCCACACCAAACCTAACAAATTAGGTATCAACACATGCTCATGGATGTTTATTCTTAGTCCCATTGCAAGTATTGAAATTCATTTATAAATGTAAGGAGAAATACTCTATATAAGGTATCCAACACATGCTCATGGATGTCTATTCTTAGTACCATTGCAAAAATTGAAATTCATTTATAAATGTAAGGAGAAATACTATATATATATATATGCATATATGCACACACATATATACAAGAAATGTTGTTCAATGTTTATGTTTTTTATTTTATATTAATTTTGTATTGCCTCAAAATATAATATAACGAAAATATATCAGACAACCACCATGTGAAATAGAGTTCAATGTTGGTGGTTTCAGTCTACCTAGTGGGAAACCAACTACTTTTAACACCCTATTGAATATGCAACTTGTTCAAAACACTAACATCTTCAACAAAACTAGTCTATCTGCTCAAATATTGTAATACAAAATATTGCCATTAAACATTCTAGAAAGTTAAGAATCTTAGGAAGTGACAAGTGATTGGCCTTTGGTGCTCGAACTTGGAGGAGCTTGAGGGTCAAATCCACACTCGACGTGGCTTCCTAAATGTGCTAGCTTGGCACCTAGTATTTCTAAGCAAACCTATTAGTTTCTCTAAGCACATTTGATGTCTTTCAAATCAGAATATACGTTGTACCTTTCTTCATGTTTCACTTTTAAGACCTTTCCCAATAGGGTCTTCATCTGCTAGTGAAGAGAATGGAGATGAGGTATTGTTTCCTTCTTCTCTTGGTTTGGCCAGGGACATGAACGCAATGAGAAAATTCTTCAAGTATTTATGAATAAAAAAAAATCTTGGTAGTCTTTAGTAGTAAGGGATTCAAGTTAATGGATTTCGTTATAGGTTTTAGGAGGAAAAGTCAAATGGTAATTGTTAGCAACTTCTTGCACATGTTATTGCATGTGATTCCAATCCTAAGGGTCACAACCAACCCCTTTGCATCATCTATGAATTCGCTTCCTTCTCATGTTGCACAGAAGGGTCACACAATAGGGTTCCACATAATTTACTAGTGACAAGGGGATGAAGGTTCAGATTAAAAAATTTCAGCCATAAGAGGGAGTGCAACAGAACACTATGAGATTACCAACGTGGCACAGGATAACAATTGGACAAAGGGGAAAAGGGTTCACCACAAATCAGGGGCAACATCAAGTTACTAGCTTTTAGCTACCCACCGAGTGACCATAAGCACATTAGATGAAAAACATGCAGAAAAAAGAGACTAACCAGCTCACTGAAATACAAATTGGCATTGCAGAAGACATAGAAGTGATATTGACTCTTGAAAGAGCGTCCTTTTCAAAATCAGGTCTCCACGATTGAAGGTTTGGAGGAAACACCAACAACCTTATAGCTCGAGGAGAACTCCTTTGCTAGCATCCAACTTCTGTAATGCAACCATAACTCCATTCTTGCCCAAAGCTCCTACAATTCTCTACAACCCCAAAGCCAAGCTCGCACCCAAGAAGATTCAGGATACCACGTAGCAAAACGTAATTTTCACTAGAATCACTCTAGGATTACAATACTCGAACATAGAGGAAAGGGGTCGTAAAACATGTTTAAATTCATGATAGGATTTGCATGCTTGTGCACACAAGGGTTTAGCCATGCCACACCATACATTAATGGTCTAATTGTTAATGGGATGTTGGGTTCATCCCCCAACCGTTCTCCCTTCATTGATATCCACCTCAATCAGAGAGTTGTTCAATTTTTATTTATATGTATGGATGGTTTTTATGTAAAATGCAATTCACTTTCTAGATGCAATTGTGGTTTCAATAAAACCAATGTTATATTTAACCTGGGGAATATGAGAAGGAAAAAAAAAATTAACGAAAAATCCCATGCAACCTTCTAAGGCATAAATATTTTCGTAACCACTCTCTTAGCCCTCATCATAGGATACTCCCACACCATCGTCTATGCACTCTAAAATAGGAATCAATGAACCTCCTAGGATCAAACATGATCATTCAAAGCAAGCAAAGGGGTATATATTGCCCACAATCCACATCCCATGATGAAGCCAAATTACATGCCCGTCATAAAGGGTGATCAAATGTGAAATTAAGAATTTTAAGGGAATGTAAGGGATCCTTAATCCCCCCACTCCATGTCACCCCTACCTCTTCCTCACCTCTAAGGTACAACACTTTGTTGTGTCCCTTGTGTTACCCTAATATCCTACATCACCTTCCCCTCTTCTCCCCCACATTCTTTATCATTCTCTTGTTGCTCTATCTTTTTCTTTCTGCCACTCTGCCTTCCATCTCTAATCACTTTTTTATCCAAATGTTCATCCTTCAACACTCTACCATCATGGAAGGATTTTGTTGCATTTGTTGTTCATATGTTGTCTATAGAGAATTGCACAACCTTAAGCGAGCTCTAAATAGCTCGAATCGAGTCTCAAGAACACCCACCATAACGCCTAATAATCTACTCTATAATTTCTGTTGGAATAATCAATTGGAAAATCACTTGGGATTGTTGGGAGACAAGAAGGGTGCTTCAAGCATACACACAAAGCGATGAATATGGACAATGGGGGAAGGATAATGAAGCTACCCTATCACCTCTCATTGAGAAAAAAATGGAATTAGAGCAATTAGACATTGCCCTATTAAAATTAGTTATTCTATTTTCCAACTTCAAAGGAGTCCTTGTAATGGATAGAATTTGTCCAAGCCATTCCCATGCAATTGAACCAATAGAGTTTCTAAGCATCAACATCCATTTGGAATTTCTAGATAGTGCAACCTTGAGATATGAGTTTCCATGTTTTGTTGTTTTCTATTTCTAACTCGTCATTTTTTCAAATTCTAAAACTATTCACTATATGGGGTGAATGAGCACATTTAATTTTGACTAAAAAACTCATAAGAGTGGAGCGACTCATGTTTTGACTTAATGTTGTGTAATTTCATAATCTATTTTGAACATTACATGGGTTATGAAAAAGTAAAGTATCAAAGAAGAAAAGAAAAAGAGAAATGATATATCGTTTAAAATGAATAGAAACCACAAAGTCATTAGAGGAAATTTCATGCTAAAAGTAGTCTTTTAAGGAAAAATAATAGTTAAAATAATAACACAAGAATTATAAATTTTAGAGGGAAAAGAAGAAAACTATTTTTTTATTATATCTTTGGTTTATCTCATTATAGATTTTCTCAAATTTCAAGTGTATACACTCCTTAGGTACGGAATTAATGTTCACATCCAAGTAGTACCCATTATGCATACTTCTCAGAAGACCCACATTGATAAAAATTGAATATACACAAGCATGTCAAACATGTTTTTTAATATATCTTCATTTTTTATCAATTTGACTCTTCTGAGAAGTATGCATGATGAGTACTCGTTGAATGAGAAATTGAATTATGCATCTAACGAGTGTGTATGCTTGAAATTTGAGTAAAACTATAAGGATATAAACCAAAAATGCAATTAAAAAAAATAGTTTTCTTTTCCTTTAAACTATTCACATGTATCTCTTTTTAAACTTAATAGATTTTGATTGGTTTACATATTATGTAGATGAAAATTTCATGAACACTTTTAGATTAAAATTTCCTCTAATACCACGATAACTTTTGAAACCTTAATGTTGAATACCACGATACTGAAGCTTTTGAAACCTTAATGTTGAAAAAATTCTAAATTCTTAATACAAATACTATGTTGAAGTTGCACATAAAGAAACTTGTAAACATAGTTTCTCAATATTACCATCACTTGCTATGTGGTAGTAAAAGAAAAATCTATTATGGAAGAATCCCAATATGTAACACGTTGTTGCTTATATTATTCATATATTGTAAATAAGACACTAGATTTATATAAATCATTAAAACAAAGTTTCCATTAATCACTTTTATTTCATATTGCATAACCATAAGTGTAGATACATGAAAGCTTCACACGAAATTGAAAGAAGAACAAAGGGCTCCGCATAATAAAGAGCGTTGAAATCTCTATTGAAGTCTTTAACAATCAATGATATGACCAAAAAAAAAAAAATGTGCTTAGTTAATTAACCAACGAGTAATATTTTACGTAGAAAGCATCTCTTAAATTAGATTAATAATTAATATTATTGAGTACATATAACTCCACTCAAAATTCTTAAATTTTACATATTGTAAAAACATATAGTAAATACCATAGCCTACGTATTAATATTTCGACTGTTTTCTTATAAACATGGGAATGATTGGTTAGTTAAAAAGGGACTATTGTGGTAGCAGGGATTCCAACCAGATCTCCTCCACTCCCATGTAGACTTATCACCACAGATGTGTTATAGTCTCTATTTAGATGTGTTATAGTCTTGATCGGTTTTCCGATCATTTTGTGAGAGAAGCACTACTACATGTAGGGGGGTTTAAGACAATATTTGAGTCAATTGTCTTAACTTAAGACAAAAAGAAACTCAAATATTGTCTTAAATATTGTCTCTAAGCGGGTGTCTCAAAATATAATGTCTCAAAAATTTGTCTCTATAAAGACAATATAGAACACATATTATTATTGTCTCTATAAAGACAATTTGATTTGTCTCTCTAGAGACAATTTCATTTGTGTCTCTTTAGAGACAATTACATTTTTGTCTTTTTAGAGACAATTCCATAATTCAAACTATTGTCTCTCTAGAGACAATATAAAAAATTATTTAAAAAAAAATAAATGTCCATAATTCAAACTATTGTCTCTCTAGAGACAATATAAAAAATTATTTAAAAATAAATAAATAAAATCATTTTGAATGTCTGATGGCCCGTATCGTTCTCACCTGGAACAGATTCGTAAGATAATAAGCAGGAATCTTCCACACAATACAGAGTTAACAAAATGTGCGTACGCCTCCAGACGCTTAGTATGCGCATTAGTATTAAATAAAGATTCAATTCAGACAAGGTGTTAGTAGCTGAGTTCCAACATATAATTGATCAAGACACAATGTTCTAGCCATAGCTGATCAACAATGCCTGCCTGTAATTGATGAAGAAATCTAAAATGTCCAGGAGTAGGATTTCTTTATAAGGGTAAAAAATCACTAAAAGCATGATGCTTTAAAAATTTTAAGGCTTACTTCAGGTCTGCTTTAGAGTAGCCCGTATGAAGGGTAAGTGTTTTGTTCCAACATGGATCCTTCCTCAAAGTGCATCGAGTAGTGTAGACAGCAGCAGCAGCACGCATTGATGGACCGTAGAAAGTCCATGTGCTTTATGGACATATCTTGCCATGCCAAGCACTTAATGTCCAAGAGGCTTATAAAGGGATAAGAGGCAAAAAGAGGAAACATGCATATTCAACAATAAAATAATAGAACGAACAAGAGGTGAAACATAGCCAAACCACATAGCCTCCAATTCAAATATAAGTAGACAATACTGGCATCCATTGTATGATTGCAAACAACATAAATGTTTTCATGTCATTGTCAATAAAATTGAATGTAGGCTAAGAGCATCATGCTTTGAATTCCCCGAGACTCTCTCAACCAAATATTTTTGTTGAATTTACAATTTCTTTCATCCAATTTACAATTTCTTTCATCCATTAGGACATCAGAACATGCTGGAATAAGAACACAGGATATACTATTCATGTTCTTTAATATAACTTTAACACCATGTATAATCATAATTCCACAAGGCTTGGTAAGCAATAAGAAGCACTATTTCTATACAGTTAAAAAGTGGCCATAAAAAGCTTTGACACAAGTTAGCAAGACTGATGGTCCCAATGCACAATTATTTTGCCAAATCAGAAAATACACATCTTTGGGGATGCACACTACTGTAAATCTAGAAAATTTTACATTAATCTAGGTGAAGAGAGCAATTCTCCTAGTTAAGCAGATAACTAACTCTCAAAATTCTTCTCTGGCATCTCCGTCACTGTCTTTAAAATTTGAGAATTGTCATCAGTAATACTTCCTTGTGTCCAGCGTTTTAACATCTCCAAGGCTGCTTTTGGCTGATCCATTGGGACCATATGACCTGCATCATGAACCTGGTGCAACAAAATAGAAGATTCCGTAAGGAAGAAATTATCTACTTGTACAACGAAATCAAAGATGATCATCGAGTGCCTTTTACCTTGAGAAAACTGAGTGGTCCATAACTGGTTATTAAACCTGCTTCCTTATCATCTACAAGGAAGGATTTTGTAGGCGCCTTCTTGAAATTCTCACTTCCAGACCAATCCATGGAATTCACCCATCTTGAATTCCCTGAAAGACACATAACTTGAACAATTGACTTTTCAATTTTGAAGATTAGACTGACAAGCCTAAAAAACACAACTGCAAATAAGTTAATAACAGACTTAACACCTAAATCATAAAGTCATTGTCCAAAACAAAAACAATATGTTATATGTATACAGTATCATTACCTAACCAATTGCAAATGAGATCATATTCTCCTGCATAAACTAGCAACTTAACACCATCCTCCAAGAGTGTTGGAATGCCAACTTCCATATTCCGCATCCAGTCAGTAAGCATAGCTTCATAAACCAAGGGGCTACAGGAGACAAATTTTCGGCTGCCAACCCCCAGGGCATCCCTAACGGAACCCTGGTTTAAGTAATTCTCCATATTTGAAAAATCATAGCACAGGCCACCATTGCACTCCTTTCGAACATCATAGTACTGCAAAATATAAAACAAATAATGAAAACTAATATCGTAAGATATATAAAACAACGATGACAAACTACATTTTAAGATACAAAATGCTGATAAAATAAACATAATGTCTGGTTGCCCAGTATTTAGAATTTAAGTCTTACATTGATATTCCCAGCTAATGCCATAATGGAATTGAAAATTGAGGTGCACACCAAGTATGATGCAAAGCATGTGACAGTCCCTTTGGTACCTGACAAGTTATCACACCAGCTATAATCAGAACCTACATTAATAACCTTCGATAAAGGATCCAGCATAAGATCAGCCGTAACCAGTTACTTAAAACACTTCACAAATGGTAACTAAGGATCATAGAGAAAACAACATTTAGCCATCAAGCTTCTCGCAATTTAAAACATAGTAACAAGATTTCAATATGAACACATACAAATCTAGTTCAGTAAACAAAGTATACATCTCATAAATATGAAAATATGCATTTATTTCCAAATTTTAATAGGATTTCAGCCCCATGAAAAAATGTTCCTTGAAATTTGATGACTAGTTTATATTTATAGGTGTCTATTTCTGAGATTTTTGGGCTGTTTTTTTACGGATTAAAGGCCTACAAGCATCAAATACATGAGATATATTATCAAAAATGATAAAAAGTGGACCGTGCTGCAAAATGTTTGTAAAAACACACAATAAACAAGAATGAACTAACTAGAGGAGGAAAAAGCATCACCTATGCACAATATTTTGAGATCCAGTTAAGCCTTCACTACTGTTATGGAAAACGCTTGCACAAACAACTTAAAAAATACATTGAATATTTCAAAAACCACATCAACAAACAAGCCTTCCATAGCGGATAAGTTTTCAAAGCCCTTAACACAAATTTTATGGATTGTACTTGCTCATTATGTACTGAAGCAAACACAGTTCAACCAAGAAGAATGCTAGATTTTCCATCTGAATAATAGATAGTACGACTTGTCAGTACAGTAGGGTATTATTAGGAATACAATAAAGAAAAGTAATTTAAAACATGAATGCTAGATTTTATGAGGCATTTTCGAAAGTAGATTTGATCAATGCCACACAGGCTGCTTTCAACAATATAAAAAGTGGTGTCATTCAAAACTTTACCACTTTGTTGGAATCAGCTACCTTTAGAAACCCGAGGAGGAATACATATGGCCGAGTGGGAACTGTAAGCTTGAAGTTCAGTTGCTTTAATATCGTAGACTCCTGCGAAGAGTTATTATCAATTGATCAATCAATCTGAATGTTTGGAGACTATGTTGCAATCAATGACAAAGAATTATCAGTTAGAGCTAATTACCATGGCCACTATCTATTCTGACGTGCATTCATTTGGGAAGATGCGGATGAAGTCATTGACCTGTAGCCAAGTATAAACCAGCTCTTATCAATATTGTGTTACCTATTATAATATAATTTTTGTGTTGATTCCAGCATAAAGCGTAATCTTCTGTAGGAGTAGATATTGCTGGTGTATGTACTTTTATACAACCAACAAAGTGTTCTTTTAATTAGATATAAACACATCCTTTCTTACAGATGTCAGCAAGTCATCCTACATGTGGAGGATAGACTTCTTCATATTTACTAGCTATAAACATTGCAGCGATAGCAAGTAATGGCAAATTCTTCCTTGCAGTACTCTGAATAGAAAGGTATCTGTCAATGATGTTCATAGTGAGATAGAACGTCTCTGGCATTAATTTGTAAATTTAGAAAAGTAAAAAACGCATGTGAAGAATGTAAATTTGTAAATTTGTCAAAGAAATAATGAAATTACAATTAATTTAAATAAATATAAAAACACCAAAACACAACCTTTTTGGGTGCCAGCACACTAAGATCCTGATTCCTTATTCATAAGATGGATACATTAAAAATTGAGAACTTAGATGCTTTACAACCTAAAAAATTAATGAAAATCGTACTTCCTGCTTAATAAATCTAAGGTTAAAAAGGATCTGTGTTGAATATCAATCCCAATTATCACTTGTGTTAGCTCTGTAGTTTTCCATCATTGGTTTCTCTGTAGTTTTCCATCATTCAGGTGAACCCAATGATTTTGTTAGTGTATAGGCTTTAAGCGAAACCATAATTTTCCATCTTTGGAAGAACCAATAATTTTATTTAGACCCTAGGGAAGAAACCACCAAAGGCATAGAGATCAGAGATCTGAATCCATCAAATTGATTTCACTAGCTTAGATTCATCTTGATTCTTAACCCATAAAAAAATTCTGCAAAGTTCATTTTTGTTTGAAGGTGCAAGCACTTCAAATTTGCAACTTGAGGTTTTTCATCATCTTGACATGTGATAGATTAGACATTGTTAAAATGGATCTATGTTAATTTTTTTTTTTTCTTCGAACACAGCATTACACATCCCCAAACCACTTGGACTATACAATGTGCTACTCTAGACAATAAAATCAACACTGTTGAAAATATATCCTACTCAGAAGTTAAAGAGAGATGCCCAAATAGTTTGCCAAGATAGCAATTCTGCAATAAAATAAATGTCAAATTACAAATCCATTACCAGTAATTTTTAGAGGTGTAGATAGTCTTCATGTCTAGTCAACAGAGATATGCTAGCCCTCTTGCTTACAGCAGTCATGGGGCTAATGTACAGATATCCTAAGTCTCCCGCTTACAGTAGGCAGGGGACTTACACATACATATGCTAGCCCTCTTCCTCGTTGTAGGGCTTATGTATAATTTCTTTTCTAATAAATTCATTTGTTAGTAACATATATGGAATTTTCCAAAACAAAAAGGAAAACGAAAACACCAGCATACACCATAACCCTTTTTCCTCAGTAACATACAACAAAACATGCCAGAAGAAACTTTGAATAAACTGTCCAATGCAATTTTTCTAAATGCTGTAAAGAACCAAAATTCTGCAAATATTCGAAAATGTTTACGAGTATTTATAGGCACACTCCCATACCTCAAGTTTTTTGGTTTCAGCTTCAGCTTTAGCAGTCTGGAGATTTATCCAAGCTTCAATTCTTGCTTCTTCTCGCTGATATCTGAAATTTACAGACAACCTGAATGCTCAGACATTTTATTGCAAAATTATATATAACAAATGCTAGTAATCTCTTAAAAGGCCATTTCATACTATTGTAAGCTAATTTTGATCATGAGTTTGTGGCAAAATAAATTGAAATAATTTGAAATTGTTTAAAGCAGATTGTGGCTTATGTTAGAGATTTGCATCAAATGAGCTTCTTCTGGACTAACGGAGTTTCTCATCCTAGAACCATTTTACACAGACTGAAACTACAAATCAAGAAAGGTTTAGCTTCAATTATGTATTTTGTGGAAAAATAAATTGAAGTAATTTGAAATTTTTAAGGCAGGATGTGATCTACATTATAGTATGCCAAAACTCAGCTTCTTCTGAATTAACTGAGTTTTTAGAGCCATTTTACAGAGAATGAAATTACAGATCACAAAAGTTCTGGCCGAATAATTTAAGGCAAGGTTATATAAATTTCCTATAATTAGGAGCTACTGTAAGGA
The DNA here is from genome assembly GCA_031772625.1 of Pinus tabuliformis. Classification (NCBI taxonomy): domain Eukaryota; kingdom Viridiplantae; phylum Streptophyta; class Pinopsida; order Pinales; family Pinaceae; genus Pinus; species Pinus tabuliformis. The sequence goes on along the minus strand of CM062811.1, from coordinate 853,580,419 downwards.
ATCACTAGTTTTCGATGAATATAAGGAGAATCAATAACAAATGGCCCTTATTCTTCTAGTCCATCCAAAAATTTCCCTGATAAAGGTTATGTACTTGAACTCAAACACGATGTTAAATATGTGCATGCTCGGTTTCTATCTCAAGTTTCAACTAACTGTGCATTCTCAAAAGTTTAATCTCCAAAGTGGTATAAAAGCAAGTACTAGTAAACTTTTGGATCAGAGCTATTTGTCTAAAATTCAAATCAGAGATACTTGTCTAAAATTGAAACACAATCTTTGAACTTTGGGCTATGCATCCTCAAACTATATGCTATCCAATTTGAAACGAGGTGACTCGTATCAATGAAGCCTTTTCCATTGTGGTTCAGTTCAATTTTCTATTGCCCTATTCTATCACATTATGGATCTCCACTTGTTAGGCTATGGTCCCATGGTGTGGCTTCCATCTATTGATGCAGTAAACTAGGAAAACTGTTACCCACAACTGTTGAACTACTAGGAAAAATGGTCCTAAACAACAGGGGATGACTGTTTTTAGCACAAGGTTCCACTCAATCCCGCAACTTCTTTGCTTCTCCTTCAAATAGGGATACGGCACTGTGATTTAGCAGGTTTGCCATATTAATGTGAATGTTTGCAAATAGGGATGCAACACTGTGATTTAGTACGTTTGCATTTAAGAAGGCATCACAAAGACAGCGATTAGAAGCCAGGGAACCCAGAAAGCACATGAACACCACCAAATAATTTTAGTACTGAAGTGAGGGAGAGACTATCACATCAATCCAGAGACCTATTGGCAAATCTCTTGGTTGGCGTAGTATTCCATGAACCCCACCCTTGGCAAAGCAGCAGACCATTAGCTTATTGCCAATTGGTCTCTGCACGCTATCTATATAGTCCTACATCTATCTGAGAAATGCCCCATAAGAAACCAGTTTCTTTCTCACTTGCATGAAATGAATAATAGAACGAGAATAACTGGATTAAAACATAGTATGCAGAAGTAACCACAGGATTAAGTTGGCTAGGTCTTTCTAATCCCCCTTCTTGTGCACTTGACTCGATGTTATCACTAATACAAATGACAGCGTCATTGCTGGTGGTGCAACTGTCATCATTGGGTAAGTTGGCAAGGCATAAAAAAGCAACATAGCCATGACATGGATCTGAATACTTCTCATGAACATATCTCAGCTCATTTCTTCCTGCACTTAAGTGGAAGTCAACCATGAAGTTTGCACATTCCCTGGAACAAGTAAATCAAATGTTATTCCTTAACAACGCACAGGGTTAACTAAATGTGCACACACCCTAGACAGTTTGATGTGCACATTTGTCAATCTTTCCCATATGTAGAATTATATACAATTTCAGACAGGTTGCCAGTAAATTAGTGTTGTAGCAGGTCCACTAGGTTTTGGATATATAATCTACAGATTGCGTAATTCATGGAAATTCCTAATATATTTAGGAGTAAGTATCCTTTGGAAGGTTAAACTCATTAAAAGCATGGTGCCTTGAGAACTAGAAGACTTACTTGAGATCTTCTTTTGAGTAGCCTGTGTGATAAAGCTGTGGTAGCTGAATAGATGCGGTGGATCTAGATTGGGGCACTCTACATATTTTAACCCCTTCTCTATTGACATTACAAGTTTATACTTGTGCGATTTTCCTCACCCATCCAGTGTTATTGGCCACAATATTCTTGGCATGATTTATGTCTTCCTTTGAGTGCTACAGGTCCAGAATAGTGGAAATTGAGGCACCTCTTAACCAATATTATAGGCCTGTATCTTTTGAGACTTAATGATTCAACACCAGAAACTATTCCATAGTAAACCTGCTTTCACAATCCTCGATCCAGAACTAGTGTGATTTACACATGAATTGGAGTTTAGCTACAATGTGCTCAAAGCAGTTTCTTTTTGGCATCATATTTATCCAGATTCTAATCTATCGCCAGGAAATTCATCCAAATTGTTGACTATCACCCAAAGAATCAGCGATGTGAATCAAAACAATCAGGAGATTGTCGTGGAGTTAGCTTCCTCAATAGTAATAGCACCATAATCTTTTCTTCATGAAAGGTGTGCGTAAGCTTCCGCAAATAATAATGCAGCGACTATGAATGTAAGAATGCTCGCATTCAGGGTTCAGAATCTGAAGCTAGATAAGGTTGCATATTAACATGAACAATAGCAGGTAAAGGATATGCCATTGTTTTTCCAGAGCCTGTATCAACAATACTAAACAAATTTCGTTCTTTGAAAGCCATGGGCTGCAAATACTATTCCATTGTAAGGATATCAACACCCACAGCACATGTGTCGTTCATTGTTTGCTTTATCTCTTTATCAGATTCTTCAAGACCCAACATTATGGAAGATTTGGTCACCATTTCTCCCTTGAATCCCTTCACATGCTTCAATATAAGTAAGCTCTGGTCATACCCTCATCAACATATCTACATTGATGAATTTGAGCAACAATGGCCCTCCAACCTTACGGTTGTCAACATCTTGATGTCGGATTAGCTAAACACTTGCACACCTTTTAGGATCACGATGAATAAGCTGGGCTATTTCTGGTTGACCACATGGATTTACAACTTCCTGTCCTCCTTGAGTTGTAACAGCTGTATGTTGAAACCACAAGCTGTTAGCGGAGGGGAGTACTGGCTGTAAGTGGTTTTTATGAAGGGGCCTCTGCTGTTTACCATGTGTTGTTTACTAAATACTAATCAGTACAGATAGGTGTCCATGAGGTATGTATAATAATTTTCTTTTAAAGGATCCATCATAAGATGTAGTAGGGTTGAATTTATGGGTTTATATTTTAAGAAATACCCTAGTATTTAGAAACCTTAATCTTAAGTATTTGTTCCATATGATTTGATTTCTAGGGCATGGGATAAACTCTAGAATGACATAAAGGGAAAAGAGTATGATCTAAGGTTTGAATTTAAGAAACCCTAAAAAGGCCTCTTGATTACATAAAAACCCTAGAAAAGTAACTTGACATCATGTTTTGGAATAATATATTGCTTGGGTTACTTGTTAAAATAGTATTGTATTTCCAAGAAGAAAAAAATGGATGGGGTGATCCATTTGAAGGCATGATGTAGCTCTTCGTAACACCTCATAAATCATGGAGTCGTTGTGCAAAAACTTTATTAAATATATGCCCTAGATTTCTCAACAAATAACATAATCAAACTCACACAAATAAATGGTTGAATCTTACATTTTGCATAACATTAGATGTATATGGGGGCATTAATGATCCCTGCATGCCAACATTGGTTGTATTGAGGGGCATAAATGAATCCTGCATGCCAACAAAATGCACGCTTAGTAAAAACACAAATATTAATAAATATATATAGTGAAATAAGTTAACTAAATGCACAAAAATATTGATCAAGTTTTACCACTATCATTACCTTAGATGTATTATAAGGTGTTATAGGGGTTGGAATGACTTTAGCGATTGCCTGCATTCCACAAACATAAATTAGATAATACAATAAGGAATATAAGATAATTGAACATATAAAAGACAATATTCAAGCTTACCTCATGCATCATCATAGCAGCGTCCTGCCCTCGTGCATTTGTTAACATTTCCATAAAAGTAGTGAATATCATTGAATCCCCCATAGTAGCATCAGTAACACCCATGGGTACATTCTTAAGAAAACACATAATAACATAAAAATAAGAATGGGGGATTCAATGATATTCACTACTTTTATGGAAATATCATTAGAATATTTCCATAAAAGTAGTGAATATCATTGAATCCCCCATTCTTATTTTTATGTTATTATGTGTTTTATTCCTATCTGTGTCTTGAATCCTGTGTCTATTAGGTCCAATGAGAATATTTTCCTTGTAGTTGATTAGGTAAATAATTCACTCAGACAAAATCCATTTCGTGGCAGCCAAGAAGAAGTCTCAGTTTCGAATTAAGACACAGGTAAAAATAAGAAAACCTTAATCAAAAAACCGATAAGAAAATAGAATCGGTAACACCAAATATATATGTCTTTCAAGTAAAACCTTAAACATTCAAATTACTTGATGTTCATTACAATTAAAAACTCAATACTTAACTTGTAAAGAAAAATTATATTGCAGTGAATCCTTATAACCATCTTAAAGTAAACATAGTGATCGAAAAATGTCATCCTCACAAGTAAAACATTAAACATTCAAATTACTTAATGTTCATTACAATTAAAAACTCATATGTCTAACTTGTAAAGAAAAATTATATTGTAGTGAATCCTTAAAACTATCTTAAAGTATACATAGTGATCATAAAATGTCATTCTCGGATGAAATCTCCTCATCTGATGGCATATATACCCCATCATTAATAGACCCTAAATCCACAAATAAATTAATACCATCATTTTCATAGTCTTCATCACCTTCAACTACAGGTAAATTAAAATCAATGAATTCATCATCTTCATGGATTTGATGCCCATGTGGTTGCTCATGTCCTTCAAAAACTTCAATAAACTCGTCTTGGTCTTCATCTTGGTGATATGCATCATTGACAATAAATTCTTCATCATCTCCATCTTGGCCATCTATGTCTTCAGGGGGAACTTCTGCATCTTCAAGTAAATCATGGTCCTCTACATCTTGAACAAATGTTACTCTTCGTCCTCTTGGATCATAATCAATCACAAATGACCAACCAGGTTGTTCTAAATTTGGAATGAGAAAATTTTGGTCACATTGACTTGGAAACACATAAGGTTCAGAAGTGGCTTCAAACCTAGATGTATTGATCATGTGGAATCCATTATCATGGAGCAAGATAGTTTTTTCTTCTCCCACTTCAATAAGCTTGTACCATTCAACACGAAAAATAACTTTCTTGAAAGACATAAAATCAAGCTCAATAATGTCCTCCAACACTCCATAGTAGCGAAGTATTCTTGTGATTGGTTGTCTATCATTTGCACGTGAATGACATTCCACCTCAAATGATGCTGAAACTCCACAATCATAAGTTTTTCTCTTTTCATCAACTTTTCTGATGCGAAAATGATGACCAAAATTCCACATTCCTTTGTAATATCTTACCTAAATTCATATAAATATCAACTAATTAGATTCAAGGATATGAAATCTAACAAAAAATTTATTAAATATATGCAATATATTAATATATATCACCTCCCCATTTATGGATCCTTTAATGAAATTCAATTGTTGTTGTGTTACTCTATTATTCCCTTTTGTTGCCTCATGTTCAATATTGGCCTTTAGCCAATTCCACGAGCATCTCTCTGGCCACTTTCTTTTATGGCTTGCAGGCAATGCTCGAGTAGTGTTTTGACCATGTCTATTATATATATTGGCCCATGCATTTTCATCTTCTAATTTCTTTTTTTCAGCGTACTTCTCCATCCATTCCAACATAAAGTCAGAATTGTATGCAACATACAAATGTAATGCCTCCCACTCCTTCGCATCTACAATGAAAAAAAATTTCGTTCAATGAATTAATAATTATTTAAAGCCATGTAATATAAAACTTAAGATACAAATAACTCCTAACATTTTTTTATACCTTTTATCCTATTTGAAGTCCCTTCTCCCTCTAATTTTTCTCCTTCAAATGATTGAGATTGGTTATAATTCCATAATCGCGGAGCTTCAAGATGCAATTGAGGTAAGTACTCACTCAAATGAACCATGGCCTGGAAAACCATGTACCCCTCAACTATGGACCCTTCTGGTCGAGCCTTTTGCCTCACAAATTGTTTCAAGACCTTCATATATCTCTCCACGAGCCACATTGTTCGAATATGAATAGGACCACACTGTTCAATCTCTTCTACTAGGTGTACAAGGTAGTGCTCTTGAGAATTAAAGAAGCTTGGAGGGAAGCACATTTGAATATCACACATCAAAAGTGAAACATTCCTCTTCCAATACTTCAAGTCATCCTGATGTATCTCTTTAGATGAGACCCACCTACAAGTATTACAATAAAGACTTGTTATTTCTTGTAAACCAAAAGTAGAAACTCATATAAAGGCATAATCAATGTTGCACTTCAAATGATAAGAGTAATGGAAGAGTATGCATGATGGATTGAAAAATACCTCAGATATTTACATAATTTGTAAATAGTCAAAGTGACAGTGTGGTCAAAAGTACTTGGTATTGCTGCAGGCAACACATACTGCATGACCATTAACAAATAACCATGTTCAAATATGCATGAACTAATTTCATCACTATACTAGCATGTCTATTAACAAATAACCATGTTCAAATATGCATGAACTGATATTATCACTAGGATATACAATTTTATAATTAAGTTTCCAACAAATATAACATGTGACAACGTTACCTTTATCCAATTGTGCCAATCATGTGTTTTTAGGCCTGAGAACTCTGATCCATCTCTTGTGAATAAGTTTTTTAATGTCGCACCAAAGCCAGAAGGAAATCTTATGCTTTTCATAGTAGAAATTATGTTTTCTTTCTCATTTGATGTAAATGTCCATGGAGCATGAACATATGAGTTGTCTTCGTGCAACCACATGTTCGGCATGATATTGGCAACTCGAAGGTCCTTTCTTAACTTTATTTGTGCTTCAATGTTATTTCCATTTAGATGTTTCCACAAGCACTCTGCCACATTTTTCCCGATGTGCATAGTATCAAATAGGTGGGCTATTGGCAAGCTCTCATAATATTCTAATTTGTAGAAAATAGAGAGTCTTTTCATTCCTAGGGGAAAGCCTGTCCCTTCTTTTTTGTCATACATCGCTTTCCACCTAGCAGGGTTCATCTTTATTGGCTTCCTCATTTCCACTTCCTTTCCATTGAACATATGTTTATCACGCACTCGATAGCGATGATTTTGTGGTAAGAATTGTCGATACTCATCATAGACAGTTTTATTGAGATCCCTTGACTGCCTATGCAACAATTTTGGCCCACATGATGGACAGCCATGTTTCCCCTTTGTTTGTAGTCCTAAAATAAGATTGGAACCCATATTTAGTAAATGCTAAAATGAACATAATAATTATAAATGTAATTTATATTATATTACCACAACAAATAGAGAGCCCTGGGGCATCATGAATTGTCCAGATAAGAATCGCATGAAATAGGAAGTTTCTATCATTGATAGGTCTTGATACATCAAACATATTTACACCATCCCATAATTCACGAAGCTCATCAATGAGGGGCTCCATGTATACATCCATATCCTTTACCTGATATTTCCCTAAGTGAACAAAGAGTTATTTATTAGGATTAACTGAATTGAAATATTTTTATATAATCTTCAAGAAAACATTGCATTCACATGTTCTAGTACCTGGTATGATAAGAGTTAACATTGCATGTTCCTTTTTCATTGCCATCCAAGGGGGGAGATTGTTGTTTATAATTAACACTGGCCAAACAGAATATGTTGTTCTAAGATCTCCAAAAGGATTTACGCCATCCATTGCTAGAGAAATTCTTGCATTCCTTGGCTCATTTTTGAAATGTGGCCATTTTACCTCAATATCTTTCCAACATTTACTATCCGCAACCATACGCATGACACCATCTTGGCTCCTCCCTTGTGCATGATGATCCATATATTTTGCCAACTCCTTGCATTTGAACATTCTCTCAAACCTTGGCTTTAGTGGAATGTGTCGTAATACTTTATAAGGAACCTTCTTGGATAATTGATCTTGACGATACCTATTTGTGTGACACTTTGGGCATTGTTGTAAATTTGCATTATTTCCATAGTACAATATATGGTCATTTGGACATGCATCATATGTCTTGTACTCCATTCCAATGTCTTTCATTATTGAAGATACTTCTCTATGAGAATGAGGCAACTTATTGTCCTTTGGAAGTATTTTGTTTGCCAAAAGTCTGCATAGTGCAACAAATGATTTTTATAAGTATACACAATATTCAAAACTTTTAAGACATCTAGAGAATTAATTTATAGGAATATCAATCCAACCTTAATATATCAGTAAAGCATGTGTTTGTCAGTCCATGTGTAACCTTCAAGTTCAACAACAACATAAGTGTCGCCAATATAGAAGATTCAGCATTTGCATAAAGAGGTGTCCTAGCCAAATGAGCTAGGGGTGAATCAACAACTTCTTCAAAAGATGTGTAGAAGTCTTGGATAAATTCATTGACACCAGCCTCATTTATCTGCGAAGTGGCTTCTTCCATAAATGTGTCTTGTCCTTCATCTTGAGAGTCGCTATTATCAATATCATCCATTGGTTCTTCACGAATATTGGGAACTAGAAGCGGCTTTTCATAAATAAAAAAATCAAATGAAATGATCAATAATAATGTATTAAATAATGTGCATATTTATTTATTATAAGAATAACAATTTGTTACTTATAATGTACCTCTTCTATATAAACTCCATGTTCCAATCTATGGATACCAACAAGCCTTCGCTTCTTTAGTTTCCTATTTTGGCACATTTTGCAACTGCAATATATCATTTCATTGAAGTATTCATCTGTACCTGGAGTAGGTCTTGTTTCCTGTTCATCTGAATATTCGGATGACGATGTGCTATTTCCCTAAATGCACCACGTTTTTTAAACAATAAGACTGCAATTTTTAACTTGGGTATTACTTATTTTTCAAGAGAACATGACCAATGAATAAACATAGGGAGTGAATCTATGAATATGTAGTTTTTCAATGCATTTTTTGGCTCTTTGATCACTTGATTGTTTGTACTTTTGTTTTTTTGTTGTTTCAAGGTAGTGTTTAGTGCTTCTGTAGGAATTAGATATGAAAAAAAATTGAGAACTAGGTTCAAAACCCTGAACAAAACTCTACCAATGTGTTGAGTGAGCATTGAAGATCTGTCCAACACTTTGAGGCAAGCTTATCAGAGTGTTCCAACAAGCATTTAACTAGTCACAAACAAACTTTTGAAGTATCATTTTAAAGTTATTTCTAAAAACAAATCCAACCTCTAACTAAATCAACAACATAAATAATACAAATACCAAAAGCAACATAAATACCTGGTCTGCCATTTTGTATAGAATAATGTAATAGAAATCTGCAAAGAAAAGTTTGTGGACACTAGTTAGGATCATTGCTTATGCTATAGGAATAAATTGCTGCATTCATGGACATCTGAATTGGATTGTTTAGTGATCCTGGTGGATCTTAACTGCAAACAAAAAAACATCAAACGAAGACCATCTCGAAGCCAAAGGATTTATTTTCAACGGAATTTGTATTAGGTGTTTCAATTTGTATTTTTCAATTCATTTGGACAGGACGGTACACAATGGATAAATGTACCGCAGAAACAAATGGAAAGGTTGTCGGTTATAGCAAATTTTTTCAAAGACCCTAGTCATCGTTTATGGCTGAAGATAGTCCATACTTTATTAAGTACACTCTCCATTTTGCAGGTAGAGCCTACTATCAAATAATTGTGAGACAACATGATCATTTTCTTTTAAAAACCATTACCATTAAATGGGAAAAACATTGTAATTGTTTAACAAGTAAGAAAGTTAAGGTCAACAAGATTGTAAAGTTCATTCCTGTGTTATGGTTTTGGAGGATGGAACCTGAAGAAATTAAGTTCTCTTCTACTATTTATAATTTCACTTGACAGTGGTGATAACAGATTTTTGTTATGCCTGTCACTCAAAACCGAGAACAAACTGAAAGTTGATGTTACTGCAATTCAAGAGCATGTCCACAACGTGGAATTATTAATAGTAAACTACTTGTGTTGAATTTAACCTAAATTCATTGAAGGTAATAATTCTGGAGTTTGATTTAAGTGGGAAGTCAAAAGGAGTAACCCATCTAGCTCAGTAGTTAAAGCCCAAGGTTCCTAATCTTGTAGTCGTGGGTTCGAACCCTACGTTTGGCGTGTTGTGTTCATTTAATGCATATTTTGAAATGAAATATTTCTGTCTCTGGATTTCTTATTCTCTGAGCTCCTGTTTGTTAGAACCGTCGGGATTTATTATTCTCAAGCCCCTGTTTTGGAAAAATACTAAACAACCATCGCTAAGTTTAACAGACAACAATCATCTCGCGTAGTGGGTTCAAACCCCACGCTAGGCGGGTGTCGTTGTCTATCAATCAATTTCCAGTTTGGGAAAAATTCAAAAAAAGCATCGTAGGGTGTGGATTCGAATCCCATGGTATGCGGGTGTTCGTTGATCATTTAGATTTATCCTCATCCAAGATCCCTGATTCGAACCCTAGGTAGGCGGGTGGTGTTAACTATCAAGCTTCTGTTTTGGAAAAATACAAAACGAGCACAAAACAAACATCGGCTAAAGCCAAATCAAAGGCGTTAATAATGCTCTACAGGATATAAACATTATTCTCCAAAATTACCACCAAAACCATAAACCCTCACTAAAAACCCTAGAGCTTGTAAACATTATTCTCCAAAATTACCACCAAAACCATAAACCCTCACTAAAAACCCTAGAGCTTGTAAAATTACATTCACAATCAGCAACATCCAAGAGCTTTTGAAAGCTGTAGCAAAGACAGGGCGAAAACCTGGATACCCTATGCATACTGGGAAGCAGTAGGGACTGACACACCAAATACAGGATTTACTTGAACAAAATGCCTAGGATATAAAACAGATTGGCAAAGAAGGTCACCGATTTATACACCAAACCTATACAGGGACATATATCAAAATATCAAAAAAACAGAGCACACCTGTAAATTTTCAGAGCATTAAAACCCAGGCCGGAAGGAGAAATAGAATCAAGCTCCGACAAGGAAGTGGAGGATAATTTTGATTCAAAGAATTCTTACCTTGAACTGAGGTAATGGGATTCGATCCCTCTGAAGTCTGCGCGCTATTGGAGTGTGGTAATGGGATTCGATCCCTCCGAAGTCTGCTCACTATTGGAATGCGCGGAATGCTCCGGAAGAAAGAGATTTGTTCTTGAAACTGAAAAGGCAGGGTAGGATGGGAGGCATAAGACCCCCTCCGCGGAATGTGCAGGCTCACTATTGGAATGCGCGGAATGCTCCGGAAGAAAGAGATTTGTTCTTGAAACTGAAAAGGCAGGGTAGGATGGGAGGCATAAGACCCCCTCCGCGGAATGTGGCTCTATCTAGAACCTACGGCGCTAAAACTTACGCTAATGTAATTACGTAAGTCTTTAACCATAAAATCCATTGATATTATATTGTTAACTGTGTTCTCATCGGTATGAGTGTCTTTTACATTTATTGCTTCTTTACACCTTGAGTACTATTATTTCTGATATTTTTTTTTGTTTGTTTTTTGTTGGAAGAGTTTGGTAATACAAATTTTTTAATTTTAAGTTAATAAAAGTTTTATTTTAATGCAAAAATGAGTTTATTATAAATATTTCATTTATAATGCTAGTAATTTTATAAATTTAAAATTATTTTTCTCAAATTTCAAAGTGAATGGTACAAATACATAGTCTTAAGGGTCAACCTAGTTAGTTGAGTTCCCATTGTTAAAAAATCTTTTCTATTAAAAGGTCACTTGTTTAATTATCTTGACGTTATTGGAGTAAGACTTCATGGTCGAGCTTATAGGTTATGATCCTTTCAAGTAGATTTGCCTGGTACAAATTGATACATATTTTATATGTTTTATAATGTTGATAATATAATTATGTTGGAGTGGAAGAACATGAAGAATTGTCCATGTTCTCTTGATGGTTTCAGTGAACTCGTGGTTTTTCTACAAACGGCAAATGGATCATGGATTCAAATTCGGCTGCCACAGTTAACCCTGAGATTAGATCAGCTAAATCAATAAATCGAGTTGTCACAGCTAGCCATGAGACAAAGGATCGATACATCAGCTCAATTAATCAAAGTATCAGTCACATTAGGGATTCAGGGCACTAAGCTAGGATTTTGGATAACAGATCCTACTTTCTTTTACCAACTCGATACCGCCAGTGGTTTTTCCGACTCGAGAAGGAATCGAAAACTTAGACTTCGAGTAAATTTTATTAAATCTCAATACCATTTATGTGGGTAGTTTAGTATTGAGCATATTTTGTTTTGTTCAAAGCGAAATTCGACGATTTTTACGGATGAACGAGGGATTGTTCTTTTAGGGCTTCATCAAGGTTCATGCATTATTTTCATTGAGGATATTTAGTGAGTGGCCTCATCCCAAAATGGAAAACAAATCAATAGTAAATGTTAAAAATGGCAAGGAAATCTCATATTTTGTGGAAACAAATCATTTGGGCCAAGTCAAAATTGCCTCAGCAAACACAACAGGGAAGTGGATTTGGGTAACTGCAAAACAATATCAGGGCATTTTAAAGCGGAGACTTGCCCACTTTAAATGGGAACAAGGAAGAAGAAAAAATTCCTAGAGAAACTAGTAGACATATAATAAAAGTAAACAAAATCTTTGAAATGCAAATTTCATCCATGGAACAATGCCTCCCTGAAGATAACATCAAACAACTTCGAAAAATCTACAAAGTAGAGGAATAATTTTGAAGAGAAATGTCTCCCCTCCTCCATGATGGCACAAGTGTTGAAGATATAGTTGATGGTTTGATATTGAAGTCAAAATCCTTCCTGAACCCTTGAGCCAAAGAGGTCTCTCCTCTAGTATCTCTAAAAATATCCTATGAAGAGTCATAGCATTTAGCTTAGAAAGTATGACCCACCATGATCATATTAATAAATGACAACCACTAAACTAATGTGATAATGTATTCAGAATTTCCTTGCAAAAAAAATTAACTTCTTGTTTGCCCCTTTTTTGTAGTGAAAGTAGATTTCCTGATTGTCTCCATCATATTATGCCCCAACACTAGCTAACCAACATGACAACCCATTCACAATAAATGTCATCGACAATGATGTCAAAATGCGCAAATGAATTTGTTAGTTACCCCTTGTTGTGTATATCTCTTGCCAAAGAAGAGGAGTCTAATCTACTCTTCCTTGGCAAAGAACAATTGCCATTGTCCTTTCCACCTGCCAGAACGAACCTCGCAACCTTTAGCATCTTCATGACATCCAAACATACAACTGAATCCACCTCCTCTGATCACATTGCATTGGATAACTCGTCCTCATTCCACCATTTTGATCAACTATCAAAGCCTAGAAACCCTTGACCCTTGCAAAAAAACCTTTGCAAAGTCCTCTCCATTCACATCTGATTTGGAACGTTGCAAAAAAGTACTACTAGCGTATAATCTTCTCCCTCATGTGGTTCATTGAACTCATAACATCCTTTCAAGTGGTGAGATAAACAACCATTAGTGTGTTCACGATTTAGAATACCCTTTTCTTTCTATTACTAAATAGTCAATACTACTTCATGCCTAGTTTAGTACATATCCCCTAGTTTTACCAAATACTTATTTTAATACCTCCAAAACCTATAACCCTCTACCCAAAATCCCCACCCTTTACAACAACATTGCTTCACGAAAGGCATTTTACATTGCTTCGTAATTTTTCCTTTGTATATGAGAAAGATACTAAATGTTACTTCTCCCTTATCCAATATAATGCTCTTGATTACAAATTGAACAATGTATCATGATATTTCCTTTCTCTCTTCGTGTGAACTTGCTCAATTAGCATCTAAATACCTTGTGAGATAAAAATCAATGCATGTATTGTATTTGGTATTGTGTCAATTATTCATTTTTAATGTCTTAATAATGTGTTAATTGCCTTCCAATGCATGGTCAGTCTCGAATTAAAATTTTGACATGGAAAATCCCAATTTTGCAATTTTGGGAATCAGAGGCACATTGCAGGGACAATGTGTATCCATCTTGGTGGATAGTGGGGCAACCCAAAATTTTATTGATGCACAATTGGTGGAGTGTAGAGGCATTCATAGATTTATATATATCCTGAACAACGTGGGCGATAGAGGATGCCCATGCTTCACCTCAGTTATCTTCTTGGTTGTTGGTTCGATATGTTGAGGATATGGTTGATGGGAAAAATGTTGAGGATATGGTTGATGGTTCGATATTGAAGTCAAAATCTTTAACCCTTTAGCCAAAGAGGTGTCTCCTCAAGTATCTCCAATAATATCCTATGAAGAGTCATAACATTTAACTTGGAATTATGGCCCACCATGATCATCTAATAATTAATTGAAATAGCACTAGACCCCAATTTAGGGACTGGGTGGATCATATTGTGAGACTATGCTAGTGGCAACCCTAAAAAAATGACTTGAAAACCCCTTGATTTTCTACCTTGATGGAATTCATATCCCAAATTTCTTGTTGGATACGCAAGTCCTAGAAAACGTGACAAGGAAGATGAGAGGGAGTTGACTGGGTAGTCAAGGGACAAAACTACACAATTTCTTGAGACAGTGGGTTCCGGCTGAAGGAAGGAGATTGGAGGAAATCACTTTGTAGTTTTGAATGCTAAGGGAGGTTGGAATTTCTGCACATTTCACAGTTCCAACAAGCAAGGGAAAGTCTTGAGGGTTACATATGTGAAGTGCAGAGTTCAGGAAAGTTGGATGAGGCTAGGTTGCTAAGGAAACTCCAAAATTTGGCGAAGTGTGGGATTAATGAAACTGATGTGAACAGTGATAAAACTTGACTATAATCACACACTTGAAAACTTAGAGATACAACATAGACCATCCAGAACATATAACGCATACTTCTCTTAATGCAACAACCTTTGTGGCAGCTTACGATAAGTGTGACTCTGATGATAGACTTTGGGAGGATAAAGGCAACACTTGTGTAAGAGTGTGTGAAATGAGTGTGAAACACATCTATGTGGTGAGGACAACCCATTCTCATAAATATTTCCCCTTGAAGAAAAGCAAACCTCCCTTTGCATGACAAGCGATAACTCCCATGCCCAAAGATGACACATTCTATGTAAATATAAAAGCATGAACGACTCTTAAGATCGAAAAGGGGAGCTTGAGATCATAAACTTACCAATAACTGACTAAGAAACAATCGATCACAATATCCATAGTAGGTTCTGATATTTAAGTGCAGGCCAAAATTTTGGAGGGTGTTGCAGTTGCTACAATAGAGCCTTCACCTTCTTGCTAGCTTCTTTTTTAACCAGTGCCTTGAATTATACGAACTTGGATAATGTGTCATCTTTCTTCCACATGAAGAAGATCCAACACTTCCGTGAGAAGTCATCAATAAAAATGACAAAATATTTGTATATGGCAGTGGAGGTTGTCGAGAAAGGTCCATAAACATGACAGTGGATCCTTTCTAGGACTGCATGTGCTTTGTTGTCAGGATCATGGAATGTGGATTTTATGTACTTCCGCATTGTACATCCTTTGCATACTGTTGGGTTGTGTTATATTCTTTCCATGACTAGCCCACGTAGTTAACCGGGGGGTTAGAGGGAGGGAGGAGCCTGCCTTCGTTGCACCGATTGTGTAGTGGGGGGGGGGGAGTCACAGGGGGTTTGAGGCATACCTGTAACCCCACTTTATGGGGTCTGGGGCAGCGCCCTGGAAAATTTTGGTTTTGGACCCTATGTTAGGATGGGCGGACCCACCTATGGTTTTGTGCATGATTTTCGCACATGTTTTTGGACGTGATGGTTTTCGGTCCATGGTATTAGACGCGATGGTTTTCGGTCCATGGTATTGGATGCTTCGGCATGTAGAAATATGTATTATAACATTGAAAGGAACATAATGAAAAAATCAAGCTGGTAGTCCATCTCATGGGCTATCAGAAACAAGGCTCCCTATGAAATGTGGTATGGCCACATTCCTTCAGTGAGGCATCTCAGGGTTTTTGGTTCCTCCTGTTATGCCTTGATACCTAAGGAACAGATAAAAAAACTTAGTGCAAGGAGTCACAAATGTATCTTCTTTGGATACTCATACCTCCAAAGAATACCATCTCTACGATAAAGTGAATAAGAAGTTTATAATATCTAGAGATGTGATCTTTCTTGAGTCTTCCAAGATTGACAATGTTGTTGAGTGGCAGCGTAATCGTTTGGATAGATTTGAACATGCAAAGTATTTTCAAGAGTTTTATAGTGAGATTCTACATCTCCTTCTCTTAGCTCTATACTTTCTATGAAGAGCCTCGAATAAATCAGGTTGAAGGAAATTCCTTCCCCTGCTTTGTCAGGAAAGAGCTAAGACACTGCTGGCAGCAGGTAGCCAAATCTGACAAGTAGTGAGGGTACATGTAAGATACAAAGCAAGGATTAATGCAAAGGAGTGTACTGACTATATACATATCATCAAACATATTTCATCCCACTTAGGATTCCTTGCATCATGCCTGGTTAGTCATAAGATCATGTTGGTCACAACCTCCGTAGCTTAAATAAACAAATGGTAATACTCTTCATCTTCTAAGTTATGTAATAAACAAGTGAAAGGGAGCAAGACATTAAGAGGAAACACATGGAATGACTTTCAGTTCTTTCAACCATGCATGTCATTGAAGACAGAATGATTCGACAATGATAAGAAACATTTTAAGCTACACTAAGAGGTGTATTTCAAAAGATGTGCTTTGTTTTCCATACCTAGCCTCCAAAGGGTTATGCATCAGATGGATTCTTCATGCGGTACTGATATTCTCTCATACCTTCGGTTTCTCGGTCTTCTTATTTTTCTCCTTAGCTCCTTGAGAGTCATCTATCATGTCATCATTCTTCATGGCCCCTGAGAGACATAATTGTGTAGTTTCAGCGGGCAATGACTGTTGCAGGAGTAGCATCATTAATATAGTTGGTTTACACTTGGCACCACTGCACTAGGTGTTTGCTTGCTATTTTTTGCTCTTTTTCTCCTATCATCACTGTTTAGTCCTTAAGGTCATCATTGTCTTGACATCATTGTGCCCCCTAGGCATTTGTCACAGAGAATTTGAGGCCTTCACCCTCAGTTTCTATTAGGACATATTACTCCTCCTCGTCAAGTTAAAGTACATCTTCTGAGTCCTCCATTGAGTCCTCATTTTGACTCTAGTTCTACTGATTCTTCCAATTCTTCCTTTCATTCCGCATCTTCTCAATGTTATACCATCACCATGTCAAGCACCAATGCGGGTGTGGGAAACCAAGGTGGTAACCCAAGTACTAACTAGGGTAACCCCATGAGCGTAACCTTCACTAATATGGGCACTCCTACTCCATTGCCTCCTTTTATGGCTAGTTTGAGTCTCCCTAATTCAGCCAACTCATCAACGACCCCCTTCTTCATGACCCAAATTGGCCAGTTATGCCTACCAAGATTCCTTCCGACATCCCCAATTTTGAAGGTAATCCTAGAGAAGATCCCACAAATCATGTTCACTCATTCCATATGTGGTGTTCATCCAATTCTATCATATAAGACTCCATTTGTCTTCGCCTTTTCTACTGCACTCTTACTGGAGCTACTGCTAAGTGGTATGTCGATCAAACTAGATCCACTCATTCCACTTTTGTGACTCTTGCCAAAGATTTTATAGCCTATTTCAAGTTACCTTTCTGTTATGACACTAGTAACAAAATTTTCACTTCTTTTTGTCAAACTTTTTCCATTGGCCTATCTGATCATGTTCAAGAATGACATAGAAGGAGGAGCATATGTAAAGCTCCTGAATTCTAAGACTGTGTCTATATGGATTGGTACCTTAAATCTCTTTTGGCCCCCATTGCTAAAGAAGTCAATTCTCACTTCCCTTAATCTGAGGAATATTCAAACCTTTTCTATAAAGAAATAAGTTTTTTTTCTTTAGAAAACATACAGTTTGAGGTTAAAAAACTTGTAAAGGGAAAATTTAAGAACATCAAAAGCTACCAAACAAAAATCTTAAAAATTGCTTTGCATGTCCTTTTTTATTTAACAATCAAGCAAGACTTCCCTAAACCCTGGACTCAAAGCTTTATTGTACCTACTTTTAAAAGTGGGGATTGTAGAAATTAATGTGCAAATTCTAACTGCTCATGAAATTTTCTAAATCACAAGACTAGAAGCTACTCTACTGATCTGCAGAAGTAAATTCACGATCGAGAACTCATATCATCAACACGCATCAAGATTCAACACACATACACAGAGATTTATCTAAGGAAAAGCAACTTGCCCTGAGAGACAAACAGTTCCCCATCTCCTTTCCATACTTCCAACCCAAGGAGAGTACACACGATAGTTGTGAGTTGTGTCTGTGTACCTGTTGAAGGCTCGAAATTCTCTGCCTCAACATTATAAGGGAGACCACCTAGCCGGGAACTTAAAGTAGCTCATTTTCCATTGAAATGGTGGTTCTAACTGGTTAAACTAGGTCCAGTTACCTTCTTTCTATCGCTAATGGCTTAAAGTATGCCTTTTACTTACCAATAGAGAAGAGACGTCAGATCAATGCTCTTACTGATCACACAAGAAAGTGATCCTTAAGCTGATTTGGGGCTCAGCCAAGCCACAACTAAATTTTGACCCTTTGATAAGAGGACTTCTAGGAATGTAGAATTAAATCTAAATGCAAGAAAAATGAAAGAAATCCTAAGCCTATCTATAGCAAGTCCCGATAGTGATCTGTAACAGCTCTTCGAATGGCTTCCTGAGTCCTTTTTCTATCACCTTCTGCATCTAGGATGGAGCTAACATTATTCCTTATCTTTCTGGCTGTTGTTTGCTTGTGAAAAAAAACTGAGTTCTTGTCACCCCCTTGTAACCATAATTGTCTCGACTTGAGCCTCCATTTTGTTTCCTCTTCTCTGTTAACTCGGTATAGCTGTAAGTAGAGTTCATTTTCCTGTTGTTTTTTCTCTTGGGAAAGGCCATTATCCTCTATTGGTCTTTGGATACTCTCCAGATTGTTCTTAATTTCTTTTTTTACCTTCTCTGGTTGTTGATACTTTGTTTTAGCCCATTCTTTGATGGCTTGTTTTGTTTTCCGTATTTTTGTTTCCCAAATGAAACCGAGAGAGCCTTCCACGTGTTGGATCTAAGAGCTGTAAACAATTCCTGCAACTGCTGGTCATTCCAGAGAGAACTGTATCTGAATGGAATGGACCCAAGTGGCCTATGATTTTCCAGCATTAGAGTTATTGGGAAGTGGTCGGAGGCAGAGCACGTTAGAATTTTAGCATATCTGATGGAGAAAGCAGAGAGAAGTGTAATATTGATGAGAATTCTATCCAATCGCTCCATGATGTTACCAACACCCATCCTGTGGTTGTTCTAGGTGTATCTACGGTTTTTTGGAGGGACATCCATAAGATCATGCTCCTGCATGATATTTTCCAACTGTATTCTATATGGATCAGGCATAAAACTGCCTCCCCTTTTCTCATTGGCGTGGAGGATTAAATTAAAGTCACCTCCTAGAATAATGTTAGTGTTCTCTTCTGCGTCCAGACTATCTTTTAGATCATGCCAACAACTATCCTTATCTCTGCAGTGATTCGGCACATAGATGTTGTAGATGATAATGGCTTGCTGATCTGCTTTATTTTCCAGAGTTGTTTTGATCCAGTGTTGATTTATTGTTTCCGAAATATAGTTCCATATACCTTGATTCCAAATTGTTGCTATTCCTCCTGAGGCTCCTCTTGCCTCACTAATGCTTCCTCTATACTGTCTCTGCTGCTCAATGACTTTATTCATTTCCTTGTGGTTTTGTTTTGTTTCTTGTAACATAATAATTCCTGGCGTCTCAGAAATGATAAGATCCCTTAGGGCTGCTACCTTAGAGGGGTGCCCAAGTCCCCTGATGTTCCAAGATAATATTTTCATCATTGGATATGCGGTATGCGGGGAGGTGCTCGCCCCCCTTGGTCCTTGCTGATTGCTTTTTTGTCATGCTGCCCCAGGATATAAGTTTCTATGGGTGTCTGCGTTCCCATTGCTATGTCCTTTTGTGCGTTCTCATCCCTGTGTTGCTTAGCAGATTTCTTGCCTGGGCCAGGTTTCTTGGAGGGTTCACTAGAACCCCCGTGATCTTTAGATGAGCTTCTGGTGATTCTGTTGAGGGGAGGATCAAGAAGAGGCTGAGAGGAAATAGTAAGAGGCAATGAGGATTCGATAGTGTCTTGGCGTTGGCTTTCAGGGAGAGGGGGCTCCTGGGGATCAGGAGGAGAGTGGGGGGATGAGGGGTCTTCTTCCTCCAAAGATTCGAAGGGGTTTGATGTAGAGGGTAATGGCTGAGTCAAGATGGGAGGGGAGGAGAAGGATGCAGCTTGGATTTCTGGGGGAGGCTTTGGTTTTGGGCCAGACTGTTTGGGGTTTGCTTTCTTTTTTTTGACTTGTTCCCATGTGTCTTCACTGGCTTCAACATTTTCATTCATTTCATTTTCTTTTAGTTTACTACACCTATTAGCAAAATGACCATATTCATGGCATACCTTACATTTGAACGGGATTTGTTCGTAGTCCAGCTGCTGAATATGGGTCCATTGGTCCACTTTGATCTTGATTGCTTCCGGAAGGCCCTTTCCTAAGTTGGATGGATTGTTTATCTCAGATACATTGAGATTGGTTAAATTCAGCTTATCGGGTTCATGAGGGTAGGAGAGGGAGGCGAAATAGAGATGGGAAGCTTAACAGTCATCCAGAAGGAAAATATATGCCTGCATGTAAAGGTAAAGGGAATGCTAGGGGGGTAATTTGATTCAAACAAAGGGTGAATTATGCTTCCCTGAATGGACATCATGAGACTGTGTTTAAGATTCACCATTCCGAAGCTGCGAGAAGACTAGAGTGTAAGCACAAGAGAGAAGCTAAACATATTGTGGGTTGTGAAGAGGGCCAAGAAGGCCCTTTCTGGTTCTTCCTCTTTTATATTGGAGACACAAGATTTAAGAGTGTTTATAAGATAGCAATAAAGATGAGATGGATTGTCAAGCATATGCTGGCAGGGGTGTTGTTGGACTGTCACAGTGGAAGAAATGATCTAATGGATAAAATGAATGTCTACTGAAAAAGAAAATTTCAATGTTGAGGTGCAACTTGGGAGGGGTAGCTGATGGTTCCCTAAGCTAGGTCAAGTGCTTGCAATGGATTAAAGATCAACTTCTGCTGCAAAGTCTCATGAGGAATATGATTATGCAATAACTGCACCTAAAAAATTGGAAGTCAAAGTCTAGGACTCATTATAAAGAAGCGGTTCAATCAATAACCACTAAGTTTTGAATGGGATCTAAAATTTGACTTTCTCAAAATTGAATGAAGTTGGAACCACTCTGAAACAACTCGAAACAATTAAGAAAGGGATTTTGAGAACACCTGCCACGTTATGTTTCCAGGATAACATTTCACATGCCACTGCCACCATTGCCATCTTTCTTGGTCCAAGTAAAGGGCTCCCACACATAGTTTAGTTTGATAATCGCGGATATCATTCAGGGTGAAATATTGTTCTATTTGTGCTACCCATACTGCCCGATTAGAGCCATCAAATTTATACATGTCCAACTTGGGTGGCCGAGGGTGGGAATGTTGGTGATTTCCATGGAAGTGAATATGATGGCTATATTCTCCTTCGAGGTGTTCATCAATACTATGCACCTCCTGATGATACCCTGTCATGCTCTTGGTGACTAGTTGAAGCGATTTTGAAATTTCTTCCAGTGGTTCCTTGAACGAATCTAACCTTGATTCAAGGCACTTGATCTTCTAATTGGCCATGACTTGAGCTCTGGTTTCTACCATACACAAATCTTGGTCACTTGAAGTCACTCCGAAAAAATTTGGGACCGCCCGAAAAATGAGGCTGACTAGTGAATGGAACCACTGTGATCAGCTCCTTGTCCTGAATCTTATGGGCTAAGTCTCTTGTAAGCATCCTGGGGAGGACCTAGATCTGAATTGTATTGCTACGGTAGAACCTCAACTGGTGGATCTGATCTGGCATATAAGATAATGGGCGATCTTCAGAGAGCTGAGGGAACTATGGTCACAAAGGATTGTCAGGTGCTATAGATCGCAATATACATAAGGTTCCAACAATAATACTCGGCCCAATATTTCAGGGAATTAACTAAGGAGGATCAACTGTACCCTTAGCCATACTACCTAAATACGTTATCGTACGCACAAGTAATCTCCTCGAGTACTGTTCTCAATGTACTGTAGCAGCAAGACAACTGATGGCTTATCTAAGGCCAGGTCTCAATTGAGCCTAGGGGGCTTTCGATATACCCAGAGGGTACGTGGAAGTGTAGTCCATGCGTGGTTCTATCTAATGTAGTACTACTCGAAGGGGTACCCACAGGGGTTACAAGGGAGTCCAACAAGCGTGGCCACCTCTTGTATTTCCTGCGTGCATGCCTCCCCAAATCCACATGTTTATGTGCTCAACGACAAATCCCGTGGTTTAAAGATGCCAGAACACGTCTCTGGCCTTTTTTTTTTTTTTTGCAAAAATGGAGGTACCACGAACCTAGAAAGTGCTCTGATACCGCTTGTTATGCTCTTGACCTGCGAGAAATTCCAGAATACCAAATATGCAAAGAAATACAACCCAGAACACATAATAAAATGAGAAATATAGCAAGTATTTTATTATTCAGAGATAAAAGCAATGTTCACTTGCCTCTTCGAGGGGGCAACCTCCAACAGAGCATAGCTCGATTACAAAATAAGACTCGATGATCTTTCCCTTATAACTACGACTATTTATAGCTAAATGACATTCAACAACCTAACGACTAGTGGTCCTTTGCATAACATGGGTTAACCACTTTATTTATTAATTATGGCCTGTTTGCAACTAACTGTGGTCCCTTTCTTAAATGAGGGTTAACCACTTACAATTATTAATACGGGCTTTATTGACTCTTTAACTAACTATGACTATGACTCGACCCTATTGGGTTTATTACATAAATAAAGGGGTTAGGGTTGGACCCTAACACGTAGGGTCAGATCATTAACTAATATGTATAGAGTTATACATAAAATCCACCCCTAAGAATCATCCTTTCATATTTGAAAGTATTTTTCTCGAAAACCCTGTGACATCCCCAACCATGGTTCTCTCGTAAAAGACATTGTATACATGTTTACAAAAATTAAATATTAAAAAGGGATCTGAGTAAAGGACATAGATTAAAGAGCTGAGAGGGGGTTGCTTTCTTGGGATGTCAATGGGTTTCTTGTGTAGAAATCTAAATTATTTTTGGTACACTCATTAAACAGATAGCTGGTGAGCCTTAATGGACTAGTCAAGAAATTAATTTGGGTTGGAAGGAAGTAGGCAGACCATGTTTCCTTGAGAAACATTTACAAGGAAAGAAGAACTAAATTAATGAAGTTGTTTGTGCTAGTAGCAATGAAAAAAATCAATCCCAACACAGAAGAGAAGATAACAGATAAATGAGAGGGGTTCAATCTCATTTTTTAGATACACCCTCTCTCATTCAATCAGGAAGAGACAGAATTATCCACTCACTCGTTCAACATATAAGATTCAAAATTGAACAAGAAGAGGGAGGAATGGCAATAAACTATGTTTTTGGTTTGAAATATTGGTGAACAGGTGGTTGTCCTTGGTGAGGAACAATGCCTCTCGAGTCCCTGTAAAGCCATAGGATGGAGATGACTTTCTCTGGATTCCCTCAGTGGTGTAGATGGAGGATTGTGTCCTTCGATTCCTAGATGGAGAGACTCTCAAAACTTCCTGCTATTGATTTACATTGGGCTCTGGATTCCCTTAAGTGAGTGGAACCACTATGTTTTGTTTAAGGGTGGATATTTACTCTCAAGATTCCCTTGGTATGTTTTGAGTGAAGGTATTGGGCATTTCAAATCCCTGTGTTTCCATTTGATTGCTGAGTGGTTGGTGGGTGTAGGAGGGAGGTCCTCTAGAGTCCCTGTTTCAACTGAAAGTTGGTGTTTTATCCTTGAACCAAGCCCCTCATTCTCTAAAATCTGGCTCAAGGATGATAGTTGCAAGTGACCTTAGCTATAATTGGCTAAGGTTGGGTGGAGAGTCCTCATCCCAAACTCAATTTCCCAAAGCATCATGAGATAAGTGCTCTTATGCATTGCAACGCCATTAATCATGTGTTACACTCTTGGATTGAAATCACATGTATATGAGAAATGAATATGTATTGTGTTCTAGACTGAATGGTACTCATGATTGTGCTGAACATGGTATACTTCTTCTCTAATTTAAATTATTATACCTTTGAAATATGTGATAGTACCATTTCTAAACATGACTAATTAACCTGCTAAGAAAAAGGTTAAAGAACTGGAAATAGTACCTATACAACTGAACCAGATTATCACATAATAAACAATAAAATGGTGCACAGAGTAAAGGCATATAAATTTCCCATAAGAACCAAATTCTACCATCATAATATTTAGTATACGAATCCTTTTATTACAGAATAACAGTTACATCGAAGACAAATTGTTGACATGGTCTTTGCATACATATAAATGGATGTACATGCGTTTATGAGGCATGAGTTGATGCCAAGGATGTCATCCTCTTTAAAACATATTAACTGTCGACGTTAGATTAGAGGCTCTTGTAGCCTTGCATTTTCAATAGTCATGGAGGTCTTCGCCAAGCTTCATAGTGCTTCTAGTTATGGAATTACAACCCTGAGGGTATGCCTTGGCCCATAGATCATTGAGGAGTGTTGATCTCCTCAAGCCCCTTTTGGTATTTTACAACTTCAGTGGGCTTTGGAAGATAAGTTTGATCGTAAGCTCAGGAGGGGTAGAACTAGTAAGGGATAACAACCCATAGAGGCCATGAAAAAATGTTGGTGTGGATGTCCTAGATTGCAGAACCTATGAAACAAATGAAAAAATGAACCCATGCTTAAAGGGCCAGGTTGGCGCAGAGAATTGCAACAAAGTGGACCAACATATAAATTAATTAGACATGTTGATTCCCTTGGTAGGAGGAAAGACCTAGACATGGAGGATTCTAATTAGCACGCTCATATCACACCATATTATGATTGGGAAAGGGAAGGGTGACTTTACCAAAACAGGCACCCTAGACCATCCCTCATGGACCAATCAGTGGCAGGGTGGGCGAAGATAAGGCCCACAACCCACATGTTGTGACACCCCTCCCTTGTGACATCACCGGGAAGGGAAGTGGGGGTGGAACAATTCTCTTGATCCATTGGATCTGATAGAGGAGACGAGGGCTGCTCAATGTGGGGGGTAGAGCCATGAGCTTGAACCCTGATTGCACTGATCCCTGCTAGAATTATTGGTCGTTCAAGTTGCATCGACACAACACATGGAACAAGGCATCGATGAACAAGAACCGTCAAATTAGCGGGGAGATAGTTGGTAGTGAATAGTGACGTGATGTGAAAAGTGATGTGACAATCATAAATATTATTTATATGTTGATAAATAAATGTTTAGATAAATACACACACACACACACACACCCATTTTCCTATGCAAAAATAAAATAATGAATACTATCAAACCAATATCCCACTCCTCTAGTTGAACCAGAGGGGTTGGATTTTCAGTAACAACCCGTTCCACTGGAGAAAAGGGTAGGATGGGGTTGCATAAGTGGTATTGGAACATCCAGGTTCAACACTTGGACTGGATCATTATGAGCAAGTGATGATTTTTAGAAATTACCTAAGCGAGATGTTAGGTGTTAAAAGATAGTCTAAATAAATTAATAACATACCTAAATGGGAATTATTCACTATGTGACATGTTGGAACAACAAAAAGTTTAGCAATCAACATGACTAAACATATTTCTAGTTGTAATAAATTATGAATTTGGCTGGCCTGCAAACTTTAGATGGTAAATTGGTATAGTTATGTGCTAATATGGTTATTTTGTTGTAGGTATATTGTTATGGCAACTCTATAAGGGTAGGAACCTATATATAATTGGTTATTTATTTTAATGATTATGCACTAACAACTTAAATTACTTGAATTGTAATTGATGCATGTGAGATATTGAACATCACGAGTATGTTAATTTGGTTTCCTTGTTACAGCAGGGATTACCATGGCAACTCCATGAGCATCAAATTCATGGCCATAACTATGTATTTATTTATCTATTTTCATTGTCTAATAGCGTGTGTGATTGAAAACACATCATAAGTAGCATAAGACAAAGCCAAAGTAGAAATGAGGACTGGAATGGTCCAGTATAGTTCTTAGTAGTCTCATTATGGAAGTGAAGAGGTCAGGGTCAATGAAGAGGAAATATCAGTTAACCAAGGGGCAGGGATTCACTCTTTAGATTGGATGGATACCCTAAGAAGCCTAAGGGCTAAAGTTAGAAGCTTCAAGGAAGATAATAAGAGGCTAGTGAGAGCTGAAGAGAAGTAAGCTAAGATAAATGCAGTCATTATGAAAAGTCTTTTAGATTTGCAGAGGTAGAGGCAATCCGAGATGAGGGTCAGTTATAGAGATAGAAGGAGCCCTCAGAGATGAGAGGAGTATACCAATGAGGCAGATGGTGGAAGTTCTAGGAAGAGGATTAAGCCTGAAAGCTAGGACACCTTGAAGGGAGATGCACCAATGAGCACCCCAAGAGGAGGAGCCAACATTGATGTGCATCATGCTAAAAAACCATCTAGTTCTACTACTAGGAGGAACTATCATTGTTCTAATCATCACCATCATCATCATCATCCAGGAAGAAAGGAAAATGATTACACACCTAAGGAGTTTAAGAAAGCCAAGCCACTCACATTTGATGGGGATATGACGAAGGTAGAGGATGAAAAATCTTGGTTGTTGGGCATGAAGAAGTTTTTTAGAATACATAACTATTCTAAAAATATGAAAGCTAGAGTTGCCACCTACAACTTGAAGGGAAAAACAAATATATGGTGGGAAGATCTGAAGAATGTTAGAGTGATTGTTGAGAGGGAGTTGACTTGGACAAAATTTGAAAAGTTATTCACAAAGCAATATCTTTCTGAACACTATTATGATGGAAATGAAAAGGAGTTCTATGAACTCAAGATGGGGCCATTATTAGATGAGGAATACATCACGAAGTTCCTATGGCTATTGAGGTATGTACCATATCTCAATCATGAGAAAGCAAAGATTCAAAGGTTCATTAGTGGCTTTCATGTGGCATTCAAAGATAAAATTAAGTTTCTGGAACCACTAAATTTGAAGGATGCCATAAAAACGCTGAAGCACTATTATGAGCAAGAAAAATGTAGGCCAGAGATCGAGGGAAAATGGTAGGAAAAGGACAATGCCAGAAATAAGAGAAATTAGCCCAAGAAAAACTCAAAATATAGGGAAGGTAAGCAACCAACCCCTGTAAACCAATTTCAACAAAAAATATAACGTTGTTGTTAAGGAAAATGTGCAACAACTAGCACTAGAGTAGACCAAGTTTGAGGGATGAGAGCCACTAAAATGTTGGATTTCTGGTGAACATCATAGAAGAAGGGATTATCCACATCAACAAAATGTTGGCCCAAAGATCTATAGTGCTCAAGAAGCTTGGACAATAGGTGATATAGCTCAGAACATGCCGAGAGTTTATGTAGTAGTGGACAACTACCAAGCAGACCAGTAGACATCCATTATTAAGAGGGAAGGTAAGTTGCATGACCAAGTTATTTCCATTTTAGTTGATCTAGGTTCTAGTTATAGTTATGTCAACCTAAATATTGTTGGTATATGAAATCTACTTAGGGAATTGAATGAAGATCCATGGTTGGTTCAGTTAGTAACTAGAACAAAAAGGAAAATTTGTCATTGGGTAAGGTCGTGTGTATTTGAGCCTAGTGGCATGCCTATGAAATCTCACTTGAATGTATTTCCATTGGTTGCATATGGCGTACTATTGGGCACAGACTGATTACCCCCATGCCCAAAGATGACACATTCTATGTAAAGATAAAAGCATAAACATAGGTTTGATCTAAAGTGGTCATTGTATTAAATATAAAGTTTTGTTTTAAAATATTTTTGTCTCAAAATGATTTTGTCTTAAATATAAAGTTTTGTCTTAAGCTAATTTTGTCTTAAATTGTTTTTGTCTTAAAATAATTTTGTCTTAAATTGTTTTTGTCTTAAAATAATTTTGTCTTAAACTATTTTTGTCTTTAAATTTTTGTCTCAAACTACTTTTGTCTTAAATATAAAGTTTTGTCTCAAAATATTTTCGTCTTAAATTATTTTTGTCTTAAATATAAAGTTTTGTCTTAAAATATTTTTGTCTCAAACTACTTTTGTCTTAAAATATTTTTGTCTTAAACATAAAGTTTTGTCTTAAAATATTTTTGTCTCAACCTATTTTTGTCTTAAACCTTATATTTGAGACAAATCAATTAATATTAATTTTTAATGTAAAAGAAAAAATGAGTTTTTGAGACAAAAGACTTTTTTTGAGACAAAAGATTTGTTTTGTCTCAAAAGTGCCCTTGGTGTAGTAGTGAAGGAACCACAAAGAAGAGGAGAAACAACGACACTTCATGGTTTATACATAAAGCCTATTTGGCCAGCCAAGGAATGACTCACCCTACAATCAATATGGCACAAGATTAAGACTCTAGTTCAATTAAGACTATTTCAATTGCACCTCTCAAGTCTAAAAACTAGCCTAAAATCCCACATAAAATATGTGGGCTCCAATCTTCCTTGGAAACAAAAACTGATATAGATATAAAACTGCCCCAATTATTACTAAACTGTAAATTTCATAAATACTTTGAAATCAAAAACTGATATAGATATAAAACTACCCCAATTATTACTAAACTGTAAATTTCATAAATACTTTGAAATGGCGTACTTTATATGCTGAAATCGCTTACTTTAAGAAGGACATTTCATGGTTTTATTCATGAAAGTTTGCGTAGGGCTTGGTGTTTATTGGTTTAAATCTCATATTTCATAGAGAACGGTTAAAGATCCAAGTTAATTGTGGAATTACACTGTTCCAAATCCTTTTTTTACTCAACAAAATTAACCTCACTCTGATTATTAAGCAACATTAAAATTGAGACCATCCTATTTATTAAAAATAACATTACATCTTCAACCATTTAAACACCCAACAATAGCATGATTATCATTCTTATTAACATGTTGTGTCCATTAGACTGGCCACTGTCTCTAACCAAGTTCCACACCAATAGATAGTTGTCCCTTCCCGCTATCTTAGGTAGGAAAGAAAGTTAATAAGTCATGGACAAGAAAGAGATTAAGTCAAAACTTGGTTGCCTGGTGAGACTGGCTTGGGAACTCAATTAGCTGGGGTTCGGTCACTTGTTTGGACAAGAATCACTTGAACAGTTGACAACTGGACCGTTGTTTCAGTTCGCTACCCGCAAAGGAGCCATCATTTTCATCCCAATGCCTTCAAAAATCCCTGTTAAAATCGCTCCAATAGAGTGCATTTTTTAATAAAAATCATGAAGTACAAGCCATAAGCTTGTATTGACATCAAAAGGTACGATTTATCATTCTCTATGGCTGCCTGAAAATCCTCGAAATCCTCCGTTCACTCCAAAGAAAATTATAAGCTGGTTTAGCAGGAGAACAATTGGCAAAGTGCTCTTTTCTTATAAATAATATTGCATGAATAAGATGGACTTGTTCAGCATGGAGTCTTGAGAGGACATGCACCACCAATGTCGGAAAGGCAGAAGAAAAAGACTTCTGTAATTAAACGTTTCTATCTACTCTAGAGTTTCTTGAAAAACATAATCAACATGGTCGGCCCCATCTCCAAATTTGGCGGTGAATTGTTCAAAAAATGTAAGTCTAGTGCTAGGATTTATTACCTTTAAATAGTTGTTATTGGTGTGTTGAATGAATATATGTACTGTATATTTAATGAGATATGCATTGTATATTTTGTGAAGTATGCTGAGTTTAGTCGGAGATGAGAAATTCACTTCAACTTGATTTTATTCCAGATTAAAATAATGAATCTGCTTGATTAAGTTGTTGCTAGATTAAAGCTGGTGCATGTATATATATTCAATAGTTCAATTAGAAAAACAATTGAATGTGTTGTAGTTTGTTATTTTGTTCTTATTGTAATTATTTTATTTTATTTTCATTTTTTTGGCTTAAATTTGTATAATTATGAAATTGTTTTCAAAGTTGATTCTCAAAAGGATTGGGGAGAAAATAATGAAAGAGAAACTGTATACATATAATTTGTATTATAGTCAATCTTTTCGTTAAAAATGGATCACAATTATGATAGTTGTTTGATTTAATTAATTGTTGGAGAATTGGAGTGTTGAAGATCATTAGAGAGCACCAGCGATTGTGCTAAGTGAGATGGAGATTGTTTGTTGGGTATGTATTATATTCATTGTATTACTAGCATTATGCATGATTCATATGCGTTGGGCACAACTAAAGAACTAAAGAGGCAACACCCCATCTTGTCTCGAAGGTTGCACGGGTAGTGGTAGCCCCTAATTTTTTTGCAAGGGAAGTTTCTGCATAATTTTTTGGTGGTTTTGACACTTGTACTTGGCTTTTAGAATTTTGTAGTGCATGATAGTTTAACACATGGTTTTGTAATTTTAATTAGGGAATTATAGTTGTATTTCAATTCAATATTAATGCATTGGGGGTTTATGGATGTCACGAGATATACATATTGTATTTTAACATTGTAAAGTTCCAATATATTGAAAAATATCTCTAGACTACCTAGTTAGGTTTCTAGGATAAAATTATTTATGTCAAATTTGTGTGTGCATGTCATTGCATCTTTTCTATTTTTATTAAGAATCAACTTGTAATAATATATAATCTAGGGTTCAAATGAATAATTAATCATATAGGGTGAAAACAAATATATGGTTTCAAAGTAATTTGGTTTTAGCATGATGCCTTTGTGACTAGGTGTTTTGACTCAGACCTATGGAAAACCTTGTAACAATATGATATTTATAGTATCGATTCTTCTGGTGCAAGGAAATGGAAAGAAGTTTGAATCTAGAGATCCAAAAATTAAATATGAAGAGTTTTATATATTGTGTTATGGAAGTTCAAAATTTAAGACCTTTTTTTCTAGAAAATGATCGTTGCGGATATGGGTACTACCCCGACGAGGATGTCATTAGAAAATAGGGCCAAGTTGAATCAAAATAAAAAGAGTACAAAATGGCCAAAGTTCAAGGTAACCCCCATTTTTTTTAGAGGGAAGTTTTTGGATAAGTTTTCGATGGTTTCTGGATAAGTTTTCGGTGGTTTTGGCACATGGACTTCACTTTTAGAATTTTGTAGTGCATGGTAGTTTAACCCATGGTTTTCTAATTTCAATTAAGGAATTGTAGTTGTATTTTAATTCAATATTAATGTATTGGGGGTCTATGAATGTCACTATATATATATATATATATATATATATATATATATATATATATATATATATATATATATATATATATATATATATATATATATATATATATATATATATATATATATATATATATATATTGTAATTTATAATATACTAATAATATTTCTAATTTACCTACTTGGGATTCTAGGGTAAAATATGTGTCAAATGTGTGTACATGCCATTGCATCTTTTCTATTTTTATTAACAGTCGATTTCTAGCGTCTAATCATACAGGGTTCTAACAAATAATTAATCATATAAGGTTAAAACAAATATTTAATATCAAAGTAGTTTGGCTTCAGCATGATGCCTTTGTGCATAAGGGTTTTGGCTTAGACATGTGGAAAACCTTGTTACCATTAGATATTTGCAGTATCAATTTTTGTGGTGAAAGGAAATGGAAAGAAGTTCAAAGCTAGATATCGAGAAATTTAATGGGAAGAGTTTTGTGTAGTGTGGTGTGGCAGCTCAAAAATTAATACTTTTTGGTAGAAAATGATAGTTGTGGATATGGGTATTACAATGATGAGGGTGTCATTGGAAAATAGTACCAAGTTGGATAAAAATACAAAGAGCACAATATGGTTATGTCTACCAAATTCATTAGTACTAGATGTTTGAAGAGAAGCTACAACAAAAGCATTGTGAAGTGAAAAAAGTAGGGACTCTCTATTAGTCTATGTTCTTGGTGAAAATTTGTAGAACAAACTTTTGTCATTGATGTCAAAAGACTTGTATATATATATATATATATATATATATATATATATATATATATATATATATATATATTATATATATATATATATATATAAAGTATCCATGTAAAAAAGGTCTATTTAAAATAAAAAGTAAATTTATGTATAAAAGTAAAAAAGTAAATTGGTGGCTTGAAATCCATTGTTTTGAAAGCCTGAGTTATTTTCCATGGTATTTAGAAAAATAAAATAAAAGGGGAATTAATTAAATTTCTATGTCTTTTTCAAATTGTCACATCTTTTTACAAAGGGTTATTATAATGAGAAAAAGGAGAAAGTATTAAAAGGAAAGATTAAAAAGTAAAAAAAAAAAACAATAATATTATAAATAAAAAAATAAAAAATAAAAGAAATAAAAATACTAATTGAATGTCATTTGTTGAATACTAATTGAATGCCACTTGTGAATTTACTACATAATATCATTCATGGAGTTACAATTGCATTTAATTGATGGAGAAATGATTGAATTTCATTTTATGAGCGAAGATTTTTTCTTTGGTAAGTATATCTAATGGATCCATATGTCGATTTGGTGAAGTGGAAAGAATATATAAACAAGAATTGAGTAGATATGGTGCTTATAACATTTTTTAAGAAGCTATATGCAAGTTGTTGTAATACAAACAAAAACATTGATGTCTCTTGATAAGTTAGTGCCTAGTCGTGTAGATTAGTGTCTCCAGTAAATTGGTGTCTACTAAGATCTAAAGGAGTAGGTTGGTTCCTACCATGGTTTGTACTACTCGGGATTAGTGTCTTCGTTAATTTGTTGCCTTCAAAGGTTTATACAGAAATTTTTTGTAGATTTCTACCAAAAGGGGTTTACATGTAAACCTTATGTTTCATGTTTTCTAGTTAGGATCTCATATGTGATTTTATTATGGTTGAATAATGTTTAAATAAGTAAAATTATATTGTTTCAACACCCCCCACCTTCTCAATATAAGCATGTTCTAAAAAATTAGTATTTTCAAAAAGAATCTAAGTACTAGAAGGTAGATCGCAGGAGCACACGTGGCTATTCAAGAAGGTTTCTCTACAAAATAAGCTCAATTGTTTGATGGAACAAACTATGTATTATGTAGCATAAGGATGTATACTTATCTAACAACTCTTGGCTTTGATGTTTGGAAATCTAGTGTGACTAGTTATAAAGCTCCATCACCACCACTATTTGATTAGGCTAGAAAAACATTTAGTGTACATGATGTAAAATTCATGGATGGTGTCTTGTGTGGTCTATCAAAACTAGAGTTATTGAGGTGAATTATTCTGAATTGGAAAAAGAAAATTGGGACAAACTTGAATATGGGGATGAAAAGGTTAAGAAGGTAAATCTCTAAGCTCATAGAAGGTTGTTCAAGTGTTTGAAAATGAAAGATAAAGAAAATAATATCCTATCTCCTTCATGTAAATGAGATTTTCGATGCCTTAGTGGACTTAATGAAAATTTAACTTGAAGAATCGATGATTGTACAAAAGGTGTTAATGTCACTCCCTGTATGATTTGATGCCAAAGTTTCTATTATGAAGGAAATGAAGGAACTTAATAAATTGAAGATAAATGAATGAGATTCTCATGACATATGAAATAAGAACTAAGAAACAAAAATCATTAAAGCAAGGAGCAACCTCTAAAGCTTCAAACAAGATGAAGAATAGAGAGTGCAAATTAAGTGGGTCGAATCACATTTTGTGAAGAAAATAAAAAAGGGACATAGAAAATGCAAATGTAATCTATCCTTTAAATGCGTTAGCTATAGTAAATTAGGACATTTTTTTATCTAAGTGTACACACACAAAAGATGAAAGTAGTAATGATGAAAAGGTCCATAACTTAAAGAAAGGAAGCAAAAATCATTAGTAAAAAAATATTCATAAACAAGATGAGCATAAAAAGAAGAACTATAATAAGAAAACGAAGAGTATCTACTCAAAAGGGGTTGGTGACTTGCTCGAGGAGAGCAATGAAAACAATTTTTATAGTGATAGAGAAGAAACACTCTTTATGGAAATAAAATAAAATAGAAAGTTGATATGTTTCGGAGAGTGAATGCAAAGGAAAATAAATGATGGAATCTAAAGAAAAAGAAAATTCCAAAATATATAAGGGGTTGGGGGATGAAAGAATGGAGTTGGGTTACACTTTTTAGCGAAAGAGGGCACATTTGGGTGGAAAAATAAATGGCTCGATCAAACCATTTAAGCAGTTGATCGAGCCTTTTTTAAGCGGTCAATCGAGCCACTTGGGCACTAAAACGGTAGCTTTATAAAGGGTTAAAAAGTAAACCTTGGTCGAGTTATAACATTTGATCGAGCTTTAGGGCTCGATCGAGCCCTTATTTTTTAATACATACTACTCCTGCTATCTGCGCGTGCCATTTGCATTGACCACATGAGCTCTTAAAATTGTTTCGCTAATTTAATAATTTTTCTATATACTATAATTTTTATTAGAAAAATATATGCTCAATTTTGATTTCGAGTTTCATAGACTAAGAAAATAAGTACAATCTTAAAAGTTCTAATGCAAGTCACCTTGATACTTAAAAATGAACTAAAATATATCATGTATCAATTTAATATTGAACATGGAAATAATTCCAATCATACTTCATATTGGCTTGTGGAAAGTGTCTTTTAGTGCAATCAACATGTATGTTATTAGAATTCAATTTTAAAAATAAATTATTTGAATTATAAATGCATCCGTATTATATATGAATTTCTTTGTGACCCACCCATATATCATTGCATGCTCAAATTTTTAAAGTATTTCAATTAATTTATTATCTCAAAGTTCAATTCAAAAACACAAATACGATTGAAATAAGTTTTATTCAATTTTAATATTAAAATATGTCATCTAAACAACAAATAAGTTTTATTCAACATTATTTATTTTGAGATTATCTACAAGATCTTAGTCACAAAATGATATAAGTCAATCATGTAGAAATTTAATACAAAGGTATAACAACAATATATGGCAACATTTCTATAATTTTATATAATGTTATCAAATTTCCTAAATTTACAATTAGTTATGATGGAAATCTATGTTTTACTTAATTTTTAGAAACTAAAATATGATAGAAGTTTCTCTTCTTCCCTCTCTCCCCCTTCCATATATATCTCTATCTCCCTTTGTCTCTCCTTTTTCATCTCCCTATATCACCCTACAAACATACATATTGTTTCTTCATATCTATCTATATCTCCCTCCCTCTCCCTCCCCCTATCTCTCTCTTCCCCTTCTCTCCCCTTATATCTCTCTTCCCCTTCTCTCCCCTATGTCCCCTTCTATCTCTCTTCCCTCCTACTGTCCTCTCTTCCTCTCTCTCCATCCCCCTTGTCACTCCCTTTGTCTCCATCTCCCTTTCCACTCCCTCTTTCTCTCTTTCCACATTTCTCTCTCTATATGTCTTTCTTATTACTCCTTCTCTCCCCCTCCCTCTCAATTCCTCTCTCTTTTCCTTCTCTACCACCTCCCTCTGTCTCTGCCCCACATCACTCACTCACTCTCTCTCTCTCTCTCTCTCAGCTTTGTCCTACAACTTTGTTGACTATCTCCTCCCTCTCTCATTCAATCACCCCCTTCTCTCCATCTATAGTCTTTGTTTTTATTTTTATCTCACCCTCAAACATACTCTCTCTCTCTCTCTCTCTCTCTCTCTCTCTCTCTCTCTCTCTCTCTCTCTATCTTATATATATATAATATATATATATCATATATATATATAATATTTCTCTCTCTCTCTCTCTCTATCTCTCTCTCTATATATATATCTATCTATATTATATATCTCTATATATTATATATATATATTATATATAAATATATATATATAAATATATATATATATATATATATATAATATATATGTCGTGAACTTCTTCCTTCCCTATGTTTTCCTCTAACTCCATCTCTCGAGCCTGCTATCTTTCTTAGAGACTCTCTTCCTCTCCCCCTCTATCCATGTTTGTGTCCCCCTCTCTCTCTTTATATGTCATGAACTTCTTCCTTCCCTATATTTTCCTCTAACTCCATCTCTCGAACTTGCTCTCTTTCTTGCAGACTCTCTTCTCCTCCCCTCTCTCCATCTTTGTGTCCCTCTCTCTCTCTTGTACCCCTCTCTCCCACTCTCTCTCACTATATTTAAAAAATTTTAAAATACTTTGACAATTAAAATATCATGTTTAAATATTTTTTATTTTTTATTTTGATGTTGTACAACAATTTAATTTTTTATATAATACATATTTAAAATTCAATATTTCAAATGTGTGTTGTACATTCACCTCGAGGGAAAATTATAATTTTCGATGGAATATTATCTAAAATTTTCCAAATATTAATGTTCCAACTACCTCCATCAAAGATATATAGAGTGCTTCATGTCTTCCAATTGAAATTGTTTAAGTTTTGTTTCTTTATTTAAAGGTATTTTAGGTTATGATTAATACAAAATTGTAAAAATATTATATATTTTATAATGTTAGATTTATAAAAAAAACTAGGTTAAGTAAAATTAACATATATATTGAATCAACTTATATGAATCATTTTGTGTGTTAATGACTTATTTGTTGATGTGTATGGCATATATCAACCACATTTATTAATGTGGCTGTGCTAGTATATATTATATATAAAATAATATAT